>CM040245.1:55781207-56092423 GCA_022545495.1 Chrysanthemum lavandulifolium
TGTTTGATGAACTGTATGATTCAATTACTAATTAGGTGCCGATCCCTACAACAGAGGTTGCTCATATTCCGATGAATGAAGTCAATCCTTGATCTCAATATCTTTAAGTCAAGAAGCACCGCTGCGATCCTTGATCCTCATCAACAAATCATCATTCTTCAAATGTACATCATGGAAATGTTTCGCATCAATGATGAAGTTAATCCCTTGCTACTCCCGAAGATGCTCCATTTGAAAACATATTTGCTACTCTGAATCATCATCGAACCATCTTCTTGTGAGACATCGACTCACTACCTCGGTTCCTCAACAAATGCCACATGAACACCTCGAAAATGGACTCACGATCATCCATTAGACAACATCATTGGTAATCCCTCTCGTCTGTATCAACCCGAAACAACTTGCAACCGATGCCTTATGGTGTTTCTTCAACTCCGTACTATCTAAGATCGAACCAAAAGATGTTAAAACCGCCATGAATGAAGACAATCGGTTCAATGCTATGCAAGATGAAATTCATGAGTTTGATCGTCTTGATGTATGGGAGTTAGTACCGCTCCAGATCGTGCTATGATTATAGCTCTAAAATGGATCTTCAAAGTAAAACTTGATGAGCATGGTGATGTGTTGAAGAACAAGGCTCGATTAGTTGCTAAAGGATATCGTCAAGAGGAGGTATAGAATTTGAAGAATCTTTTGCTCCAGCTTGCTAGAATCGAGGCAATCGTAATCTTTACGCTAATCTTCGCTAGTAAGAACATGGTAGTTTATCGGATGGATGTAAAGACGGCATTTCTAAGCGGAGATCTTAAAGAAGTCGCTCACGTCGCCCAACTGAAGGATTTGTGAATCAAGAGCATCCTACTCACGTTTATCGTTTGAAGAAGGCTCTTTAAGGTTTAAAGCAAGCTCCAAGGGCATGATATGATACATCACAAAGTTTCTTCTATCAACCGGATTCATCAAAGGAGCAGTTGATCCTACATTGTACACCGAAGTCGGCAAACATTTGATTCATGTTCAAATTTATGTTGATGATATTATTTTGCCTCGATGACCCAATGGAATGTGATCGTTTTCAAATGAAATGAGTTCAAAGTTTCAAATGTCAATGATGGGACAAATGTCATTTTTCTTGGGATTACAAATTTCTCAAAGTCCGGAGGCATTTTCATAAATCAATCTAAATATGCAATGAGATTTTAAAGAAATTTGGATTTGATTCAAGTGACCTGTTGACACCCCATGATTGACCGAACCAAACTAGATGAGGACCTCTCGTGGATCATGATTGATCAAACAAAATATCGGAGTATGATTGGATCCTCGATGTATCTCACTGCTAGTAGACCGCACATCTTGTTCATTGTTTGCATGTGTGCTAGATACCGTGCTAAGCCTACTAAAAGCACCTTGAAGCGCTTAAGCGGGTCTTCGGTATCTCCAGGAACCATCAATATGGGACTATGGTACCAAGGACACCGGTATGTCACTAACGGCCTATGCGAGATCTTGATCATGCAGTTGTCAAGATACACGTCAAGCACGTCGGAGGTGCTCGGTTTTGGGTGATAAGCTTGTGAGTGGTCTTCAAAGAAGCAAATGAGTACTCTATTTCCTCTACAGAGGTGAATACATAGCCATGTCATCTTGTTGTGCTCAAATCTTATGGATGAGATCTCAATTATCGACTATGGCTATGAATTCAACAAAATCCTCCATCTTGTGATAATAAAAGTGCTATTGCTCTCTCATGCAACAACGTTCAACACTCAAGAGCAAAGCATATCGACATTCGACATCATTTCATCGGGAACAAGTAGAAAAGGTGTGGTGGAACTATATTTTGTGAGGTCCGAATATCAATTAGTGACATCTTCACCAAAGCTCTTCCAAGAGAACGTTTGAGTTTATTCTTCCACGTCTTGGCTTGAAAAGCCTTCAACCGAACACTCAAACGTCTTGAGAGGAAGACGAGGAGTAAAGGTCTATCTTCATCTATCTCTTGTAAATAGTTATTTGAAAAACAAAATACAAAAATATAAAACTTTCAAAATCCATAAAATTTAAAAATTGAAAAATCTTCAAAAAAAAAAAAAATTGTCTTTTGTCATGTTTCTCTCGATTCGATAATATCTACGGTCTTGATGTTGTCATTCAAAGAATGACACGGACTTTAGATGTTGCTCGAATTTTATTTAAAAAAAAAAAAAATTGGAGAAAGAGAAAATGGTTTATTGTCATTTTCGTGCAATAACCCGTTTTTAAAAGAAAGAACGAGCCATGTTTTAACATGTTTTCACATTCCATGCTCGATTCTATAAACATTTATCTCTTTGAAAACCAAATGCTTTGAAAAATAACTCGGTCTCTATTTTATGATAATCATCTGACTTATTTGTCAAAATCTCATCTCTCAATCAACAACCTATGTCATTGATTGAGGGGAGAATGATTTCAATTAAATTAAAAAGTTATTTGGCATTAAACTGCTTTCAAAAGATATACATGCATGTTTTATCAATGGAGTTTAAAGTCTTAAATCCGATCCTTATCGCTTCAAACGCTTTCACAATCAAGTCACAATTCTCCTTAAAGCTTTCAAAATCAATTTAAATCTATACGAGATCACAAATCTCAAATGTTTTGATAATTGTGATCGGGGAGAATGTGTGATTTAAATTGGATTTAAACGATAATTGGTAAATGGTTTCATAAGAGTGTACATCTTGTCCTTCCCACATGTGACAAACGATTTCAAATTTTCCATGCACATGTTGAGGGGGAGCATCTATCTTAAACCTTTGATTTGAAACGTGATCATTCATCCCAATGTGCAGGTTCCCTCTAGTATGTGCAAAACTCTTTTCAAACCTCGAGGCATATATTGAGGGGGAGCAAATTTATGGAAACCTCATCCTTCCCGGAAATACGATATCTACTTGATTTGATATGGGAAGTGATGTTGATATGTTTTAGAAAATGGTAATCAAAGAAGTTAGTTCTTTCTCTTTCCTCCGTGTGCTAAACATTTTCAAATACTTGATGCACATGTTGAGGGGGAGTTCTCGTTCTAAAAATATCAAAAACAATTCAGGTACAAAATGCTTTGATAATATATCACAAGTATCTGAATTGATTTTCAAATGATTTTCAATTGGATCCAATGGCAGGCGAACAATACCAAATAGACCAACCAACTTTACTTCATGTACGGTGATATAAGGATGATAAGGTTAGGTATGTGTTCCCATGATCCGCCGAATCCGGAGGGATCTACCGAGGACAATCCACTAGTTAGTGTAGAAGTCCTTAGGTATGATGATAAAAGGAGAAAATTGAGATATGGGAAGAGTGCGGACTAAGGCCGAGCTAGTCTTCGAATAAACCCAACAAGGTTCTAGCTATGAAGTCTCGGTAAGCAATCAAGGGTTGAAGAATTAAAATAATTGAATGAGAAAAGGGTGAAAACAAATAGCCTCCATTTATTCAACCTTAGGCGTAAACCGGTTCACTTCATATGCTTGATGGTAACATCGGTATTGAAGACAAGACGTCATGGACCCAAAGATGCACTACACTTCAACTTTCCAAACCACTCAAGTTCCTCTTAAAAGGGCTTGTTTCATTCTCACGGGAACCGACATTATCTATCGACTTTCTCTTGGAGATGGTTGATATTGAAGAAGGAGACCTCTCCCTAGTCTCCGTCATAGGATCCAAATATGCACAAATTGAGTCTAGAGCCACGAGATCATCAATAAATCTCATTAGGACACTTTCAATGAAGACTCTCTGTTTCACTCAATGTGGAAAGAGAGATTATATCTTGAGTCCCACGCATTATCCTTGTGGTATTGCCGTAACATCCGAGTGATGTGTTTACATATTCACAATGAAGATGGAAAGCCTTCGAGCCAACATCAAACAAGCTCCCGGTAGGTGGCATGTGAGATCTATTATATAGATCAACCATGTGACAACCGAATGAAACAATGGGCGATTCAATCTCTTGAATCAAACCCAGTTCGAGTTATGGATTGACGGATACCTTTGAAAACCGGTCTTTGTGCTTAAAAAAAAAACTCTTTTCTTTAGCACATCGATCGTGTACTCATTTTCAAACCAAAAGGTATTTTTATGATTGATAATTGATTTTCAATAAAACCTTCGTTGTATTGCAAAAACAATTTCTATTGAGCAATACACGATTGTTTTCAAATCTCTTTCATCAATCGGTGGACTTAAAATTATTGGTTCACTCACTCCGTGTTGTCTTCTTTGAGACGTTCGGTTTGAGAACGACTAGAACATTCGCGAAACCTGTCAAGGAAATTCTTCCAATTATACCCGATCACAGGCGGTACATGTCTTGATCAACGGGAACCGTGGGCGTGTACCTCAATTCAACGAAAGTGATCAAAGACACTTTCGTGCGATTTATTGCTAAGCTGTTGTATGCGGTACACCCGACGCTTGCGGTGATCGTAATGGAGCGGTCAATCCATAGCCGCATGCTCACTTAACACATTCAACTCAAAGAAATCATGATTAGTGCATCTATGACTCGATATTTTCACACCAAGCTTCTGCTGCGCCAATATCATGATTCAACAAAAGCTTCCGCTACTACGATGTGAAGATTTCATGATCCGAATGTGAGCATGTCGGTCCTAAAGTCACTACATCACATAATACCAACACCACAAAGGATGTGTCGAGATTGTTGATAGGTGATGATCTCAAAAGATGGCTCAAAATTATTATCACGTGGATCGAGAAAGACCTCCACTTGAAGTAACCAAACATGCAATGTGAAGAATCAATGACTACGAGCTTAGGAGCAAAGGACTACATCAAGAATACAAGATCAATTTTAATGTAATATCTATTTGTATTCTATGTAATTTTGGTACATGATTGAGACCTCCTTGGGAGATTGTTAGGAATTAGAAATTCCGTAGTAAAGTCGGTCACCTCAAGTATATGTAATCGTTAGAAAGCTCGTAGTCGTAGTTCTTTTAAGTTAAGTAGTAATTTAGTTTAGTAACACCGTGGAGGACAGACGGGTCTTTACCAGCCCGTATGCACGATCCACACCCGATGTGTGGCAATTTATGTAAGACTATAAATACTCTACCTTCCAAGGTAGAGTTGGAACTCATAATAATATCTTTCACTTTCTCTCACTAAGTTCCCTAAACCTCTAACTTTCTCTCTAGAATTCCATCTATATGCTACTTTGTGTTATGGTTTGATGTGTATGTGAAAACTAATAACCTACATCTTGCTTATCACTAGGGTTACACCTTGAAGCTAATATGAATAATACATGTTCTAAACAATGACCTAGGATCTTATTTTATAGCATAAGGAGTCCTTTACAAGATAAGTATAATGCAAACAATATAGAATATACACAAGATCTTTTCTATACTTATCAATACACGGATACTTAACAATTATCCTAACAGCAGTGGTAATATTTGTTTTGGCAGTGGTAATGAGTTTCCACTGCTAGTGTAATCTTCAGCAGTGTCTTCCACAAGACTATCAGTGGTAACTGTTAGTATTATTCCCAACAATCCTCCCCTAAACTTATGATTTCTCTGCAAATCAATAAGTTTCTTCAATCTTCATTATCTGCAAGGATTTGGGAATTCTTCCAAACACTTTACTTTCTTCTTAACGCCTGAATAGCTCTTGAACATTGATCTTAAAGCCTATGTAGCAAAGCTATGACTTTCTCAGTATCTTCATGGACTCTTATAGTTGTACACAACATCACAGTGAGAGTTCTAGCTCTGAGTGGATATCCTTTCTCAGAAAACATAAATGCATCCACTCCATCTGATGTAGAAACATGATGAACTTCACATGAATCATAGTAAGTCCATGTAGTACCAGGACATGAACATGAAAATTTCCAGAAATCATCATTTGCATCTGGTTCATAAAGCCTTCTAAGATTTATCCATAACTGCATTTCCTTCCTATCTTTAAGATTTTCAGCATCAAACCTTTCTTGAACTAATCTCCTCAATGTATCAAGATCATCTCTATCACATGCTTTGATAAGTTCTTCAAAATGTATGAATGATGAAGTTTCACCACCTAGCCTTGTAATCTTCCATGTTGGAGCAAAATTGCTATCGAGTAAACTTCCCGTCAACAATAGGATGTCGACTTGCGGTGGTTACGGATAAAATCTTCTTCTTCAATCAATATCATTTCGATCAATTGTTCTTCTTGTGAATTTCTCGATTGGAACTTCTTGTTTTCAACAAACTTTGTCTTCTTAAATGTCCGAGAATCACTTTCTTTGGCCTTTCTCTTGATTAGGATACCTTCTTTCTTCTTCTTCAGAGTTCATTGGAATGAAATCTTTATCTTGTCTTTGAACTCTATAGTAGATACCTTCAACTTGTTCATCAAGCATTCCTTTGAATTGATGTCTTTTCCAACTACCAACATTGCAATAATAAGTCTTCATGTATGGAATAACTTGTGCCTTATTTGGTTGCGTAGGTTTCTTTGATTCTTCTTGACTTAACCAATTACATCATGAAGTGCTTGATTATTCTTCATCGAATGAAGTCCTTTAACCGAGTAGTTCTTTGATCTTCGCTAAAGACTTATCGACCACAAGGTCAATTGCTTTCTTCTTGATCACCGATCATTTGCAATCAAGAAATCAATTTCTTCTTGAAGAGGTACATATCTCGAACTCCGAGTCTTCTTTATGAATCTTGTAGGTGGAGCAATTGGAAAGTGGATCTTCCATTCTATTCACCTTTTAGCCTCCATAAAGCTTGCAATCTCCAATTCTTCAAGCTTTTTCTTTTCAAAGAACTTCAACTTCATAAATTTTTCTTGCAACTTCACATCATGAGCAATCCGAACTTGTTCTTTCTTTGAAATCTTTCTTCTTGTTTGCTCCTTGCTTTGCATAACGACTTTACCTTTGTCTTTCTTACATTTTATCAATTTCTTCACTTGCGGTGGCAACATCATGTCCAAAGCAGTTGGAACATTTGTCTCAGTAGTGGAAATTGGATCAATGGTAAAATCGGCGATTGCGATACTAAAAATATCTTGCTCTAGTTGTTCTTCTCGAGTATCGACTTCCTCTGCACCTTTACTAGAAACACCTTCATATTCAAAATCAATTCTCCTCCCGAGTTTCAAAGATCTGTTTTCGTCCCTGTTTGGGAGAATTTCCCAAATCTTTAGTAAAATCACCAATCACCATCATCGGTGAGGATGGAGATGATATCACTATCTTTGCGCTTTTCCTCTTCTTTTCAACCTCTATAACTCTTCCTTTAAGGTTTGAATCTCCTCTTTCAAGTGTGTAATGTCCTTGGCATCTTGCTTCTTTACTTGTGCGGTCTTGTTGTAGAGATTCAACCTGCTTGGATAATATGGTACACATATCCATCAATTCTATTTGTTGCCCACCGCCCTCAACACTTCCAACTGTGTGACCTGTTGGGAGAGGTGAATCATGAGGCAATGGTTCAGATTCCTCCCTAGTTGGACTAGGTTGAAGTCTAGAACCACCACTGCTTGTTCCTAAACCAAAAGGATCAGGGACATGCTATGTTGTAATGAGAGGAGTTGGCTGTTTGGACCTCCTTTCATAGGTGTAAGAAACTGGTGGTGTATAATCAATGTTTGGAACAGTGATTATGGGTGAGTTTTGTACCTGTGAAATCTTTGCAAGCATTTGAGGAAAAGAGATGTAATAATCCTATTGCCATCTTTGTTCATGTTTTGAAAAACTTTAGGCTTAAGGCAATGAGACTTTATAAATTCTTGTATGGGGTTGCGTTTAAAATTCATTTAACATCGCTTGCACAAACCTTGGATACATCAAAATTTTGTTGAACTCTTTACATTTCCTTGCATACTTGTAAAATATATTTTGACCAATTAAAAGTCCTATCTAAAGCTAGACAAACCAAAGGGTAAGCCATTGTTGAACCGAATTGTTCATAAGAAGTTTTCTTAGGACTTAGACAATGTAAAAGAGTATGTATCAAAATCTCCAATGAGGACGAAACCACTCTTTTGAAAGTAGCCTTTTTGTCGGTGGTATCATACCCCATGGATGAAAGATGTGTATGAATTTCGGCATAGGTAATGTGATGATACCATTGAGATCATCCAATTGGAGAATTCTCCTCAAGGATGCCTCAAGAACATCAATAGTTACCCCATCCACAGTGGCTCTAAGAGCATCCATCGTTTCATGTGTATCTCTAGTTTCAATGGTTATGGACCGAGCGAAGTCCAAAGCTGTTTGATTTGAGAGATATAGATTGTGGGATTAAGTAAAGCATACCTTATAAGGGTAGTATTAACAAAGTCCACAATCGATGAAAACAGGCCACTCTTCTCATTAGACTTGTTCAAGTAGGCCACTTGGTTGTGCTCATCTCAAAAGTGATAGGTGCCATAGAATCTTTTGATGAAAAATATAATGTGTCAAGAAGAATTTTATAAAGAACTAGCCAATTGAGAGAAAGTTATATAGTGTTAGGGTTTTAGAGTTTTTGCAAGAGAGATTATCTAAGGATATAATTTATCTTTAGAGGATAAATATCAATTAGGAAAGTAGATAATCTTCTAAAATTTATCCTATATATTTAGAAAGCAATTTCTCTTCAACGACTAGTTAAAAATTTGTTCTTGACACAACAGCTTGTAACGGCTAGATCAACAATGGTAAAAATAACATTTGTCGCTGGAAACTGTGAACTAGCGATGGTAATTTTTCACAAAGATTTTCAAAGAGCGTTGGTAAAGAAAACATATGAAAATTGGATCGCTCTTTATCATAGTTTTAAGCAAACTACCACTATCAACGGATTTGTTATGTCTTTACCATGAGCCGCTTGCTATGGACTAGCCAACTCTTAATCGATAGAATATGGTGAGTTGATAACCATATAGTTTTGGTAAACTATCAACCATAAACGGATTTGTCAAGTCTTTACCAAGAGTCGTTTGCTCGGACTAGTTGATTCTTATGTGGATTAGACATGGTGAATCAATAACCATCTGTTGTGTGTCTCGCTTACACACCTTTAAGATCAACTCCCATCTATGCTACATAAGCGTTATTGAACAAGCAAAAACACAAGCACAAAAACATATACAAACTTATACAACAATGTTAGTACCCGAGACTTCCACTCAACACCAAAGACCATTAGACACAAAAGTTTATGGATTTAACATTCCAATACTTGTTACCAAGTCTTGAAATCTACCCACATCAAGTCCTTTTGTTAATAAATCAAAGATAGTTGTCATCGGTATAGATTTTGACAACTTGAATTAGTCCTTTTCATAACAATCTCTTATGAATGGTGTCTAATTTCAATATGTTTAGTCTTTGTGTGTTGAATGGATTCTTAATAATGCAAATGGTATCCGTTGTCAATATGGATGATGGTATTCATGAAATTGTACCCATAGTCCAAAAGTTGATTCTCAAGCCATAGAACTTGAGCACAACAACTTGCGCAGCCCACATACTACCTCGGTTGATGAATTAGCCACCATTGTTTGTTTCTTGCACCGCCATGACAATAATCTGCTGCCAAGAAATTGGCATCCACATTGTAGATTTTCTATCCAAACCGGCTCTAGCATAGTCACTATCTCGAGTAAGTAATCAAATCTAGAGGAGATTCTCTAGGTACCATAATCCCAGTAGGAAATGCTTTAAGATATCCGAAAATCTTCTTCCACGGTCAAGTGAGAGAACACAGGAGTGACTTGAAACCTTGCACAAGCACAAACCAAACATAATGTCGGTCTAGATGATGTAAGATACATCAAAGAACCAATCATAGACACGTACATGTGCACATCAACCGCTTCACCACTATTTTCCTTCAAAAGTAGATGTATAGTCTTGTCTGCGGGGGTGTTGGATGACTTTGCATCAGAGAACTTGAACTTCCTTAGTATCTCAGCCACATATTTATCTTGATTGTTGAAATCACCATCGGCCTTTGTTGTACTTGAAGTCCCAAAAGAATGTGAGTTCACCCATAGAACTCATCTTAAATTCCTCCTTCATTAGTTTCTCAAATGCTTTGCATATCTCTGCCTTTATAGATCCAAAACGATATCATCAACATACACTTGAACCAAAGAAGATATCATTCTTGTCTTTCTTGATGAACAAAGTCGATCTACTCGCCTCTATGAAACCCATTATCAAGAAGATAAGTAGTTAAGGTCTCATACCATTTTCTTGGTGCCTGATGCAAGCCATACAAAGCTTTAACCACCACCAGTACACTTTGTTAGGATAGTCGGGGTCTTCAAAGCCCGGAGGTCGTGAAACATATACCTCCTCATCAATCTGCCCATATAGAAAAGCACTCTTTACATCCATTTGATAGACTTTAAAGCCCATAAAGGATGAATAGTGTTGGGAATTGTTGAGTTGATGATTACAAAACCACGAGAAACAATGAAGAACGAAGAAACAAGGAGGGATGATTATGTAATATTTAGATAGCTTTTCTAGTAAGCTATTATTAGGGTTTGTAACACCTCCCTCCCTTATATAAAGAGGGTAGGCGTAGGTTACAGATCATATCTTTCATTTATTTTTCATAGTATTCATCTATAATGAGAGTCTAGATACACGAACATAGCGTGTGTATATTAGTTGTAGTATTTTTTATTTCAATTAATAAAGAAAACCTTATGAGTAACATTGATGTTCTTATCATTTCCGCTGTGTTTATTCAATGTTATTGATACCCTAGTTGAGTCCGGATCTGGGTTTCAACACATAGGCTAAGAACAGCCTGATTGCTTCAATTCGTGCAACTAGGGCAAACACTTCTTCATAGTCAATACCCTCCTCCTGAGTGTATCCTTGAGCCATGATGAGTGTGTAAATACTCATCATTTTTGGGTCTATCTGAACTGCAAAACGTTTAAAAATGCTCAGAAATGCATCAAAATACTGAAAATATTCCAAAATTGCATTTTATACGTTTCAGATGCAAAATGTTTAAAATCGATGAAAAATGAGCAAAGTTTGCATAATTGGCGCTTCGGTCCCCAAGTTTCTAAAATTGTCAAAAATAGTCCCCGAGTCAAAATTTCAAAAGAAAAATCACCAAAGGTCCTTTTAAATCATAACTTGTCATATTTAGTCCTTTGGTGAAAATGTCAAAAGTTTGAGAAAATTACAAGTTTGGTCCTCCAAGTTTGAAATTTGGCGAAATAGCCCTGAAATTGGGAAATGACAAGATTGGTCCTTATACTTTGTGAGATTGTCACTTTTGGTCCCTTGAAACCTCTTTGATGAATTGGCGACCAAGGTCCTTGCAATTTCGAATTTACATTGGTCCTTGGATATTAAACCCTTTAAACCTTGGCCCCTTGTCACAATCCTATTTTGGACCCCAGCCAACAAACCTTTGGACCCTTTCCCTGTTTTGACCCCCCTATTATTATATCTGGTCAAACCCCAAGTCAAAAACACCCCTATGCCCGCCTTTTCTCCTTCTTCCCCAACATATAGCCCTGCACACCATCCCCCCAGCTCACACCTTTTCCACCTTTTCTCCTCTATGTTCCCCCCTCCTCAACAACCTTCCAAGGGCATTAAATGCCTCCCCCCTCTAGCACTCAACCTCTCAACTGTCAATATGTCCATTTCCATGGCGAATCAAAGGCCAAGATTGCATACAATGATCCAATGGTCGAAAATAGAGGTGGGATTTGCAGAGAACATGGGAGAGAAGGATATGGGAGTATAAAAGAAGCAAAAAGAGAGAAGAGAAAGAGTAGTTAGTTTTATAAATTTTACTTATGTCATTTTTTAGATTATTGTCTTAGTTTAAATTAAAATGGTGTAATTTCAGTTTCATTGTATCACTTTCAAGTTTACAAACCTTTGTAAGTCACCTTTGAGTATCAATCTAAGCTTTCATATAAGTTTCAATTTTGTGGTTAACTGTTGAAATCTCTCAGTTTCAAATTCCATGGTCCAAGTTGTTAGTGGCTTATTTGAAGCTTTAATAAGCTTATCTAAACTCCTTTTAAGCTTTTTATAAGCTTACATTTCATTTTCAAGTAACTTTGAATAATAGTCAACAAAAGTCAACTGTTTAAGCTCATTTGGATTTGAGCATGGTTTGGGAGATTGCGATCTTTGAACCGGGTTGGATTAGTATCATTTAGTATAGGTTTGGATTTGGTTTGAGCCCGCATAAAATCGGACACAGTTGTGAGTTATCTTTCCCATTTTCCAATTTCAAGTCTAAGTGCGGTTTCATGCTTCTCTTGTATCTATGATCATTTGTAGTTTTAGCTTGTTTATATAGTTGTATTTAGGTATTATAAGCTCGGTTTGATCAATGGAATTGGTTAGCTCGGTTGTAATCTCATTTCAATTTCATAACAAATTGAAATAAAGTAGTGTTTGGATTTTGCTCTTAAACCTTGTTCGGCTTGTTCGTAGATTAAGTTCTATTGGTTCATGTTTATTAAGCATATTTGAGCTCATTTGAGTCAAAATATTGTGCTGCATACCCCAAAGTCAACATTTCATTTAATCCTCTCTCTCGCTCCATTGTTGAGATTTTTGACTAGCATAATCTCATTTTGTGTTTAGAAATCATTAACATTGCTTGCATTAGGCTCATTACATCATATAACATCAAGCTCGGTCAAAACTTTGAATCAAAGTTGGAAAAGTCAACTTTTCATCTTTACTTAAAAAGTCAAAATAGTGCAAAACTTCGGTTTTAGTCTATCTAAGATGAATTTTCTTGAGCTCGATTCGGGCCAAATGATGAAACTTGTTGTTTTAAAAGTCCAACTGGTCTACTTTCTTATCTCTATTTTGTTACATTTTGTGAATTTTTAGAAGCTTCATTTTAGCTTGTCAAAATGGGCCTAAATGTCTGTCAGGGGCATCAAGTCTGCAGAGACTTGTCCAGCTTTTGCTTGGATTGCAGTGCTCATTTGAGCTTGTGTAGGTATGAAATTTGGCTCATGTGTAGTCACCCAGGTCTTCTTTAGGATCTAGCTTTTAGCTTTTAGTTTCCAGCTTATTCTAGTGCTTATTAATCAGCTGCAACCTGGTACCCTTTAACAGTTTTCTGCCATAAGCTCAACTCATCAATCATTGCAATTTGCCTATCCAGAGGTTATAGCTTGTTGAAACTTGTTCCATTTTAGTTCTCTTAGCTTATTATAGCCTGTGTATCAGTTTGGTGCTTCTTGGGTTCCATTTGCTTCTTCAAAGTGCTTATTTATAAGCACTTTGTTCATCAGTTCCTAATTCCTCCAAACAAGCCCCTGTTTTTCTATTTTCCTAGCTTCCTCATAATATTTTAAGCTTTTCCTGAAATTTTCAGATTTTTGAAGCTTGTTTGCTATTTTCTTAATTTAAATTAGTTTTTAAGCATTTTAATTAGCTTTAAATACAAAAATTAAGAAAAGGTTCAAAAATAATTTTTCAATTTTCTTAAGTTTAGATAAATATAAAAGCCAAAAAGTATTTTCCATATTTTTCTTAGTTAAAATTGTATTTTTAAATAATTTAAGTAGTTTTAATAGTTTAAAATTCCTAGAAAATAGAAAATATTCAAAAAATACAAAAATAGTTTTGAAAATTCTATTTTGATATTTTAGATTTTTCCAAGTCTTAATTTTATTTTTCTAGCTTTGTTTCATATTTTCTTGTATTTTAGGTTAATATTTAATAGTTAAAATTAGTTTTTAATTAATAATAATTAATTAAATAGTTATAAAAATAATTTTCTTTTTTTAAATATTTTCTTTTATCATTAGGTTTGTAAAAACATCATTTTCATATTTTTAGGGTTAATATTGATTTAGTTTCACATTTTTATTTGTGCGTCGCGTAGTTTTTAATTTCAGTTTCGTAAAAACATAAAAACAAAAACATCATTTTAATTATAGTGATAGCGTTTATTTAATATTTTTTTTAATTTCCTTCAATTTGCATTTTAGCCCTTGTAGTTTGTATACTTTTTCCTTAGTTATAATAATCTCAAACCCCCTTTTTCGTTTAAATTCCTCGATCACTATACGTGAGGTGATCCATTGCATAGCTCGCTGGGACATAACGACCCGGGGAGACTCTATACTCCTCAGATCTTCATTGAGTTCGTTCCTGAGCCATTTTAAGCTTGTTACGGTCTGTCATTCACAAGTGGCAGGCTTGTGTGATAAAGCTTGACTGTTTGGGAACGCATCAAGCCACAAGCCTACCCTTGTTTCTGATAACAATTCCTTTTTCATCCTTCTTATTTCTAAACACCCATTTTGTACCTATTACCTTCTTGCCATGAGGTAAATCACAAAGCACCCAAACCTATTGAAGCTTGAATTGGAGCAACTCTTCTTGCATTGCTTCCACCCAACTTTCATCCTCGAGTGCCTTGTATAAATTCTTAGGCTCCATTTGTGACAGAAAACACATAAAGAGACATTCATTCTTGCCTTCATGAGTCTTAGATTCATATATTTCACTAATGAATCCATGAATATCAGGCAGCTTTGTTTGTGTTCTAGTCTTCACAGGTGAATGGACATCCCCAATTACATTTTCAAGAGGATGTAATTTATGAATGGAAGTATGGGGAGTCTGAGGAACTGCAATCTCATTTGGCATATTTGAGATTTCAACATCATTGGCTTGAGCTTCCTCTGTGTAATCGGAGTTATAACTTCCACTTACGGTGTTGCGGTGAAACTTACAGCCTAGCGATGGAATCAATTTCCACCGCTTTCGAATTTTCACATTCAAGTTGCTATTTCCTTCCTTTCCAAAATCATTAGAAGGTTGAGCATCTCCGGTCTTTGGTATATCAACATTATCTGCATAGTCCCAAAGTGGCGGTGAATTCATCTTGATCATCTGCTTGATCCTTGCTTGGTTCATCATCATCAAGAAACTCTTACGAACTCCGCAAAATCAAAAGTAGATGTCCTTGTAGAGATAGGCACATAATTCATAGTATTGGTTAGAGTATCAAGATCAAACAACCTTTCGGACCGGTTCCTTTGAGATTTACTTTGTTTTCCAGAACTCAACATGCGATTCTCTTCAATCTTTTGGGTTCTTAAGTTGAATACTCTAAAAGCTTTACTAACCATGGAATACCCAACAAAATACCCTTCATCGATTTCTCTTCAAACTTGCCCGGATAATCTATGGTATTGAGAATAGATACATGACATCCAAATGGTCTCATGAAGTCAAGGATAGGTGGTCTACCCCTAAATAACTCATAAGGTGTCTTGTTCTTTGTTTTACCACTAAAACCCTGTTTTGCACATAACATGCAGTGTTAATCGCTTGACCTAAAAGTGATTGGCAATTTGAATCGCCAACATGGTTCTAGCACCTCTATAAGTGTCATGTTCCTCCTCTCAAGAACACCATTTTGTTAAAGATTTCTAGCAACACTAAATTCTCTTTAATACCTTTGTCTCTGCAAAAATCATCCATAACTCTATTCTTAAATTCTGTCCCATTGTCACACCTAATGATTTTAACTTTCATATCATTTTGGTTTTCAACTTCTGTAATGAAGATCTTAAGGATGCCTGTTGTTTCATCCTTGGTTCTAAGAAAGAAAACACATGTAAACCTGCTAAAATCATCAGTCACTACAAGACAATATTTCTTTAGATTCAAGCTGCTCACAGATGTAGGACCAAATAAGTCCATATGTAACATTTAAAGTGGGTGAGCAATAGAGTTAACCGACTTTGACTGCAAGAAGCTCTGTGTTGTTTGCCTTTAAGACAAGCCACACAGTTTGATCATTTTCAAATCTTTTAAAGGTAAGCCTCTCACCAAACCATCTTTGACAATATTATTAATGGTTTTGAAGTTAACATGACCAAGTCTTCTATGCCATAACATGGATTCATCCATTGTGGCCTTTGCAAGCAAGCAAGCATAATCATCTTTAGCAATAATGTTGTTCATATCAAAGCTATATAAGTTGCCTTTTCTAGGAATCTTAAGAAGAATTTGACTTTTATCAGGCATCTTAAAATCCTTAGAGAGAACAAAGCACATATCTTTGGTAAAAAGAACATTGTTCTTCTTGTCACACATTTGTGACACATGATAACATCAAATAGTCTTGAATATTAAGTGTCAATTTCCCCCGATAATGTTCGTTATTTATATCATTTATATGGATTTATGCTTGTTTTCCACTTTCAGGTAAATTGCGAGCATTGGAGCTAAAGAGACGCGGAAATGGAAACATTACTAAAGATTTATCACAGTATGCTTATTCTGAAGAAGTTACGGCGTAACTCGTCTCTCACATTACGCCGTAACTATTGTGTGACCCAGAAGTCCAACTTATCAAGAGGTTACGGCGTAACTCTTCCCAAAGGTTACGACGTAACTCCATTAGGTCAAAAGAGGTTCCACGCCGCTGATACTTACGCCATAACTACTTGCATCACTTACGAAGTAACCGAGTTTATTGAAGACTACGGCGTAACCACTTATAAGGTTACGCCGTAACTAGCGATCTAGTGCATTTACGGAGAAATAGAAGGTTACTGGCGTAACTCCTCTATTGGTTACGCCAGAACCCGGACCGCCTATAAATACCCCACTAATTCCAAGATTTCAAAGCATCCCATTCCACACACAACACTGAGAAAGTGGGAAAAAGCTCAAGGAGGTCTAGGGAAGCATACGGAGTCGTTTCCAGGGAGAAGTCACACCATTACGATAAGCTTTAGCGTTTATTATTTCTTTTACTTTCAATTCATGTATTTCGTACTTTGAATATTGAATTGATTTGCATGATTAATATGAGCTGCTAAGCACCCTTTGGTGCTAGCCTAGTTATGATTCCTTAATTGTTTTGTTTGCGTTTACCTTTACTTCCGCACAATTATTTCTAAGTGTATGCATGCATAGTTCTTTGGTAGTCACCCTTGGTTTGGTAGTTTTGAATGGCGATAGAGGCCAATTGCCTAGAGATATGACCAACCGACCCTAGGTGAGCGTCTTGAGACGGGAAGGGTAAGATATGACCAACTAACGACCCTTTCTACTTGTGCGATTTGACCAACCGATCACCTATCGTTTGGATGAACTTAAGAATTGGGGTGTAGTGTCTAAGTTCCTAACGGTTGGGCACTCACTATTCGTAATCTAGCATGTAGCGGTACTTAATGACTCGACTTAGGGGACCAGAAACAACGGGTTTTATGATGATGCTTTGATTTCTCTGTGGTGGCATCTTTGCCGATAGGTTAGGCGAATTGACCAAATGTTTTGTTAGGAATTAGAAAATTCCATAGTGAAGAGTCGGTCACCCCAAATGTTATCTAGCTTAAGTTAGCTCGTAGACTTGTCGTCTGTTACATTATTTATCGGTTTATTAGTTAGTTATTAGTTTAGTTTAGCGTAGTGCAACACCGTGGAGGAAGGACGGGTCTTTACCCATCGTATCCCCGATCCACAGCCGATAGGAGGTCGTATTTCATGTAACTATAAATACCCTTCCATCCATGGAAGGGTGGTGCTTCTCATAATCTAATATTCAACATTTGTGTAAACCTCTAGCAAGAACACCCTCTCTCTCTAAAATGGAAAACATGTATTTTGATCTCCCAAGACCACCGAATCATCTAACACAATAAAATAACGATCCTACATTTGGTATCAAGAGCTATGGTTATTGTGTTTTCTTTGATTTGTGGTCCGTACCATGGTTGTTATTTGTGGTCTTTGGTTCATTGTTGTTGTTAATCGGTCTTGTACTATTTTGGTTTGGAAAATGTTTTTACATTTTCTAGTAAATATGTGTTACATGTTTTGTGGTATTTGGTTCGTTATTGTTAATCGGTCTTGTTTTTGTGTCAAACATGTACAAACAGTCCTTTTACAAGTTAAACTATCATTGTTAACTCTTGGTTTGTGTCAATATTCTTATGGTCTAATATGGTTTCGAGTCCTTCAAGTTGCACAATTGAAAGAGGTTACCAATATTGTGAAACTAGGTGGTCATACTTTGGTCAAACTCAAAATGAAGCGGTTTATCTTTGTTTTTGGGTCATTCCTCGTAGCGAGTTGGTCATTTCTTCATGGCGACTTGTCTTTACAAGTCGTCTAGATTCATTGTATATGACTAGCGAGTTATGCTAGCGAATTGCTTAAAGAAATCTGTAGCGACTTGGTGATTTGTTGACTTTCTTTAAAGTCAATAGCGACTTGACACTTGACCTAGCGACTAGTCTTTACTAGTTGGCGACTTGGCCGTGGCGAGTTAGCCGTGGCGAGTTAGTCGTAGCGAGTTGGCTTAGCGACTTGCTTAGCGACTTGCTCAGCGAGTTGGCTTAGCGAGTTACTTAGCGACTTGGCGTAGCGAGTTACTTAGCGACTTGGTTTAGCACTTGGCTCAACACTTTGAAAAGGACAGAAATGAAGAAGAAGAAATGACAACATAAGACCATCGACATACAACATAATACCAAAACACCAACAACCATCTCGGATCCAACCTCATCTACACTACGGATGTCAAAGATAATATCACAACTAGGATCTCGGTTTCGTTCTTTCATTGTACATCAAGCCACATCAAGACCTCAAAGGTCTATCAATAGAATGAATTGCTCATCACAGATCCAATACTATAAAAACTCTGAAATAAGAACAAAACCATACTTGGGTTGTGTCCTCTATTCTTGTTCGCTTAAAAGGATGTACATAATGATCAAAACATAAAGCTTAAGGAATCTCAGATTTTATTTCGTGAACTTATCAATGTCGTTCATAACCTTTCAAGGTCAACACGAAATATTTATCATCATTGATCTTTTTTTTTGAAGACAAAGCTTCATCTCTATTCGAACTTAATGATTCAAGATTTAACAACTATGTTAGTCCTCTTTCATGTTCGGTATTTTTTTTTTCTCACAAGGATATAATTGAAGAGTAATAATTCTTGTTAATTTAAAGTGACATCGTGTGGATCTACGAAACATGTTCAAAGGCTGTCCTTCAATCATTTATCATCACGGATCCATTGTTTTATGAAGTCTAAGCTTCTAATTAACTATCCGAACATCATGTGACATGGATTATAACTATAAAGTCATCTCCATGCCAAATATTCGTTCAATCTTATCACAACAAAGATTAAAAGTACCTACCTTGATGCGTTTGGTTGATATTGTGGTGACACAATTGGCTCGAGCCATCCACGTGGCGTTGAGGACGAGCTCATGCCATCCCCGTGGCTTATTAGGTGGGTAACTTCATGCCATCTCTGTGGCGAAGTCATGTTGTATACAAGAAAGATTAAGGTTTAGATACTCCTGTGATGGAGAGAAGGAGGCGTTGGTATGACTGCTAGAGTTTGGTTTGGAGAGAATCAGTTAAAGGGAGGCGCATGTTTGAGGATTAGGGTTTGGTGATTGGAGAATATTAGGGTATGGTGTGAGGTGAAAAAGGGATTAGGGTATAGTGTGTGTTAGGCTGTTTTTTATATACCCGAAAAATAGAGTAGTATTACATTGGTGAATTTGGATCGGATATATGGGCTATTTGGGCCTTGATTAACTTTTGGTGATGGGCTGCTATGAGCTAATGTGATCAGGTATAATGGGATCGGGTAATTCGTGATTGTGGGATGAGATTTGATCTCACACGAGAATTATGCTACTCAAGTTGTGTCATCCGATTTTTTTGCAAATAAGATATTGAATACATATGCCATATTAATTTTTTTAGTGGTATTTTTGGTTAGTACTTTTCACGAAAGATACTGCATATTCACGGCTTGTGCCTAGTTTTGAGATAATGATGGCTACGGGATTTTTGTACGGATATTGCTTACGGGACTCTTGTGTTTATATTTTACTTGGGCTTAAAATTAATTTATCTGGACTGTACATTAATCAAGTGGGCCGATGTTAGATTTGGATTGGACTGAGCTTAATGGATTTCAGATCGGATGATTATTGGTGATAATGAGATTCGATGATGAGATTAGGTATGATGATGAGATTTGTTTTGTTATGGGTTTGATACCTTGGTTAAAACATTTTCACGGAGTATATTATGTCTCGGCTTGAATTGATGGTTCAACAAAGTTGATTACGGGGTTGTTTGGACGATATTTCTTATTTGAATTTGATGTGAGATTTTTTGGTAGCGCGTTTACTTATTTCGTCTTCTTTCTTTCTACCCTTCCGCCAAGATGACTTGTTTGGGCATTTACAGAGGGTGATAAAGACTTGGCTATTTAGTTACGTTTGTGATTCTTTCTCGCTTGACCCACAACGTTGCTATCACTTCGTGTCTCACTCGATTGAGAATGTCAAGAGGTTTTGTACATTGGGTACACCGTTTCTTCTTCACAAGGATTAGTACAAGTTTAAGTAACAAATCGGGGATTTTCACTTCATGATCAAGTTTGGCATATCGGGTTTACTTCTCAATGTGGTCACTACAATAGCCGGGAGAATCGTGAATGATGTGTGTACCAAGGTGTTGATTTGGATGATTGATGATTTTGCCGATGTTGGATTATGAGCAGTTGATGAACCGCATGTTCCCTAAAGCAGATATTCACGAAATCAAATTTGTCATAACACCTTCAAGTGACATTGTTTACGGTTTTGTCTTGATTTTGTAAAATCCCGAAAGAACCTATTTCTCGGTTTAAATCATAGACTTGTAAAATCCGTGATAATGGAAACATCCTGGTATTAGTAAAGTGCATTTCGGATCTATCTTACGGTTTATTCTTGGTTTTGTAAAATCCCGAAAAGAAACTATTTCTCGGTTTAAACCATAGAGTTGTAAAATCCGTAATGATGGAACCATCTTGGAGAAGAGAAAGTGTAATTCGGATCTTTTGTTCTTTGGTGCCACGGTTTACGCTTGAAGAAGGATAAAAGGTGTACTTCATGAATTGGATGTGTGTTTGGATATTCGTCATGGCGGTTTGGTTACTTCAAAGTTTTACGGGGTTATGCTTATTAAACCATGGTCGGGATGAAACCATTATCATAGTTCACTTAAAACGTCAAAGAAGGCTAGATTTGAGCTTTTAACCAAGAAGTTGTGTCAGGGGAGTTAATTCACTATTATTTATTTGAGGTTGAAGTGAAATATCACGGGCGAGTGTACTTAGTATCTGAAGGTATCGGGGATGGTTGGATGAAGATACTTCGAGATCCTTGTTCAAGCTTATTATCAAAAACAAAGACTTGGAAATCTAGTTATTGTTGGGTGACTTTTTCCGTTTCTTTTACCACTTGGGGGAATTGGGCTCTTATCATCTCAAAATAACTATCACTTTAAGGAGTTACGTTGTAGTGCTCAGTGTCACATTCAATTATGGATTTTCAAGAGGTAATGTCGTCTTATACTTGATGGTTGGTTGGTGAAGAGTATAGAGTACATAGAGTACTAGAGATGCTAATGGAAATCGACACCACTCTTTGTTACATATGTGCAAGTTTAAGTCACGAGTTCGGGTTAGTTTACTTCAAGGTCAAATTTATCATATTGGGTTATCTCCATCACCGTCACTACAAAGAGCCTCTTGAATGATAATGGGTTGATTACATGTTTTGCTAAGAGAGTGAAAAGAGAGATTATGACGTATGTTCACATCAATTCGGGCCTCGTACTCTAAAGAAAAGAAAAGTGTACGTTTCGATGCGCTTTATCTTATGAAGAAGAAATCTTCTTATGACGTCTGCTCACTTCATTCGGGCCTCGTACTTAAAGAAAAGAAAAGTGTGCGTTTGATGCGCTTTATCTTTGAAAGAAGAAAATCTTCTTATGACGTATGATCACTTGGTTCATGCCTCGTTCTTAAAGAAAAGAAAAGTGTGCGTGTCGATGCGCTTTATTTTCTCGAAGAGAAATCTTCTATTATGACCATTCTCATCAACATGCTTCATACTTTTCCATGCGCTTGGTCATTAAGTGAACCGGACTCTGTTGATTGTTTTCGATTCCACTTTCTCAACTATAATGACGATGGCGACATCACGTGCGATTTTATGGGGAGAAGTGTGAATAGACTACATTTGGATTATGTTCACTTATTTAATCAAGAATGGCATCTCGCATGCAATTCTTGAGGGGAGAAGAAGTGTGAATTTTTGCATTGTTGATTGATATTAGAGATTATAAATGGTCATACGGCTCTAAACTCATGTAAGAACCGAGCTTCTTCTTATCGGGTCATCTTCACATGGAGTTTTTCTCTTGTAAGAGCCGTTGGTTGACATCTTCACTCGGATTGATGAGTTTATTAACAAAGTGCTTCCGGTTAATGCTTCACGTGCACATCAACATGATGATTCGAACAACCTTACATTCTTGTTTGATGTGATTGTTTGCTTGGTATTACCATTTCGTGTTCGTTCGTTGCCCGATTGTTGATTTCCTTGATGAACATCTTTACTGTTCTTGTTTGATTAGGAGGATTTTAGTTAAGGGATTTGCAAGATGTAAGTTGATTGGGATGCTTTTGGTGATGTTCTTGTTTTGGTGAGTTGAAGATGTTAACTTTCTATTCCCAACCGGACAATCTTGAAGAAGGTCGAGTCTACATCGGTTCTACATATTACGCTACATGTTAGAAGACTAAAGGCGAGTTGCATTTAACGATATAAAGACTTCTTCTTAATTCATGGCATTTATCAAAGCAGTTGTCGGTTTAGGGAGAGCACTAATTGGGAGAGAGTGATATGTCGAATTTAATCCCAATTAGACTTGCTCACATTATTCAACATGTTGACTCTCACAAAGACTTCAAGCGATCTTCTCAACAAATTTCTAGTATACGGACTTACAAAGAGTTCTTGATTACGAAATGTCAAAAACCGGCAAAGGGCGGAGACAAGCATCTAAACGCGAGTAAACTTGATGAACTTAATACTTCTAAGTAATTGAAGATATCCCGGAAGACAAATGTTATTACATGAGAGAAACTCAAGGTTTGACTCATGGCGAGTAAACTTGATGAACTTAACTCTTCAAAGTGATTGAAGATATCCGGGAAAACAAATGTCATGACCGCAGAAACTCAAGGTTTTACTCATCAAGGCGTTTAGTGTTCTTATTCCAACTACGTGGGGAAGAGATGTTAGAGAATGTTTACGAAGATATAATAGGTACATTGGTGTGTGATGATCTCGATGTTATCGCAATCATCGGGGAGAAATTGTGTACATTGGGGATGCTCAATTGTTTTACTTGAGGGCTTAATCTGTGATTCGAGAGATATAATCACTTATTCGGTGTTGACATCCGCAGATTGTCACCCGCAGAGATAATCGATGATTCGGCCCGCTTCTTCAATGTTATCGGTTGTTCTCTCTTTGGGGAATGTGTACTTGGTCCTTGAGCTTCATACACGATCATCGGGAAGAAAGCCATTGTTTACCACAAACATTGGGAGGTGTTTTCCTTCCGGGCATGATGTGTATTCGGAGAGTTCTTGGATATTGGTGTACCGGGTTCTTGAGCTTCATACACATTCATCGAGGACGAAAGATGTGAACATTGGGGAGTTGTTCTTCATTACCCTCATGATGTGTATTCGGGAGAGTTCTTGAGCATTATACAAAGAGACCGATCGCATCAATTCAACTACTGGGGAATTGTTCTCTTGACACCTTTTGGAATGGATCGCTTGACGTCGGTTGAAAAGGAAATTTGAGAAGATTGTGTTGTGTATGGGATGATACGATCTTCGTTTCTTCTTGTTGATGATATAACCTCGAGCGAAGAATCACGGTGATTATTCTTGAAAGGAGCGTGAGGATTTATGATAATGGTGTGCTTCTCTGTGCACGGCAAAGGCAAGCTTGAAATAGAGCTTGAATCTGCTCGGCTATAGGATTTTCGGTTTGGGGAAGTCGCCAAAGTCTCACTTTCAGATGGTTCAATTTCTTTCTTCAATGCAAGAGCCTCGAAAGCTTTGGTGGTGAAAGTTTTAGGGATGATGAATTCTATCTTCTACAACGGGGCTGCTTGATATCCTTATCTCGGTACTCGTATCATCATCTTCTTAAACTATATCATCTACTCTATCCTTGTAAATATTTATTCGAAAAAGAAAATAGAAAAATATAAAACCAACAAAAGAAAATAGAAAAATATAAAACCTTCAAAAATCCCATAAAAATCAGAAAAATTCAAAAAATACCAAAAATATGTTTTCCAAGACATGTCTTCTGGTATCGATAACATCTACGGTCTTAGAAATGTCATTCAATAATGGCACGGGATCATAGATGAAGTTCGAGCAGGAGGTGTAAATATTCTTTTCTAAACATGTCTCAAAAATGGCTTCTGATTATTTGATTGTAACCGGGCTTCAAAATATGGCTTGCGATTACTTGATTGTGACCAGCTAAAACTATGGCTTGCTATTATTTGAGATAGCAACCCGCTCTTTAAAGGAAGGAAAGTGTTGTGCTAAACAATTTTCAAATATTTCGTGCACTTATCCTAATTCAAAATGAGGAAAGTATGTCGAAGGATCTGTTGTTCCCACACAAATGTTTTTCCGTCTAAAATTCTTGAAAAATATTTGTTGTTTTCAAAAGTGGTGGTAAATGAGTTGCTTTAAAACAATCACTACAAGAAAAGTGGCTTTTAGGACCCCATAAGCGTCATAAAATGGTACTTTTAGGACCTTTCATTTAATAGGACCAAGGATGAAAGCGTTTCATGTAAGGCGGTTGTAATAGGTCCAAAGCGTCCTAACCCTTATGAAACCAATTTTATGGTCGTATTATATGTCTATGAACAACACAAATAGCGTCCTAATAAAACCATATTAGGACACTTTTACAATGTTTTAACATGTGATTACCTACTTTTAATTTTTGAGACACATAAAACGTCCTTAAAAGTATTGTTAGGACGCTTATGATGTAACATCATAGCTATTTTAGCAACCAAGAAAAGGGTACTAATAACTCAAATAAGATTATGATACCAATTTTATGGTCGCATTTTAGGTCTATAAACAACACAAATAACGTCCTAATAAAAACATATTAGGACACTTTTACAATGTTGTAAAACGTTGTTACCTAATTTTAATCTTTTGATACACATACAAACGTACTTAAAAGATAATTGTTATGACGCTTATCATATAACATTATAGCTATTTTAGCACCAAGAAAAGGGTTCTAATATCTCAAGGAAGATTATGAAACCAATTTTTGGTCGTATAAAATGTCTATTAACAACCTAAATAACGTCCTAATAACAACATATTAGGACACTTTACAATGTTAAGTTAATTGTTAGGACGGTTAATAAGTTTAATAGGACAATTTCAAAGTCCGGACAAGTCATATGATAGGACGCTATTTTCACCATGCACACTCTATTATTACGATATGAATAAAACATCAACTAAATATTAAATGAATAAAACGAAATTGTATTTCAAATTACCAATTGTCATAACAAAATCACTAAACATAAATAAGGTAGACGAGAATCTAACATAAAGTCTCATTAACATTAAACAATACATTAACGCAACAAGAAGCTTAGTCCGTGGTCATCATGCATCATCTCTCTCAATCCTCACGGACCACCTACAAATAAACACCCATGTATAAGCATTAAACTCCATGTTAGTAAAATTATTGGTATCACAAGATTAACAAAGACATACCGAGATAAAGGGACAAGGCCATGCTATGGTTGCACCAACACGCCTCTTCAATTGTGGCAAATAACCCATAGGGTCTCACCAACACTTCATCTCTTTTGTTGGTACTGAACGTTTACCTCACACCATCCTCGTCCAATCTCTCGTACCACCAACTATATCATTTGGGTTCAAGCTCCTCACCCATCCTTTTCTACAGTCTCGGTTGAGTTTAGAATGCTTTTAAGGACAACTTCATCCCGACCTAGATTTGATTTTCAACAAACATTTATCAATTTATAGTCAAGACACATGTATTAGGTTAAGCGGATGTAATCTGCGGTATGGAGGTGGGGTATACAAAGGAGGTCAAAATTGATTAGTGTAATCTGCAGTGTGGAGGCTGGTGTATACTAAATAAGTTACAAATAAGCTACAATAAGCTAAATAAGTCAGAACTACATGAGTTGTAACTAGATTAAGCTAAAACTACCGGATAAGCTAAAGGAATAAGCTATAGACCGTAATAAACACTTAGTCATGTGGAAAGGGGTCGGAGATTATGTCATCGGTATTTTAAGCAACTAAACTAGTAACAAGATAGAGACGCACGGTCTTCATGCTCCTCAAGTGCGTGTCGAACTAACCTAAAAACATAGTGTTTACAAAAGAAAAACTTACGATGCTGTGGTAAAACCATCCCATAAAGCCATAAACTCGGTCTTCATATTGGTCATAGCTTCATGGTCGAGAAGTTCGCTGACCAAGAAAACAATCGACCTCGTCAATAAATATTATGGCGGTGGAGTTTGTATGCCAAACTAAATACACAGAACCGAAAAACAATCGTTATGACTAGTGAACACTTCGTAATAAGATGAAAAAAGTGCAGGATACAAAGAACAATGTCTTGTGCATTACTAGAAGTTAACAAGTCGCAATCAAATGTAATTCTTAAAACCTAGGGACAAAGTAATGGCTACACAAGCCGTGAGCAGTTGTTAGCTAGGGTGGCAATTTTGACACATTTTAGTTAAACGATAAATCTCTGATATATGTTATCCATAACGGGTCAATAGAGTAATACCGAAACGCTTTACCTAAAACAATCAAACAAGTCAAACAAGTCGATAGTCACCCAAAGGGTGTTCAAATGCACAAAACCACCTACATCGGTCCATTCGATAATTAATGCATTTCAACTTTAGCTATCTGTAAAATTAAAAAACATGGTTACTGGTCAAACCAACCATTTTTAACAGTACTAAAAATAGCTGCTCTGAACTGAACCTGCAAACACTTTTTCATCCATCTTTATTAACGCGTTATATATGATTACAAAAACTATACTGTTACAATTAACTACAACTTGATGAACAACGCCATCTAGGAGGTTGTGCCCATTAACCTGTTTCTTAGCTAATTATTGCCATTTTACCCATTTGACTCGGCAGAATTAAAACATAATCCAAATTAACCTGTTGAATGTATGATGTATGTTCGAAATATATTCTACCCTTATATGCACACAAACGTTAAATGATCATTTGCCTTTGTCCTTGATAGGTGTTTCCCAACGGATGGTCTCAAGGCAAATGTAACAGATGACGAGTTGTTTCCATCAACTCATCTAGAAAGGCAAGATATTCAAAAATCCATCTAAGTACAAAGATATCTACAATAGCTTTTGTCTTTGTTATAGTGTTATGGAACTATATGATAATAGCTAGATGTATTACTTTATGTAAATTTAATCGAGCACTTGTCTGCGTATATTGGAGTGATGAACATGGTCTTGCATCTTCTTTGAAATTGTCACTTGTTTTGTTTTATGATATAGTCATATAAGTTTTACAATAGTGGTATAGTGGTATTTGATTATAATGTATGTTGAAGGTGAAGCTAAGTAGAATTGTAGTTTGTAGAAACATGAAGTATCTAATACCAAGTAGAAGTCATTGGCTTATAAGGTCCGAGCGGTATTTTAAAATCTTCACCGCAATTATGTAATAGGTAACAACTTTGTGTGTAAGACTCACATCTAATTGTGTTTATTAGGGATGTTCAAAAATCCGAAAAACCGACAAACCGAGCCGATCCGCATGATTCACTTGATGAATCTCAAAAGGTAAGGTAAGTAAAACACACTTTGATGAATCTCCTAAAGAATAAGAAAATAAACAAAGTCAAAGAGAGTTGAAATAATGCTCACCAATGAAATGCGGGATGAGGCGACCATCGAAAATCTTCCACTTGGTATATTAAAGTAGGATTGACCATATGGCCAAAAGTTTGCCTCGAAAATCGAGTGGTGTTGATGTGGTGGTTGTTTCGGGATCGAAAAGCAAATCACCAAAACAAATACCGCACTTGTTGAGAACTAAGGCAACCTGTGGGTATATAGACTCAAAACAACAACAAAACACCAGTGTGATATTCTTTGTTAGCAATGACCATTGCTAATATGTTCTCGGATCAAGAGGTTTGATTAGTGCTCTAACTTGTGGAAGTTAAGGACCCTTGCAAAAGTCAACCCAATGAGAATGTACAAGTGACAAATGTATCAACTATCAACCACATGTATGGTCTAGTAAATGTAAATGTGTACTTTTGTGGCTTTGTTTTTGGTACATCTGTGGTCCAAGTTTTCATTAATAAATGTTATAGACGTAGATGGTGACATTGATAAATAGTAGCCAACTGGAATAATCTCTTATAAATATCTTGAAGAGTTTATTTATAGACATAGGTTGCTTTTGATTCAATTCTTACCGTATTAGTAGTCTTTTACAGTCATTCCGACCATGAATTCACCTAGGCTGCATGCTGGTTAAAAACAAAATAATCATCGGACAGAAGTAGATTTAGCAAAATGGGTAAAGTGAGTAATGGGTCAAAATGGGTAATTTTTAGCTGATTCGGATTCGGTTTGACCCAGAACACTTTTTGTCCAACTTTTAAGCGCTTGTTTCCTTTTATGTAGTTTTACCCGTTTGATAGTTGGAGTTAATAACTAACCCATCGAAATTACAAGGCAATACGAGCACAATACCTTACAACGGGGCATAGCATAACGCCTTGAAAATTGTCTCATTAATTTTTATCTGCTTCCAAAGATCTTCCGCAAATGGTTCACAACCATCAACAAAGATCTTGCATAAGTTCAAAAAGTTCCATGGTAAGAAACGTCTTAACAGAAAAGCTAATATATTGATAAAAGATCAGTATAATAAAAGACATACTTGGGTCTAAACCGGTTTATGCTAACTAGTTCCTTTAGTTGTTCATTCACCGCATCCAAAGAAGCCTGCAGCACTCGAGGGGTTCATTTTTCAAACAGTTTACTCAAAGAATGATAAGCTTGACTAATAGTAACGAAAAAGTATAATAAAACTAACTACTCTAAACAAAAGATTACACATTGAAATTCAAAACCAACTTATACCCGTTAGACCGCTTTATAACCATCATGTTTCAACTTAATACAAACCATGTCAATATATACTTATATAATATTGTTAATGTTGCTTCAATGCATCCAAATTTAATATCATTTTCAACTTAATAAAACCCAATGCTATATATAAACTAGTATAAACGAACCTCGGTCTTGGATGACAAACGAGGATGAGACCTGCAAGTAGATGGTGTTCAAGGCATACCGCACAAAGAACTAGTACAAAATATTCTCCCTTTACTTTCCCACGCTATACTCACCCATAGAATATCTTTCTTATCCATGCCTCCCTAGCATCATGAGCGTCTTTATCGATACCGCATCCCATCGATAAATAGTCCGAACACATAAAATTTGCTAAGTTTATTATATAACTTACACTTTACTTAACAAGACCAGATTGTTAACAAACCCGCTAAATGTAAAAGAAAAAAAAGTTTAGTATGAATTTCATTCTTTTATTTGGTATTACGATGTGTAAGTCTCAACACATACTCACTTTCAATAACCCAAGTCTCCTCTCGTTGTTCACTATAGCATAAATGGAGTAAATAGTTAGCAATCCAAATAATAGTAACATGAAAATTAGTAGCGTAAGCAAACATAATTCGCTAAACAACAAACAAGCTATCATAGTCTCTGTAAGAAAATACAATTAAAATTCAAGTATACACAATAAAAAGGCCAAGCTATCTTAGTCTATGTAGCAAATACTTACATATAAACAACAAAAAGTCATGCCATTTGGGATATTATTCTAAACGGCGTAGTATACACAATTAAACACATAACCAAACAATAGTCTCGTGTAACAAAGAAAATTGACATTATAAACTAAGCATAAGCTAACATTCATTACGATTTATTGAGATGTAAAGAACCTTAATAGTAGTAAAAGCGATGTTCCCCATTTATATAAATTTGGGGTCACATTAACCCTAATTTAGAAAATCATAAAATCACTAAGTTAATAGATGAACGCTCAAATTGATTACCAAATTGAAGATATGATACAATAAAGTACCTAAATTGGCGCGATGGTCCGACCGATGATTGGTGGATGGTGACTAGTGATGGCTTCCGTTGACCATAGAGACGAGAGAGGATTTTTGAGAGATTAAGAAACAAGTGGGAGATATGTTCGAGGATGTGAGATCCGAGGTCAAAGGATAGAAGATGGGTGGAGGGACAATTTGATTTTGGGGAAAACTTAGGCGGGACTTGTAAAAGTCGAGGAGCGGAGATTTCATTTTGGGAAAAACTTAAGTGTGGGACTTGTAAAAAGTTACAAATGAATAATTGGTGTTCATAGGTTCGCTTATCGGGTTATTCGGTTTGTTCAGTTAATTTTTTTTTTTCTGAGTGTAACCAAGAACCGAACTTAAATTGATTAAACCGAACCGAAAACCGAACACTCATAACCAAAAACGAATCAATAACCCGAATTACATAAACTTAATTATTTATCCATTTATTTATATATATTTTAGCAAAAATTTCAAGCTCAAAAAATGTTATATATATAATATCAAAGAGTTTTAATATTTTTTTATATATAAAATATAAAAAATATATACATTTATTTGAGTTCGGTTTTGGTTTGATTGTTAAAACCATAATCGAATCGAAACCGAATATTTAATTCGGTTCGGTTCGGTTTTGGCAACTTCGGTTCGATTACGAGTTAACATTTGGATGTGATGAGAATAGTTTTCGAACTTAAACATTTGGCTACTCCAAAGAGTGATGGCTATTGGTAAAGAGACATCAAATCCATTATTTTCAATGATTCACCTCTCACAGGAGTTAACACACTTGGATGTGATGAGAATAGTATGCAACTAATGAGTTTTGATGTACAGTGTGTCTTTTGTTGCTGCAAAGATCTGGCGTTTCAATGTTTGGTCATCATAGAGATGAGATTATTCTTGGTTCTTTGCTACTGATGTTTGAGAACAATCCTCTATTACACATTTTCATCCGTATTTACACGTTTTCGTCCGTATTTACACGTTTTAGTCGGTTTTTACACGTTTTCGTCCGTTTTTACACGTTTTCATTCGTATTTACACGCCGTCCGCTTTTACACGCCGTCCGCCACATTTTTCATCCGCTTTCACACGCTTTCATCCGTTTTCTGCTTTATCCGATTACACGCCGTCCGCTTTACACGGCCTCATCCGTATTACATGTTTTCATCCGCATTTACACGCTTTCATCTGCTTTCACACGCCATCATACGTATTTACACGTATTCTTTCGCTTGTACACGCCGTATGTTTTACACTTTTTCATCTGTATTTACACGCCGCCCTGCTTTTACATTTTCATCCGTATTTACGTTTTAATGCATTTTACGTTTTCGGTACACGCCGTCCGCTTATACATGTTTTCATCCGTATTTACATGTTTTCATTCGTATTTACGTTTTCATCCGTATTTACCGTCCATTTTACACGTTTTCATCGGTATTTACACGCCGCTCGCTTTTACATGTTTTATTCCGTTTTACGCCATCCGTATTTAACATGTTTCGCCCGATTTACATGCTTTCATCCGTTTACATTTTCATCCGTATTTACACATTTAGCCCGTTTTACATGTTTCATATGTTTTACATCGCCATCCGTATTTACGTCTTTTCATCTGCTTTACACATTTCATCCGATTTTATCGCCATCCATTTTACACGTTTTCCTCTGTATTTGCAATGTGTATAAACGGATGAAAATGTATAAAATGTATAAAACATTTGAAAATGACCGAAACGTAAAAATGTATTTAAATTATGTATGAATGGACAAAAACATGTAAATACGGATGAAAACGTAAAACAGTATAAAACGTAAACAAGGAAGAAACTCAGAAACCGACGGAAACGTAAAACAGTATAAAACGTAAAATTGGAGGAAAACGTGTAAATACGGATGAAAATGTGTAAATACGGATGAAAACATGTATAAATGGACGAAAACGTGTAAATACGGATGAAAACATGTATAAATGGACGAAAACGTGTAAATATGGATGAAAACGTGTAAATACGGATGAAAACATGTATAAATGGACGAAAACGTGTAAATACGGACGAAAACGTAAAACCAACAAAACGTAAAGCGGACGAAAATGTAAATACGGACGAAAACGTAGTTACGGATGAAAACGTAATACGGATGAAAACGTAAAACGGATGAAACGATAAAACGGACGAAAACGTAAAACGGACGAAGACGTAAATAAAACTTTTGTAAATAAGCGCTCTAAAAATCGATGTTTTATGACTCAAATAAAGGAGTGTTCTATTATGGCGAGGATAATAAAACCACAACAAATAAGCGTACTATAAAGGTTAATGTTAAAAGACACAGTTGTCAAGGGTCCTGTTAATTTTTTTCAAATAAAACTTTTGCAATTAAGCGCTCTATAAAACCGAATAAGCGTTATAAAAGCGGATGTTTTACGACTCTAAAAGATGTGCCATATTGTGGTGTATCATAAACAAACCATTATGAATAAGCGTTCTATAAAGGTTAACGTTATAAGACGCTATTGTCAAGGGTCCTATTCACTTTTCTTATAAAAAACGCTATTTAATAAGTGTTCCATAAAACCGATGTTTTATGACTCAAATATCAAGTGTCTTATGATGGTGTATCAATCTATGGGACCCAAGTGTCAACTGTCATATTAAGTTATGTTTTAATAATACGCTTATAATAAGCGTTTTAAATAATTAATGTTTTATGACTTATATATCAAGTGTCCTATTATGGTGTATTGTAATAAAACCATAATTAATATGCATCCTTTAAGGGTCCTATTAAGTTTTGTTATAATAAAACTTTTGCAAATAATCGCTTTAAAAAATGATGTTATAAAACCATTGTACATAAGCGTCCTATAAAGGTTAACGTTATAATACCCACGTGTCAAAGGTCCTATTAAATTTTGCTATAATAAAACTTTTGTGAATAAGCGCTTTAACTAACTCGATGTCTTATGACTCAAAACTCAGTGTCCTATTATGGTTTATTATAATACAACCATAATGAATAAACGCCTTATAAAGGTAATTTATTAGGATCCATATTTTAAGTGTCATATTAAGTTATATGATAATAGGACCCCAAATCATCGACCATCCTATTATATACCTTTAGGACATCGCCTAAGTAGCAAATATTTAAAAGGACCCTAAACGCTCATATGTCCTATTAAATGCTTTTTAGGACTCCATTATCATACCGTCCCACACAAAGGGTCCTAAAAGCCACTTTTGTTGTAGTGAATCGACTCGGTGTTTTTATAAAATTGAAAACTCAATCAATGACTTGATGCTTTTAACCTTTCAAGAAAAATAAGTCATTGATTGAGGGGAGAATGTTTTCAAATTTACATCATCTAACAGCTTTCTTAATTATCCTCGTGCTTAATTAAAATGATATTTGCCCGTGTCGAAGGACTAGGAATTTAGGATATGATTGTTAGGTTTAGATGATTAGAGTTTGATTAACACATAAACCCCATGCCTTATATGATCCGATTGTTATGTTGAATTGACTTTAATTAGTCGATTCTTTGTTATGGGTGATGTCGACCACCATATATCAGTATGTGTGTTCACTAACGTATGCGGTATATTGGTATAAAAGAATGTTCCCGATCCGGATCCCACAATTGAAGATGATTGGATGCCGAAAGGAAAGGGTAACTACATCTTGGGTTGACAAATGAAGAAACGGAGCTTAATTGGACTTCTAAGGAGAGTTGGCATAAATGCAACGTGAAGAGGTCTCACCGCATCGCAGATGGTTTTCTTCTAAGTGATTGAAGAAACGGAGCTTAATTTGACCTCGGTTGGCATTAAAATGCAACGTAAGAAGAAGTCTCATCGCATCTGCAGACGGTTTTTCTTCCAAACCCTACAAAGAACAACAATGAAACTTCTCAACCACCTAACATATCTTTGTGCGGATAATCGTGATGATACCATTTTTCTAAAACTTTGAAAAATATTGTTTTTGAAAATGGAAAAATATTGTTTTGAAAATATATTGGACTAAATTTTGAAAATCACCGGACTTCATTTTATCAAAACTTAAGTCACTCAATCATCGACTACTGTCATGGTTTGAGGGGGAGTGTGATTTAAAATAAAATATTTTCAAACGATATTTCTTCATAAAAGGTCCGGTTCTGTACAACAAAAAGTGGTGATCTAAAGATTTAATGTTATGTCATGGTATGATTTTTTCTTTAGAACCAAGGTCTTTCAAAATGAAATCTTTTTTGTTCTTGTTTGATTGTGAAATTGTTTTATTTTACTAAAAGATCTCTTAAAAACTATCATACCTGACACTAACAATCTTTAATGTCTTAAAATGGTCCTTATCAGTCATCTTTCAAAATTGAATCTTGCCACGTCTTTTCCCAAATTTTTCTAAATTATTTAATCGGTTGGGATCACAAATCTCAAATGGTTTGATATTTCGATCGGGTAGAGATCGTGATTTAAATCTCAAATCTGCTTTTAAATGGAATTGGTTTTAGTCCTTTAAAGGCACTCCACGCCTCCATGTGCCAAACGATTTCAATATACATAATGCACATGTTGAGGAGGAGGATTTATCCAAAACCGGATGAGTATTTAAACAAGGCCACATTTTCTCCCATGTTTTCTAAACCTAATTAAATCACTTGGGATCCAAAATCTCAAAGGATTTGATATTTTGATCGGGGAGAATTTGTGATTTAATAATGAAATTTGATAAAAGTTGATCGTTTGATTCGGTTGTGCAGTCGCTCTCTCATATGTGCTAAACGCTTTCGAATCTCGAAGCACATATTGAGGGGAGCAAAACCATCAAGGTACAAAAGTTTTTAAAAGAGATTATAATGTACCTTGATTGTGTTTTCAAATGGTTTTCTTAATGGATTTTGTGATTGTGGATGTGCTTCAAAGAACTCTTGCCTCTATGTGATAAAATGTTTTAAAATATCCTATGCACATATTGAGGGGGAGAATTTTACCAAGAAAATCAAATGGCTTTTTCGTATGAAAATTGTGATCAAAGAAAATATTTCAAAGTCCTCTTGCCTCCATGTGCCAAACAATTTCTAAATCACACGCATGTTGAGGGGAGGTTTTCTAAATGATCAAAACTATTAAGGTACAAAATGCTTTGATCTCGTATCACAAGTACCTTGATTGTTTTTCCAAATGATTTTTCAATTGGTTTTAAGGAAGAATGAACTGTACCAAAAGACCGACCAATTTACTTTATGCATGGTGTTATAAGGATGGTTAGGTTAGGTATTAGTTCCCACGATCCGCCGAACCGGAGGGATCTACCGAGGACAATCCACTAGATAGTGTAGAGTCCTTAGGTATATTGAAAAAAAGGAGAAAAGTGAGATACGGGAAGAGTGCGGATGAGACAGAGCTAGTCTTGGAATAAACCCAACAAGGTTCTAGTTATGAAGTCTCGGTAAGCATCAAGGGGTTGAAGAATGAAAAGAACTGAATGTGAAAAGGGTGAAAAGAAATAGCCTCCATCAATTCAACCTTAGGGCAAGAACGGGTTCAATACATATGCTACTTGGTTGTTACTAAGGTAACACCGGTATTGAAGACAAGACGTCATCGACCCGGTGGACGTTCGCACTAAACTTCCCAAGCCACTCAAGTTCCTCTTAAAAGGGCTTGTTTCATTCTCACGGGAATGACATAATCTATCGACTTTCTCTTAGAGATTGTTGATATTGAAGAAGGAGACCTCTCCCTAGTCTCCGACACGAGAACCAAATGTGCACGATTGAGTCTAGAGCCAAGAGATCATCCACAATATCTCGTTAGGACACTAAATTCTTGAAGACTTGCTTTTCACACAATGTGGAAAGTAAGTATATATTAAGAGTCCCACGCATTATCCTTGTGGTATTGCCGAACATCCGAGTGATATGAAAATATTCACGATGAAGATGGAAATCCTTCTAGAGCCAACATCAAACAAGCTCTTGGTGGGTGACATGTGAGATCTTCTCGTAAGATCAAACTTGTGACAACTAGATAGAAACAATGGGGCGATTCGGTCTTGAATCAACCTTGGTCCAGAATGGAATTGACGAATACTTTTGGAAAAACCGCTCGATGTGCAAACCTTCTTTTCTCTAGCACGTCGAATGTGTACTTATGTTTTGAAATTCAAAAGTATCTCGATTGAAAAATACTTTTAGAAAAACCGCTCGATGTGCGAATCTCTTCTTTTCGCTAGCACGTCGAATGTGTACTCATTCTCTAATACAAAAGTATTTTGATTGAAAATTGATCTTTCTCATAAAACCTTCGTCGTATTGCAAAACTCTTTCTTCAAGCAATACGCGATTGTTTTTCAAATCATTTTCATCAATCAATGAATCTCAATTATTTGGTTCACTCACTCCGTGTTGTCTTCTTTGAGACGTTCGGTTTGAGAACGACTAGAACAATTGCGAAACCCTGTCAAGGAGATTCTTAGGAATCCTACCGATCATAGGTAGTACTTGTACCGATCAACGGGAACCGTGGGCGTGTACCTCAATTCAACGAAGTGATCAAAGACACTTTCGCGCTTTATTGCTAACTCGTCGTATGCGGTACACCCCGACGATTGCGGTGATCGAATTGAGGAGTCAATCCAAAGCCGCATGCTCACAAGATCCACACTTAATTTGAAGAAATCATGACGGTGCATATCTACATAACTCGGCTCGATATTTCATACTATGCTTATGCTTGACTGCGCAAATATCATGAACCAAGAAGGCTTCCGCCACTCGATGGAAAGATGTCATGATTCAAATGTGTGAGCATGTCGGTCCGAAAGTCACAACTTCACATGATGGAAACACAATAAAGGGTGATCCGAGATTTATTGTGGTGATGATCTCAATGAAAGCTCAAGATCATCAAAGATGTGGATCGATTAAAGGCCTCCACTAAAAGTACAAATCAGTGCGGACTTTGAAGAATCACTACTAAAGCACAAAGATTGTTGAAATGAAGAATTGAAGTCTACGAGCTCAAGAACAAAGATAAGATAGAATGCTAGGTCTCGAAATGTAAAACATGGGGTGACCTCCCTTAGGGGGAGATTGTTAGGAATTAGAAAATTCCATAGTGAAGAGTCGGTCACCCCAAATGTTATCTAGCTTAAGTTAGCTCGTAGACTTGTCGTCTGTTACATTATTTATCAGTTTATTAGTTAGTTATTAGTTTAGTTTAGCGTAGTGCAACACCGTGGAGGAAGGACGGGTCTTTACCCATCGTATCCCGATCCACGAGCCGATAGGAGGTCGTATTTCATGTAACTATAAATACCCCTTCCATCCATGGAAGGGGTGGTGCTTCTCATAATCTAATATTCAACATTTATGTAAACCTCTAGCAAGAACACCCTCTCTCTCTCTCTACTTTCTCTCTCTAAAATGGAAAACATGTATTTTGATCTCCCAAGACCACCCGAATCATCTAACATAATAAAATAACGATCCTACATGTTTTCCTCTCGAATTTGACCCCACCTGAAGTAATTGGAAGTAGGTAGACGTAGACATAACTAGTTAGGAGGACTAACTAGGTTAGCACCACTATTCCTCTATTGATTTCCCTTCACACATTTATTTGCTTTTACTTTATATTCTGCATTAGTAGTTTAATTAATTAAAACCCTATCAAACCATTAATATTCTGTGACAATTAGACTTAGTAATTATCCGACACACATAGCTCTTGGGATGACCTCGGCTTTACCATTTACTACACTACACACGACTGGATACACTGCCCGTTAGTGCATTAGGGTAGACCATAGGTATAGTGAGACACTATAAATATTAAGACACAGTCAAGAAAACTCGCATCAAGTTTTTGGCGCCACTGGGAGCTATATTAGGATTAATATTAAGTCTTTCATTTCATTTTAAACTTTTCTCACGATCATATTTCAAGTTTTCGGTACCATGGAAGCTATTAACATCGATAACCTCACTCTTGAGGAATATTTGGATTGATAAGAGAAGAACAAGGGCCGTGAATTGTTAGGCAAGCCATTGCGAAAGATGCTCAATTCAAATCAAACCTCAATTCATGAGGGAATTGCGTGCAAACCCTTCTCCGGAAGCATCACCGATGATGCCCATGAACATGTAGACAACGTCGAATACATTGTCAGCCTATTCAAAATCCCCAGAGTCTCACACGATGCTATAATGCTACGAGTATTCCCTATTTCTCTTACAGGAGCTGCAAAAAGATGGGTCGATCGATTACCTGTAGGGAATGTCAACACTTGACTTGTTTTAAAAAAAATTTCATTCAGAGATATTGTCCTCCATTAAAGACGGCCAAGCAAATGAAAGAAATTCATAACTTCAAGCAAGAGGGTGATAAAACATTATACCAAGCTTGGGAAAGATACAACAAATTGTTATACAAGTGCCCTACTCACGATCTTAACAGCCAACAAAAAGTGAACGTGTTAGGAATTGGAAATTCCATAAGTTAAAGAGTCGGTCACCCCAAATGTTATCTAGCCTAAGTTAGCTCGTAGACTTGTCGTTATTTACATTATTAAGTAGTTTCTTAGTTATTTTAGTGCAACACCGTGGAGGAAGGACGGGTCTTTACCCATTGTATACCTGATCCACAAGCCGTCAGGAGGTCGTTTATTTTGTAACCTATAAATACCCTCTACCTTGCAAGGTAGAGGGTTGGATGTTCTTTGGTAATCTAACATTCCACAAGTTTCTCTTTCTAGAATATCCCACTTTCTCTCTCTCTAAAATCATCTATACGCTTAAAGTGTTAATGTTATGATGTATATGTGAAATCCAAAATCTCTCAATTGGTATCAAGATCCATGGTTAGATCATCTCTTACATATCTTTGGATTTCTAGTGGTTTTTAGGTGGTTTTTTTTTAGTTTGAAAAAGTTTAGTGGTTTTTACATCATTTGGTTGATTTCTAGTGTTAAAGTTTGGATTTTGATAGTACTTTTGTGTTTAGAATCATCACAAGTGTTTAGGTTTTGACTTTGAAGGCTTGAATCATCGTGGTTGGGTTGTTTTTGGATTGAAAAGTGGTGTTTAGGTGATTTTCTTGCTAGCGACTTGGTTCTCGGTGTGATATTCATCATAGCGATTTGCTTCATAAAAAGTTAGCGAGTTGGAGTGGTATTTGGTAGCGAGTTGGTCCTAGCGACTTGTCTATTGAGACAAGCCGACAAAAAGTACACTTAGTGGATTCTCCACTACGCGTAGCGACTTGTTGTAAGTTAGCGACTTGTACTTTATATTGTTAGCGACTTGGTGTTAGCGAGTTGGTACCTAGCGAGTTGCTATTTAGCGACTTGAAAAATTAGCGACTTGGTTCGTAGCGACTTGCTGTCAAAATTTGGCTAGCGACTTGGCACTTAGCAACTTGGTTCAAGGTTTCCTAGCGACTTGGGTGATTTCTTGTTTTAATACGGTTTTCTCTTGATTCAGTAAAATCCCGTGAAAGAATCTATTTCCCGGTTTAATCAGAGAGTCATTAAATCCCGTGTAATCTATTAACATGTCTACCAATATTCCTACTATCATCTCCACTGTTGCCGAGGACGTTCATGCAGCAGATACTCCTCCACCCACAATGTCCTACATCACTGACCCGTTTATCTCCAAAGTGCTTGAACTCTATGATACCTCTCTGAACAATGAAACTGGTTGCATTTCTGAATGTCCTACCTTGATTGATTCATCAAATTGTGATCAAAACTCCTCACCTTCTGAGTCAAACCTCAACGAACCACACCAGTTGATGAACAATAATGCAAAGCAAATGGAATACTACATTGATCCCTTTCAACTTCTTCATCAGCATCTCAAACTACTTTTATCCACAACTATGGATCGAACAAGCAGTGCTATTCTTCGTCAGGACTTTCCCACTTTGACAAGAACTGTGTTACTTAACTTAGAACAACTGAGGTTTCAAATTACCAAAGAAAAGTTCTCTACTGAGGAATCTAATGCAGCTCTTCAAGTAATCTTCTATCAATTTCAGCCACTTATCCGGGGGGAATATTCCTCAGATTTTGATGATGACATGACTGGAATCTCATTCAAGAAACACACTGGAATGGAAATTCATGAGTTCAGAAACACCTTTATTCAACTTATGGGCAATATGGAAATATACATTAAGGAAGCTGCTAAAGATAATGACAAGCTGAATGAAATGAATGAGTGTCAAGTGATGCTATGGGAAGATTGTAACAGGTCATGCAATAGACCAAGAGAACCAATGAATGATACCGAATGCGAAGTTCGGTTGCAATAAAAGAGGATGAAGACAAGCGTAATGATCTCAAAGATGCGAGTTAGAAAAGGTTTCGGTGATGAGGTACACTTAATCGATCATAGTAATTCATATGTTAATGTACCGACTCTAACTCGAACATAACACTATGAAATCGATCTTGGTTGAGCTCGAATCTAAAACTATTAAAGCTAAAGACATGATTGAAAAAGGGGTATATGATGAACTTTCAAACAAATACTTAATTCTTGAAAAACATTGCATTTCATTGGAAATTGAAATACAACAAAAGGATGAAAGCTTTTATACAAAAAAATCGTGTATTAATCAGGAATTTCCAGAATTTCAAATTTTTTTTTGAAATTAATCAATTGAAAACCCAGATTCAGGACAAAGATTCAACCATATGCACTCTGAAATCACTTCTCTCAGATGTGCATAAATATGACTGTCATGAGATGAGTGATACACTTGAATCCAAACGGACTTACATACCTAGATCTTGCCTTAAATGGATACCCACAGGAAAACTCTTCAAGTATATTGAGCCTAAAAGGGTCTCTAATACTGATACGTCTATATTAAACGATGTGACCTCAAATAGTGAGATTATTCATGTAACTAACCCATCCAGTTGCAATCCTACATGTGCTTCTAGTACAATGTGCTCTCGATCTTTTCAGTACAATGCTCAACTCAATCGGAACTTCATGACTTGGTTTCCATCAGAAATGAATATAGCTTATTCAGGAGCTATAGCATGCCAGAATTGATGTACCTCCTACTTTGACTCCAATTCATCTTGAATCTGGACTCGCTCTTATGAATCTGTGTACAAATCAAGTTTTTTTTTAAAAAATATATAAAATAAAAAATTTAATACATTTTTTTAATACATTGTTTTTATACTTTTTGGTTTAATACTGTTTTAATATTTCATTCTGTTAAGTTCATTATTTTAGTCATTTACATCATTCTAATAAAGGATATATTCTTTGTTATCGATAACATCTACGGTCCTAGAAATGTCATTCAATAATGATACGAGATCATAGATGAAGTTTGAACAACTGATATATTCTTGTTTTAAAACGGGTGGGTTATAATCAATCAATGTTCTTTGGTGACATTGATTGAGGGGGAGAATTTTTCAAGATATCTTGTTCTTATCTGCGTCAGTGCTGGTTACGTTGTGTGCTCAGTTGCAGGTTGTTGTCTTTGTGTACCCATGCTTTGAATGCCTATTTGTTTCATGGTGCTTATTGTGTTAGTGTTCACTGTGTTTGTTTGCTTATCTCTATCTGTGTTAGTATGCTATCTGATAAGTTTGATAAGTCCATGGATTGTAAATGTCTACTATACATAATATGATAAGATAGCTACTTACCATGACTATGTTAGCAACTTGCCTTGAAATACATCAGCGACTTGCTCAACAATCACTAAACCACAGGGACCGAAAGTGACAACTTATTTTTCTTGGTTAATCTCTTATCCCTACCTTAGCGACTTACCATTTTTTAGATTCTCAAAAACTTAAAACTCCACTTTCTCTCTTTCTCTCTCGTTAATTGTTCAAATTAGCGACTTAGAAGTGGTATGATTCGCATCTTTCCCTCTATGCTCTATATTATATGTCGTGGATGCTTGACTAACACAACCTTTTACATAGATCCCACCGAGCACTTGATCCGTATCACTTGATTCCCACGTAGGTTTGTTAATGAATTTGCTCTAATGGAATCACTTTGCTTGTGTATTATGGTCGTTTTGGTGTTTTTGGAATGTATTAATGGTGTTTGTATTGCGTCAATAGGGTGTCGATGAATGTGTTGAGTTTGTTGTTTTTGTCGATTGCATGTGTGTTAAATATTGTGTTGTAACAGTTCTATATTGTCTGATAAGTGTGCCCATGTTATGGTGTTGAATGATTGGTTGGTTGGTAATGATTGTCTTCTGCGTATAATGTGTTCTTGATGGCGACTTAGTAATGTTCTTGGTAGCGTGTTAGTGTACAAAGTCATCGTGGCGAGTTGTTGTTTTTAAGTTCTCTCAAGTTAGCGACTTAGTAAGTGTGGCGACTTAGTGAACTGATTATTAACGACTTTTGTAGCGACTTAGCTGTATCACTGTTGATGGCGACTTGTCTTTACAAGTTAGCGACTTAGCAATGGTAGCGACTTAGTGAACGGATTTGTAGCGACTTGGTCGTATTCTTGTTGATGGCGACTTGTCTATACAAGTTAGCGACTTAGAAATTGTAGCGACTTAGTGAACTGATTTGTAGCGACTTGGCTGTGTCACTATTGATGGCGACTTGTCTTTACAAGTTAGCGACATAGTTTGCTTTCATGTAGCGACTTAGCCTTGTTTAGCGACTTGTCCATTTATGACTAGCGACTTATTTGGTTTATTGTTCATATGGCGACTAGGGTTATTAAAATGTTTTAAGGCAACTTGCTAGGATAATCTCATGCTTACAAACTTGATTCAGGGTTTCCTGTAGCAACTTAATATTACAACTTGGTTCATGCAAACTGTCATATCTTTTCTACAGTTGTAATTTGTTTCATGACATTACCTCTTAGCAAATGTGCTTTTTAACCTGTCAATTCCAAGACAACACGTCTCGTGAAAACTGTATCAAATGGAGTCTATAACCGTAAATAAATCTCGCTAATGCTACTCAATCTATCTCTATATGCCTATGGGAACCCTGTCTGAGCTTCTAAGTTTGTGTATTTATAACATAAGGGTGTATTCAATGATGTCTAACTAACCATTTATAATCTAACATGTTCCCAATCATTGTTGTTGGTTGTATTTATCATTAGATCTTCAATGGCAAACACAACCTCTGCTGAGAACATTGCATCTTCTCCACCCAATGTCCTTTCTGATGAAGAAATCCTTCCTAAAAGTCAATGGGCAGAAATTGGAAAAAGTAATTGTTATGTGGATTTACAAAAGTTGCAACAAAATCCTACCCTCAAAGTGTCTATTGATATCCTCAAAAACACAAACTTCTTCGGTGCACTAACAAAGCAATGCACAATTCCCACCATTTACATACAACAATTCTGGAACACCCTTGAATGGAACAAAATCACTGCTAAATACTCCTGCAAACTGGATAATTGGGAATTTGAGATAAATTCTGACATTCTTAGCAAGGCTCTAGGAATCACTCCCTGCAACCCCAACATACGATCTGAACCTCCACCTAGTGCTGACGATCTAATAGTATTTCTAATTGGTTTGGGGTACCAGACTAGCATTACAAGGGCTTCTGATATCATCACCGGACACATGTATCAACCACGAGAGCAATGACAACAATTCTCAACTTGTGCTTATCGGCAAAACATCGGGGTTTGATAAAGTGAGAATTCCCATCTTGCAAATCCTATGGGTATCGTCAATGGTGTGAATGTGAATGTCTCGAACGTATTTGGGAAGAATTTTCACCACAATGAACACATTCATATCGATAGAACAAACGTTCGTAATAAAGCTTAGGGACGAAAGAAAGCAGAACAAACTTGTGATTCCCAAGATTAGATTTTCAAGCTTATTATCCAAGATTGCTTGCAACAGATTCACCACTTGACCCTAGGATTGAATCGAGATCTACATAATGTCGAGGATGAATTTGTTCTAGGCAATCTCGGATATATTTCCGGTGGGGTCAATAAAGAGGTCTTTGGATTGCAAATTCACGATTCTCTTCTTCGAAGATATTAAAAGATGGATCATTTCAAACTATTCATGAAAAGGGCTTCCGGATCCAAGTGATGATGTTGATGTCCCCCACACAACCACAACCCAAAGCTGCTAAGTCTGGTTCTGGCTCAAAGATTTCAAAGGCTTCATATGCTGAGCTTCCAAAAAGAAGACGTGACAAATCACAAACTTCCGACATCACCACCCAGAAGCAGAAAAGAAAGAAGAAGGAAGTGGAAAAGGATAATGTTGAGGAAACTGTGGTGTCCAGGGGTAATATGAGGTTGATTGATGAAGATGATGCTGCTCTGCAACTTGGAATCCAGCAAAGCCTAGAAAGTCATAATGTGAAAGCATCAGTTGGAGGAGTAGTGTTAAGAGAACCTGATCAATTGCCTCAACAAACAACACCAATTACTCAAGACAAAGGAAAAGGGATTGTTAGTGTTGATACTGAACAAGCTGCACAAATGCTTCTAACAATCTCATCTTCTCCATTAAGAACCACCAATCAATATGAATCAAGAGAAGAACGATCCTCTTGACTAAGGAACAACTGGGTTGGAAAAGTGCAGAAACATTAAAAGAACGTCCTACATCAAGTGTCACTCGATCCGATCGAATGTTGATGACTTGGTGCATAAAGACTTCAGGGAGAATCTTGAGTAAAGATCCGATGAGACCATGCACATGGAAGAACCAAATCATCTCACCGGTTCTCTATCTTCACCAAAGAACCTAGATACGACTTCACTTTCGGAGATCAATTCTTAAATGACAAACCTATAGATATCTTGAGTCTTCTAAGCAAGATAATGATAAAGAGAATGCACAATCCATGTTTCTTCGTCAATATTCAAGAAGACACATCTACCATTCCACCTATGTCAAGATCTTCACTTACAACGGCACTTCCACCTCCCAAACTCGCTCAAGCAACTGCACTTCAACCACTTGAATCGCAAATAATCCATCCCTTGAACCGGTGGTTATAGTTACCGATATGGAAACCCCACCACTTCACCACCTCAAATACTTACATCGTAACAACCGCCGACAAAGCGTTGAAAAGAATTGAAGCTCTTGAAAACAACTACCAAATCTGTTGATGCCCTTGTGGATCGTGTCTATAGGTTGGAGCACCTCAACTTTGATGAAGGGGTTGCGACGCCATTGAAGCCGAAGTTAAGGATCTTTGTGGAATGGGCAATGGAAGCTCCACCGCTAGACGGTTCAAAGATCTACCTATTGCGGATATGAGAGCAGTACTTTCGGATAAGATGTATGAAGTCAAGGCGAGCATAAGCATGAAGTCCACAAGAAGCTATATGAGGCTCTCGAAGAATCAATTAAGCACGACAATCATGAACAGTTTTTGATAGACATGGGAGAAAGAGAAGCAAAGAAGAAAAGGAGGACCATAGTGTTGGAAACATTGCGTAAAGGTCCTAAAGATCCTCCTCCACCTCCACCTCCAACTGGGGTGCCTTGGGAACTCTGAGCTAGTGGATCTTCTAAGACAACCTCTATACCTCCACCACCTCCACCATCATCACCACCAAAACCTTCCAATCAATCTAGTTCTACCGGAAAACAGGGAACTCAGAAGAAATCTGATGCCTAGACGACGGTTGATTCAAGGTTCACACCCACAGACTCTACAATTCCTGTTGATCAAATAGTTCATGAAGAGTCGCATGTCATGACCGAGTCAGAATCTGATGAAGATGATGCATCCACCAAGCATATTCCTAAGCCATCAGAAGAAGATTGGTTTGATGCATACTTGGCAGGTAAACGCACTAGCACATCCAGAGTTGCACCTTCAAAGGACACAATTCAAAGTCAGATTATTGATGAGAGACCTCTTACTCCGGAACCTTCATGGTCCATCCCAGAGTCTGAAATGATTATTCCTGACAACAATTGGGTATCAACTATCACCAATGATTATGAAGTTCTAGCTGAAGACTCTCTTCTGCACTTCAATGGTGATATGGGAAGCTTCATTAGGTGGTTTTGTGAAAAGAAGAGTATCTCATCCATCACTCCAAGGGATCTCGAAGGACAAGCTTTTGAAATTGTTAAGGTTTTTCACTCAGATGCCAACCAACTCCAATACCAGATGGAAGAATGCCATAAGATCTTGAATGATCGGTCGGTGAGCGGATCGGTCATTTCAATGTGAACAAGCCTCTTCCTCTAGGTGGTGAACCCAGACGATGACCATTCAGCCGAATTCTTCTTCAATCGGGACTTGGATTATCGTGTGCTCGTTCTACGTAAAGAAGACCAGCTCTTTCGATCTCTAAAATGAAAGTCGCAACCTACTCGATCGGGGACTTGAATGATGGTTCCCGATCAATTCAGGCTGTCAAGAACATAAGTACGACATTGTTTGCTTCATATGGTATTTCTCACTGGTGGTTCAAAAAGAAGAATTTCTACATCGAGAGACATGGTGCTGATAAAAGACGCAAAGATGTTAGATCCAAGCTGCGAATCTTAAGTGTTGTACGAGTAGAGATCTTCCCAATCTATGGATATGAATATTTGAAGAAGATCGTGTCACAATTCTCAAATTCCGGTCATTTCTTAAATTATATATGCATCATATTAGTTCATTCATGGCATTTCATTTCACATTTATACGCGTAATTTTTATATTTAATAATCTTTATCGCGTGAGTTTTTATTTTGAATATTTAATCCATTACTTTCAAAAATGATCCCGAGGTATTTTTAAACTTACATTTAGTTTATAAAAACTATGTTTTTAGTTTTCCTAGTGTTTCAAATTTATTTGGTACATAAATCGTTAAAGTTGAATTATTACGTCGTTTTCTTAAAAATTATACGACAATTATTTTATCACTCAATTTTCACAAGGAAAGTATTTTTACAATTTTATCCTCTCATTACATTCTATTTTGATCTATTAAAACTTACTTGCACCAAAATTACCATTTACTCTACAAGTTACAATTATATACACTTTATTTACACATTTCTTAATATTACACAAATATATACATGTTTATACATTATAATTGAAAAAAAAAAAAAAATATCCTTGTGAGACATAATCCCAAAAATCCGGTCCTAGTGGTTGTAATAAATGTCTAGGTGAAAATTTTCTTTGATTTCATACATCTACACTCCAAGTTACCAAAAATTCAACTCATTCATTCATTCTAAAAGTTTCAAGTCTAGAAAAGTTAATTATTCTCTCTTGCTTCATCCTCAAAACCGGTTATACATCAAGGATTCAAGGGGATCAAAATTTTTGCTTGATCAAGTGTTTAAACAACCTAGTTTATACTCTTTTTATGGTTTTGAAATAAAAACCAAGGGTATTTAAGTTTAATCCTTGTTACCTACACCTCTTCATTATCACTTGTAAGCATGTTTTTATCATTTTCATGTTTCCTTTTCATTTTCATATGTTTCTTTTCATTTTTGGAGCTTATATGCATGATATGTGATTTATACCATTTATTTCATGATTTGTTGAGTTATATATATATATTGGTCATCCTATAAATATTCCCATGGTATTCTTTGGTCTTGATGGTGATTAGGAACCCATGACACCCTAAGAAGGTGTATGGTAGGATTAGATTAGTTTTGGAGTTGATTTGAAGGGATTAGAATAGGTTTTGTCCGAGAAAAACTATTTTCGATAACTATATATTCATGTTCTGTCCTTAATTCGAATTTCTGGAAAAACCTACTGTTGGTACGAAACTTTGGCCTTGATATTTAGAAAATATACTTCAAAACGAATCCGTGGCCGCTTGAACGGATTAAAACGGACTTATAACGAAGCCGTGGTGAATTTTTAAAGTTTGACGACGAAATGTTTATTTTTCTGAAAATTCAGCATGCAGTTTTTACATTGTTTGGGTCAAAAACGAGCCTTAAGCTTCACAAATTATTTCGACTTATCAAAAATATATTAGTTTACTTGATACGAAGCTAAGGACATATTATACGTGAAAGCGGATTTGAAACGACAAATATATGCACGTTTTATAAACTTGCCGTAACTATTATTTTCGAAAAACTATATTATTTTTACGATACAAGTATTTTAGTAGTCATAACGTCCATGTTTGCGGCTGTTTTTAACCGTGATGTGAAACTTTTGGAGCGAAATGTCTTCTAGTAAAATCAAGTTCATCGGCCATATTTTTCAAAACAAAAATTTGTTTGCAAAGCGGAGTTATAGTAAATTATTTACGGATGTTCAAACTTGGCGAAACTCATTTTCGCACACAATTAGCCAAAACCACCATCTTTAGCCCTTGATATCTTTATGATCGAGACCTTTTGGACGAAAACTTCGAATGAAACTTCTAGATATCGATACAAACTTTCCAAAACCGTCGAGTTTGTTCTCTAACGATCGACGTACACCATTTTACGACTACTTTTCCGAAGCCATTTTTGTTACTTTTATAAAAATTCCGACGACATTGTTTTGCGACGAAAAGTGATAATTTCACCAAAAATCATTATAAAACCATTGTAGGATGACATTTTGACGTAAAAACTTGTAAAGTGATTTTGAGGGGTCAAGAAGTCAAAAGAGTATTTTTCGACGATAAGTTATATTATTTTCAAAACTCGCAAATGGTATAAATAACATACGAAATGCATGCATAACATTACATTGCAACTCATGACATATCATATTATTCGTAATAGGCCCTGGTTGAAGCATCACTTTATACCTCAGTGTAACCACTTTTGTCATCGCATCTATTCACCAAGTGAGTAATCACAAACCCCCTTTTTACCGTTTTACTATATTTTGGGGCGAAATGCATGAACCGTTCTTGAGCTAAATTGTTTACTACTTTTATTAATTAGTTTGACTAGAACTTGTGAACTTGAATCAAATCCTTGAACTTAATTATGAAATAATGCCTTACTTGAACTTATTGAACCGTACATGTTATGACCTTGACCTAAAGTCTCCTATGTTCGGAGCATCACTATAAAGTCTCCCATGTTCGGAGCATCACTATAAAGTCTCCCGTGTTCGGAGTATATCTTTGGGAAGAGGTACCCAGTATATCTTTGGGAAGAGGTACCCAGTATATCTTTGGGAAGAGGTACCCAGTATATCTTTGGGAAGAGGTACCCAGTATATCTTTGGGAAGAGGTACCCAGTATATCTTTGGGAAGAGGTACCCAGATATCTTTGGGAAGAGGTACCAGTATATCTTTGGGAAGAGGCACCCAGTATATCTTTGGGAAGAGGTACCCAGTATATCTTTGGGAAGAGGTACCCAGTATATCTTTGGGAAGAGGTACCCAGTATATCTTTGGGAAGAGGCACCCAACATAACTTTGGGAAGTGGCACCCAACTTAATTTGGCTTCATCGTTAGCATACCTAAATTATTATATTCGTGGTACTATATTGTGAACTATTATGACCGCTTATACTTGACCACTTGACGCGATATATTTTCGTGCAATGGGTTGTGTACACACAGGTTGCAAGTTTTGTATGGGCGGAACTTGGAACTGAGTGGATACACAATGCCTTTGCTTTGTGGACTATTTTTGATGACCGCAACCTTTGACTCTTTCTTACGAGTTTTCTTATTTCACTAAACGTGTTTACTCACCAACTATTTTCATAGTTGACCCGTTTTTCTCTCATGCATTTCAGGTGATCGTTAGTAAGCTCTTTCTACCAAGTCTTGCATAATGAAGTTTTCACTTGTCAATATAAATCATTATGTATAAAACATAATATTTTGGGAATCTAAACTTTGTAATATATTTGCCGATGACGGCTAAACTAGTATTGTAATGGAGTATTATTTCTTTTTAATATTAATGTTGGTATGTTCTATTATCTTGTGCTTATGTTCCCTTCCGTTACACCTCGTGTTTCCGCCTCCGTGAGGTGTGACAGATTCTCAAGATGGTTGAAGAAGAGTTGAACTCCAGTGAAAGAAATCGAAATTGATATGAAGCGTGGAGCAGAACAAAATTACGGACTGATGATGACTTGAAAAGGTGTGAAGATTTCATTCTTTGCAATCAGCGAAGAATTAAGACTCGAATGATCTTCCGCAACCTTGAAAGTTTTGTTGGAGGCGAGACTTCGTGATGGTCATTACAAACTACTTGAGAACCGAGTGAAGTCATCTTTCGGAAGTAGTTTCATTTTGTACTATTTATGTGTATTTTGTGGTGAATAGTCTATAAACATCTATAATGTATGTAATAGTGCTAGGTTGTGTGTCGTGGTTTCCTTATGTATAAAAAGGGAACCTCTGTCTTGTACACTTCCATCTTATTTAAACCGGACACATTTTCTCCAACAAATGCTCGCTTAATACATATTTAAATCACTTGAGATCCAAAATCTCAAAAGATTTGAAATTTTGATCGGGGAGAAAATGTGAGATAAATATGAAAGATGATATAAGATGACCTTTTCTAAGTACATCGCTCTCTCATATATGCTAAATTATCTTTCAAATCTCAAAGCATATATCAAGGGGAGCATTTCAAAGCGAAAATAAACCTTCAAGGTACAAAGTTTTACATGTTTTATCATAAAGTACTTTGATTGTGTTTCACTTGGTTTCGTATGGCGGTATATTTGTTAATGTGCATGTTTCCTCTTGTATGTGCAAAACTCTTTCAATACCTCAAGGCACATATTGAGGGGAGCAAACTTATGAAAACCTCATCCTTCCCCAAAATGCTTTATCTACTTGATTTGATTAGGAAGTGATGTTGATATTTTTTTGAAAATGGTAATCAAAGAAGTTAATTCTTTTTCTTGCCTCCGTGTGCAAAACGATTTCAAACACTTGATGCACATGTTGAGGGGGAGCTCTTGTTCTAAAAATATCAAAACAATTCAGGTAAGCACTGAAGGGGTTGAAGAATGAAAAAGAATTGAATGAGAAAAGGGTGAAAACAAATAGCCCTCCAATTATTCAACCTTAGGGCAGAAACCGGGTTCAATTCATTTGCTACTGGTGGTTACCAAGGTAACATTGGTATTGAAGACAAGACGCCATGGACCCAGTGACGCACCACACTTCAACTTCCCAAACCACTCAAGTTTATCTTAAAAGGACTTGTTTCATTCTCACGGGGAACCGACATTATCTATCGACTTTCTCTTAGAGATTGTTGATATTGAAGAAGGAGACCCTCTCCCTAGTCTCCGATTCAGGATCCAAATATGCACAAATTGAGTCTAGAGCCACGAGATCATCCATAAATCTCATTAGGACACATTCAATGAAGACTCTCTGTTTCACACAATGTGGAAAGAGAGATTATATCTTGAGTCCTCACGCATTATCCTTGTGGTATTGCGAACATCCGAGTGATATGCAAACATATTCACAATGAAGATGGAAAGCCTTCGAGCCAACATCAAACAAGCTCTGGTAGGTGGCATGTGAGAGCTATTCAATAGATCAACCATGTGACAACCGAATGAAAACAATGGAGCGATTCAATCTTTTGAATCAATCACGGTTCGAGTTATGGATTGACGGATACCTTTGAAAACCGTCATCGTGCTTAAAAACTCTTTTCTTTAGCACTTCGACCGTGTGCGAATAATTCAAATCAAAAGGTGTTTATGATTGATAATTGAGTTTCATTAAAGCCTTCGTTGTATTGCAAAAACAATTTCTATTGTGCGATACACGATTGTTTTTCAAATCTCTTTTCATCAATCGGTGAGTTTCTATTCACGGTTCACTCACTCCGTGTTGTCTTCTTTGAGACGTTCGGTTTGAGAACGACTAGAGCACCGCAAAACCACATCAAGGAAATTCTTGAATTATACCGATCACAGCGAGACTTGTCTCGATCAACGGGAACCGTGGGCGTGTACCTCAATTCAACAAAAGTGATCAAAGACACTCTTGTGTGCTTTATTGCTAACTGTTTTATGCAGGAACACCCTACGTTTGCAGCTGATCAGAATGGAGCGGTCAATCCATAGCCGCATGCTCACACAACACATTCATCTCATAAGAAATCTTGATTAGTGCATCAATGACTCTGATATTTTCACTCCATGCTTCTGCTACGCTGCTGCCAATATCATGAATCAACATAAGCTTCCGCGACTCTGATGAGAAGATTTCATGATCCAGAATGTGAGCATGTCGGTCCATATTGTCAATTTTTCACATGCTGGCAACACTTCAATGTATGATGCTAAGTTTTTCTATGGCTGATGATCTCTTATAATGCTCCAAGGTTGTCATAGGTGGATCAGACATTCAACCTCCATGAATTAATCATTACAGTTGTTCAATGATGTAATCTCCACAGATGCACTTAGTTTGAATACTTTGTTGAAGAGAAGTCTATGAGCTCAAGACTGAAGATTTATTAGAAAGCTAGGATTCACAATGTAATTTATGGGGTGACCTCCCTTAGGGGGAGATTGTTAGGAATTGGAAATTCCATAAGTTAAAGAGTCGGTAACCCCAAATGTTATCTAGCCTAAGTTAGCTCGTAGACTTGTCGTTATTTACATTATTAAGTAGTTTCTTAGTTAGTTTAGTGCAACACCGTGGAGGAAGGACGGGTCTTTACCCATTGTATACCTGATCCACAGGCCGTCAGGAGGTCGTTTATTTTGTAACTTATAAATACCCTCTACCTTGCAAGGTAGAGGGTTGGATGTTCTTTGGTAATCTAACATTCCATAAGTTTCTCTTTCTAGAATATCCCACTTTCTCTCTCTCTCTAAAATCATCTATACGCTTAAAGTGTTAATGTTATGATGTATATGTGAAATCCAAAATCTCTCAGAACGTCTTTTACAAGGAACTGAACATCTCTTCAAGACAAATGATTGATTCTCAAGGGCCAATTCCTAGTATGACACCCACCATGGCTTTGGAAACTATTCAAAAATGGCGACCACTCACAAATGGCACAATGGAGGAAGCAACTGTAGTAAAAATAATGATATTGAGGGCCTTGCAGCAATAAACAACAAATTAGAAAGCCTTGGAAGAGAAATGAAGAAGCTCAAGGAAAATGTACATTCCATTCAAGTGGAGCGAGATGGGGCTCGTCCTTCTAAAGAATGTTCCTCCAATGAAGAAGTTGAAAGGATCGGGGAAGTGACCTATGGGAAAGACTTCCCTTTCAAAAGCTACAATAATTACGGACCTATGTACCGTGAAAAATCCCCTGGGTTCTACACAAAAGTCAACAATAATCCTCCTAAACCTAGCCTTGAAGAAATAATGCACCGACACATTAAAGAATCGACAAAAGAGGAAGATAGACTCAAGGAGTGGATGGTCAAAGTAAAGGATGACACCAATATGAACCTACGTAACCAAGATGCTGCAATTAAGAACCTCGAAACACAAATTGGGCAATTAGCTAAGAGCCGTGAAACAAGTAATGCTAAAGCCACTTCCTGCAAAGCCATATTTGCGTAGGATAAAGCAAAAAAGGAGCAATGCACATCCTCTATCACTAATGATCTCTCCGGGATTATCTACCTAAGAGAGGATGATAAAGCGAAAGACAACGAGTTCCTACCAAGCCAACTTCCGAAAAGTCGCAGCATGCAGAAAGTTTTCTTCTCCTTGCACTATTGGTAATGTTAAGATTCCCGCATTAGGCGATTTAGGGGTGGGTTAACCTTATCTCAACTACTTTATTTGAAAAAATCAAACTTACCAATTTAAAAGAAACAATCATTATGATTGAAATGACGGACTCTCTAAGGTCAGTCTGAGGGATTTGTGAACAATGTGCTTTTAAAATTGGAAAATTTTTCTTCCCACCGATTTTGTAGTTATTGACATGGGAAAGCGGGAGGCTAACAACTTGATTGTTGGAAGACCTTTTCCGCCACTTGTAGGGCTCAAATTATGGTTTTGAAAACAAATTTCCTTGGGGACCGAAAATGAACGAATAACTTTTAGTATGAATGAGCATTTAAAACCGAAACCGAAATTTCTAATAATGTTCAATCACTGAACCCCACTCTACACTCTAAGCCTATTACTGATAATCGTAAAGAAAGTATTGATCATTTTAAGCAGAAACAGGATGAAATTGTCCAAAGCATTGAGGAAACTCTGAGTCCAAACAAACATTTTTGCAACTCGATGTCAACCAAAGAATGCGAACCAGCATGGCCACCTTTCACTCGTCCTCAAAAATGTGAAAGAAAAGCTAATGAATGGATTTACCCTCATAAGGGAGAGAAACATGATGTTGAATTAGCATTAGAAGATTGGGACAAATTAAAGCTTGAAAGCTCGAAATTTATTAAGGAACTGATCAAGCAGTATGGGTGCAACCATTTCACTGACATCATAGGCGGAACAAGATCAAACATCAACATTACTGATAATATTATTACTAAAGATGATGACCATGGAGAATCATGTGATAAATGGCTTTCACATAAGTTGGAAACAATTGGGCTCAATAATTCTACAAGAAAAAAAGGGCTTGATAATTGGATGAATGAATACCAACGAATGATGGAAGTGGGGCAAGTTCAAAGGCCCCCATAGGAGCCCAGCGGCTCGAGTCTAACTTAAAGACTCTTTAATAAAGAAAAGTGCTCTTCGGGAGACAACCCAATTATCCCTTTCTTCGCTTTTAATTTCATTTCATTGGGTTTTGTGTTTTCTAACCATTTTGCAGGAGGCAGAAGTAATTATCACGCGATTCTTGATCTGAAACAGAGTTACTACGTAACTCATCTTGGTGATTACGGCGTAACCAACATTTTAGCGGAAGAATTCTTGACGATTACCAATTACGGCGTAATACCGTCTCGGTGGTTATGCGTAACTATTCGCTTCACTGACTCATACCAGTTTTGCCGGTTATGGCGTAACTCTCTCATAGGAATTACGACGTAACTCTCCTCTCTGCTTTAATTCTTTCATTTTAAAACACAAGTAACCTTGTATTAGTTTTAAATGAACTTTGTGGGTGTGTTCCTGTAAACCCTCACGAGACTTCACTCGTCCACTTGGGACACCAAGTGGTTTAAAAAGCTTGTTGCATTCGCTAAATGCAACCGTGTTTCCTACGAAAGTGAGTTAGGTTTATTTTTCATTTTGTTTTTTCTTTTTTAGAATTATGCTTGTCGGTATTGTGATTTCAGGGATTGAAGTTTGTTCATGACGCTTAAACGAAGGCACGATCCTTTCTCGTGGGCCTTCTTCTTTTTGGAGCAAATTTCAGGGAAGTTCTCGCTCTAATTATACCTTTATTTTAATGCCTAGTACAAAAGGGACTTTGTACAATTCAAGTGGGGGGACGGGAGTAGAATTATCTCTTGAACTTTATTTCGCCCTCATTTTTCTAGTTTATTTTGAAAAATTATGCCATTTTTAAAATTTTGACATGTTTTTCCGAACCTGACTAGATTAGACCTTAGCCGAGCACATACAACCCTTGATATTACATGGTGAGATTAGCCTTATCCGTTTCCTATATTTTACCCCAAATCCACCAAATTATGAGTGTGCGGTAGCTTGTAAACTTTAGAACTTGGCCTTTGCATCATTTCGAGACCATAGACGAGGTATGTTGAGTTAGCTCGATGTATTTGGACTTTTCAGTTTTAGAAGGCGGTATTATAGGATTATCACCTAAACAGCCTACCATTGTGAGTCTATCGATTAGTCACCTCGACTTTTCGACCCCCATATGAAACCCTTTTGTTGCACTCCCCTTTAGTGCAAGATACCCCTAGATACACCCTTCTGAGCCATTCCTTTTCATTTTGTCAACCCAATGTATTGTTTTGTTACACCCTTACACCTTAGCCTACCCTGTAGTCTTTATTTGTAATTGGGAAGTCATCATTTGCCTAAGTTCAAGGTTCGAGTGAAAAGGTTTGGAAATCACGCTTTCATCGACAACAATTATGAAGATCATTGAAGACCCCCCGAATTCCCATTGTTCATCTCAATTGGGGGGATGTTATGTTATTATGTTATGTTCAAAAATAATAATAAAAAAAAATCGAAAAAAAAAAGTTGATTGATTTATGTAAAGTGTGATGTTATACGCACTATAGTATGAGCTTTATTGTTTAGTATCGAGGAGGCCACCTCGGTCACATTAGAAGATTGGAGTTGGAGTTATACCAACTGAAGAAGAAAAGGTAGTGTGTCCATCACGACGTCCTCTAATGACACGTCTACCTTGCATTTCATGATCCGGTCTCTAGACTTCTAAGCTTGAACTTTGGGCGGACGGTAAGTGGTGATGACTTAGTTATAGATATAGACTACATGCTTGTTTTTCATTTTACACCAACTATATATCCCATGTCTTATCCTACCCTTTAGTCATGAAGCATGTCTAGGTGATGCAGCGAGCAATCTTTGGTGTCTTGGCCATGGATTTGGTCATGTATCATTGATTTTGTCCACTTCGCCGTGACATGTTAGTAATGACGAGTCACCTCTTAACCTTTGTCGTGTCTACCCATATTGCCTTCGAGAATTGTTTAGCCCTTAACTCTAGTGGTGGAGATTTGTGTAACCGCCAAGCTTATGATAGAATACATGCTATGATCATGCGATTGAGTGATCACCCGAAATTGACACTTAGAATAGTTGAGAGATTTGAGTGTTTGTTCCCCTTTCGTGAGGTGTTCGGCTTTGTTTTATTCTAGCATAAGGGATTTGTAAACTCATATTTTCCGTGTTTGGGAGATATCTTTTAGGAATCTATCTAATAAGGTCTACTTGAGGGCAAGTAGAGTTCAAGTGGGGGATATTTGATAACATCAAATAGTCCCGAATATTAAGTGTCAATTTCCCGATAATGTTCGTTATTTATATCATTTATATGGATTTACGCTTCTTTTCCATTGTTTTCCACTTTCGGGTAAATTGCGAGCATTGGAGCTAAAGAGACGCGAAATGGAAACCTTACCAAAGATTTATCACAAGATGCTTATTCGAAGAAGTTACGGCTTAACTCGTCTCTCACATTACGCCGTAACTATTGCGTGACCAAGTCCAACTTATCAAGAGGTTACGGCGTAACTCTTCCCAAAGGTTACGACGTAACTCCATTAGGTCAAAAGAGGTTCCACGCGTGATACTTACGCGTAACTCATCGCATCACTTACGATGTAACCGAGTTTATTGAATACTACGGCGTAACCACTTATAAGGTTACGCCGTAACTAGCGATCTAGTGCATTTACGGAGAAATAGAAGGTTATGGCGTAACTCCTCTATTGGTGACGCCTAGTAACCCGACTCGCCTATAAATACCCACAATTCCAAAGATTTCAAAGCATCCCATTCCACACACAACACTCTGAGAAAGTGGGAAAAAGCTCAAGGGAGGTCTAGGGAAGCATACAGAGCTGTTTCCATGGGAGAAGTCACACCATTACGATAAGCTTTAGCGTTTATTATTTCTTTTACTTTTAATTCATGTATTTCGTACCTTTGAATATTGAATTGATTTGCATGATTAATATGAGCGGCTAAGCACCCTTTGGTGCTAGCCTAGTTATGATTCCTTAATTGTTTTGTTTGCGTTTACCTTTACTTCCGTACAATTATTTCTAAGTGTATGCATGCATAGTTCTTTGGTAGTCACCCTTGGTTCGGTAGTTTTGAATGGCGATAGAGGCTAATTGCCTAGGAGATATGACCAACTAACCCTAGGTGAGCGGACTGAGACGGGAAGGGTAAGATATGACCAACTGACGACCCTTTCTACTTGTGTGATTTGACCAACTGATCACCTATCGTTTGGATGAACTTAAGAATTGGGGGGTGTAGTGTCTAAGTTCCTAACGATCGGACACTCACTATTCAGAATCTATCATGTAGCGATACTTAATGACTCGGCTTAGGGACCAGAACAACATGACTTATGACGGTGCTTTGATTTCTCCTGTGGTGGCATCTTTGTCGATAGGTTAGAGGCGAATTGACCAAATGTTGTCCTCTCGAATTTGACCCCACCAAAGTAATTGGAAGTAGGTAGGCGTAGACATAACTAGTTAGGAGGACTAACTAGGTTAGCACCACTATTTCTCTATTGATTTCCCTTCACACGTTTATTTGCTTTTACTTTATATTCTGCATTAGTAGTTTAATTAATTAAAACCATATCAAACCATTAATATTCTGTGACAATTAGACTTAGTAATTATCCAACACACATAGCTCTTGGGACGACCTCGGCTTTACCATTTACTACACTACATACGACCGGGTACACTGCCCGTTAGTGCATTAGGGTAGACCATAGGTATAGCGAGACACTATAAATATTAAAACCTGGTCAGTAAAACCTGCATCAACACACTAAAAAGATTATACTTAAGCTCTTTTACATAGTACACAGGTTCAAAGTCCAAGTTACCAGTTTTGATTACTCCTTTACCATCAACTTTTCCATTAACTCCACCTCCAAAGCTGACATACTGTCCATCATAATGTTCAAAATCTAAGAGATAGGACTTGTTGCCAGTCATGTGCCTTAAACATCCAATGTCTGTGTAGACTTGATCTGATCTTTTTGTCCTTGGATGTTCCTGCACATAAAAGAAAGGAGTTAGTTTCCTTTGGGGACCCAAGCCATGATTGACTTGGATCTGCCTCGTGTATCAATATAGTTATATCTATCAAAGGTCATTGATACACCATTGGGATTGGTTGATGAGATAATTCCTTTAGGTTTCCATTCCCAACGTGCTGAGGCCTTCACAACATTTCCCATGTCCCCCATTTTCTTGTTTACAACCCTTGTAGTGGGAACTTTTGAATGAGCGGTGAAACTATTTGGTTTGGTTTAGGTACCCACTGTTGGTTATAATGAACCTTTTATTTTAAAAGTTCTTTTCCTGTTGTCTGATTTTGCAAAAGGTTTTTGATTTTGCACTTGTAACAGTGATTTAGGGTGAGCGAGATAATGCTTTTAGCGATGGCAAAGTTTTAAGACCACTTCTTAGTTGAAATGCTCTTGGGATCATTTTGTTGTGTGGATTAGGGTGTAAATTGTTCTGAAACCTGTTAGACTCCACCCTTTTATTCCTATGGACTTCCCTTCTCCCAACATGATAGTCACAATAAGCATGTAAATGATCAAAACTACCACAAATATAGCATGCTTTATTGTTCATCACAAAGTCACTACCTAGTTGTTGAGATTTAACATGATTCCAACTCCTTTGGTTACCTCTAGGAGTCAGAGACTTGTTCCTATACATCTCAAAGATACCTTCTGATTGATCTAGGTTTATAAGCTTGTTTCTAGGTTCCTCTGTAATAGTATTAACAACTTTTGGGATAGAAGCCTCTACATTCTTTTTAACATTCTCATCAATAACAGATGAGTCACTTGCTCTTTCAAAAATATCAGATTCAAGCTTAACTTCTTTCTCATTTTTCACAAACTTGAGAGGACCATACTCATGAATAGGTTCTTGAAAATCTTCTAGGCCTGTATGAGCTAAATCTATATCAAGAGGTGATGGAACACCCCTTAGTGGTGGAGGAACAATATTATAACCCATACCAGACTTAACTTTACTAGTGATTTGAGCATTCCAAATTTTATCAATTGACTTAGACTGATAATAACAGGTGTCAACAGTTAAATTGACATTCTCATTTATCTATCTATGTTTTTCAAGCTCTTCTTGGTAAGCCTCATTCACAGCTGTCTTATGATCTACCTCTATTCTAAGAAGAATCATATCATCATTATATTTTGACTCATTATCTCTATAGTGCTCTAGTTGTTTTTCTAATACAGCTATACCTCTCCTAAGGTTTGACACATCATAATTAGCAGCAAACAACTCTGTTCTTTGACTTTTATAAGATTCATTAAGCCTTTCAACTTCTCTAGCAGCCCTACATGTTTTAGAACAACTTTCAAAGTTTTGTACCTCAGTCGTCGAGAAAGCCATGAGAGCAAATTCGGTGACACAAGAGCGACATCGAAGGTTCATCCTCTTGTTCATCGACCATGAAACTCCAATCATAGCTCACTCCATCAATTGCCAACATTGCCTTTGGTTCTTCCACAATTGGTTCTTTCTTTTGCTTGTACCAAGTAGACCTGTTGTCCTTCATCTTTGGTCTTCTGCATTCCCTAGAAAAGTGCCCCAACTTGTGACAAATGAAACACTCTACTTTCTTTTTGTCGAACCCTGCAGTTTCACCACCATTGATGTGAATTGGCTTGCCAGTCTTCTTGTAGAATTTCCTAGCCCTCATGCTAAGAAGAGTTATTTGCCATTTTATATCCATCTCCTCCAAGTCATCTTCATCAATTTGCTCTATGTCTTCATGAGTTAATATAGAGCCATTAACTTGAGTGGAGATAAAAGCATAAAAGGTAGGATCTCCAATACCAACAATCTTCTTCTTTGAACTGCGGTGGTAACACTATCATTACCGATGGAAATCTGTAGAACCGGCGGTGGCAATATCATCATCACGGTCATCTTGAAATCATCACTTTGTCAATAGAGGTTGACATCAAAGCCAAGTTGCTTGAGCTTGTACTAAGTTTCCCACCTTCTTCAATCTTTGTTCAATGAGTTTGAAGTTGTTGTAAAGATCATTGAGCTTCATAGTTTCAATATCGGTTTTTCCCAGATCGTAACATTAGTATGAAACTCGAAGGCAAACTTCTTAGAAACTTTAAATTGAGGTCTTCCTTTTCTAACTCAATGCCAAACACGATCGGTTGTGTAACAATCTTACGAGTTTGGTGAAGATGCTATCAAGTGAGTCATTGCTTGAAGCGTAGAAGTTTTCATAACTTTGCTTCAACAATGTCTTTGTGTCTTCTTTGTAGCATCATTACCACCAAACACCGAGCAAATCTCTTCAAAAGTTCTTTTGCTTTCTTGAACTTGTCGAAGCAATGATTTGGTCTCTAGGAAGAGTCATTTGCAACAAACTTCGGCCTTTAGATCATTCTTCTTGATTGCTTTTTCAAGATTAGTCTCGAGCACGAAACCGTCACAACATCTATGTCACCAACCTTCGAGTCTTCGTCACAGCTTGAAAGAATCACCGCTTAAGATGATCTCCTATAGAGCATAGTCTTGTATGAGAAAGCATTGCTGAATCATTATCCTCCACATCTCAAACTCATTGAGTTTGAGCTTAGGAAGCATTGGAGTAGAAGAGTTGGAATGGTTTTCCATCTCCATTGAATTGAGTGAGTAGGTTAAGCTTATTCCTTGGATCTTCTAAATCAAAATATCAGAACCTTCGCTCTGATACCACTTGATGGATCTAAACACACACCTTGTGTTAGTGATATTTTGAGTTATATTAATAAGCACGCGAAATATACTTAGTAATACTTAGAAGACAGATTATATGACGTAATGTAAGTAAGAACAATTTAACACTAAGCTTCAATATTATTAAGAAATAATACGAGTGATCTTGCTTATCACTAGGGTTACACCTTGAAGCTAATATGAATAATACATGTTCTAAACAATGACCTAGGATCTCTTTTTATAGTACAAGGAGTCCTTTACAAGATAAGTATAATGCTAACAATATAGAATATACACAAGATCTTTTCTATACTTATCAATACACAGATACTTAACAATTATCCTAACAGCAGTGGTAATATTTATACTGGCAGTGGTAATGAGTTTCCACTGCTAGTGTAATCTTCAGCAGTGTCTTCCACAAGACTATCAGTGGTAACTGTTAGTATTATTCCCAACCGATGTCAAAACTCCTCCATCTACTAGCCCAATTCAATCACCATCACCTCCTTATGCACCATCCAAAACACCATCAACAAGAGACACCTCTTCAACATCATCATTGTTAGGCTCAAAATCCAACTCTTCACCCTTTAGTCCACCACAACACCTCAATGTCACTCTAAATTTTTCACCTATTAGTTCATTGGAATTTGCTAGCCCTACTTCATCACCACCTTCCTTGTCACCATCACTCATGGGTCAACCCACACAACTTCAACCTTATGATGTTCATGGTGCAAATTGTCTTTGTTGCATCCATAACCGAAATCTCATCTTTTCTTTGAGAGATGAAATTCACTACATGTTTGCCTATGTTGAACACCTCTTGACTCCACCTCCCGCACCTCTAACACCACCACCACCAACCAATGATCCAACCAACTAAGTCATTGGTTACTTAGTTTTCAAAAATAAACTTTTAGGAGCCTTTTGTTCAAGAAAATCCTTGAAGCCTCTTAAGCTAAGTTATTTGCCTCATAATTATCACTATTGTAGTTTAGTCATGGATATGGTTGATGATGTCATGTCTAGTTTAATTTATGTTTGATTGTGTAATCCCTAGTTGGGTTCATGTTGTTTTATTATGATTGTTCTTGATGAATGAAAGTCTTATGAATGATTAGATGTTTTTTTAGCTTTTATATTTGTCATTTTTCTAGAACTCACTAATAGTTGGAAATATGCACTTGTTATCTAACTCGGTTTTTTAGCTAGTAACCATAGCTCGATTCTTTGGTGCCCTGACCAAAGGGGAGCACACATCAAGGGGAGTATTTGAAATTTTACCACCATATATCTTTTTGATTTGACAAAAAGGGGGAGAAGTGGTGAAACTCATCAAGTAGACTAAAAACTTGTTAAAACTAAAATTTTACATATAATGAGTTTATTTTTTGTCATCATAAAAAATGGGAGATTGTTAATACAAATAATGTCTGAAAACGTTATTCGTTTTCAACGTTTTGATAATAACAAAACACAAAACCATACAAAAACAAAGTTTTTAGTCGTAACTCTTAATCTCAACATCAAAATCACTAAGGCCCTGTTTGGTTCGCGGAATCTTCAGGATTCAGATGGAATTGGAATCTGATTCCATACCATAACGTGTTTGGTTGGTAGATTCAAGGAATTCATAATCTGAATTCCATTCGTTAAAGTGTTTGGTTGGCAAATGAAATGAAATAAAATTCTTCAAAATCTCATTTTTATGGAATTCAACATTCCATAGAAAAATGTGAGGAATGTTTATCATTTCATGGAATTCATTATGTTTATCATAAAAAATCAATTATTATTATTATTATTATTATTATTATTATTATTATTATTATTATTATTATTATTATTATTATTATTATTATTATTATTATTATTATTATTATTATTATTATTATTATTCATATTTTTTTTTATAAAAACAACACTTTTATTAAAACTCATAGGATTACAAAAATTAGTGGGAGCCTCGAAACCAATCGAGCCCCACACCTCTAGCAATGGCAAAACCAATCCTATTAAAATATGAGCTGCACGCTCCAATGTCCCGAGTCATAGAGAATCGTCGAATACGCTTAAGTAAGGTAATCGCATCTTTCTCAAGTTCTCCAAAAGAAGAAAAAGAGAATGGGAGAAACCCATATCCAATATCCGCACATTTAGCATCGTGCCGACACGTTTACGCGATGCGGCATCACCGATCGCATACGGTATAAAATCAATCAACCCGGATTGCGTCAAAGGCGACGAACCCGTAAGATCAACACATACGTCACGTCCACTATCCCATGAGTAGAGTAATATGTCGGCGGTCGCAAGGATCATCCCCATCTCCAAAATGCCCAATATCCACCTCCTTACGAGCGAAATCACGACCGAGCATATATCAACAAGAACATCACGCGCAAGGTTATGCCGATGTTTAACGCCAATAATACCAGCAGCGAAACAGCGTGATCCCGTAAATATCTCCGGAAAAACCTTAGAGCGGGCGAACACGGTGCCCGACGGTGAAAGAGAGAACACCCAAACGATAGCACAAGACACAACGATAAGCCACGGCATTCATAGTTTGCCCGGTCCGGATATCGGAGCCACCTAAGCCAATCCAGTATGATACTCCTTTTGAGAACTCCATAACGCCATCCGTCGGGGAAAGATGGAAAGTAGATTCAACAGTTTGGGAAACCCGACCGAAATATATATCATCAATTTCTTCATAAGTTTGGGGCGGCGACCTCGCTAGGGTTACTCAAAAGGTTAATATCCATATTCACATTGAAAGTACATAGAGCATCATCAAAAGAGGACCAACATAACAATACGAGAACCATGAAGAAGCTTAGTCAGAGGCGGTGATTGAAGTCTAAAGCAAGGAAGGCATAGTTCAAGACATCACTGCAGAATATAAACCAAGTCCCCAAAAGCAAAAGGTAAGGTGGCGAGTCTCCACCGCGGTCGCCAAAACCAGTCGAGCGGTGACAATGCGCTCAAAGAAGAGCAGTGCCGCATCAAAAGAAACTGAGCACACTCAAAGACCCGAGGAGAACATGTGCAAATAAAAATAGAGCTTAGAAATACCGGCACATGTAATGGAGTAACAACAACTCGCATTGAGGGTCATTAAGTTTGGCAACCTCCATAAGTTCAATAGTTTTACCAACCCTTTCCAGGACCAACTTACTACCAAACTCAAAATCCACACTAACAGGTCCACCCAATAATTTAACACCATGTGAGGGGCGAGAAATATTAGGGGGAAAAACACCATCATACCTGCTTCTAGGGTCCTCTTGTGGCCAAAAAACTTCAGTTTTATCAACATTGAGGTGTAAGCCACGACAAGGTCCGTCTGCCATAATCAACTTTAAAACCTTACCCACAACCAAGGTATCACCAATAATAGTGCCATCATCCAAATACCAAGCTTGAAAATAAAGGTCAAAAGAATCTCTAATCTTACATGCCAAGGGATGTAAAACTAAAGCGAAAAGAAGAGGCCCAAGCGGATCACCTTGTTGCACACCTTGATGAGACCAAAGTATGCTCACCATAATATAATCTAGCACGACTAGAGTAATGAAATTCCACCCATCGTGAAATAGCCGGAAATGCGGCGAACCTCACTTAACATAACACACGGTCCACCATGTTGAAAGCGTTTTAAAATCAACCAACAACATGGACTGACCAACATCACACCCACGGTCCTCGACCAAACGGTTCACAAAGATGAAGAATAGCTTCCCTCCTCCGACACCCCAGTGATAAGGTTTTAAAATGTACCTTTTGAGGGTCGTTTAAGCCCTTATTTGATCACTTTTGTATCCGTTATTGCTTAATATCGTTCCTTTTCACTTTTAGGTCTCTTGAAGGCAAACTAGCGTAATGGCACTTATTTGGACGAAAAGCGCGGATATATGAAGAAAATGGCCAAAGTCAAGAATCGAGACACTCAAGTGCTAAATTACAAGGGGCGGCGTCCTTTGCTTGTCTGCGACGCCGTCGGAGGAATTTGTGACGGCTCGAAGAGAAATTGCTAGTTTTGAAGGACGGTCGGGCTTTAAAAGAGTAGGCCGTCGCAACTCGGGCGGCCTAGATTCAATCCGACGGCGTCGAAGCTAAAGAGGACGGCGTCACAAGCATAAGGTGGCGCCGTCGCAAGATTAACTTGCCAAGGCGAAACCCTAATGACGGCGACACGGCGGCGTCACAAATCATAAGGTGGCGCCGTCGCACATGTAATCTTATATATAGAATCCGAATTTTTCGGTTTTAGAGTAGTCTTTTGGGTAAACTTTTGGAGTAAAACCTAAACCGAACCAAGGTCGTATTTTAGGGTTCTAAACCCTATCTTACACCAAGATAAGTTGTTTACTTCATTAATTTAATTATGTCTTCAATTATTTGTGTGTATGCTTGCATGTTCTCCATGTCCGGCTAATTTACTTGTGTGTTTGCTTAGGAAATATGAAACTTAATTATTGAATATTGATTGGTTGTTTCTTATCTTAGTTGATTAATGATCTAGTAATGCGATAGGTCATTCGTTGTGTACTAATGCTTGATTAATCTTTGTGAACCTTAGGTTATAGCACTTTGAGTTGTTGTAAGCTAAACTATCCAAAGAGGCCTTAGAGTTAGAGTTTATCATCCCTTGTGGGTTTTGTAGGCGAGACCCTTTGGTAACTTCAAAGAGTTAGGGAGAAAGCATACCCTACAACTTTAGACACACAACGCAATTAGGAATAAGGACGTGACAATTCAACCACCAATAGGAGATAATTAAGGAGTAGTAAAACCTAAGTAAACACATCTTTAAACTATCATACGAGCACACAATAATTAGACATAGACTACCACCACCTTAGTTTAGATAATTAGATAATAGTAGAGTAATCGGTGAAATACCAACCCCAAATCCAAACCCGAGATTCGTACTTTTCCTTTTCTAAAAACATAAAAGATAAAAATAATCTTCCTCAACCCCAACCTTAGCGTAGTAACTTCTCACTAGCATTCCTATTCCCTAGAGACGATATCAATTCCGTGGCTTACCCTAATACTACACTACAACGATTAGGTTCATTGCCTAGGGTGTTGAAAAACTTGCTCGACGAAAGGAAGTTCCTTTGACCCCGAGCGCGCTGTGTAAGCGTATCAAGTTTTGGGCGCGCTGCGGGAATAGAATAGCTAGTTAGTAGTCCACCTCGTTTAGGTTTCTTTGCTGATTCCTATCAAGTAAACTTTTTCTCATTTTAGCTTTCTTTTAGTCTATCCCCTTCTTCGTGACCTTTGTTCGTAACCCCATCACTTTTCATCATGGAAGGTGAAAACCCCTCAAATCATTGTCCCGCCAAGAGACCGTACTCTTGGTGAATACTCGAGACCTAGCCACCAAGGCTATAGGAACACCATTGAGCTTCCCGACCAAGCCCAAATTACGGCCTGCGATCCGACACCATCCGGTTGGTGCAAAATGGATGTGCATTCCATGGACTTCGTTCAAGATCCTAATCGACATCTTAAGGACTTCCTTAAAATTGTCGATTCTATTGACCTTGATGCTACTACTCGGGAGACCACGCGTCTGCGTCTCTTCCAATTCTCTCTACGGGACCAAGCTAGTAATTGGCTTGAGCGACTTCCCGCCGGCTCCATCTCAAGTTGGGATGATCTCACCACTCGTTTCCTTGCTCAATTTTTCCCACCGGGGAGAACCACAAAACTCAGACGAGACATCTTAACGTTTCAACAACTTCAAGGTGAGTCTCTCCACAACGCATGGACTCGATTCAAAGATTCACTCCGTAAACTCCCTCACCATGGCATTGACCTTTGGCTTCAAATCCAAATCTTCTATGACCATATCGATTTCATCACTCGACGATCCATAGATCAAGCCGCTGGTGGAAGGCTCAGCGACTTTAATGCAGAGGAATCTTGGGATATTATTGAAAAGCTCGCTGATCAAAGCTACGAAGATTGGAATGAATCTCCTGTAACCACTGATAAAATGGTTAATGCCCTATCAACTCGTCTTGAATCCCCCGACATCACCGAGGAGCAATTGAGTGCTATTGAGAGAGGGATTGATTACCTTATGGAAAGGCGTAAAGCTCCCATACACATCCCTCATGAAGTGGTCAAATCCGCCAATTCCACCCACCACCTAACACATTTTTCAGGATCCCCAAGTCGTGAGCAAAACATCGATTCCGAAAGGCGCTTCCGCTCTACTTCCCCAATACCACTCTCACCAAGCTTTAAGGAACAAATGAGGGAGTATATGGCAGCTCATACGGAAAGATTAGCCAAATTCGAAGAGGAAGTTTATAGGCAGAGAGAGGAAATGCAAGCAAAAATGACGGAAATGATGAACATGGTAATAGAATATACCAAGACGAAAGTCCTCGAAAAGGTACTAGTAAAAGCAACGATTGTCCTCCCACCTCGTATGTTAACGCCATTTCCATCATGCACGAGGATGGAAAGGTTGAGGTGAAAAAAACTGAGGAAAGGAAGGAGGAGGAGGCAAACTTAATGATGAGCACGAGACCATTGAGTACTACCTTAAGCATGAAATCAATAGAAAAACCGTTGCGAACCAAGTAAACAACTTTAGGTACAATGAGGTTCTTAGGAAGCCCTTGAAGGAAAGATGAATGAGGAAGAGTATGGCGCCACACTGTGGGACCTCTGTATGAGTTGGTTCTAAAAACCATTAACAAAAAACGAGACACCACTGGAACTTCGTGATACCATGTAGCATAGGTGATATTGATAATATAAATGCCTTAGGCGATCGGGGGCCGATGTGAACATAATGCCATTATCAATCTATAATAAGTTAACTAAGGAGAAACCAGCCAAGACCGATCTTAGACTTTCCTTAGCTAATCACACATATGTTTACCCGTAGGAATCGCGGTGGATGTTCTAATAGAGGTAGCTAATATCGTTTATCCGGTGGATTTCGTGATCATAGATGTTGAGGAAGATAAAACGTGCCTCTCATTCTTGGGACACCATTTACGGCCACCGCCAAGGCAACCATCAAATGCGGAGAGGCATCATGGTACTTAAAAGCGGGAAAGGGTGCGCTAGGATACCCATCATTCCAAGGTATCCTCTTAAGATCATGGAAATGATTACGGTGGAAATCCACAAGCCCCGGAAAAATTGTTAAGAAGAAATTGAATGATTGGGAAAAGGGCTTAGGGACTTTATGGTTCGGGGATTATATGCAACGTTGTGAAACCCGATAAAAGTTAGGAAATAATCCCACTTGATACCAAAGGCACAAAGGAGCCCTAAGGAATTTCTAAAAGGAGAAAAAGTACTTTTGTACAAATCTCGGATAAGGGCATTACGAGGTAGAAACAAACCAAGATGGTTTGGGCCTTTCACATGAAGGAAACTAATCTAAAGGATAAAACCGTCACCATAATAGATGGCGTTGGCAAGGAATCCACAATAAGCATACAACGTGTACACTCTTTCGACGATGGAAAAAGGAAGAAGGTGGCGATAATGAAGTAACGTAGGGACACGACTACGAGTCTAGCTACAAGACTCTTAAATAAAGAAAAGCGCTTCGTGGGAGGCAACCCATGTTTAATTGTTTGCTTGTTTGTGTCATATATCTTTTATTGATTGTTTAATCTCATGTTTAAATTTGTAAAAATGCTTTATTTTGTTTTTAACCTCGTCTTAATTGCATATAAAGGTATTTTACATAAAGGATAAGTGTAGGGAGGATTACACACGTTTTCATAAGAAACGTGAACATGAGAATAACAATTAATTAAAAGATATATTTGCATGTTTGTTCGAGTCAAATGCTTGTATCGAGTCATAATGGATGTTTTGCAGAAATTTTTCAGATTCTAAAGATGTAAATTTTCCGAATTTTTCCGAAAATCGCAGACCGGTTTTGTCGGGATAACTTTGGGCGTCGAGAACTGAGTAAGGAACATCGATTACTTTTCTCGTTTTCTAGCTACTTAAAATTTTGGAATTTTCGGTCTTAATTTTCTTAGAAATTCAGTAAACATCCATTCCACAAGCATTATATCCTAGTTTAGTAGAGTCTTATATATATTATTACCGCCGATTTTACGTGAAGGTTTCGTTTGTTTTCTTCAAGTGTGCGGTTTTGTTTATCAAGAAGAAGATACATAAAGTTGGAAGGAGCTTTTCACGCATACATTCTTCTTGGAAAGGATTTAACCACTACTTCACACACGGATCCTACCGAGCTAATCGGGAGTATTAGTTTCTTCGTTTTGATTACCTTCTTTTATCATAACTTTGATACTTTCGGGAACATTGGGGACAATGTTCGGTTTAAGTGTAGGGAGGAAAATAAAGCGGAACTTTGAAACTATGCTTATCCTTGATTATTTGCTTTGTCCAATTGCATTTGCATAATAAACCATGAGAAAATGTCGGTTAGGGTAATTTTGGCACCAAATTTAAAATTTTCATAATATATAGGAGTGGGCCATTAGTCTTAACAAAAGCGTCTCACGGATAGGAAGTTATATGACTAGCACAAAACCCTTTACCACTTAAATTCCACCAAAATGTGAGGATCGCCTTAGATTAGTAGGAATTAAAGCATTCATCTTTAATGCTTAGAGTGTGAACCGGTAGTATATTAGATTCTAGAACTTGTTTTGTGATGCATCCCGAGATCGCTAGTAAGACTACACTTGTGTAGTTAGGAATAACTAAATGATAAGAGGCATTAGGATAACCCTTGTTTGATACCGTAATATAATTACTTCTTCCACATCGGTTGAGTAATTCCCCACACCCTTGCGTTGTACTCATCTTTAGTACACGATACCCTAGTTAAACCCTCGAGCCTATCCTTTTCGCGGTTCTCGTGATGTTTCGGTTTTCGAATATCAATGAAGAGCATTGTTTACACCCACCCCAAATATACACCCAAATCGCCTTAGCCTACCTTGTATGCACTCACTTTTAGTGCATTATTGTTATCACCCTAAACCCTTAGTTCAATTATCTAGTTGCTTGCATGAGTTGCTAAGTTGAGTCATATCCTTTGTACACAGTTTTGGGACGATTGGGACTCATGGGAAAAGTTAAAGTTTTAAATGACTAAAAGGGCATGCCAATTTCCTTATTTGCGTAATAACGTACTCCAAGTGTTTTGATCTTTTCAATTCGGGTCATATTAGTGTTAGAGTAATAAAAACTCAAGTGTAGGGATGTGCTATAAATCCTATCATTTTGATGTTATCGTAGAGGATGGTAGAGTAAAAGTGTATGAAAAAAAAAAAAAAAAAAAAAAAGAAAAAGAAAAAAAAAATAGAGTGTTCAAAAAAAAAAAAAAAAAAGAAAACATACGGGCTACCATCCTACATCTATCTTTAAATTTATGTTTGTTTATTTCGGTTATATAGAGTTTAGAGTGTCGAGTCTTGGCTTAGCAACGCCATTCTTCGTATGCATGTAACATTGAGATTTTGACTTGCCACCACTAAAAAGCCTATCCCACCAAACCCTTTGTTTCCTACCGTAAGCCTAACGTTACAACCCTTTAAAGACCTCTTTGATAGTCTTTCCTAGGTGCTTCGCCAAAGCGATGGAGGTTTGATCTATTCTCAAGCCTATGGTAATCTATGTACTAGGACCGGTTAATGAGTGTTTATCTTCCATTTCCAATTTGTTATATTTCATATACACCGAGAGATGTGAGTATCCAAACACCCCATGTGAGGTGCTAGTATGTAATTTCCGTGCTTGTTATGACTTTTATGGGCTTATATGTGTTGTGGACTGTTTTAAACCAATGCTTCATGACCCATAACTTATAAATTAATTGGCTAAAGCACATTTGCTTGAGGACAAGCAAATACCAAGTGTAGGGATATTTGATAAGGTTTTAAAATGTACCTTTTGAGGGTCGTTTAAGCCCTTATTTGATCACTTTTGTATCCGTTATTGCTTAATATCGTTCCTTTTCACTTTTAGGTCTCTTGAAGGCAAACTGCTGTAATGGCACTTATTTGGACGAAAAGGCGGATATATGAAGAAAATGGCCAAAGTCAAGAATCGAGACACTCAAGTGCTAAATTACAAGGGGACGGCGTCATTTGCTGTCTCTGACGCCGTCGGAGGAATTTGTGACGGTTCGGAGAGAAATTGCTAAGTTTTGAAGGACGGCGTCGGGCTTTAAAAGAGTAGGCCGTCGCAACTCGACGGCCTAGATTCAATCCAGACGCGTCGAAGCTAAAGAGACGGCGTCACAAGCATAAGGTGACGCCGTCGCAAGATTAACTTGGCCAAGACGAAACCCTAATGGCGGCGACACGGCGTCACAAATCATAAGGTGACGCCGTCGCACATGTAATCTTATATATAGAATCCGAATTTTTCAGTTTAGAGAGTAGTCTTTTGGGTAAACTTTTGGAGTAAAACCTAAACCGAACCAAGGTCGTATTTTAGGGTTCTAAACCCTATCTTACACCAAGATAAGTTGTTTACTTCATTAATTTAATTATGTCTTCAATTATTTGTGTGTATGCTTGCATGTTCTCCATGTCCGGCTAATTTACTTGTGTGTTTGCTTAGGGAATATGAAACTTAATTATTGAATATTGATTGGTTGTTTCTTATCTTAGTTGATTAATGATCTAGTAATGCGATAGGTCATTCGTTGTGTACTTAATGCTTGATTAATCTTTGTGAACCTTAGGTTATAGCACTTTGAGTTGTTGTAAGCTAAACTATCCAAAGAGGCCTTAGAGTTAGAGTTTATCATCCCTTGTGGGTTTTGTAGGCGAGACCCTTTGGTAACTTCAAAGAGTTGGGAGAAACGCATACCCTACAACTTTAGACACACAACGCAATTAGGAATAAGGACGTGACAATTCAACCACCAATAGGAGATAATTAAGGAGTAGTAAAACCTAAGTAAACACATCTTTAAACTATCATACGAGCACACAATAATTAGACATAGACTACCACCACCTTAGTTTAGATAATTAGATAATAGTAGAGTAATCGGTGAAATACCAACCCCCAAATCCAAACCCGAGATTCGTACTTTTCCTTTTCTAAAAACATAAAAGATAAAAATAATCTTCCTCAACCCCAACCTTAGCGTAGTAACTTCTCACTAGCATTCCTATTCCCTAGAGAACGATATCAATTCCGTGGCTTACCCTAATACTACACTACAACGATTAGGTTCACGCCTAGGGTGTTGAAAAACTTGCTCGACGAAAAGGAAGTTCCTTTGACCCCGAGCGCGTAAGTAAGCGTATCATCACCCAAAACCTAGCTATCATCATCAATAGTAGACCATGAAGGAGGAGGTTCGGCTAAAACCTCACGCACAACCCGCAAACTACCACCGGAGAGCCCCATGCATGAATAGCATTAACAATATACTCTTCTGGCGTTGTCGCTAGTGACCGACCTACTCTCTTGACTACTCCTCGGGCAAAAGGTTTAAGTAGACAAAGCGGCGGGACAAATAAACTAACCCAACAAGAAATGTCATCAGCGCAGATCACCTTATCAAGAGCTCTTTTCAAGGCACGAGAACTCCAACCGACATTTGGGAGGGATAGATTTGACAGATCCGCAAACCCCTAGCGAATAAAGTATCAAGAAGGGGTAAGTCAAAACCACCAAGCACGTCCAAAACCGAATCCTCAACAAGGGCTACATGGGAAGGAACCTGTGGTTTAGGGAGATCATATAGCACAAACCGAACAACACCATCGCCACAATCAGGAGGAGACACAAAATCAGAACCCGCACCATGACAACACTTAGTTCGGAAAGTATGCGTTTTGAAATAACCACCACACAACCACAAACCCATACGCTTAAGAGTAACCTCAGCCGTTTCAAAAATAGTCAGATCATTCAAAAGAGATTGCCTAATAGTAGCTTGAGCCTCAACACTAAAATGCCAATCACGAAGATGTGTGATCAAAGAGGTTTTAGTCAGACCATTACCACCACCATCACGACATCCATTAAGACCAACAAAGGGGCAATGAAATCTAACGGCAGGCATAAGAACAAGACAAATACACAACCTCTTGTAACCGAGCTTCAAAAAAGGAAGTAACAAAAAGGAAAACCAAAGGAAACCAAACAAGAATAACCATGCAACCAATCACTCCGAGCAGTAAGAAACCACGACAGAATCTCCCAACTAAACGTGAAAAGCAGTCCAAAAATATGCCCCAAACAACCAAACGAACCAAACCTGTAAAGGGGGAAACTGTTCGAAGCCAAGACCAAAAAACCCACCAACCAAGGCAGCAAATGGGGCCAAAAACGTAAATCCAAAGAACCCCTACAAACAGTGCTTGGCAAGCAGAATCACAACCAGTCAATATCTTCGAAAAGACCCCTAAAACAGAATTCGAAAGGGCCTAGGTAGCATGGGAAGGACATGTATAGTATGGGAGAACTGATGAGGCACCACAACCAATCGGAGAACAATACTGATGCAGGAAAACAACAGCAGGTGCGGGGGTTTCAAGAACGAAAACCCTAGAAACTGAAAACCCTAGAAAACTGAAAACCCTAGAAAAAGAAAAGGCACAAACCCTACCACGAAACAGTGATAAGATCACAAAGAAACAGACCTGTTCAACGAAAGATGTTGAAGGGACGATCCATATCCCATGGAGATCAAGATGATCTGAAGAAGAGGGAGCATTATTATTATTATTATTATTATTATTATTATTATTATTATTATTATTATTATTATTATTATTATTATTATTAAATGTATTTAGTTATTTTCTTAATATGATTTAGTTACGATTATAACGTGGATATTATTGAAATTGTTGCATAGTTTTTCATATGTTATTTTTATTATTTTTTGAATTAATTATATCAGTTTCGGATGTAAACTAGTTGAATCGACAAACCATCGACCTTTTTCACCCCTTGATCTATTTATTAAAACAGGTTAAACGGTTACACATGTTATGTAGGTCTGGGTTAGAGTTAAGTTTCTTGACACGATTAATAAATGGGTCGTGTTTGGATAAAGGTTACACCAACCCGCCAACCCGCGAACCCGACCAGGTCAATCTTAACATGCCTCGATTGACACCCCTAGTATTTTGGTTCTTGCGAATATTTGTGTTATTAAACATATATCATATGTTTAAAAAAATGCAGCAGTGTTATAAAATCTTTTAATATAATAAAAAAATTACATCATTTCGGAGTGTTTTGACAAAACAATCTTATGAGAAAAAAAAATTTGAACCAATTAGATTGCTTGATTTTGACACGTAATCAAAATCGTGTAATCTAATTGGTTAATTAAAAGTCAAAATTGGATCAATTTGGTCAAAATTGGCAAAATTCGTGTAGAATGAAAAAACCTACCAAAATACGTATGTGTCAAAAATGTGATAAAAAAAACTTCTAAAAAGCAGGACTGATATTTTCAAACTTTAAGGGCCAAAAGTAGCGTGTAATCTAACTTCCAATACATACGGTATCAAGTAGCATGTAATATAATAAAAGAATTACATCATTCCGCCAATCGCTTACTAGCTAATTTTAAGAATTGGGTCGAAATTGCCATCTCTATGCGAGGCATTCTCATTTGTCTTATTTTATGCAGTTGATGCCTAATGTGGTATACTACAAAAATTGGACAGTGATCAACGGTGATCATATTGAGCTTTCAGGTGACCGAAAGAAGTTTATAAGAGATGAAGTACACTGTGCACCTACTGAATTTCGAAATCAAGATAGTTCACAACTTTTATAGCATATCCTTTCATATATGTGTGATGCTAAGATTAATAGTTTCAAACTTTAGAGTCTTTAAAATTTGCATATATTTTGTGTCGATTTTGAATATAAACTATACAACATGTTTGTATTATAAAGTCTAAACAAGACTTTTTTTAATCACAGGGCATGCGAGTAGTGCACATGCTACTGCAAAAATGTCAATGCACATAATTCTATTGATGCCCAAAATCGTTGAAATGACGAGACATAAACCTCTTTGAAGCAACCAGTTCAAAAAGAAGGTAAGTGTTTGAAGTTTAAGATTGTAATATATTAAGTAACTGCAAGATGTATGTTTTGATGGTTTCGGCTCCAAATGTATTGCATAGTTTGCATAGAGTTGAGTTAGCCAAAAGAGAGATCCGTGGGAGCTACAACAAAGGCAGTTTAATCCTCAATAATATGTAGGCATATAGCTAATATTTTAGTGTCTGGTAGTCAGGTTATGTACGTTTGTGTTTGTTACATTTAATTCTTACCCTTATATTTGTTTTTTTGTAATGTTCTCATGATCAAAAATACCTTCACAAAAGTTTAAATAATATTAATATAGAAAGGTAGCATTTAGAATCATATCTAACACACCCAACCGATTATAACCTACACAAAATATACCTATTTTGACCCGCACGCACAATGACCCAGACTGTCCAATTACTTAATGTGTCCAATCTGAACCATAATGTATTCCAGTAACTTATCAGCTTTGTGCTTTTAATTTGCATGTAAATGCTAATTCTGTTCTTTGAATATTTTAGTGTTGCACCAAGATTCTGATAAAGCTTTATTAGAACATGATAAGTGTAGATTTTTATTGTATTTTAATCAGGATATTAGGATGGTTTGGGCTACTGATGCATCTAAACGCTATATTCATTGGCATTAACAGAAGGTTAGGACATTGGGTTCAAATTAAATAAAGGGACATTTGACCATATAAACGTTTATGTGTTTTCGAAGCAACCTTCATCTGTTGGTTTGTGGGAGTTTATAAACACGACAAAACGACTATTAGTGTGTGAGCCGATGGGGGCACATGTGATAAACACGAGTATACGTGTATAATGTAATTATACTTGAATATATTTCATACCCGTTTAATATTGTTTGACCCGATCACATATTTGATCCATGGGCCTTTAAGGTTCCTGTTTGGGTCGTATTTAGGTAAGCCTTGGGCCTTGACATTCCCAGACGATCGGGCAAAGAGAGGAGTGGGTTTTAGCTTGGGCTTATACTTGTCGAACAAGTATCATACTCCATGTAGGAGTCGGTTTATGAAGCTATATAAACAAACCCCTAGGCTTGCAAAACTCACGTACAATATTACTTCCATATACCTAAAAAACGATTCACTTGCTCCTGCTATTCTCTTGGTCGATTGAATCTTTAAGTCGATTAAGAGATTAAGGTTTTAAGTGAATTCTAAACTTGTTCTTGATTCAAGTGTTTAGTTTGTTGGATACATCTTTGTTCCTGGTCTCCTTGGCGACACACATCAGCAACAACTAAGGTGTTTACTGCTTCTGCTCGTGATTTCTTTTCTCGGACAGTTGGTAGTGATATCGGACAAGGCGTGTCCGATGTCGGGTAGAACTAAGAAGCTGTTTTCTTGACATTGGGTATCTCGGACAGAAAGAGACAAGCTCTTTTGGTTTTCTGTACGTGGAGCTCAAGTGGGTTTTCTTTCAAGTATTAAGCTATTAATTTGGTTTTATAGTTACGTTCTCGACTAGCTATATCGAACGTATACTTGAATCGGGTTTGTGTGTGATACTCTTCGAGGTATCTATTTTAGATACTTAAAGGTTTCGTAGGGTTTCTTGTTCCGTTACTAGAGTTCAATTGCCAAGCAAGGTTAGCCTTCTTTATTCCCTTTTAATTAATTAATATTGTATTGATTATGTGTTTAAGAAACATGAGTAGACGTTGCCAAAGAAAGATGCTGCACCTGCACTCCATTATGTGCGTGGTGGTAAGGTCCAGAAAAACCAAAAGAAAAATAAATCTTTCATGGCTGCTAAGGGGAATCGTGGGATTGGAAAAAGCAAACCCAAGTTTGGTTATGATGCTAATTCCTATAAATCCAAACCCAAGATTCCTCCACCACCCAAGAAGGATAATCCAAGAAAGGACGCCACCGTCACCGGTGTGGTGAGACAAGACATTGGAGAAGGAATTGTCCCGATATCTCGCCGAGTTAATGAAAAAGAAAGCAGTCTCTTGCAGCTAGTTCTTGATTATTTTCACTATAGAACTCTACTCTTTCCTAAATCATCCTTAGTATATGACACCGGTGTGGTACTCACATCCGTAATAATACTCGGGGTCTAAGGGGCGAGGGAAGTGAAGCCGGGAGCTTTAAGTGCATGCGTGGGCAATGGTCAGCGGGCGAAGTTGAAGCTATTGGAAACTATAATGTATCACTCCCTAGTGGATTAGTTATTGTTTTAAAAGATTGTCATTATGCTCCTCTATTACTAGGGGATTATTTCGCTTCGCGTTTGTATGACGATGGTTTTATTAACTATTTTGAATCGAATAATTGTATTTCAGTTTCTAAGAATAACGTTGTTTATTTTACTGCTATTCCTCGTGATGGTGTTTATGAAATTGAAATGTCTTATTCAAATACAAATGAAAGTTCTATGTTTGCTGTAAGCAATAAAAGAGCCAAGACTAACTTGGACTCTGCTCTCTTGTGGCATGGTCGTCTTGGACACATTAGCAAGAAATGCATGGAGAAGTTGCAACATGATGGACTTCTCAACTCATCTGACATTAAGTCTCTTGAAAAGTGTGTTGCTTGTATGTCTGGTAAGATGGCTAGAAAACCTTATTCACATCAAGTGGAAAGGGCTAAAGATCTACTTGGACTTATACAATCAGATGTATGTGGCCCATTTAGAATCACATCTAGACAAGGAGCAAATTACTTCGTGACTTTCACTGACGACTATAGTCGGTATGGTTATGTTTACTTGCTGAAACATAAACATGAAGTGTTTGAAACATTCAAAGTGTTTCAAAAGGAAGTAGAAAATCAACTCGGGAAGACCATAAAATCACTACGTTCTGATCGTGGAGGTGAATATACGAGTCAAGAGTTTTTGGATCATCTTAAGGAGCATGGGATTATTGCCCATCGAACTCCTCCTTATACTCCACAACACAATGGTGTATCTGAGAGGAGAAATCGAACCCTGCTTGACATGGTGCATTCTATGATGAAACAAACTACTCTTCTAAAGTCCTTTTGGGATTATGCCATTGAGTCTGCTGCACGCATTCTCAATATGGTTCCAACTAAGAAGGTTGAAAAGACACCATACGGTATGGCATGGGCAAGCCCTAAGTCATCTTACTTAAAAGTGCGGGTTGTGAGGCACTTGCTAAGCGTGATACACTTACCAAACCCGACAAACTTGAACCTAGAGCTATTAAGTGTATCTTCGTAGGATACCCTAAGGAAACTATGGGATATACTTTCTATCTTCCATCTGAGAACAAAGTTTGTGTTGCTCGAAATGCTGAGTTCTTGGAGAGTAATCTTATGGATCTTAAAGCAAGTAGGAGTATGGATGATCTTGAATTACTTCAAGAAGAAGATACAAATCCTTCTTTAGACACTAGCATTCATCATGATGAGGATGATCAAGAAATTGAAGAACCTCAAAGTGATATTTCGAAAGTCCAATAGGACACGCCGTGCTCCTGACCGTATGTGTTTATACATTGACGCTGAGGAACATGAGTTAGGGGATCTTGGTGAACCCAATAACTATAAAGTTGCATTGTTGGATCCTGAATCCAAGAAATGGCTTGATGCAATGAATGTGGAAATGCAATCCATGAAAAACAATGATGTCTGGGTCTTAGTTGAGCTTCCTCCTAACTGCAAGATAGTTGGCAGCAAGTGGCTCTTCAAGAAGAAGACTGACATGGATGGTAAGGTATACACCTTTAAAGCTCGTCTTGTAGCAAAGGGCTTCACTCAAACCTACGGATTGATTATGAAGAAACCTTTTCTCCTGTGCGAGACATTAGAGCTATAAGGATTCTCATAGCCATAGCTGCATACTATGACTTTGAGATATGGCAAATGGACGTAAAAACCGCCTTCCTCAATGGACATCTTTACGAAGAGGTCTATATGGAGCAATCCAAAATATCCTAACCGTGTATGCAAGCTCAAGCGTTCCATTTATGGACTTAAGCAAGCATCGAGGCAATGGAATAAACGTTTTGATGATGAGATAAAGAAATTTGGATTTTCTCAACATCAAGATAAGTCATGTGTATATCAGAAAGCTAGTGGGAGTTATGTCACTTTCTTAATTCTGTATGTTGATGACATATTGATTATGGAAAACAATATTCCAATGTTACAAGATGTAAAATCCTATCTTGGAAGATGTTTCGCCATGAAAGATTTAGGAGAAGCTGCATATATTCTTGGAATTAAGATCTATCGAGACAGATCTAAACGATTGATTGGTTTGAGTCAAAGTGCTTACATTGAGAAAATCTTGAAAAGATTTTGTATGGAGAACTCAAACGTGGCGCAATCCCAATGCAAGATAAGCCTAAATTAAGTAAATCACAAGGTCTTGAAACACCGCCGAAAAGCGCATGCAAAGAATTCCTTATGCTTTGGCTATAGGTTCTATTATGTATGATGTGGGATGTACTCGTCACGATGTTGTGTTCGCATGAATGTGACAAGCCAATTCCAACGAAATCCGGTGAACTTCATCGATTGCTGTGAAAAATATTCTTAAGTATTTACGCAATACTAAGGATATGTTTCGATCTATGGAGGAAAATATGAACAAGAGCTAAGGGTTTCTTGCTACTGCGATCTTTGGATATTTGATGATCTTGACGACTTAAAATCTCGGTCGGATATGTATTTGTTCTTAATGGAGGTCTTGTTGATTGGAAAAGCACTAAGCAAAGTATTTTGCTACTTCATCTATTGAAGTGAGTATATTGTTGGTTGTGATGCATCAAAAGAGGTCAGATGGATTCGAAAATTCATTTATGGGTTGAACATTGTTCCCACAATGAAGAACCCATAAATATGTATTCGATATCTTGGAGCCATTACTATAGCAAATGAAAGCGGAATCACTAAAGGTGCTAGACATTATCGCGCTAAAGTTCATTATCTTCGAGACCATTGAAATGGGCGATGTGAAGATATTAAAGGTTCACACATATGACAATCTAGTCGATCCATTTACGAAAGCTTTGGATTTCCTAAGCATTCTAAATTGACCCGAGAAATAGGTTTGCTACCCGCTAGTAGTCTCATGTAAACTGTGTTAATTAGTATTTGGATAATTTGGAGTTGTAAGACGCTTATTATTTTCGATTAATAAAGATACGAGGTATTTGTTATTATATTCATATAATCTGTTATTCCATTTTTGCATGTTTAATCCATGAAATGATTTATCATTCAAAATATGTCCATTGTCGGTTAACAATATGGGAATATTGTTATGATAAAGCAAATGTGAGTGTTGGTTATAATTCTAACGAGAATTCGAATTGTTCCCGCCAAACTCATATGTATTCACTAGAGATGCATATTGGATCCCCCAACTTTCAAACATTTACTTTTGGATCCTTGTCATAAGTAAAATATTGAAAATGGTTTGTTATCTTCGTCCTTAGACTTGAGATGCAAGTAAGTTCTGTTATGTGTGCATATCACGTTTGTAAGTATATGCAAAATGCTATCTGAACAAGGTAGTTATAAAAGCTATATTTCGGAGTGATGTGAAGCAGCATCTGCAACGCTTGTAGTCAATAAAGGATTTGTTACTCCACTTGATATGTGCAGAAAGATCACTACTAGAAAATCTGGCATCAGCAACGAAAGTTTGCATCGCTACTCCGTCACTAAAGCCCTTCAACGATGGAATGGTGACGGATATATTCCGCCAAAAAAAAAGGGCCTCGCAAAATTTTAGCTTCAAGTTTAGCGACAAAAGTTGTAGAGCTTCGGTGACGGACTGTCGGTCTCCAACCCCTCGCTAGAGCCTTTATAAAGTTACCTAAATTAAATTTGATTCGACCATAAAGTGATGGCTTAGCGACAAACCTTTTTTGTCGCTAACACTAACGAAGAAGCAGTAACTAATCCATTTTTAGTAATCGGCTTATCATTTTGTTGTTATTTCGTCGCTACTAGAGACGGATATATGTCGTTAATCCGCCACTAAAGTATTGTCTCAAAACCGTCACTAACAATTTGTTGCGTAAATCAACACCATTTCATAGCATGTTTGATCAAATCTGTCTCTAATTTGTCACAATTTAAAAATCTTTTAAGGATAAAATATGTCGCTAATCAGTCAATAAATGACAATTTATTGGCCATTTATTCAAAATGTCACACAAACAGATAGCACACTGATAATAGTCACGAAATCCGAATCCAAATCAAATAACAAACATATCCAAATCAAATAACAAGCAAATTCGAAAGAAAACTAAGATCTTTTCTTCGACAACATAAAAAGAAATCTAAACCAAAGATTCTCTCTTACAAAAGTTAAGAGGACCTAGAAAGCTCTTGAAAGTGTAATGGTTGACGTTTAAGATGTACGGCCACTTGCATTACCTTGCTTTGTTTTTGCATGGCGGGTAACGTGACTCTTGATACCATACTCAACAAGCATGTCTTTAATTTATGTACGCATTTCTTCCTTGAGCTCTTCACGCATTTCTTCTTTTAGCTCTCCGAGCATTTCTTCTTTGAATTCATTCTTCATTTCTTCCTTGACCTCATTCTTCATTTCTTCCTTGAGCTCGACTTTCATTTCTTCCTTCAATTCTTCCTTTAACTCCCCACGAACGCTATCAAGATAGTTCTTGAACATAACAAATTCAAATATTAGTTTCTTTGAAATAGCTAAATGCAACTTGAGTGGGTCTTATATGTAAAGTGAGTTATAATTCAGTCATCGCATTGATCTGTTAGGTAATAGTGTAATTTTTTATGTTACAGAAGTTACTTTTCTACAAATTCACAATTCCATGCATGCACTGTTGTACCAAACTTTGGACATTGTTGTTGCTATATAGTAGTGCCTAAAAGTTTCTGAGTTTTCAATATTTCATGGCTAGTGGTGTTGAACAAGGGTTCTAAGCTAGTATGTACTAAAATAAAGATATGTGATACTTCTAGCAGTAACAAAGTAAGGATTAAGAAACCTAAAGTTGTTTGTATATAAAAGAGAGAAACACACCTGAACATCTTTGGATCCTGAGGATTGAGCACCAGTGCATTTTGTAGTACTTGGTGTACCAGTCATCGTGTACTGTGGATCTGACATGGAACCCCACCCAAACACTCCACCTTTCATATCATCTCCGCAGATTGTTTCCATAGGTCATCATCATAGATGGGATGGTTAGCAGGATCTGATCCATATTTATCCACCAGAGCGCCATTATATGCAGCCTGTAGATAGTTACGCGAAACACAGTAAGTATAAATATGGATGTAAGAATAACTATGGAAGTAAGAATAAATACCGCCACTCTCTCTGATTTAGACGTAATGAATGCTCCTTTCTTCGCGTGTGTGAGCTCAAATAGTTCAGCAGCAGTTGGGGGGCGTTTGTGTACTTGTTCCTGTAAATTCATAAATTTTTTGTAAGATTTAAAAAGAATACAAAATAATACTTTAAAGCTTGAACCAAACATAACAGATATTGAAAAAAAAAATGCAAATGGAAATATAAGTAGAATCTTACAAATTTCCTATTATGTTGAGAAATGGTAATTGAGCCAGCACAATGTTTCGACACAGAACCTTCTTTCAAGGTGTTCCGATTCTGGCTACCTGATACTGCTTTATTTATCCATTTTGGGGTGTTCCAGACACGGTCAATCATGTCTTCCCAGTGGCTTGATAAGAATAGTACAATCAGCACCATCAAATTTAACCCCGGCCGCCTGTGCCAACTTCACTGACTCGCTTCTTGCCTTTGACATGATATCTGGATAACGCTTCTTCATACTATTCTCCCACGCATCATGGACCAACACATCACTCAAACCTTCCTACTTGAACAATTCCTACACATGCATAAGTTATGATGTTTTTGACACACTTTTATGAGAGCATTATTGTCAACATTTTTTTACGATACTGTGATTTCGATGCAAAAGTTTCAACAAGATCGATCACAGTTTAAAAGGCACATTGCACATACTCATTTGCATCATTCTCACACATCCGTAAATAACTCTTTTTAGGCCTAGTACAGAATCACCAATAAATCACATACATATACTTTAAACATATTCGCACATAGAAAAAACATGGAAATCATAGATAGATTATTACATTTCAGCAATATATAACTCAAGTAGACATGATGAACACATACATATATGAAATATAAGTCATGCATTACATTGAATACAATTTTACGCCACAATCATGCCACACCTAGAGGAATAGGTTTCAAGTTAATGTGATTAACCATTTAAACAATAAATAACTATAGAGTTTTAGAATATTACCCACACTAAATCTGATTTTGATTTCATGAACTCGTGTAAACCATTCCCTACCCCTTTCTTCGTATGTGTGAGTTCAAAAACCTCAGAAGTCGTTATAATTAGAGGGGTCTTGAGTTCTTTTTCCTACAAATCCACATGATTTAATCAGAATACGTAATATATATTTTCACTTGAGCATAGCAAAACTCTAAGAAAATTTAAAAATTTGACATCGTACGAGTTTTCTTTTATGTTGAGCAATAGTAACTGAGCCTACACAAGGTTTCGACACCTCTTTCAACATGAATTGTTTCACTCTTCCAGATTTTGACTTTGTTTTCCATTCAGCAGTGTTCCAGACTCGATCTATCATGTCTTCCCAGTAGCTTGATTCTATCCATTTCGGGTTATAAGGCTTGAGTACAGAAAAGTCAGAATCATCAAACGCAACTCCGGCTAACTGTGCCATCTTAGTTGACTCATCTCTTGCCTTTGACATAATATCCTGATAACGCTTTTTCATACTATCCTCCCATACCTCACGGACCAGCACATCACTCACAACTTCCCATTGGAAAAAGTTCTAGGCAAACAAAAGTAATTAAGTTATAGATGTATGTATGTAGAAAACATGTTTGGTTTATTTACTAAAAACGCTTGTGTGCACACACCTTAAAATGCATCCATAATTTATTGCGAGCAGTCTCGTTAACTTCCTTCCAGGTGGTCCAAGAACCACTAAACATGTTCTTGAGTATTGTAGTTAACACGCGAGAAACCTTTGGATCAGCAAATCTACAAGAGAGAAATATGGCAGCATAATGAGCCCATATAACAAAAGCGTAAATGCATGTTAAATAGATATTCATACCCTCCACCGTTCAAAGTAATCATTTTCCTCATTGATGGGTCATAAGGGGCTTGGTTGATAACGTTCACACGTCTTCTAGCTTGGGATGATTCTGCGTTTGACTCATCCAAACGTCCACATACACTTCCACTCGTACCTCCACATTCAATGGTATTGCGTGCCATAATTGCTATAACAAAAAAATTTGAAACTAAACTGACATAAATACTTAATATGATACCCGAAAATAAAAAGAAAAAACATATACACAATGCATAAATAACAAGCAAATGATTCGTACAATTATCCAAGTATGAACTATTAGGGATTTGAAAAAACCGTTATTTATGCTAGTGCTCCCACTAAAGCTGAAAGCTAATTTAAAACTTCTGCAACTTAAAATTGATATAAAGATCGTTAAAGTTCCTGCTACACACCGTTGAGATGTTACATATTGTAGCTTCTTTCCTGCCTATATTGCACTTCTGTTTCAACAAACAATCGCAAAAATAATGCAAGGCACTACTTAGAAATCTTTATGAAATCCCAAAACTGATGGAAGGCACCACTTTACAATAATTTTTTTGAGAAGCTATTATAGTTATATTCAATATCAAATGTTTGGTGAAGTTGTACAAGTTTGAGAATGAATTAGAACTTATCCTCAAATTATAGAGCTAACATACATCAAATCGATTTCATATATGTAATCATGTAAATCAAAGAAGTAATAGACAATTAATTGAAACATAGAGACCAAATTGTACCTCCAATTAGGGTCATAAGTTGCTGGTGTCCCTCAATTTTCTTTAGTGAGAGAATGAATTAACATAAGAGGGTTGAGCTTTTTGTTAAACCAAACTGGTAAGTAACTGTTACCTCCATTTTTTTCCGGTTTATTTGTTTGACTAAAATCAAAGGATTTAACCGTTTCCTCTACATCCTCTAGTTGGCGGGAAGTGCCTGTTTCCGCCTACATAGTTAACTGTTGTCGCCTACATCATTTGTGGGTGAGTTATCTTTCTGGCTTGTTTCATTTGAGATATCTCTGAGATTTAAAATATCAAATTTAAAAGGCAATAATATTTATTCTTCAATGTGGTAAAGACATATAAATATTAATTTTAAAAGGTAATACCAAATAAGATTTTTAGAAATTGGTAAAGCATTTTCTTACTTTCTTATGGTAACAAATAATGTTAGTTTTATAGATTAAATAATTGTCTTAGACCGAATGAATATAGTAGAATGATTAAGTCCAAATAACTAAGTTTAGCCAAATTACAAATGTTGTCATTGACTTTAGCAAATGAAAATATTGTTGTTAAATATCCCAAAGATGTCTAAAATTTTACTTATTTTATAATTGATAACTTTAATGTATTTATGACTAAAGTATTTGAATATATTAAAATTGTGAAACTCATGGATAAACTTAAAATCTTACTCCTCAAGTTGTATCATATAACATAATAATCAAATTTTCCCGATATAAATATTATCGCATTACGTGTTTTTTCTTTAAATTTAATTGGGAAAATGATATAAAAAAAGCCTCAAACTTGCCACTTTTTTCTTTTATAGGCACCAAACTTTTAATTTCCTATTGTAGCATCCAACTTTCTTAATTTTTCTATTGTAGCATCCAACTTTCTTAATCATCCTATTGTAAGCATCCAACTTTCTTAATCTTTATATTCGTAGGCATTGCATCCAACATCCTTAATTTTTCTATTGTCACCTCCTCACTTTTTTGTGCTACATGCCTACAATAAGAAAATTAAAATTGTTGAATGCTACAATAGGAAAACTAAAAGTATGATGCCTACAAAAGGAAAAAGTGGCAAGTTGGATACCTTTAATTTTAGACAATTTTTCCAATTTAATTTTGGTAAATTGGCCTTCATACTTTTGTGGTTGTTTTGACTCGTCTTATCATCGTAAAGATAACCTAGCATCCATCATTGTTAGCGATTGGGAGATTTTCAAATACGTATAAAGACTTTTTGGTTGTTACTCTTTCATTGTTCCTCAAAGAACAGTCACTAATCAGTAACTAAGTGAAAAAACTTAGCGACGCATTTGAGACACCGAAAAAAATCCATCGCTATGTCGTCATAATTTTGTCGCTAATAGTTCCAACCTAAGTTTGTCGCTAACTTCGTCTCTATATGATTACATTTAGAGATAGAATTGTGATTGATGCCTAATTCCTCTCTAATTTTGTTACTGATTTGTCACTATTTTTGTAGCTAGTTTATCAATTTGTAGCTAATATATCCCTAATCCGTCACTGTGAACCTTTTTTTTGCGACACACTAATTTGGTCGCTAATTTTCATCATTGTTGCTCCATATTCTAGTAGTGGATATCATGGCGCCTCTCCAGATTTAATCAGATAACTGTCTGGCCGGACCCAAAGGGTAATGCAAGATGATTCTTGATTACATTTGGTATATCTGAATTAAAATCTATAACGAGATTCTAAATGGTTAAACTATATGGAATGATTAGAGATCCATAATCCATGGTTTAACGGTATCTATAACAAAGGATGATTAAAGCGAGACATTGAATGACCATGCTAATGAGAAACTTTTACGAAACTATTCTCTCAGACACTTTTAGTTAAAAAGCGAATGAGAGCGTTTGCTAGGCGTTTCCATCGTTAGTTTTGTGTGCCATTCGACACACCAACTCCCAAGTGGGAGCTGTTGGTTTGTGGGAGTTTGTAAACACGACAAAACGACTATTAGTGTGTGAGCCGATGGGGGCACACGCGATAAACACGAGTATACGTGTAGAATGTAATTATACTTGAATATATTTCATACCCGTTTAATATTGTTTGACCCGATCACAGATTTGATCTATGGGCCTTTAAGGTTCCTGTTTGGGTCGTGTTTGGGTAAACCTTGGGCCTTGACATTCCCAGACGATCGGGCAAAGAGAGGAGTGGGTTTTAGCATGGGCTTATACTTGTCGAACAAGTATCATACTCCATGTAGGAGTCGGTTTATGAAGCTATATAAACAAACCCCTAGGCTTGCAAAACTCACGTACAATATTACTTCCATATACCTAAAAAACGATTCACTTGCTCCTGCTATTCTCTTGGTCGATTGAATCTTTAAGTCGATTAAGAGATTAAGGTTTTAAGTGAATTCTAAACTTGTTCTTGATTCAAGTGTTTAGTTTGTTGGATACATCTTTGTTCCTGGTCTCCTTGGCGACACACATCAGCAGCAACTAAGGTGTTTACTGCTTCTGCTCGTGATTTCTTTTCTCGGACAGTTGGTAGTGATATCGGACAAGGCGTGTCCGATATCGGGTAGAACTAAGAAGCTGTTTTCTTGACATTGGGTATCTCGGACAGAAAGAGACAAGCTCTTTTGGTTTTCTGTACGTGGAGCTCAAGTGGGTTTTCTTTCAAGTATTAAGCTATTAATTTGGTTTTATAGTTACGTTCTCGACTAGCTATATCGAGCGTATACGTGAATCGGGTATGTGTGTGATACTTTTCGAGGTATCTATTTTAGATACTTAAAGGTTTCGTAGGGTTTCTTGTTCCGTTACTAGAGTTCAATTGCCAAGAAAGGTTAGCCTTCTTTATTCCCTTTTAATTAATTAATATTGTATTGATTATGTGTTTATTAATTACGTGTTAACATAATTGTATTAACTAGATCCATTATCCGCTGCGTACTAGTAGAGGTTACTGGTTAACTAGATCTAAAATCCCAACATCATCAACAAAACCCAAAAAACGAATCCATTATGTGTTTTTGATACATAGACTAATATGTAAGTGCTAATATAAATTTTTAAGTTTTTTGCTATTTTTTATATGTATACAATTTGACTGATTTTAACTTTATTCATAATTTTGATTGCTCAGCCCTAGACAAAACATCTTTTATCTACTCCGTATTTTATGTTGACATTACGAAGACCAAATGAACGTTAGATTGTTGGCCCAAGATATTAGATTTGTGCATGTGCTTCTCTTTTAGGCCCAGTATAGAAATGGGATATATATCCCATGTTCATATCTTGTCTTAAAATTATATTTGTAGCGAAAATAATTATTTGGTAAAAATGCTTCTTAAGAATACTAGCTACTATATGAGAGAAGTGTGTCTTGAAGTAGTATATGGAGCATAGAGTGAGAATAGGTTATATCCCGCATAGACGGAATTACGACAAAAGTTAACCAGGTGCATTTAAGATTTTTTAACAAGGCTAGAAACTTTTTTTCCTTACCAAATGCATTTAAGAATAAACGATATTTAGAAGAAAAAAAATTAACACTATACCGCAAAAAATTTATGGGAGTCTCATAAACCCCTCAAAACCCACTCTAGTTCTGCCGTAGATTGTGGGTTATGGGAATGCACGCGAAATCATTTTCTTTGAGGCAAACCCACACCTCCCAATCGGCAAACAAAAAAACAATTCCCTTGCGATAGCTTTCTTTGAAAACATTTAAAAGAGGGTGAACGCGTTATTGTGTGTGTCGTGATTGGTTATGTTTGTTGGTGTAAGATTGGGAGCAAGCGAGAATGTGCATCAGGTTAAGAACAAAAAGAAAATTGAGAAATGTAGAGCTGACATGACGAGAAAGACCGATCACCTCACCCTCCACACTTTTAAATTTGCTAACTAATCTGGCTTGCTTAAAAGCAATTTGATTTATACAACAACAACAACAACAACAAACCCAATCCCGCCGAGGCAGGGTATGGGGGAGGTAAAATGTAGACAGATCCTACCCCTACACCAGGGTAAACCCGTGGGTAGAGAGACTTCTTCCAACGAGACCTCCGGCAAGTGCATGTGTGCGGGTGAGGTAGGAAAGAAATAGGAGCAAAAGACAAAAACAAAATGCAATACCGCTGACAAAGAAAGCACACAGAACGAGCAAACATAGCATAAAGGGAAGAAAAAAAACCGCGCACAAGCACACGCAAAGTAGCCAACAACAGAGCGCAACAGAAAACAAAGAGCCAAGGCACACCTAAAAGCAAACCAACTAAGAGGGGGGGGGGGCACAGAGCAAAGCAAACAACACACAGGCCAAAAGCTAAGGCAAAAAACAGGAAGCACCTAAACCAAAACGCATGGAGCAAGAAAAACAGGCAAACCTAAGGGGGAAACAACAAAGCAACGCAAACCACACACGGGTTCTAAAGCTACGACAAAGCAAAGAAGGGGCCACAAAAACCAAAAACGCATGGGGCAAGGCAAAAGGGACGACAAAAGCTAAACACCCAAAAACCAACCTACAAAAACACAGAGCACCTAGCAAAGCTACCCGCAAATCCTAATTCTATCCCTCCATTACTTCCTATCTGAGATCATGTCCTCGGTCAAACGAAGCTCCATCATGTCTAGCTTAAGTCTATCCTCCCACCTCCCCCTCCTTCTCACGACATCAACCACTAGCGCTTCGACCCTTCTAACTGACGTTGACTGTGGCCTCCTCCTGACATGACCGAACCACCTCAGCCTTCCTTCTCTCATTTTCGAAACAATATTCCCGACCTCAAGTTTTGCTCTGAAAACTCCGTTCGGGATCTTGTCAAGCAAGGTTTTACCACACGTCCATCTTAGCATCCTCAGCTCTGCCACCTCTACCCTGTTAGCATGAACCTTTGATAAGGGCCAACATTCAGAGCCGTACAAAGTAGCAGGTCTAATCGCCACCTTATAGATTTTTCCATTTAGCTTTAAGGGGATGTTCCTGTCACAAAGAACTCCTGAAGCCGCCCTCCACCTCGCCCACCCCGCTCTAATCCGGTGGGTTACGTCCTCATCTATCCTCCCTGATTTGTGTAAAATCGATCCCAAGTATCTAAAAGACTCCTTGGGTGGCAGGATATGGTCAACGATATGGATATCAATTTGTTCGTGGTGACCTGTCTCGATCCTCCCAAAATCACATCTCATGTATTCAGTCTTCTCTCTGCTCACACGAAGACCATTTTCTTCAAGAGCCTCCCTCCATTGCTCAAGTATGATGTTTAACCCTTCCGCGGATTCTGCCACCAACACAATGTCATCTGCAAAGATCATGTTCCACGGGATGCCCTCTTGTATCCCTCGAGATAACTCATCTAGAATCAAGGCGAATAGGTAGGGACTAATTGCGGATCCCTGGTGGAGCCCAACTTCCATAGGGAAAAACTCTGAGATCCCCATAGTGGACCGTACACGAGTCTTAGCTCCCTCATACATATCCCTAATGACTCTCACGTATCTCTTTGGGGTTCCTCTGTTGATTTATACAAAAGCAAATTTTCACTGCATAAGCTATATGGTTGTTTTTTCAATGATAAGTAGGTAAACTTTTTTATTTTTTATTTTTTATTTTTTTTATCATATCATATCTCACGAGCTACTTGAAACAACTCAGACCATTCGTTACTTATATTCTAAGTTGTGTTAAAAATAATCACGATTTTCATTATCATGTGGTGGGGTTACTACAATAGGAAAGCAAATAGGCATGAAACATACCTCATGGACCCAACCTAAGCATTATATTTGGTGACATAATTAAGCACTTATATGGTAAAGAATGGATGTAAATCCATTTTGACCAATAGATAATTACAACTTAGAGATAATCATATCATTAACCAAAACCTCTTATATTTAATATTGAAATGAAGTCCGTATTCAATCTTTACACCTCTTAAGATAAAAAATCAAACCAAAACCTAACAAAACATACAAAACATTCTTGTGTCAGCAAAATATCACGACAAAAAAGACATGCAAAAAAGATAAGCCTTTGAATTAGCCTATGCTTCGAACGCAAAGTTGCCCATTATTTGTTGCTAAGAAGTTTCTTGAAATATAAACTTAACGATAAGCAGACAAATATTTTATATCAAGGACGCATAAGAAGTTGATGCAAACCTAAAACTCGTTGGCTATATTTGTATTTGTAATCCGGAACCACAATTCTCATATTTGAACAAGGACAAAACCTACATTCTTCATTCACTTGCTTTTGCCAAGGAACCAGAATTAAAGCATAGAATTATGAGTAATGACTATTTAGACCTAAACCACAAGCTTAAATATATGTATAATCCATAAATTATTTGACAAGTGTATTATGCATTTTCTCTCTTTAAATTCTCACCATATCATTTTTTCAAATCAACCAATCAAAATTATTAGGTACATAAGTAGGCATAATTATTAGGCAAAAGAATCATTTTTCTAAAATTATATCCACCAAAGAAATAACATAAATCACATCTGATTTAAGTGAGATGATATTAGATCTTAGTTTCTTATCATTCCACAATGTAATAATGTCAAAGTCATTAGATGATTAAGTTGATAGTATCATTGGTAGATATCATGTATTTACTCTTTCATGTCTATCAAAACAAAATTCAACTCAAAAACAAAACTCAAGCACAAAAAGTTTTTTATTTTTGCACTTTGAGAGTCAGGTCCTCAGGATCAATTGGATCCTTCATGTTTTCAAGATTCTCATGGCTTAAAATCCCTTCTTCCTCAGCATCAAAACTAGCATGAACGCTGTACGCAGCATATACTATGACCGCAAGGGCCGAAAAGAAGGCAAACCGCGCATAAGAAGGCCCATCAAGATTTCCCAGCAAGAATATATTGAGAAAAATTGAGACACATGGTATCCATGGCATCAATGGGACTCCCCAGAAGTCGGGTGTTCTTGCTTGGGGGACTGCATAATTAAATAGAACCACTAATGCGATGGCGACAATGGAACAGGCCCCGAGCACAAAGACCTTAGGCTTACCGTTTGGCAACAATAACCATAGCAAGGTGAATATCACCGAAGTGAGTGAGAAGCACAACAGAAATGACAATGTGGGCCATGGGCTCTTGGTCTCGACTGAGATGTAACGCCTATAGATGACTGCATTGGCAACCATAAAGAATACAAATAATGTTCCGATTGAGACAAGGTTGAGAAGGACGTCCAGCTCAGTAAAAAGGGCAATGGCAGCTGTGAAAATACCTGAAACAATTTTTAAATACTTAATACATCATTGAGAAGTTGATTACTTCAAAATGGACCCTTTTCACCAATATCAGCAATAAGTTTAGTAAACACATCATAGTTATAAAATTAAAGTCAAATTCGAACTAAATCTGGTTATACCACTTACATACTATTTAATAATTTAATCCCATAATTGAGTTTAAAAAATACAGAAGACCCACATCATGCTGCAGATTGGCCTCCCAATATAGGAATAAGATAAGATTTTTCTGAGAAAATGACTTACATTTTGATCACAAGAATACACCTTTAATACATGGTTATGGGTCAAAAACATAAAGTATTCATATGCCTAAATCAGTGATAATCACTTTTAAGGACTTACGTATGTTTACCGAATATTGTACCAATGCTAATTAAAATAACCTGACAAGAAGGCTTTTCAGACCGATAACCACATTTAATATAACTTACCAAGAAAGGCCGATGCGTTCACTGGTGTTGAGGTTTTTGGATGGATCTTTGCAAACCATACAGGGATGATATTTGACCGCCCAATAACACATAGGTATCGAGCCTGGCCCAACATTGCTACCAACAACGATGTTAGGATCCCGAAGCTGGCCCCAACACCTATGACATTGGACACCCATTTCCATCCATTTGTTTTCCCTATAAACGCACCTGAAAATGGTGCTTCCGGATCTATCTGTTAAAGGAAACACCGTTAATCAATTATGTCATTGTTGCTTTATAACTTAAATCTCAAAACACAACAGAGAAATCAGAAATCATAAGCTCTGGAACCAGAAAGCAGTTACGAGCACCAGTGGCGGAGCTAGGATTTTTATCTTGGGTGGGCCAAATAGTAGAATTAACACTTGAACGGAGAAGTAGTATTAACTTCTAAAAATAAAATATATAACCTGGTTTTTATGTTGAATGTCGATTAAATGTATTTTATTGTTTACTTAGTATGAGTGAATTTGCCTACGGTTGATAATGCTACAAGGTGGGTTAATGTCCTTCCAATAAAGATCAACGTTTTTGTTTAGAAAGTTTGTTTAGATAAGTTGCCTACGAGGATTAATTTATCTCTTCGCGGGTTAGATATTCCATCTATTCTTTGCCCCATTTGTCACTCAACATGAGAGTCTAGTTCTCATCTTTTCTTCTCGTGTAATGTGGCTCGTTTTCTTCAGTCTAAAGTCGAGCACTGTTCCTAGAAATGACCGTTTTCTTTTATCGGCTAGACATATTTCAAAAGTATATACGAGTACTAAAACCGGGTCAAATCATGTTGTATTCTATTAATAATGGATCAAACATGTCCATAGTCATCAGTCTCCTCAAATACTAAGAACTGATACAATAGGTATAACATCCTAACTCAAATAATACTAGTATAATACCTCATATATTATGAAAAAATATACTGTAGTTTTGTGCTAATATAAAATACATTAATTATTTATGAACTCAAGAAATGATACGTACTTGACCCGTACTATTCTGCACTATATGTTTTACCTAAGACTCATTTTGACACCTGTTGAAAAATATATTATATAGCAAGAATACAAATACAATATATACTGCCAAACATTAGATTCTCATAGGAGATGCAACTTAGTTTGCCAACTGTAGTAATAAATCCATGACAAATTTAATTTGGAGTGGTCCATGTATACATCATCTTTATTGTTACTTGTTATAACAATAATATATTTTGTATATATATAATTCAAAAAACCAAGCACTTCCCTTAAATAACATAGGCAACTTTTTTTTAATCCTTCACTAAAAAGCAAGAACTTTTAATTTCAAAAAGTTATATATTTTTTTGTTCCTATACACAAGATGCGTATAAAGTATTGTAAATGTTACTTTAGTCATATAGAGACAATATTTCTTTTTTAACAATCACAAAAAACCAAAAGCCGTTACGCACTTAAAGTAATTATCACTTTCTTTAAAAGAACTTTATTAGCATTAAAACAAACCTTAAAAAAAGTATTTTCCTTGTAATACAATAAACCAAAATTTGAAATATTTCTAAAGGTAAATAAAGTTACCATTCATAATTTACGCGTCACTATTAAAACTGGTATCTTAGTTGTCATGCAACCAAAACAAACAGCTCAACAAACTAAATGCCAAAATATTTTTTACTTTTTTTGTATAAAAATCTTTTGTTTTAATACGTGTGGCATGCAAAACGAAGCGGTGTCAAAAATATCAACAATCACACATGTTCAATGAATCAAAACTTTAACTTCTAAATTATTACCATAATTAATTACTAGTACTATTTATTGCTTTTTAATTAATACTTACCAGATCATAAGGAAGAAGCATCGACATTGAAGTAGCCATCAAACAATACAAAACCGTAACGAGGATAACAGACCCCGTTACTCCGATAGGAATATCAGTAACGGGGTCTTTAACCTCTTCGGCCAAGGTTGAAACAGCGTCGTAGCCAATATAACTTAAGTAAACAAGTGTAGCACCATTGAACACACCCGGAGCTCCGAATGGTAAGAACCCGCCCGGATGAGTCGGGTCGGATGGTTTAGTGAAATTTTTGGTGTCACCTCTCCAAAACCCCATTATGATCACAAAAAATATGAATAAAATGTGTAGTGCTGTTAATGTCATGTTTAGTAACGAACTCTCTCTTGTGCTATAACAAATTATTATAGTTAGAATTATTATAACGAGAACCGCGATAAAATCAATTTCGTTAAACCCTTTTGGTAACGAGGATATCGTTATTCGCCATTTTGATTGCGCGGATACGCCAATGGCTGTCCCAAAATACGTGGTGAAGCTTCTCGCAACCGCGGCGTTTGAGAAAACGTAGTCCATTATTAGATTTGCTCCGGTTATGAAACCCATAAACTCGCCTACATTAAATCAATCATTCCAACAAATTAGAAAAAATACAATGAGTATCATGCATATATTGTTAGAAGATAATATATAAACCGATCAACATTATCAGTTATCAACATTTTACGAATATCTTATTCAGAAAAAATTTTACGAATATAAAAGAAGTGCTACTAATGATACTTATATATGTTATCTCTCTTCTTTTTCACTTCAATCACTCTAAAATAAAATGTATTATTATTACTATTATATCTTTATTACATATAATATTATTACTATATCTTCACTACATACACTATTTCCGTTTGTTATTAGGTGTCTACTTTTATAATTCACAAAGTGTTCAAAAAATTTACTATATTTTTCACCAATCGAATATCATATCTACTCATCAAAACTTAATTTCATAGATTAAAATACAATGTATCTCAAAATAATAATGTAAACACTTAATATAGAACGGAGAGAGTTCTGAGTTTAAGAAACAAAAACAAACCAAAAGTGACTCGGATATAGCTAAATGCACCACCAGCAACAGGCATATGAACAGCAAACTCAGTATAACAAAAAGCAGAAAGCAAGGCACAAAATCCAGCAATGGCATAAGACAAGACAACAGCAGGGCCTGCTTTGTCATGAGCAGCATGTCCAGTCGTAACAAAAACACCAGCCCCGACCATTCCTCCGACACCAAAACATATAAGATCATACCAACGAAGTGTTTTTCTCATGTTACCACATCGTACACGGCTACTTTCATCGAACGTTGTTGAGACTGATCCGACACGTTGGATGAGTCTTTGAGGTGTGTGTTTGAGTGCATTAACGTATGCTTTGATGCTTGAGAATGAGCCATGGTTGTTGTTGTTGTTACGACCCATTCTCTCTCTCTCTCTCTCTAGAGTTTTTTTGATTTGTTTGTCACTCTATATGTATCGATGGGCTGGATTGATTTTATATATATAGGTGATGTTATAAAGAGGTGTCACATACATTAAAATCACGTACACATTAACCCCGTGTGTTTGGGCTGTGGAAAATGACAAGCGGACGGTAAAAGAAACGGCGGGCGCATGTTTTATCTTTGGTCCTTGTAAAATGGAACCTCCTCACTATCAACTATCAACTATTTGTTGAGTTGTTACTTGTCAAAGATTGTAGCTATAATCAGCAGGGTTTTAAAAGGCGTCGTCAAGACCCGGGTCGTGACCTCCATGTTACGAAATAGACCAAGACGTTAGCTCTAGGCGTGCCGTGAGATGAGCCGTGAAAAGACACGATAAGACGCGAGGCGTGACGCTTTTTTTGAATTCTGATAAAAAAATGTTATTTTGAAAAAAATGAACAATATTACATGCAATGATAGTTTCTTAACTTTATTACGTGTGTGTATAGCACTTTATAAACTCGTATTATATTAAATATGTTATAAATATATACAATTATAAATATTTTCATATTTTGTCGTTTTAAGTCATGCTTTAAAAGAAGTCGTGTTTTCGCCATGACTCCTAAAGCTTGAGACTTGGTTATGCCGTCACGCCGCCTTACGCTGTTTATAACCTTCATAATCAGTAAAATATTACGAGTAAAAATTTAAAGGTCGACTCATAGGTCTAAGGAAACATAGACCGGCAACGCAATGGTAATTGTTTAACATGGGTTGTATATCATTTAAGGACTAAAGAATTGTATTTATTTTTTTACTATTTTCGGAGAAATTGCCTTTGTTAGTTTTTTTTCTTGAAAGGTGAATTTCTTTTTAAGTGCTTCGTGTCGTGGTTCGACAGCGGGAGATCTAGACTACGTTGTCTAAACCGGGTCCGCGCTAGAGAGCTCCGTCGAAGCAGAAATGCCTATTTCAAATACCCGATGGGGGAAAACTAATTGCATTTGTTAGTTGATAATGATAATCTACCACTAATTGCATTTGTATTCATCTAATAAATGATTACACCAGCCACACTTGACTTGAAATGTAGTTGGAATGTGGATATGGAATGAATCGGATTTGAATCATATTGTGTTGAATTGAAATATTTGTAAATATGAGTGTAATTAATTGCCGGTTTATTGTGTCGCTAAAATAGCTTTTGAACATTTTATGAGATGTTAGTTTTTGAGATGTAACTACATTTGATGCAAGCAGTGATTTGTGAATAATATTTTTGTTGGCTTCGGTTTTTCTTTTAACTAATAGAAAAAATGTTAATCTCTCGCATACTAGTTGCGATTTATACAAAAAAATATTTAGTCCAAACTTCACTAGATAATTTCCTACGGATTTCTCACAGGACCTAAGCAAAAATAGTTTGTGAGAAATCAGTTGCCATAATAAATGTGTTTGATTTCTATAATACAGACATTTTATTTATGAGCAATGATATAGGCTTAACTAAAGAAAGAAAAGTGAGGCCTGTCGTAAATGACTTGTACATTATTGTTCTTGTCAAGTCATTTATCGATTGTGCCTCACTTGCGCTCTTGCCAAATCTATTTATTATTTTCCTTTATTTATTTCAAATGAATTTCACAACCCTACTAATATAATATAACTAGCTTAGAGACCCGTTGACACCGCCACACCGGGTTAGTTTTTAAAGAAATAGATAAATGAGATGATAATAAAAGTAATAACGTAAATTTGTTAAATTTAAAATATGTGTGAGTCACAATTGATAAGTAAAGTCAATAATAGATGCTATGAGGTCATCAGCAGTATCTATTAGAATATCTTCCGGCACATCTATAGAAACCTCTCCTTCGTTTGGTCCTCCAAGCTTGCCGTCTCCCACATTCAATATCCATTCTGCAAATTCTCTTATCTCGCTAACATCTTCCGGTCGTGAAACAACAGTAAGCCTCATGTTAGCGGTTAGCTTAAGAACTTTGCAGTAATCCCATATATCTTATTTCGCTAACATCTTCCGGTCGTGAACTTTGCAGTAAAGTCAACCCATTAAGTAGTTTAAATAAGCCCTCCAAACAACCCATATATCTTATTGAGAAAAGTTTTAAAAAGTGACCCATTTTAGTAAATTAGTACTTATTTTAGCTTGGGTATCTATTATCTAATCGATAACCCATTTCATTCCAAAACAACTTTATTAATTTTTAATATAAGCACTCCAAACAGCCCTATAAGTAGTTTAAATAAGCACTCGAAGACAGTCTTAAGACCAAATACTTGACTACAAAATACAAGGTTAACAATGCTCATAGATGCAGTCTTAGAAATTTGCAAATAACAAAAGCAAGAATGCAAGATCATTAAGAATACCTCTAATAGATGTTAAGTTTGGTAAAGATAACGATCGATCACCACTTGCGCAGCCCTTGCAACCATAATGCACACACTCTATTACGCTTTCCTCCCTTAGGTGCTTGGGCACTCTACAAACACACCTTGTCTGGAAGTTGTGATCACGTGGCTGAATGCATCTTAAGCATCAAAGTCGTTCAAACCGAGGCTGAAAATTCCACAACAGAACAATGAGTAGGCATGTAAAATGTACACTATTGACGGAGTGTTCATAATAAGACCTTAATTGGAGACGAATTCCAACTATAGGAGGCAAATTACATATTTACTTATTGATGGGATGATTCAAATTGCTTATAATTAGAAAGTGTCAGCAAGTTTTTTAGTTAAGTACGACATGCAGGCATTTACTACGTATTATATAATCAAAAAAAGGAATAAGCAAACTATAACGTAATTGGTTTCTCCGAGAATAGAGGAAAAGTCAGCACTCAGTGTCGAGTTCTTTAAAACAAAATTAACAAAAATGATAAGTAATGTAAATACATCGTTCGTATCTGCAATATAATAAAATGTTCAGATCTTCGCATCATGATAGTAATTTTGGAGTACCACTTTAGATAATTTTTTACCCATTTGACCCGTATCCTTTTCAATAAATTTTATAGTATAACCCGTTTGACCCGTTAGAGATAAACATACCCAAAATCAGCCCATTTATAGACAAACTGGTCAAAACTTGTCACCACTAATTAACTGCCAAAATGCACTATAAATGATATAGAATACTTACTTGTAGTAATTGGTTTCTCCGAGAATAGAGGAAAAGTCATCACTCAGTATCAAGTTCTGTAAAACAAAATTAACAAACATGATAACTGATGTAAATACATCGTTTGTATCTGCAATATAATAAAATGTTTAGATCTTCGCATCATGATGAATTTTACAACATGACTAATTCTCTTAAAAACTCTTATAATTTATGCTGAATGTTGTGTTACATCATGTGTTTAGATAAACCACAAACTATGTACTGTATTTTATTCGTTTAGTGTTGTGCCTACAATGAAAATAATTACAACGGTGTCTTAATAGTGTCTAACACAAATCTGTGGTACCACATCCCTAAAGGTTGTCGAAACAAAATACATTCCCTTATGTATGGTATTTGAAGTGCAATTTAGTAGTGCCTAAAACAAAATGAGTACTCAACCAATAATTCAACCTTTTTGTGAAGGCATCTCGTAATATAATGACTAAATTAATAAGTAAGTATAAAAGAACCGAAAATTGAGTTGTGTTGCATATTTCCAATCAATCGATAAGTGACAAAATACTAATCCAGGTTTGTGGTGTTTTGTACTCCTTTTACGCCTAAACACATGATCCGAACATAAGCTACATCTTATTATGGAACTGAACAAAAAATTAGATAAGACATCAACTAAGATAGCGGAGGAAATTTTACTCAATTCTAACAAAAATGTGAAAGTATCATTCATGCTTTTTAATTGAGTGTATGTAGTCGTTGAGATAACAACAGATTATCAAATTCAGTTAAATGGTATGTGGTAAGGTTCTGGTAGTGGTGAAATTGCTAGAAATAATTGGTGACTGATTAGATTTTATACGTTATTTGTTAGAAATAGTTGCTTTATTTCTTATATTTATAAATTTCTATTGATTGACAGGAAGAGCTCTCGACGCTGTAAATAAGCTAATTACATAGGTAGTGAAAAAGAAAGAAATAAACCTCATCATCCAAGAACGAAGAGCTTTTCTTGGTTAATAGGAGTGATACAGCTTCTGTATGTAATGTAGATTTCTGATCGAACTTCCTTGATAGATGATAATGAGTCTTTAACCAATCCCAAACGCCACCTAACCTTACCAGCTGATGCTCCAAGCCATGCCCTTGCAAAGACACATAATAAGAAGGGTAACGTTAATCATTTTAAACAGGAAAAACATCAATAACTACTACTGGCATGGAAAACAATATACATCTCTTGTAGCCACCTGAGAATTGGATTGCATCCATCGAGAAACCATTGCAATCACAAAGGCATAATGAATTCAATACATAAAACTTTTAGAAATTTTTTCCTCCTTTTATGCTCATGTATAGCATACATGTTGTTTCGTGACATTGCCTTGTAGGACTCGATTGCATTCACCAATGAGCTATGAGCTTAAATAAGGAGTTGGGTCTTCACTTTAGAAAAATGTTCACCTTGTATGCCAACAGTTTCTACCAATCGGATTCGGCTATCTTTCATTTATATCAGTAGCAAAGCTTAACATCCATCTCCACGTTGGCTTTCTAAAAAAAAATTATTCGACAGAAAAAACCTGTTTGAAATTTAGCAACATTAACATTAAATTACACATTCTAACCATCAATAAATATAACTTTTACCTCAATTTCATGCTTACAGATTTCTTCTTTGTTAGCTTCTGATATTGCACTTCTTTTCACCTCAAATACAACGACAGCTAAGCGAAAACCAATAAAACCTCGTAAGATAATCCAAAAAGTGAGCGCATAATTGAACATATCATAATCCAAAAAGTAAGATAATCACCTAATTTGTATTGCGTTATTATGAGACTATTATCAACAATATGAAAGCTAAAACTTTAAAGGGGTGTTTAGCTTAGCTTACATGACAGGCTTATAAGTTTCTATTAACTTTAGTTGGAGGGCAATAGCTTAGGTTCAGGAACGAACACTAAAAAGATTATGAAAACACAGAGAGAAAATATCATTACATAGAGTTAGCCAAATCTATCATTTCATGTCTGATCTTTGTGTGTGTATTGCATAGTTACCTGTTGAAAATGGGTTGTTGAACTTCCAAGACCAGATTGATGAAGTTGATAGTAAGTTAGTAAAAGAATTTGAAGGTACTCTATGGTATCAAACATGTTAGCTATCAGTGCATTTATAGAACTTGTTTGTTCAAAAGCATAGAAAGCTAAAAGGCTAAAACATACTTTTGAACATCAGGGCCAATCTTGTAGAAGAGGAGCAGCTCGTTGGAATGAAGTTTAAATAGTACAGGGCTCCACACTCAGATGTTTTCTCGCTCTTCAACAATAACCGGGGAGTGCCAGTAATCATCCTATCCGGTCCATGAATTTCGATAAAAACTCAGTGTGAGAATGATAATAGTACGCTGATATGTCTAAGCATACATACCTTGTGCATTTGTAACCAAATTTCGAAGTCAGTTGGCCCTTCATATGAACCCCCAAAGTATGCGGCTGAGAAGCTGTCGTGATCACTCAAATTCACAAGATTGGCCAATGGAAGCTGCACCTCCGACATGTTCCATGAGTTACCAAGAATAGCCCTGCCCCAAGGGATTGTGTTGCACCCGCAAATTATAGGTACACAAAAAAATTGATTATCCTAACATCTCTTAATATATATAAATCACCATCATCAAATTATCAAAATACAACGATAAAAAAACATACGTAAAGAGTTAAAAGATCAAAATACCATTAACGTAGGAGCATCATTCTTTAAAACCACCAGAAGTGGTAGCATTTATAATCAAATCTGGTTGTAAGGCCTGAATAGCTGCATAAGTCACAAGAGATGCATAAACAATGCCAGCACTGTTAACCCGTGTGAAATAAATAATTCCAAAGGCATAAAGAAGTTGATTTTGATGACAAACTACACAAACACGTGGCGTTTTTGAAATAACATTTGCATTCGAATGTGAATCTCATTATAAAAAAGATCGATGATTCAAAGGCTTTTCACAAAGCAATCTAGCCAAAAAAGCATAAAACTTTGCTACATATCTTTCATTTATTGCCATTTTTTAACTTCAAACAATATTAACTTCACAAAATGGGTTATTGTTAAATACCTCAAATAGAGTTCTGAGTGCTAAATCTTATCCCAAACTTGTTCCCTAATCTTATCCCAATACACATGCAAGTATATCATCAAGTATACATGACAACTAAAAACATATCACCAACCATTAATCCATACCCAATTCCTCCAAAAATCACATCACATTTAACAATTCATTCCAGAATAAAAGAATACGAAAAAAATCAAAAACTAAACTTTATAAACAAAAAACATACTAAAATCATTAACATAATCCATATTCAAAGTATAGCCCTAAAAAACTTGGTTATTTAAGTCGAAACTCACCTCAATTAATCCTCAGAAGCTTTGGTGTTGTCCTCATCCAGTTTCACCAAACACCCCTGCACTATAATCAAAAAATAAAGATTATAGAATCATCAGGCATCGTAACTATGGAATTTACATCAAAAACCTAAAAAAAAAAAAAAAAAAAAAGTTGAATAGATTCAATACTTACCAAATCACTGGCAAATGAAGAACAATTTAATTGCTTTCCAAACGTAGAAACAAATCGCTCAAAGTCGGGTTTTGTGCATAGGATTACGTAAAATACAAATAAATTTGAATAGTTATATTGAAAATTATCTTATAATTGAATTGAAACAAAATTATGTAATATGGAACTAATAATTCGATAACCTATAGATTATAATAAATCGATTTACCGACTCTTACATCATATCATACACATCACCAACACACAAATGAATCAATCAAAATGTTTTCTTGACGGATTTGAATCGGTATGGCACAGAAAATGGTATGGCACATAGTTTTGGAATATTGAAACGTATTCTGAAGTGTAGAGAGAGGGTGGTTTTTGAGGAGGAGCGTGGTTTTTGAATGTTGAATATTATTACCTTGACTTTAAAAACGTATTGCATAAAACAATTGTACTTAGAAGCTAAATAAGGTATGGCATTAAACCAATTTTTAATGCAATGTGCTTAGTAGGCTTGTACAAAAGCTTATTTTATTATATATAATAGATTATAGTGTTAATATTAATAATAATAAATAAAAAGAAATATGTTTTCCGGTATTGTTAACAGTAATAAGACTAAAATACATCGTTGGTCCCTAAACTTGGCAAGACGCTTCGTTATGGGACAAAACTCGGCCTTTTCATCGCCATAGGTCCAAACCTTGGCCATTAAATGCCATAATCGTCCCTTGACCAGGATTGGGATAGTCAAACCTAATTTTCTGGATTTCCTTCGAGGGCATAATAGACCATTCACATTTTTGACCCAACCTTCAACTAGGGACCAATTGTGAGTATAGCTACTAGTTGTTTTTTCCATGATACGCTTGCATTTAATTTCCCGGGAACCAATACACCCACCCAACAAACAACTTTACCAATCATAATACACCATTATCCAGAAACGTTAAACTGAAAATCGAAATCAAGAATATAAATCCTCATTTCCAGAACTCAAAAGACCAACCCAACTTCCAACAAAAACATATCGATCGATCGTATTAGCATCATGCCAGATGAAGTGATCACTAACATTTTGAATCGGTTGCCTTTGTTAGAAGCGGTGAGAACCTCTAGTTTAGCGCGAAACTGGAGGTCTAAATGGACTTTGCTCACCGATGTCATACTTGATGAGGATTTCTTTTATTATTTAACATATGAGTTTGATGGGAGGCTTGTTACTAGATTCTTAAACCGGCTTATGGGTCCAATAAGAAAGTTTGTCTTCGATGTAGAGCCAAGATCAATTATTGGAATAGACAACTTTCATTATGAGCAGTTCATGAGTGGCTCTTATTTTGGTGACCATGGAATTGAGGAGTCGATTATTACAAACCGTTATGGTGCCCAGTTTGTCACACCCCAAATTACTGCTTTTGCGTGAATGGAATTCACGGGATTGACTATCATAGCATCACAATCACAGTTATATTGAGCGACCTAAAGTGTCGTTTGAAAAGAACATCGTTTGATTTAATAAAACATTCAAAGTTTACAAAGTATAGGTCCCAAATGAAAATCATCTTGTGCGGAAATAAGTTTGTTACAATTCAAACGATGTTTTAAAGTCGTAAAACCCAAGTGAGACAGCGTCGTCATCGCGACTCCATGATGTGTCCAAATGCATGCCATGAAGTGAATGCCTTAGATACCGAGATAAAACATGCTAAAAAGTGTCAACACAAAGGTTGAGTGAGTTCATAGGGTTTGTGTTGAAATGTAAAGCCTTTCAAAATCGTTTATGCGACAAAGGCATTGTAAATCCACCAGTTCCAAGTTCCGCCCATACAAAACTTGCAACTTGTGTGTTCACAACCCACCCCAAAATGTGTAGAGTTAATGTTCAAGCGCATGATGTCAAATGAATTCACAAAATAGTGCATAACTTAATGTATCCACAGTTACTTAATATAACACATAATTAAATACGGTTTCAAATTGTTCCATGACCATTAGTTCAGATTGTACCAAGACCATTAGTTCAATGATTCTACCAAGACCATTAGTTCACCGATTATACCAAGACCATCGGTCCAATGATTATACCAAGACCATCGGTTCAATGATTATACCAAGACCATCACCCAAGGATTATGATATGGAATTTCTAAGTATGGCAATACTGTTACTTAGCATGACTAAACATTTAGTTCGGATAAACATATAATTTGCAAATATTCATGAATGTCATGAAAATAGTTGAGCATGTATCTCCCCCAAAGAGTTTAATAAAACAATTAAAAGAGTAGGGGCTATGACTCACTTGGTAAGATGAGGCGATGACAAAAGTGAGTACACCGAGATGTAGTGTGATACTTTAACCTTGACCTATTGCGAATGATATGATACTTAATGAGTTATAATGTAATGTTATGCATGCATTTCGTATGTTATTTATACCATTTGTGAGTTTTGAAAATAATACTTATCGTCGAAAAATACTCTTTTGACGTCTTGACCATTTTTAAATTACTTTACAAGTATTTACGTCAAAATGTCATCCTACAATAGTTTCTTAATGATTTATTGTGAAATTTTAACTTTTCGTCGTAAAATAATGTCGTTGGAAATTTCATGAAAGTGACAAAAATGGCTTCGAAAAGCTAGTTGTAAAATGGTGTACGTCGAACGTTAGGAAACGAACTCGACGGTTTTGGAAAGCTTGTATCAAAATCTAGAAGTTTTAGTACATGAGTTTTCGTCATAGAGGTCTCGAACATAAAGATAATAGAGGTTAAATATGGTAATTTTGTCCAAATGTTGTGTAAAAAGTGAGTTTCGGCAAAGTTTAAACAACCGTAAATAATTTATTACAACTCCGCTATACAAACGGTTAGTCATTTTGAAAAATATGCTTGGTGATCTCGATTTTATTAGAAGACATTTCGTTACAAAAAGTTCCACATCAACGTTAAAAACAGCCTTCAATATGATCGTTTTGTTTATCCGTAACACTTGTCTCGTAAAATAATATAGTTTTTCTAAAAATATAGTTACGGCAATTTTGTGAAAACGTGTATATCTTAGTCGTTTCAAATCCGTTTTCTACGTATTATACGTCCTTAGCTTCGTATCAAAGTATACTAATATATTTTTGATAAGTCGAAATAATTTGTGAAGCTTAAGACTCGTTTTTGACTCGTACAAAACTAAAATAGGTTGCTGAAATTTCAGAAAATATATATTTCGTCGTCAAACTTGAAAAATTCATAACTTCTTCGTTATAACTCCGTTTTAATCCGTTCAAGCGGCCACGGATTCGTTTTAAAGTATATTTTCTAAATATCTAGGCCAAAAATTCGTGTCTACAGTCGGATTTTCCAGAAATTCAAAACAAGGTCAGACCACTTTTTATACTTGTCGAAAATAGTTTATCTCGTACTAAACCTATTCCAATCCCTTCAAAACAACTCCAAAGCTATTCTAATCCTACCATACACCTTCTTAGGGTGTCATGGGTTCCTAAACATCATCAAGACCAATCTATAACAAGGGATAAATTATAGGATGACTTATATATGTAAAACTCTAAAAACATTGTTAAAAATGGTATAAATAACCAATAGTCATGCATGCTTGCTCAAAAATGAAGAAATACATATGAAGTGAAAATGAAAGATGTAGAATGAAAGTGATATGCTTACAAGTTACTATGATGAGGTGATTAGAACAAGGATTAACCTAAACACCCTAGGTTTTTATTTCAAAACCTTAAATAAGAGTGTAACTAGAGTGTTTAACACTTGATCTTGGAAAAACTTGATGATCTCTTCACCCTCTTGTGTTTGGCCGGTTTTTAGAGAGAAGGAAAAAGAGAGAACACAACTTTACTACTTGTTGAATTATTGGAAAGAATGAAGTGAAATATGAGATGAAGTATAAATCTATACAATTGAAAAATTTACCATCTCATTAATTGTCTACCCCTCCCCATAGGGCCGGTTTTGGGGGGATGTTTTTCAACAAAATATATATATATTTTTTTTATTATGTATAGTGTAGGTAAAATGTATAAGTTAAATAAGTGTAAGTTGTAACTTGTAGCTTTTATATACAATTGTGCATCTAAAGTAGTTTTAGCTCAAAATAACTTTTAATGGATCCAAGTAAAATGTATTGAGGTTATATAAATTGTAAAAATACATTTCTTGCATAATTTGAGTGAACTAATAATTATCGTGTAGTTTTTAAGAAAAACATCGTAATAATATAAATTTAACGTTTTATATACAAAATATATTTAAGACACTAGGTAAGCCCAAAATATTGTTTTTATAAACTAAATGTAAGTATAAAATATGTCGGGATCATTTTTGGAAGTATCGGATTAATTGTTCAAAATAATAACTTACGCGATAACGTTTATTTAATATGAAATTTACGCGTTTAAGGTGAAATACAAAATCATGAATGAACTAACATAATGCAAATGATGCTAATGATATGTAGACTAAACTTAGTCTGTATGAAATGTCCGTGATGATATGATCATGAATTCGCCGCTAAACCATTTAAGGTTACGCGAATTTGGAACACGTAAACCTAGTTTACGATAAATGATGAAATAGTGAAACATGAATTGTTTTGAGAAATGACACGAAATTGCGAGTTGTCACATTCGCCCATCAAAAAGGAATTCAGTCCACGAATTCGATTCGTGTTAGTCTATCAATTTTTGAGTTTGTGATGAATATCGAGGAGAGAAGACATGGAGAAGTGTCGTTACGGTTATCGATGATTGAGTGTCTAAAACATCATAGTAAGGAAAATATCGGATGAATCTCTCATAAGTAACACTTTGAATTGGAACATATGAACATTTTGCTTGCACTAAGATTTATAAATAACCGCTCCCAACATAACATGATCCCTCCAGAATTAGACATAGTTAGCTAGGCTATGTATAATTAAGGAACGATGACGTGACGTTCGGTTTAGTCGTTATAACTCTCAATGTTTACAAAGATTTAAACCATGTCGTTAAAATGGTAGTTAAAGTAAAAGGAATTAAAATTCTCGTAAATGATATCGAATCGAAAGGAAATAAAGTACGATAGATGAGAATATTTTACAACGAGTGGTTTAGCAAAAGTAGTACGTCTTAAGTCATAAGATCCGAATACGATGGAAGACATAAACTTAGTACAACATAGTACATAAAGAAAAAATAAAACATTAGTTTCGAACTTCTTGGTCTTCCGTCGTTGATACCTTGGCGAGCTTCTCCTCCTCCTAACATGTATGCATTCCATGAGCACCTTCAATTTGTTGACCTTGGTTTTGAGGACATTGGTTCCGATAGTGTCCTTGCTCCCCGCATCGTAACATGTAACCATGGCCTTGCCTCTACAATTCTGGCAAGGTGTCCCGTTGTTGACACTTGTAGCACTTAGCGGGACAAAGACCCGTGTGATGATACTTACATCGATTACATAGTGGGTAGGTTCCAGCATAACCTCGCCTTATTGGTGCAACAACATAAACCATTGCGGTTTCTTGCCCTCTATTCAGTTGTTGATGATGGTTAGTGTTACGGTTTTGGTTGTTGTTATTGTAACCTCTTTGGTCATTTTCCCATTTTCTCTTGTTGTTGTTGATTTGGTTATCGTCGTTGTTGTTGTTGTTTTGGTTATTGTTGTAGTTGGTGCGGTTGTTGGTATTGTTGTTACGGTTGGTGTTGGTGGTATTTCCTCTCTTTACTACTTGTGCCATAAGCTTTTGAGACAATCGAATAGATTCCTCAATCGTTTGTGGATCAAAGGAAGTCACGTCACCTTGAATAATCTCGGGAAGTCCTTCAATGAAAGCCTCCAGTAGCTTCTCATTATCCGAAACCATAGATGGGCATAACACGGCCAATTCTTGAAATCTCCGAATGTAAGTATCAATGTCATACCCAATAGTTACCAACTCATAGAATTCGGTCTCCAACTTCTTCACCTCCGTGCGGACAAAACTTCTTTGTTACCAACCCTTTAAATTGCTCCCAAGTGAGCTTAAAGCATTCTCCATTCCCATCGGTGAGCATAAGAGTTCCACCATGACAATGCTCCATCAAGTAGTGTACTTGTAGCAAACTTGACCTTGCTATCATCCGGCAATTACATAACAAAAACACGGACTCCAATTTCTCGAACCATCTAACCATGGCGGTGGCCCTTTGGTACCCTTAAACTTCGTGGGATCTCCACTTTTGAAATCCTTATACGAACAACTTTTAACTCCGGACCCTCACGCATTTCTGCGAGGCAAGCCTAGCGGCCGAGCTTCCCTCGCAATTCTAGCGGCTTGGCGATGTGCTCGGCCTCGGCGACGGCAGCACCGTTTCCTTTCAATCCTTAGAGCATCGGCTATGCTATCCTTATCAACTTTTGAATAGCCGCTTGTGTCAATTCGGTGTAGCTTTCTTGGTATATCTTCTTCAAAATAAAAGGAAAGGTGAGATGTAACAAAGTCCTATGTTAATAATAAGCGCTCTAAAGAGATGTGATAAGAGATGATAAGTTTGAGGTTATTTTTCAGAATGATCGACGGGTTCCGAAAAGATGGGTTATGAGGTGTTGTAAGTGCTTCAAATGTATGGTGGTTTAGTGACTTAGTGTGAATAGCGTGTAACTCGACATGTTAGTGATGAAACAAAGGAGTGAGAGTGACTTTGCCGTACTTAAAGGTTTACCTCGGCATTCGACGTTATCGGTGATGAGTCAATTGATGTAAAAATTATGATAGGGAATGACAAGGAATTCTCCACATTAGAGTATGAGGAAATGATAATGGGATGGGTATTTAAGAGCATCCATGTGACAATCGATTTGAAATGAAAGTAAATAACTCGAAAAATGTACGTATAGATCGCATGCAAAGTGAACATGCACTTATGATGAAATGATGAGATGCTATGATAATGTAGTTATAGTCTAGGGTCAATGATGCAACCTAGTTCTCTATAACCAAGCTCGATACCAATCTGTCACACCCCAAATTACTGCTTTGCGTGAATGGAATTCACGGGATTGACTATCATAGCATCACAATCACAGTTATATTGAACGACCTAAAGTGTCGTTTGAAAAGAACATCGTTTGATTTAATAAAACATTCAAAGTTTACAAAGTATAGGTCCCAAATGAAAATCATCTTGTGCGGAAATAAGTTTGTTACAATTCAAACGATGTTTTAAAGTACGTAAAACCCAAGTGAGACGCGTCGTCATCGCGACTCCATGATGTGTCCAAATGCATGCCATGAAGTGAATGCCTTAGATACCGAGATAAAACATGCTAAAAGTGTCAACACAAAGGTTGAGTGAGTTCATAGGGTTTGTGTTGAAATGTAAAGCCTTTCAAAATCGTTTATGCGAAGAAAGGCATTGTAAATCCACCAGTTCAAGTTCGCCCATACAAAACTTGCAACCTGTGTGTTCACAACCCACCGCCAAAATGTGTAGAGTTAATGTTCAAGCGCATGATGTCAAATGAATTCACAAAATAGTGCATAACTTAATGTATCCACGCTACTTAATATAACACATAATTAAATGCGGTTTCAAATTGTTCCATGACCATTAGTTCAGGATTGTACCAAGACCATTAGTTCAATGATTCTACCAAGACCATTAGTTCACTGATTATACCAAGACCATCAGTCCAATGATTATACCAAGACCATCAGTTCAATGATTATACCAAGACCATCAGTCCAAGGATTATGATATGGAATTTCTAAGTATGGCAATACTGTTACTTAGCATGACTAAACATTTAGTTCGGATAAACATATAATTTGCAAATATTCATGAATGTCATGAAAATAGTTGAGCATGTATCTCCCCCAAAGAGTTTAATAAAACAATTAAAAGAGTAGGGGCTATGACTCACTTGGTAAGATGAGGCGATGACAAAAGTGAGTACACCGAGATGTAGTGTGATACTTTAACCTTGACCTATTGCGAATGATATGATACTTAATGAGTTATAATGTAATGTTATGCATGCATTTCGTATGTTATTTATACCATTTGTGAGTTTTGAAAATAATACTTATCGTCGAAAAATACTCTTTTGACGTCTTGACCATTTTAAATTACTTTACAAGTATTTACGTCAAAATGTCATCCTACAATAGTTTCTTAATGATTTATTGTGAAATTTTAACTTTTAGTCAGTAAAATAATGTCGTTGGAAATTTCATGAAAGTGACAAAATGGCTTCAAAAGCTAGTTGTAAAATGGTGTACGTCGAGCGTTAGGAAACGAACTCGACGGTTTTGGAAAGCTTGTATCAAAATCTAGAAGTTTTAGTACATGAGTTTTAAGTCATAGAGGTCTCGAACATAAAGATAATAGAGGTTAAATATGGTAATTTTGTCCAAATGTTGTGTAAAAAGTGAGTTTCGCAAAGTTTAAACAACCGTAAATAATTTATTACAACTCCGCTATACAAACGGTTAGTCATTTTGAAAAATATGCTTGGTGATCTCGATTTTATTAGAAGACATTTCGTTACAAAAGTTCCACATCAACGTTAAAACACCTTCAATATGATCGTTTTGTTTATCCGTAACACTTGTCTCGTAAAATAATATAGTTTTCTAAAAATATAGTTACGGCAATTTTGTGGCGTGTATATCTTAGTCGTTTCAAATCCGTTTTCTCGTATTATCGTCCTTAGCTTCGTATCAAAGTATACTAATATATTTTGATAAGTCGAAATAATTTGTGAAGCTTAAGACTCGTTTTGACTCGTACAAAACTAAAATAGGTTCTTTGAAATTTCGGAAAATATATATTTCGTCGTCAAACTTGAAAAATTCATAACTTCTTCGTTATAACTCCGTTTTAATCCGTTCAAGCGGCCACGGATTCGTTTTAAAGTATATTTTCTAAATATCTAGGCCAAAATTCGTGTCTGATCGGATTTTCCAGAAATTCAAAACAAGGTCAGACCACTTTTTATACTTGTCGAAAATAGTTTATCTCGTACTAAACCTATTCCAATCCCTTCAAAACAACTCCAAAGCTATTCTAATCCTACCATACACCTTCTTAGGGTGTCATGGGTTCCTAAACATCATCAAGACCAATCTATAACAAGGGATAAATTATAGGATGACTTATATATGTAAAACTCTAAAAACATTGTTAAAAATGGTATAAATAACCAATAGTCATGCATGCTTGCTCAAAAATGAAGAAATACATATGAAGTGAAAATGAAAGATGTAGAATGAAAGTGATATGCTTACAAGTTACTATGATGAGGTGATTAGAACAAGGATTAACCTAAACACCCTAGGTTTTTATTTCAAAACCTTAAATAAGAGTGTAACTAGAGTGTTTAACACTTGATCTTGGAAAAACTTGATGATCTCTTCACCCTCTTGTGTTTGGCCGGTTTTAGAGAAGGAAAAGAGAGAACACAACTTTACTACTTGTTGAATTATTGGAAAGAATGAAGTGAAATATGAGATGAAGTATAAATCTATACAATTGAAAAATTTACCATCTCATTAATTGCCTACCCCTCCCCATAGGGCCGGTTTTGGGGGGATGTTTTTCAACAAAATATATATATATATATATTTTTTATTATGTATAGTGTAGGTAAAATGTATAAGTTAAATAAGTGTAAGTTGTAACTTGTAGCTTTTATATACAATTGTGCATCTAAAGTAGTTTTAGCTCAAAATAACTTTTAATGGATCCAAGTAAAATGTATTGAGGTTATATAAATTGTAAAAATACATTTCTTGCATAATTTGAGTGAACTAATAATTATCGTGTAGTTTTTAAGAAAAACATCGTAATAATATAAATTTAACGTTTATATACAAAATATATTTAAGACACTAGGTAAGCCCAAAATATTGTTTTATAAACTAAATGTAAGTATAAAATATGTCGGGATCATTTTGGAAGTATCGGATTAATTGTTCAAAATAATAACTTACGCGATAACGTTTATTTAATATGAAATTTACGCGTTTAAGGTGAAATACAAAATCATGAATGAACTAACATAATGCAAATGATGCTAATGATATGTAGACTAAACTTAGTCTGTATGAAATGTCCGTGATGATATGATCATGAATTCGCCGCTAAACCATTTAAGGTTACGCGAATTTGGAACACGTAAACCTAGTTTACGATAAATGATGAAATAGTGAAACATGAATTGTTTTGAGAAATGACCTGAAATTGCGAGTTGTCACACAGTTACGTTCCAACCCAACTTTACTCTCGTAGTGAATTGAAACATTTGGTACTTCATGTTTGTGCTATGGCTACTTTGGAATATTTTCATGGCTTTCCAAATCTACTGAGCTTAGAATTGATTCATGTCAATTTTCTAAGCGGTACAATTTGGGACTTTATTGCTAGTTGTCCTTCACTTGAGTCTCTTAAAATGAATCGTCCTAGTACAAACGAGATGAGACTATGGGATATTGCAAAACTTAGGAATTTGAAGAAGTTACATTTGTCATTAGGTCGTTGTAATGTTGTGACAACAATCACAACATCCGATATCTTTCACTTGACAATACTTCAAAATCTTGAGACCCTTACATTGGATTTTGGTGATTGCACGGTAAGAACAATTTCAGTTTTACAACTTATAATTTTACAATGTTAAAGAGATGTGTAACAGTAATGAAGTTTAATATTTAAAACTTGTTGTAGTTGATACATGAAGCTAATCCTAGGATGAATGTGCCCTTTGTTTCCCTGATTAACCTTAAGCTGTCCGATGTCGATTTTGGGAATAGTATTATGGTAGCGTTCACCATTGTAATGATTCGGTCATCTCCGAATTTGAAAATGCTGGATACCAGAGTAAGTGTAATGTTGTAATGCATATGTATCAAATAAATGTTTGTGTATCTCAACACTATTTGATTTTTCAGGCTGCAAACACGCTTAGTGATCTACCTTTGCAAAAAAAATTCCACTGTTGTAGACATAAACACATTCAGCCATGGCCAGCTACAGACGGTGGTGTTTCGAGCTTTTCCTAGAACAGAGCATGAAATAACTTTAATAAAGTGTATACTTGCGTGTTCCCGGTCGCTAAAGACAATCAATATCGGAAAGCGATAGGAGTCATGATGGGAATGAAAATACCGGGAACAACGGGAGTTGGCTAGACGCTGTTGAAACTCCACCGAGCTTCCCCACGACCTTGGTAGATTTCTTTGAGTGGTTGTAGTTTATGTTTGGGTTGAATACCCTATGACAATTAATGTTGCAAAATAGTTTTGGTAATTTGGTACAGTAATTGTTTATATGGTTTGCTTAAAATTAGATTGTTCATATGTTGTTGTTTGTGCGTATTGTAGGTGATGAATGTTTGACATTCGAAATTCAAACTTTCATTTAGCATTTTAATTTGATTGTAGCAAGTAAAACTGCATTTCCAGTTTACTTTAGTTAGTCAATACTTGAAAATGGTGAATGGGTTAACTATCAAGGAGAGTCATAATGTCATAAGGATTGAAAACCTTTGGAAATTTAAGTGCAAAAGGTAGAATGATATTTGAAGTTTGATGATAAGGATGGCTAGTGGAATGTTCAATAGTATATAGAATGGTATTAACGATTGTTTGGGAATGTGGAGTTTCTTCATTCTGATTGATTCTTATGGTGCTGTTTTGGTATGAAGATATGCTACAGCTTCTTCTAGATATGTGTGGGCTTGTCCAAGATCTAAGGTTGTCTGATGACTGTATTGTGTCTTTGCATTTTGACTATGTAAAGTCAAAATTGCAAAACCATTACTCAATATTTGACTTTGTAAAGTCAATATTGCAAAACCATTGCTCAATATTTGTTTTGGAGTTAATTGATAATTTGATATGTTATACAAGTTTGACTTAACAAAGTCAAACTTCTAATGGTTTTACGTAAGTTGGAAACTTGAGGGACCAATTGTGTATTCTAAAGTGATTATTGGGCGGGAGTTTTAAGTATGACAACGGCAACCAAGACAAATTCAGGGACCGAGTGTGAAAAAAAAGTAACTATTAGACCCTTGACCTTCTCTTACCGGAGACGATATTAACTAGTGCACACCAAACGATAAACTCGTGTACCACTTATTCCACACACAAACAATTTTCCAATGGCAGATTTCCCCATTTTAAACCAACTCATGGAGGTTGCCGATTCACCAAATTTGAATGATCGTATGGCTATCTGGTTTGAACATGAGGCTGCCCAATAAGGGATTCTGAAGAAGCTAGTTCTTCAGTGCATTCAGCATCTGAAGACATGAATCATCAAGCGTAGGGAGCTGATAGAAGAGAATCAAGCTCTGGGACCTCGTGGAATTGCGCTTGACTGTGTGGATGCGCTGACCAAAATCCAGTCGAGGCAAACAAAGCAACTTGCCCAACTCATACAGATTGTTGGTCAAACAGATGAAGGTATTCGGTTCAACCAAGAGTTTGTTAGGAAAATGGTTGAACATAATGCCTGAATTTTGGGTTTTCCATGGGGTAGATAAAAGCGGTCTTTTGGGTGATAGTTTTGGGAATATAGGTTGCTAAAAAGGATATGTAAATTAGATTTGATGTAGTTGGTTATGATGTTTAACAAATTTTATTAATGATAAAATATCATTTGGGTTATGTGTTGTTTAATCTGTTCTTGTATTGTGATATTGGGTGTACTTTAGTGTAATTATTATCAACAAAATCAAACATCCCCTTCTATCAGCAAAACCAAACAGGCCCTTGTATCAGCAAAACCAAACAGGCCCTTGTATCAGCAAAAGCAAAGGCAATGGTTTAAAAAGATGTGGTGAAAATGCAAATACTTTAGCACTAAATCATAATGTATCAACAAACATCCCCTTGTATCGCTTTAACCAAACAAACCCTTTTATCGGCAAAAGTTGTTACAAAGAAACCAAACACCCCGTATCAACAAAATTAGAGGCGATGGTTTAAAAACACTGGTTGAAAATGCAAACGCTTTAGCAGTAAACAACAATGTATTGACAATGGTGTATTGTAACATTTTGAATTTTGACTTACTGATAAGGTTTTAAAATGTACCTTTTTGAGAGGTCGTTTAAGCCCTTATTTGATCACTTTTGTATCCGTTATTACTTAATATCGTTCCTTTTCACTTTTTAGGTCTCTTAAAGGCAAATTGCTGTAATGGCACTTATTTGGATGAAAAGGCGCGGATATACAAAGAAAATGGCCAAAGTCAAGAATCGAGACACTCAAGTCTTTGAAATACAAGGTGACGGCGCCATCGCTTACCGCTGACGCCGGGAGCATTTTGTGACACGAAGCCAAATTTCTTATTTTCAAGTGACGGTGTCGGGCTTTAAAAGAGTAGGTCGTCAACTCGAATGGCCTAGATTTGATCCGACGGCGCCGGTCAAGAGAAGGCGTTACAAGCACAAGGTGACGCCGTCGCAAGACTAACGTGGCCAAGACGAAACCCTAATGACGGCGACCCGGCGGCGCCACAAACCATAAGGTGACGCCGTCGCATATGTAATCTTATATATAGAATCCGAATTTTTCAAGATTTGTGTGTAGTCTTTTGGAGTAAAACCTAAACCTAACCAAGGTTGTCTTGTACAGTATTTTAGGGTTCCAAACCCTATTTTACATCAAGATAAGTGTTTTACTTCATTAATTCAATTATGTCTTTGATTATTTGTGTGTATGCTTGCATGTTCTCCATGTCCGGCTAATTTACTTGTGTGTTTGCTTAGGGAATATAAAACTTAATTATTAAATATTGATTGGTTGTCTCTTATCTTAATTGATTAATGATCTAGTAATGCGCTAGGTCATTCGTTGTGTAATTAATGCTTGATTAATCTTTGTAAACCTTAGGCTATAGCACTTAGAGCGGTTGTAGGCTAAACCATACAAAGTGGGCCTTGGAGTTAGAGTTTATAATCCCTAGAGGGTTTTGTAGACGAGACCCTTTGGTAAGTTCAAAGAGTTAAGGATAAACGCATACCCTACGACTTTAGACACACAACGCGATTAAGAATAAGGACGTGACAATTCAACCATCAATAGGAGATAATTAAGGAGTAATAAAACCTAAGTGAACACATCTTTAAACTATCATACGATCACACAATAATTAGACATAGACTACATACACCTTAGATTAGATAATTAGATAAGTAGAGTAATCGGTAGAAATACCAACCCCCAAATCCAAACCCCGAGATTCGTAACCTTCCATTTTCTAAAAAACCATAAAAAAGATAAAAAAATAATCTTCCTCAACCCCAACCTTAGCGTAGTAACTTCTTACTAGCATTCCTATTCCCCTAGAGAACGATATCAATACCCGTGGCTTACCCTAATACTACACTACAACGATTAGGTTCATCGCCTAGGTGTTATAAAACTTGCTCAAGAAAAGGAAGTTCCTTTGACCCCAAACGACGCGTGTAGCGTTATCAAGTTTTTAGGCGCACGCGGGAATAGAATAGCTAGTTAGTAGTTCACCTCGTTTAGGTTTCTTTGCTTGATTCCTATCAAATAAATTTTTCTCAATTCTTAGCTTTCTCATAGTCTATCCCCCTTCTTCGTGACCTTTGTTCGTAACCCCATCACTTTTCATCATGGAAGGTGATAACCAACCACCATTCATCAACCTACCACCAAATGACCCGCCAAGAGCCCGTACTCTTGGTGAATACTCGAGACCAAGCCACCTAGGCTGTAAAACCTGGAAAATCTAAAACCTGACTAAAGACTAAAATACCCTTGAAATCGAAAATTTATAAAATACGTAAAATACATTTATATCATTTAACGAAATTTAAAACTTAACTTGAGAATAAATAAAACTTAACGAATATATTACGTAATCGATTTTGGTACGACGAAGATTTAACGTCTCGCGTAAATAACTTGGGTCGTGTTTGTTTTGTTCGATGGATCAAGGGCCGAAGCCCAAGGGCATGCGTTTGGTTGTGTTCGGTTGGGCCAAGCCGAAAACCCAAGCCCTCCTAATCCTAAACCGAAATTACTACTACTATAAATACAATACATAAACACAAAAGTGAAACCCTAGTTTAGTTTTGCCTCTTCTTTTCTTTTGCTCTTATTCGGCCGAACCTACACCATTGGTGTCGAGACTTTTGTTTCAAGCAAGCTAAGGTATAAACGTGTTTACTCATTTTCTTTTGATGCACCTTAAGTTATTGTATTATAACTTGTTTCGTTTTGTCGACTTGTGTTTTCCTTTTCTTTGTGTCGAGCCGTATGAAACCAAAACAAGGCAAACCATATGATTTAAACCTTATAAGTATTAAAGAGCTATGTACGTAATATGTATTATTGAATCGGGTCATGAATACGTCGAGTTGTATTAAAACCGAACCATATGTATTATAACCGAACCATGTGTATAATTCGGCTAAGGTATAAAATTTAATAACTTAAATATGTAAAGTACGTAGATGAGTTAAGACTTGTGTAATAACCTATTAGCCTAAACCCTAGGTTGAACCGAACCACATATGGAGTTTTTGAACATGTATTGAACGAGTAAAGGTCATGTAAACATAAACCATAGTTTGATATGTGAACCGAATAAGGTATGCCAAACCCTAATGGTTTGTGAATCGTGTCTCATATGTGTGCGTAATTATAAGTCAAGTGAACTTGTAAATGTGTAAACGTGTAATTAATTCGAGTAATAAGTAACTTGTATGTCACATAAAATCATAAACGTGCATGGTGAAACATAAAAGGAAAGATTGTTTTATGACGTGTTAGGTTAAGTAACGAGTCATTAAAAGACGTAACATGTAAGTAAATGCATATTAATGAGATATTAAAGAATGAGAAAACCCTAGAATATAAATGAGAGTCGATTAAGGTATGAAGCTAAGTACATTAATTCGTTATTTCATGTGTGAGTTATGACGTTTAAACTATTTTCACATTTAACCCTAAACTTTAATAAATGACATAATGAACCTTAATCTACGATATTGTTTATAAAACATTTAAGTCTCATTTAAATATTAAAACCCTAAAGTATTAAGATCATTAAATATAATAATTATGAACGCCAAATATTAAAAGATCATTGCGACGATTATGGAATCATAAATAACATGTACGACCGTTAATGTGTATAGGTTCTGTGAAGAAGGAGTAATTATTTGCTTTCCTTGTTTCTGCTTTTCGATCATTTGCTTTGGAATAAGGTACATATATTCTGACCTTTTCAGTAAAGGTTTCTTTTAACGTTTTCTTTTCGTTAGCTTTTACATTAGGATTTCCTAAGCCTTTGCTATGAACCCTAATGTGTCTATTTGAATTGCTTATCCGAACTTTGATTTTGAATCATAAAGCAGTTGATTTTGAACTATATGATATGAAACCTTTGATTTTGAAAACATGATTAAACATTTGATAAAATATGATCTATATCGGTTATGACATTCTAATTTGACCTAAGATAGTTTGACACCGAGCCAATTATTAACTAGTCATGGGGTTCCATGTCCGTGTCGATAATGTACTTGACATGACTCTAGAGGCGATGAGTGAAGTTATGCCACGTCCCTTATCTGTTATTTGTTATGAGCTCATGTTATATTAAATTATCAATGTATGTTTGTGGGCGTATGGGTGCATCCTAGATCATTATATGTTATATATTATATGTTATATGCTATATGTTGTTTGATGATTGATCTTTGCGTGCATGCACGTCCTTCATAACTCGGTAGGTCTCCCTACAAATGTTGCCTTATGTGATTATGAATATGTTATGATATGGCATATGTGTTTGGGCTCGAGGTAGTTAGCTATAAAACTTATTCTTTTATCACGATTTATCATTTGAAATGATTATGATTTCACTATCTTTCTTTCTCTTTATTTCGTATTCGTTTTAGTTTCGTATTCGTTTTGCTTGTATATCATTCTCTTTGGGCTTTTGAAGCTCGGCCGCATTTCTTTTCTTCATGGCGGTATCTAAGCATTGAGCTGGGTATTGCTTTGGGATGAGTCTTTGTGTGGACTTACCTTAGAGATTTTAGCTTTGATCTTATGATGCCATTTAAGACTTTATATCTTAGACATTTCATTTAGAGTTTATTTTCCATTGGGACCTATGTATTGAAGTCATTTGACTTGGATTATTTCAATATTTATGTTGAGATTTCTTTTGGATATTTATGTTTGCTTTGATATGACACCATTACTTGTGATTCCTTTACCCTTGTCGGCCTGGGCGTTACAATTTATGGCATCGAGCCAGTGTTTACGACTTCTAGTCGGGACTGTGACATATGGAGCCTAGGTTTTGAGACCTTAGAGCTTAGGATTTGACACGTGAGGATTTGGGTAGACTTTAGGATTCCTTCGCGTACTTCCATTTCGTATCTCACCTTTGTTCATTTTGCTAATCGTTCGGATGGTTCGAACTCGTACTACGGTTGCGTGGATGGAGACGATGATGCTACTAACATGGATCTTTGCGATTGCTAATGCTCTCAACACTCTTTTACCGGTCTTACTACACGAGATGATGGAACATGTGATCGGCAACATTCGTGTCGGAATGGTGCTTGGGTAGTGGTGGAGGAAATCAACCCGTCGGTATTCACACTTGGCTCGAGCATTTGGTAGCTCAAGCCTCTTTCGTTTAGCACCTTTGCTACTCCTACCGAGGCCGAGGACCGGATCACTCATATTGAGAAGTTTTTGAAGTCTTGGGTTGTGGAGACGAGTTTAAGACTCGTTTGGTCGCCTTTAAGTTGGAAGGTGATGCTTTAAATTGGTGGAAGGCACTCAAACAAGCAAGAGGAGGAGATGCTTTTCATTACTTGTACAGGTGAGTTTCAAACTATCTTCTATAACGTTACTTCCACGATCTTTGAGCGAGATAGGTATGAGAGGATTATCGGGCAATCTACCGGTTTGATCATGAGAACTCTAATGAGTACATGAGTAGGTTTATGAGGTTTGGTGAGTTTTGTGGGAGCGATTCTTTGGAGATGGTAGGCGTCAAGCAAAGCACTTCAAGTGGGGACCGAAGAAGTGGGTGTTGGACCGACCGCTTAATATTGAGTATGAGAATGTGTCGGCTGCAATGACGCAGCTCGTAACATTGAGATCTTTCATGAGGTTTCGGGTTCCAACAAACGAATCGCGATGGTGATCGGATTCAAGGTAGGACTCAAGGCAATGATTATAAGGGAAATTCGGGAGGAGTTACGATTCGAGGGTCAAGTGGATAGGAGTTATGATCGGTGAGGTCGGTCGGGAAGGAATGTCGACCTTTGGGCGCCACGAGACGAGGGTCAAGATAATAGAAATCTTTGGTAAGAATGGAAATGATCGTCGAACCAAGGTAACAATAACCAGCGTTACAACAAGGATCACCACCGAGGATCAAATCGGTCGTGCTTGGGATCTTCCGGTCAACAAAGGACGGTGAGGTTTTGCCTCCCCACCTATTTGTACTACTTGTGGAAAGGCTCATCCGGACATGTGTTTCAAGGCCACTCGTGGTTGTTTTGCTTGTGGCTCCACCGCTCACAAGATTAAAGATTGCCCTAAGAAGAACCCGGCGATTCACGAAACTACATCAAGCCACCGACTACTCTTGGGCGTGTCTATGCTACTACCAGTAACCAGTGGAGCGCACTTCGAGTACCATTACGGGCACTCTTTTCATTGATGATTATCTTGTCTTCGTTTTGTTTGATACGGTGCCACACACTCCATTATATCTATCACATTTGCTAAGAAACTTAATATGAAGCCCAAACCGTTAACAAATCACTTATCGATTTCTACACCTATGAAAAACCACGTGATCATTGATCATAAATACGTTAAGTGTCCTCTTCGTTTTGATGATCGTATTCGCTTTGCAAATCTGTATCCTCTCGATATGGTCGACTTTGATATCATTCTAGGCATGGATTGGTTGGCTTATCATAGAGCTTCAATTGACTGCTATGCTAGAACGGTGATCTTTGGAGACGTAAAACATCCCGACTTCGTTTATCATGGTTCTAAACCTCTCAAATCCGTTAAGCTCATTTCCGCTATGAAGGCACGGACCATGATTGCTCATGGGTGCCAAGGTTTTCTAGCATCTGTTAAGGACACATCTTTGGAGAGTCCTAACATTGAAAATCTTCGGTTGTTTGCGAATTCTTGGCGTTTTTCCCGATGAACTCCCCGGTCTTCCCCGCCTAGAAGTTGAGTTTAGCATTGAGTTAATTCACAGCCTTGAACCGATTTGAAGGCTCCGTGATCGCATGGCACCTTTAGAACTGAAGGAGTTGAAGGAAAAGTCGCAAGAGATGATAGAAAATGGATTTATTCGCCCAGTGTTTCTCCATGGGGTGCACTGTCTTGTTTGTGAAGAAGAAGGATGGAAGCATGCGCCTATGTATCGACTACCGTGAACTCAATCGTAGTACCATTCGTAATCGTTATCCTCCGCCACGTATTGATGATTTGTTTGATCAACTGCAAGGAGCTAAGTTCTTTTGAAGATTGACACGAGGTCGGTTACCATCGATTCACGTGTGAAGGAGCAAGATGTTCCTAAGACCGCGTTTCGCACGGATATGGTCATTACGAATTCCTCATTATGCCTTTTGGTTTGACCAATGCGCCTGTTGTGTTTATGGACCTAATGAATCGTGTTTTCCATGAGTTCCTCGACAAGTTCGTTATTGTTTTCATCGACGACATTTTAGTTTACTCTAAGTCTGAAGAAGAGCATGAAGAACATCTCCGGATAGTTTTGGAGATTTTGAGGAAGAAGAAGTTGTACGCCAAATTTTCGAAGTGCTAATTTTGGTTGAGACAAGTCGCTTTCCTTGGTCATATTGTATCAGCTGATGGTATCACCATGGATCCGTCTAAAGTTGAGGCTATCACTAAATGGCCAAGACCTACGACGATGATCGAGGTCGGGAGTTTTCTAGGACTTCTTTGGTTACTACTGACGCTTTTGTTGAAGGTTTCTCTCGCTTAGCTCTACCCCTAACCCAACCGATGAGAAAAGGTGAAAAGTTTGTATGGACGGATGAGCGAGAAGAGTTTTGAAGAGTTGAAACGAGATTGGTGTCCGCTCCTATTTTGACTCTTCCAACCGGTTCTAGAGGATTTCAAATTCTGATGATGCATCTAAGAAAGGATTAGGTGTGTTTTGATGCAACATGGAAAGGTAATAGCTTATGCTTGAGGCGCCTAAAACCTTATGAGGAGAATTACCCAACTCATGACCTTGAGTTAGGCTGCAGTGGTGTTCGCGTTGAAGATCCGGAGACATTACTTGTATGGAGAGACTTGTGATATATTCATCGATCATAAGAGTCTCAAGTATATTTTCACTCGGAAGGAACTTAACATGAGACAAAGAAGATGGTTAGAACTTCTTGGATTACGACACCAACATTCGATACCATCCGTAAGGCTAATGTAGTTCTTGACGACTTAGCCGGAAATCGAGCATTCTTGCAAGTATCAAGATTGAGCCTAGGATTTTGCGTGACTTAGAGAGTTTGGATGTTGAGTTGTGTGTACGAGGTTTTGATGGATATTGGGCAAGTATGAAGGTGGATTCGAACCTTATCTGCAAGTTAAAGAAGCTCGAGAAGGATGACGTTTGTGGGCGTGGCGCAAAATGTTGAAGAAGGTAAGCAGACGGAGTTTAAGGTTGATAATGACGGTATTGTATGGTATGGAGATAGGCTTTGTGTTCCCAATGATCGGTACTTCGTGAGAAAGTTATGGTGAAGCTCATAGTTCTCCTTCACTATCCATCCCGGTTCTACCAAGATGTATAGGGATTTGAAGCGATACTTTTGGTGGAATGGCATGAAGAAAGATGTGGCGACGTTTGTGTCGAAGTGTATGATTTGTCGGCGAGTTAAGATTGAACATCAAAGAGCTAGTGGATTATTCTGACCATTGGATATTCCAACATGGAAGTGGGATAAGATATCTATGGATTTTGTGATGGATTACCTCTTACTCGGAAGAAGCATGATGCGATTTGGGTAGTTGTTGATCGACTAACCAAATCGCTCATTCTTACCAATCGAAAAGGATTATGGTATTGGTAAATTGGCGAAGATTTTTCAACAAGAGATCATTAGACTTCATGGTACTCCGGCATCTATTGTGTCCGAGCAGATCCGCGCGTTTACTTCTCATTTCGGAAAGGTTTGCAAAAGCTTGGGGTACTCGACTTAATTTTAGTACGGCATTTCATCCTCAAACAGATGGTCGATCGAGAGGACTATCTGAGACCTTAGAGGATATGCTCGGGGCTTGTGCTTTAGAATGGATGGCGGTTGGGATGAATATTTATGTTTAGTAGAGTTTGCATACAATAACAGTTGGCATGCTAGCATTAAGGCGACACCGTTTGAACTTCTTTATGGAAGGAAATGTAGAGCACCTATTTGCCGGGATGAAGTAGGTGGCGCTTGATTGAAGGTCCGAAATGATCGAGATCACTAATGAGAAAGTAGTCATTGCTAGAGAAAAGTTGAAGGAAGCTAGGTCTCGTCGGAAAAGTTATGCCGACAAGCATCGTCGTGATTTAGAATTTCGGGTTGGAGATCGTGTATTTTTGAAAGTTTCGCCGTTTAGGCGGAAACGCTTTTGGAATCAAGGGCAAGCTCACCTCGATTTATCGGTCCGTTTGAAATTCTAGAACGTATAGGAGAAGTTTCGTATCGATTAGCACTTCCGCCTCAGTTATCGCATGTTCATGACGTTTTCCATGTATCACTCCTAAGGGGATACAACTATCATCCGTTACACGTTGCTTCTTATCCGTTTGATCAAATTCAATCCGATATGTCTTTATCTGAAGAACCGGAAGCTATTTTAGAAAGACAAGAAAGAGTCATGAGAAATAAAGTCATTCCGTTCGTTAAGATTCTTTGGAAAAATCATCCGGAACGTGAGGCTACTTGGGAAACCGAGGAGTCGATGCGAGCTAGTTATCCTCATTTCTTTGAATAGTTTGGTATGTTCTCATTTTGTTTTCGTTTTCGTTTCGTTTCATTTCAATTTTCGAGGACGAAAATTTTTCTTTAGAGGGGAAGAATTGTAAAACCTAGAAAATCTAAAACCTGACTAAAGACTAAAATACCCTTGAAATCGAAAATTTATAAAATACGTAAAATACATTTATATCATTTAACGAAATTTAAAACTTAACTTGAGAATAAATAAAACTTAACGAATATATTACGTAATCGATTTTGGTACGACGAAGTTTTAACGTCTCGCGTAAATAACTTGGGTCGTGTTTGTTTTGTTCGATGGATCAAGGGCCGAAGCCCAAGGGCATACGTTTGGTTGTGTTCGGTTGGGCCAAGCCGAAAACCCAAGCCCTCCTAAGCCTAAACCGAAATTACTACTACTATAAATACAATACATAAACACAAAAGTGAAACCCTAGTTTAGTTTTGCCTCTTCTTTTCTTTTGCTCTTATTCGGCCGAACCTACACCATTGGTGTCGAGACTTTTGTTTCAAGCAAGCTAAGGTATAAACGTGTTTACTCGTTTTCTTTTGATGCACCTTAAGTTATTGTATTATAACTTGTTTCGTTTTGTCGACTTGTGTTTTCCTTTTCTTTGTGTCGAGCCGTATGAAACCAAAACAAGGCAAACCATATGATTTAAACCTTATAAGTATTAAAGAGCTATGTATGTAATATGTATTATTGAATCGGGTCATGAATACGTCGAGTTGTATTAAAACCGAACCATATGTATTATAACCGAAACATGTGTATAATTCGGCTAAGGTATAAAATTTAATAACTTAAATATGTAAAGTACGTAGATGAGTTAAGACTTGTGTAATAACCTATTAGCCTAAACCCTAGGTTGAACCGAACCACATATGGAGTTTTTGAACATGTATTGAACGAGTAAAGGTCATGTAAACATAAACCCTAGTTTGATATGTGAACCGAATAAGGTATGCCAAACCCTAATGGTTTGTGAATCGTGTCTCATATGTGTGCGTAATTATAAGTCAAGTGAACTTGTAAATGTGTAAACGTGTAATTAATTCGAGTAATAAGTAACTTGTATGTCACATAAAATCATAAACGTGCATGGTGAAACATAAAAGGAAAGATTGTTTTATGACGTGTTAGGTTAAGTAACGAGTCATTAAAAGACGTAACATGTAAGTAAATGCATATTAATGAGATATTAAAGAATGAGAAAACCCTATAATATAAATGAGAGTCGATTAAGGTTTGAAGCTAAGTACATTAATTCGTTATTTCATGTGTGAGTTATGACGTTTAAACTATTTTCACATTTAACCCTAAACTTTAATAAATGACATAATGAACCTTAATCTACGATATTGTTTATAAAACATTTAAGTCTCATTTAAATATTAAAACCCTAAAGTATTAAGATCATTAAATATAATAATTATGAACGCCAAATATTAAAAGATCATTGCGACGATTATGGAATCATAAATAACATGTACGACCGTTAATGTGTATAGGTTCTGTGAAGAAGGAGTAATCATTTGCTTTCCTTGTTTCTGCTTTTCGATCATTTGCTTTGGAATAAGGTACAGATATTCTGACCTTTTCAGTAAAGGTTTCTTTTAACGTTTTCTTTTCGTTAGCTTTTACATTAGGATTTCCTAAGCCTTTGCTATGAACCCTAATGTGTCTATTTGAGCTGTTACTTATCTGAACTTTGATTTTTGAATCATAAAACAGTTGATTTTGAACTATATGATATGAAACCTTTGATTTTGAAAACATGATTAAACATTTGATAAAATATGATCTATGTCGGTTATGACATTCTAATTTGACATAAGATAGTTTGACACCCGAGCCAATTATTAACTAGTCATGGGGTTCCATGTCCGTGTCGATAATGCACTTGACATGACTCTAGGGCGATGAGTGAAGTTCTACCACGTCCCTTATGTGTTATTTGTTATGAGCTCATGTTATATTAAATTATCAATGTATGTTTGTGGGCGTATGGGTGCATCCTAGATCATTATATGTTATATATTATATGTTATATGCTATATGTTGTTTGATGATTGATGCTGCGTGCATGCACGTCCTTCATAACTCTGGTAGGTCTCCCCTACAAATGTTGCCTTATGTGATTATGAATATGTTATGATATGGCATATGTGTTTGGGCTCGAGGTAGTTAGATATAAAACTTATTCTTTTATCCTGATTTATCATTTGAAATGATTATGATTTCACTATCTTTCTTTCTCTTTATTTCGTATTCGTTTTCGTTTCGTATTCGTTTTGCTTGTATATCTGTTCACTGGGCTTTTGAAGCTCAGCCGCATTTCTTTTCTTCATGGCGGTATCTAAGCATTGAGCTGGGTATTGCTTTGGGATGAGTCTTGTGTGGACTTACCTTAGAGATTTTAGCTTTGATCTTATGATGCCATTTAAGACTTTATATCTTAGACATTTCATTTAGAGTTTATTTTCCATTGGGACCTATGTATTGAAGTCATTTGACTTGGATTATTTCAATATTTATGTTGAGATTTCTTTTGGATATTTATGTTTGCTTTGATATGACACCATTACTTGTGATTCCTTTACCCTTGTCGGGTCGGGGCGTTACATAGGCTATAGGAACACCATTGAGCTTCCCGACTAAGCCCAAACTACGGCCCTGCGATCCGACACCATCCGGTTGGTGCAAAACGGATGTGCATTCCATGGACTTCGTTCCGAAGATCCTAATTAGCATCTTAGGGATTTCCTTAAAATTGTCGATTCCATTGACCTTGATGCTACCACTCGGGAGACCACGCGTCTGCGTCTCTTCCAATTCTCTCTACGGGACCAAGCTAGTAATTGGCTTGAGCGACTTCCCGCTGGCTCCATCTCAAGTTGGGATGATCTCACCTCTCGCTTCCTTGCTCAATTTTTCCCACCGGGGAGAACCACTAAGCTTAGGAATGACATCTTGATGTTCCAACAACGTCAAGGTGAATCTCTCTACGAAGCATGGACTCGATTCAAGGACTTACTTCATAAAGTCCCTCATCACGGCATTGATCTTTGGCTCCAAGTCCAACTTTTCTATGATCATGTCAGTCTCTCCCTCCAACGAACCATTGATTATGCCGCCGGTGGAAGGCTAAGTAACCTCAATGCTGAAGTATGTTGGGAGGTTATTGAGGACCTAGCTCAATATGAAGAGGAAGGTTGGGAAATTCCAGTTGTCCAAGAGAACAGGTCAACGTCCCAAGCACAAGCAATTATGAGTATGGAAGCCCAAGTGAATGCGTTAATGGAAATAACCGCCCGTGCTGATAAGCATGTGAAAACGGGCAAGGAATTTCTGCTTCCAAGAAAATCACGACAAGATGAATTCGAGGACATAATGTTGACATTCGTCAACAACCAAGAGAAAGAAATACAGCAACTCGAAGCTCACATGAGAAAAACCCACGACACTTTCTTGGAACTAGCTGACAACTTCATGATGAAACTCCGTGAAGAAATCGCAAAGAACAATATACCTAGAAAGATCAAAAAGGTATACGCGATACCGGAGCTCGTGAGTATAAATCCTGAGCCCTCTTCAGTCTCAACAAATGAGACAGTCCCTCTCAAAGACTCACCATTTGGCAAGAGCTCGTGTCTCAACACTCCTTGCATAAAAGAAATATTTCCTAGAGACATGTTCATTGGAAGGGTTCAAGTTTTACTTCCTAATTTCCATAACATAAAGAAACGTTCTTTTGGGTTTAAACCAAGTTTATTAGGTCAAGATGGATCCTTAACTAAGAATCTTTTGAAGTTGATAGAAGATGATCCATTTTTAGGAGAGAAATTTGATTCACCCGCTACACCAATAGAATTAGGTAAGGTTATAATGAATGGAGCACACTCCTTGGAACATATAAATCACCCATCACCCTCTCCTCATGTAGCAAATTTCCACCCTAAAGGTGTGTATCGCTACTATCATCCGCACTTAAACTTAAGTGTAGGGAAAACCTCCCTTTTATCCGTTAAATAAGGGTAGAGTCAGGCTCGTGACTCGAACAAAAACAAGCGCTTCTTGGGAGGCAACCCATGTGTATTTGTTTTTCATTTTTATTTGTGTGTCGTGTATCTTTTATTGATTATTAATTCTCATGTTTAAATTTGTAAAAATGCTTTATTTTGTTTTTAACCTCGTCTTAATTGCATATAAAGGTATTTTACATAAAGGATAAGTGTAGGGAGGATTACACACGTTTTCAAAAGAAATGTAAACATGAGAATTTCAATTAATTAAAAGATATATATGTGTGTTTGTTCGAGTCAAATGCTTGTATCGAGTCATAATGGATGTTTTGCAGAGATTTTTCCAGATTCTAAAGATGTAAATTTTCCAGAATTTTTTCGAAAATCGCATACCGCTTTTGTCGGGATAACTTTGACGGCGCGAGATCGCAAATGGCGACGCGCCGTGAAGGAGCAAAACAACAGATTACTTTTTCTCGTTTTCGAGCTACTTATAAATTTTTGGAATTTTCGGTCTTAATTTTCCGAAGTGCAGAAACATCCATTCCACAAGCATTATATCCTAGTAGAGTCTTATATATATTATTACCGCCGATTTTACGAAGGTTTCGTTTGTTTTCTTCAAGTGTGCGGTTTTATTTATCAAGAAGAAGATACATAAGGTTGGAAGGAGCTTTTCACGATATATTCGTCAAAGGAACTTCCTTTCGTCGAGCAAGTTTTTCAACACCCTAGGCGGTGAACCTAATCGTTGTAGTGTAGTATTAGGGTAAGACACGGAATTGATATCGTTCTCTGGGGAATAGGAATGCTAGTGAGAAGTTACTACGCTAAGGTTGGGGTTGAGGAAGATTATTTTTATCTTTTATATTTTTAGAAAAGGAAAAGTACGAATCTCGGGGTTTGGATTTGGGGTTGGTATTTCTACCGATTACTCTACTATTATCTAATTATCTAAACTAAGGTGGTGGTAGTCTATGTCTAATTATTGTGTGCTCGTATGATAGTTTAAAGATGTGTTTACTTAGGTTTTACTACTCCTTAATTATCTTCTATTGGTGGTTGAATTGTCACGTCCTTATTCCTAGTTGCGTTGTGTGTCTAAAGTTGTAGGGTATGCGTTTCTCCCTACTCTTTGAAGTTACCAAAGGGTCTCGTCTACAAAACCCACTAGGGATGATAAACTCTAACTCTAAGGCCTCTTTGGATAGTTTAGCTTCCAACAACTCAAAGTGCTATAACCTAAGGTTCACAAAGATTAATCAAGCATTAAGTTCACAACGAATGACCTATCGCATTACTAGATTATTAATCAACGAACATAAGAAACAACAAATCAGAAATCAATAATTAAGTTTCATATTCCCTAAGCAAACACACAAGTAAATTAGCCGGACATGGAGAACATGCAAGCATACACACAAATAATTGAAGACATAATTAAATTAATGAAGTAAACAACTTATCTTGGTGTAAGATAGGGTTTAAAACCCTAAAATACGACCTTGGTTCGGTTTAGGTTTTACTCCAAAAGTTTACCCAAAAGACTACTCTCTAAAACTGAAAATTCGGATTCTATATATAAGATTACATGTACGACGGCGTCACCTTATGATTTGTGACGCCGTCGTGTCGCCATCATTAGGGTTTCGTCTTGGCCAAGTTAATCTTGCGACGGCGTCACCTTATGCTTGTGACGCCGTCCTCTTTAGCTTCGGCGCCGTCTGGATTGAATCTAGGCCGTCGAGTTGCGACGGTCTACTCTTTTAAAGCCCGACGCCGTCCTCCAAAAACTAGCAATTTCTCTTACGTGTCATCACAAATTCCTCCGACGGCGTCATGATTAAGCGATGACGCCGTCCCCTTGTAATTTAGCGACTTGAGTGTCTCGATTCTTGGCTTTGGCCATTTTCTTCATATATCCGCGCCTTTCGTCCAAATAAGTGCCATTACGACGCTTTGCCTTCGAGACCTAAAAGTGAAAAGGAACGATATTAAGCAATAACGGATACAAAAGTGATCAAATAAGGGCTTAAACGACCCTCAAAAGGTACATTTTAAAACCTTATCACATAACCTTGATACTTTCGGGAACATTGGGGACAATGTTCGGTTTAAGTGTAGGGAGGAAAATAAAGCGGAACTTTGAAACTATGCTTATCCTTGACTATTTGCTTTGTCCAATTGTATTTGTGTAATAAACCATGAGAATATGTCGGTTAGGGTAATTTTGGCACCAAATTTAAAATTTTTCATGACATATAGGAGTGGGCCATTAGTCTTAACAAAAGCATCTCACGGATAGGAAGTTATATGACTAGCACAAACACCCTTTACCACTTAAATTCCACCCAAAATGTGAGGATCGCCCTTAGATTAGTAGGAATTGAAGCATTCATCTTTAATGCTTAGTGTGTGAACCGGTAGTATAATAGATTTTAGAACTTGTTTTGTGATGCATCCCGAGATCGCTAGTAAGACTACACTTGTGTAGTTAGGAATAACTAAATGATAAGAGGCATTAGGATAACCCTTGTTTGATACCCGTAATATAATTACTTCTTCCACATCGGTGAGTAATTCCCCACACCTTTGCGTTGTACTCATCTTTAGTACACATTACCCTAGTTAACCCCTCGAGCCTATCCTTTTCGCGGTTCTCGTGATGTTTCATTTTTCCGAATATCAATGAAGAGCATTGTTTACACCCCACCCCAAATATACACCCAAATCGCCTTAGCCTACCTTGTATGCACTCACTTTTAGTGCATTATTATTATCACCCCAAACCCTTAGTTCAATTATCTAGTTGCTTGCATGAGTTGCTAAGTCGAGTCATATCCTTTGTACACAGTTTTGGGACGATTGGGACTAATGGGAAAAAGTTAAAGTTTATGAAATGACTGGAAGGGAACGTTAAATTCCCTTATTTGCGTAATAACGTACCCAAAGTGTTTTTGATCTTTTCAATTCGGGTCAAATTAGTGTTAGAGTAATAAAAACTCAAGTGTAGGGATGTGTCTATAAATCCCTATCATTTTGATGTTACCGTAGAGGGTGGTAGAGTAAAAGTGTATGGAAAAAAAATAATAGAAAAAGAGAAAAGAAAAAAAAATTGAGTGTTAAAAAAAAAAAAAAACGGCTACCATCCTACATCTATCATTTAAATTTATGTTTGTTTGTTTCAGTTATCTAGAGTTTAGAGTGTCGAGTCTTGGCTTAGCAACGCCATTCTTCGTATGCTTGTAACAATAAGATTTTTGACTTGCCACCACTAAATAGCCTATCCCACCAAACCCTTTGTTTCCCTACCTTAAGCCTAACATTACAACCCTTTAAAGACCTCTTTGATAGTCTTTCCTAGGTGCTTACGCCAAAGCGATGGAGGTTTGATCTATTCTCAAGCCTATGGTAATCTATGTACTAGGACCGGTTAATGAGTGTTTATCTTCCATTTCCAACTTGTTATATTTCATATACACCCGAGAGAGATGTGAGTATCCAAACACCCCATGTGAGGTGCTAGTATGTAATTTTCGTGCTTGTTATGACTTTTGCGGGGCTTATATGTGTTGTGGACTATTTTAAATCAATGCTTCATGACCCCTAACTTATAAATTAATTGGTAAAAGCACATTTGCTTGAGGACAAGCAAATACCAAGTGTAGGGATATTTGATAAGGTTTTAAAATGTACCTTTTTGAGGGGTCGTTTAAGCCCTTATTTGTTCACTTTTGTATCCGTTATTACTTAATATCGTTCCTTTTCACTTTTTAGGTCTCTTGAAGGCAAATTGCTGTAATGGCACTTATTTAGACGAAAAGGCGCGGATATCTGAAGAAAATGGCCAAAGTCAAGAATCGAGACACTCAAGTCAGCCGAAATACAAGGCGGCGTCGCCATCGCTTAACCTATGACGCCGTCGGAGCATTTTGTGACGACGAAAGCCAAATTTCTTATTTTCAAGTGACGGTGTCGCTTTAAAAGAGTAGGCCGTCAACTCGGACGGCCTAGATTTGATCCGACGGCGCCGGTCAAGAGACGACGTCGCAAGCACAAGGTGACGCCGTCGCAAGACTAACGTGGCCAAGACGAAACCCTAATGATGGCGACCCGACGGCGCCACAAATCATAAGGTGACGCCGTCGCATATGTAATCTTATATATAGAATCCGAATTTTAAGTATTTGTGTGTAGTCTTTTGGAGTAAAAACCTAAACCGAACCAAGGTCATCTTGTACAAGATTTTAGGGTTCCAAACCCTATCTTACATCAAGATAAGTGTTTTACTTCATTAACTCAATTATGTCTTTGATTATTTGTGTGTATGCTTGCATGTTCTCCATGTCCGGCTAATTTACTTGTGTGTTTGCTTAGGGAATATGAAACTTAATTATTAAATATTGATTGGTTGTCTCTTATCTTAGTTGATTAATGATCTAGTAATGCGCTAGGTCATTCCTTGTGTAATTAATGCTTGATTAATCTTTGTAAACCTTAGGCTATAGCACTTAGAGCGGTTGTAGGCTAAACCATCCAAAGAGGGCCTTAGAGTTAGAGTTTATAATCCCTAGAGGGTTTTGTAGACGAGACCATTTGGTATGTTCAAAGAGTTAGGGATTAACGCATACCCTACGACTTTAGACACACAACGCGATTAAGAATAAGGACGTGACAATTCAACCATCAATAGGAGATAATTAAGGAGTAATAAAACCTAAGTGAACACATCTTTAAACTATCATACGAGCACACAATAATTAGACATATTTGATTGGCTCCCAGACGGTTAAGTTTTATCACTCAAGCCGGCCACTTGTGAATGACCGACCGTAACAAACTTAAAACAGTCCGGAAACAAATGCAATGAAGATCTGGGGAGTATAGTGTTTCCCCGGGTCGTTATGTCCCAGCGAGCTATGCAATGGATCACAAAACGTATAGTGATCGAGAAATTTGAACGAAAAAGGATTGTGATTATTATAACTACAGAAATAGCCTATAATTGCAAAGGCTTAAATGCAAATTAAAGGAAATTAAAAAGATAAAAAATATTAAATAAACGCTATCACTATTTGCAAAATGATGTTTTTGATTTTATGTTTTTATAAAACTTAATTTAAAAACTACGTTACGTACAAAAGAAAATGTGAAACTTACACAATATTAATCCTAAAAATATGAAAATGATATTTTTATAAACCTAATGATAAAAGAAATTTTATAGAAAAAGAAAATTATTTTTATAACTAATTATCTAATTATTATTAATTAAAAACTATTTTTAACTATTAAATAATAACCTAAAATACAAGAAAATATAAAATAAAGCTAGAAAAATAAAATTATGACTTGGAAAAATCTAAAATAACAAAATAGAATTTTCAAAACTATTTTTGTATTTTTCTGATTATTTTTCTATTTTTTATGAATTAAAAACTATTTAAAACTAATTAATTTGCTTAAAAATACAAAATTAACTAAGAAAAATCTGAAAAAATATTTTTTTGGCTTTTTATATTTATCTTAACTTAAGTAAAATGAAAAATTATTTTTTTTGAAACTTTTCTTAATTATTAGGATTAAAAGCTATTTAAAAAGTACTAAAAATTGATTTAAATCAAGAAAAATAGCAAACTAACTTAGAAAAATCTGAAAAATTCAAGATAAGCTTAAAATAATATTATGAAACTAGGAAAAATAGAAAAACAGGGTGTTGTGTGAAGGAATATGAAACTGATGTGCAAAGTGCTTATAGATAAGCACTTAAGATAAGCTAAAAGGACCAAATGGGCACCAAAATGATTCAGAAGCTACAATATACTAAAAGTGACCAAATGAAACAATTCTCAACTGCTTTTAACCTCTAAAACACAAAATGCACATATATGATGATTTGAGCAAAAGTACTAAAAGCAGTTTGTGCTACTACTTTTGACCAAGAATAAGCCACCAAATAAGCTAGAACTCAAAACCGAAATGGGAACCTACACTAGACCTGGCCAAGAGCTTGTAAACCAAAAAGCAGACTTAGATAAGCTCTTATGAGCCCAAATGAGCTTTGCAAGAATCATAATCCTCGCGAGACTCGGTGAATCTTGAGTCGATTACACGAGGTATTTGTACCCATATTGATAAGCTGATATGGAGCTTATAAAAAATTTGTAAAAATCTAGAAAAATGGTAATAAGGAATTAGACCAAGTGAAGTTTATGAACACCAAATTTCACTTGAATTGGCTCAGAAATGAACTCATGAAAAATCTCTCTAGTTAGGCTCATAACTGATTTTTCAAGTTTTTGACTTTTTGACAAAACTGAAAAGTTGACTTTAATGAGTTTTGATCTTGATTTAAGGACTGAAATTGATGTTAATGGATGAAATGAAGCCAATGCAAACTACTCTAGTGATTTCTAAACATGAAACAAGCTTTTGCTTTTCTAAAATCTCAACAGACAAGACTTAAGACAGATTCAAAAGTGATTTTGACTTTTAGTGTTCTAGATACAAAATAAAGACAGCAATGAGTTCAATAGAGCTAAGCAAACATAAACCAACAGGTTTCCACTCTTGAACAAACCTAAAACTCAGCTTATCCTACTGATCCAAACACCCTATTTCTACTGATTTGCAAATAAAAACTGAGATAAACACTGCTCTAGCTTGTAAAATTACTCAAACTGAGTTTAATCACTCTTATTATCACTTAATAAACAGGTAACAACTAATCCTAAACACAGATACATATAATGCAAGTTATTCAAATTTAAAACTGCTTTAATGAAAAAGATTGAAACTTATCTTGAAGACCGACTATTGAGGAGCTTAAGCAAAACCAAACAACCACTATTCTAAATCAAACCCAATCCAAAACAAGATCGCATCAACCCAATATCATCACCATTTCCCATTTAGGCTCCGCTTTGACTTTTGTTGACCATGTGACAATTTTGCTTGAAAATAACTTATAAGCTTACAAAAAGCTATGATAAGCTCAAATAAGCTTATTTGAGCTAAAATAAAGCTACTTGGAAGCTTTAATACAGGGATTTGAAACTAACTTTTTCAACAGTGAACTTGAAAACATAAAATAATATTAAAACCTTGAATTACCACTTAAAACTGGATTGCAACTATAAAACAACTTAGTTTGATACATAGAAACAAAAATTACAACATTATGACTTAAACTAAAACATTTATTTAAAAAGCGACATTAAAGAAAATTATAAAACTAGCTACTTGCTTTCTTCTTGCAACTCTTCTCTTTTTATACCCAACTCTCTTTCTCTTTGACTTCGAGATAATCCCACACCTTTAGGACCATTGGATGTCTTGAGTTGATCTTGGCCACCGATTTGGTTTTGGCGGAAAGGCTATTTTGGCATGTTGGGGTTGAGTACAAAAGGAGGAGGGAAGCATTTAATGCCCTTGGAAGGTTGTTGAGGAGGGGGGAACAAGAAAAGTGGAAAGGTGAGGAGGGGGGATGGGTTGCAGGGCTAGCTGTTGGGGAAGACAGGAAAAAGGGCGGGTAGGGGTGTTTTGTTTGACTTATGGGTTGACTTGGGCAGTATTATGAAGGGGTCCAAAATGCTATTGACAGGGGGTCAAATGGCAAAAGGCAGGGGTCACATGGCATATGATAGGGTCCAAATGGGTATAAAGGGTATTAATAACCAAGGACTAAATTGCAATTTCTGAATTTTGAGGGACCAGTTCTGCCAATTCTGCAAAGTTGCTCCAAGGGACTAAAAGTGACAAGCTCCAATAGTATAAGGACCAAACTTGACATTTTGAAATTTCCAAGGACCATTTTTGCCAATTTTTAAACTTGGAGGACCAAACTTGTAATTTCTCAAAACTTTTGATACTTTTCACCAAAGGACTAATTTTGATAACTTATGATTTTAAAAGGACCTTTGGTGATTTTACTTTTGAAATTATGTGCTCAGGGACTGTTTCTGACAACTTTTGAAACTTGGGGGACTGAAACTGCCAATTATGCAAACTTTGCTCATTTTTCATCTGATTTTAAACATTTTGCATCTGAAACATATAAAATGCAATTTTGGAATATTTTCGATATTTTGATGCATTTTGAGCATTTTAAACGTTTTGCGATTCAGATTTAACCAAAAATGATGAGTATTTACACACTCATCAATCCCCACACTAAACTATTGCTAGTCCCTAGCAATCTTTTGAGAAAAACTTAATGGATTTGAATCTCTTTACCAAAAGCCATTACTTGGAGTAGCCAAATGTTTTAGTTCAAGTAAGAACCATGGTACACCGATAACCATGTGATTTTGAGCAAACCACCGACTTCCAACGGATTTGATTTGTCTTTACCGAAGCCGTTTGCTCGGACTAGCCAACTCTTAGATAAATTATCAATATTATCTTTGGTGAGTGATTACCAATTATGGTTTTCCATCGCCTTTACCACAAGCCATAAACTTGCGGGCTAGCCAACTCTTCACTTTTAAGGATATGGCGAATGAATACCATACAATTTTGGGCAAATTGCAAGCCGTCAACGGATTTGAGATATCTTTACCAAGAGCCGTTTGCTCTGGATTAGCCAATCCTTTTGTTTATTAGACATGGTGGATGATAACCAAATGAGTAAGTGCAAAACACTTACTCCAAAAAAAAAAAAAAAAAAAGCCAAAACGGGAATTGGGCGGTATAATACATGATAAAATTCGTGAGAATTCCCCACACTTAGAAATTAATATTGCCCTCAATATTCAAAGTACCGGCGGTTATGCGAAACAAAGAACGTAAAGGGAAATACTACGGCCATTATTTAGCAAGATTTTTTTTTTTTTTTTTTTTTTTTTTTTTAGAAGACTTATATATATACATAACATGTGGGCAACTCCCCACACTAGGGTGGTACACACGGGTGAAAACCCATGTTTAGCTCTTGTTTTTGATTACCGAGTCGCTAGCTTGACTCGACCCCGAATTAATTTGTTCATGGGGAAGTAAGTGGAAGAGACAATCTCCATCGGACTTTCATTCAAGATGTTTGTATAAACATTTGAAGCACGCGAAAGTTCCACACCGACGAGATATACATAGACAGACCCGGCTCACAAATGGTACATGGAAATGCCGGGGTCAAAGATAATGTCTTCATTCCCGAAGGAGTGAAGATGAAGAGAAATCACGAGATATTTGAGGAAAGGAAGAAAGATTTTGATAACAATCAAGATCCATTCTTCATCCTCAAATGTAGACATATCGGGAGGAAGGGTGAGGGTAGTATCATTAATAGGCAAACTCGTATGATAGAGTACACCTTCCTCCGAGCCAATATCATCCTCAAGATCAAAATAGAAATGATCATGTTCCGGAGGAGATATGTCATGAGAGAGTTCACCGGAGAACTCTTCATGAAGAGAATCATTCACATGAGGTGAAATTGTGAACTCTTGTTCCATCGTGGACTCATCATTATCCTCAATCCGAGTATCAAAGAGTGGATTCTCGAAATTAAAGTGAATTCGAGTCGAATTCAAATAGAGGATTAGTGAAAGTAGCTTTGAATGTTTCGGGAACAAAATGATCAACATTCTCTATTGAATTTGTTGGGATAAGAAGTGAGTGATCATTATCAGGAGACTTTCGGTCTCTCCGGATCGGCCGAGATCAAAGAGAACATCGTTACTTCGATGAAAGTGGATTGATGTGAGTGAGTTCATCGGTGAACTCCTCAAGAAGATGATCGACATCGGTGTGGGAGTGATGCCTCAACATACTCGATGTTTCCAAAGGAAGCACAATCGTCGCTAAAATCGGAGAAAGTTTCCAAATGATCATTTGAACACTCAAGAGGGAAAGAGAATCACATATGATCAAAGTTCCACGTGACTCTCTGGGATTGGGACAAGGTTCTCAACACTAGACTTTATGAATTCGTCCGATTCCTTTTCGTGAACAGTGTCAAGATGCTCGTCCCCATGTTTAGAGAATGAGTGGGAGCTTGGGTGTGATAGCGATTGTTTGAGATCGAACCTCAATCTGCTGGGATATCAACCGACCGAGGAGTTGAGAAATATTATCTTTAAAAGGATAAAACTCTCCTCGTCATCATCATATAGAGCGCCTTAAGAAATTGGGAACGCTAAGAGCCGCATGCTCTAGGACTAATAATTCTTCCCTAGATTGGCGGGCCTCTCGTTCTTGACAAGCAATTCTCCCATGGTCTTTTCACTACTCACTTGATTCTTAAAGTTTTGAATCATATCATCAAGTGTTTTCATTGCGGTTTCAAAATTTTGGGAGATTTCTTGAGACAACGGCTCGGTGGAGTTTGAACCGTATGGTCTTGTGGAGGTTGGAAGTTGTCAAACATGTAAGAGTCATGATTGTTACAAGGAAATGGGTTCCCTATTTGACAATCGAGTGAAATGGGGACCTCCACAGTACTCACAACAAGAAAAGCTGCTGAGTCCGGACCGTGAATCATATGGATTTTGGTTATAACCAAAGTTCGATCATCACCGGAAAAGCTGCTCATAGACAAACGTGTTTCGGATTGACACTCAAATCCTTGGTGAGGACCTCCACAAAATTCACAACAGATTATGTTGATTATATGAAGATAAGTCGGTGTGGTGGGTAATTGGAAAAGTTTGAGGAGTCGTTAAATGAGTTCGGATTAGGATCATAATCAAATGAATTCCTCGAACCACAAAACAAACAACTCCGTTATGAATATCATTACCACATTGTACACAAGTACACCAACGATGTGGTGAACCAAAAGAGGTTCACCACAACCGACACAAGGAATAAACGATTTCATTTGAGAGTTATGAGAAGGAATCGGTTTATTCAAAGAATCAACAAAACCAACATGGTGATCCGAATGACTATCAAGTCTCGAAGAACATTTTGAAAAATCGGGAGGTGGGACAAGTGGTGTGCTCGAGAGCTAGCAATTTCCACCACTTCCGTTATGGTCTCTGGTTCGGTTCTTGAGAAACGTGAAGATTAGGCAAGTCATTCTTGCTAGTCACCGGTCTAAATTTCGCATGTTTGCTTTTAACCGTAAATCGTGAAAGTTTAGGATCAATTCTAGACGGCTTAGGAGCAATTGAGGGTTTAGATCTTTGGATAACCGTAGGTTGGACGTGTTAGCACCTCCATTATCGAGGAAGTACCGGTCCTTTGTCACCCGGTTTCTCATTCCATTGCCCTACGCAAATTAATGGATCATCACGAACAACACGAATTCTTGACATTTGTGATAAAGTCTAAAGTTTTCAACTTCGTCCCGAATTCGTCCCCGAGAGATTCCATGAGAATAGAAAATTTAGAATCAAATGGATAGAGGGTAAAGAGATAAAGAATCAAAAGGGTAAGAGGGTAAAGAGAAATATTTTGGTATTTTGAAAACATGATGTAAAAACAAAGAATGAAAATCTTTTGGGTTTTTGATTTTTATAAGAAAATATAAATACATACGAGATGGTATAAACAAGGAGTGAATATCCAAATCACTAATCGCTAAACGGAAGATAATCAAGACTCCGGCAATGGCGCCAAAATTTGATTGGCTCCCAGACGGTCAAGTTTTATCACTCAAGCCGGCCACTTGTGAATGGCCGACCGTAACAAACTTAAAACAGTCCGGAAACAAATGCAATGAAGATCTGGGGAGTATAGTGTTTCCCCGGGTCGTTATGTCCCAGCGAGCTATGCAATGGATCACCAAACGTATAGTGATCGAGAAATTTGAACAGAAAAAGGGATTGTGATTATTATAACTACAGAAATAGCCTATAATTGCAAAGGCTTAAATGCAAATTAAAGGAAATTAAAAAGATAAAAATATTAAATAAACGCTATCACTATTTGCAAAATGATGTTTTTGATTTTATGTTTTATAAAACTTAATTTAAAAACTACGTTACGTCAAAAGAAAATGTGAAACTTACACAATATTAATCCTAAAAATATGAAAATGATATTTTACAAACCTAATGATAAAAGAAAATTTATAGAAAAAGAAAATTATTTTATAACTAATTATCTAATTATTATTAATTAAAAACTATTTTTAACTATTAAATAATAACCTAAAATACAAGAAAATATAAAATAAAGCTAGAAAAATAAAATTATGACTTGGAAAAATCTAAAATAACAAAATAGAATTTTCAAAACTATTTTTGTATTTTTCTGATTATTTTTCTATTTTTTATGAATTAAAAACTATTTAAAACTAATTAATTTGCTTAAAAATACAAAATTAACTAAGAAAAATCTGAAAAAATATTTTTTGGCTTTTATATTTATCTTAACTTAAGTAAAATGAAAATTATTTTTTGAAACTTTTCTTAATTATTTGTATTAAATGCTAATTAAAAAGTACTAAAAATTGATTTAAATCAAGAAAAATAGCAAACTAACTTAGAAAAATCTGAAAAATTCAAGATAAGCTTAAAATAATATTATGAAACTAGGAAAAATAGAAAAACAGGGTGTTGTGTGAAGGAATATGAAACTGATGTGCAAAGTGCTTATAGATAAGCACTTAAGATAAGCTAAAAGGACCAAATGGGCACCAAAATGATTCAGAAGCTACAATATGCTAAAAGTGACCAAATGCAACAATTCTCAACTGCTTTTAACCTCTAAAACACAAAATGCACATATATGATGATTTGAGCAAAAGTACTAAAAACAGATTTGTGCTACCTACTTGCAGCCCAAGAATAAGCCACCAAATAAGCTAGAACTCAAAAACCAGAAATGGGAACCTACACTAGACCTGGCCAAGAGCTTGTAAACCAAAAAGCAGACTTAGATAAGCTCTTATGAGCCCAGTGCAAGCTTTGCAAGAATCGATAATCCTGTGCGAGACTCGGTGAATCTTGAGTCAGGTGCACGTGGTATTTGTACCATATTGATAAGTCGATATGGAGCTTATAAAAATTTGTAAAAATCTAGAAAATGGTAATAAGGAATTAGACCAAGTGAAGTTTATGAACACCAAATTTCACTTGAATTGGCTCGAAATGAACTCATGAAAATCTCTAGTTAGGCTCAACGATTTTTCAAGTTTTTGACTTTTTGACAAAACTGAAAAGTTGACTTTAATGAGTTTTGATCTTGATTTAAGGACTGAAATTGATGTTAATGGATGAAATGAAGCCAATGCAAACTACTCTAGTGATTTCTAAACATGAAACAAGCTTTTGCTTTTCTAAAATCTCAACAGACAAGACTTAAGACAGATTCAAAAGTGATTTTGACTTTTAGTGTTCTAGATACAAAATAAAGACAGCAATGAGTTCAATAGAGCTAAGCAAACATAAACCAACAGGTTTCCACTCTTGAACAAACCTAAAACTCAGCTTATCCTACTGATCCAAACACCCTATTTCTACTGATTTGCAAATAAAAACTGAGATAAACACTGCACTAGCTTGTAAAATTACTCAAACTGAGTTTAATCACTCTTATTATCACTTAATAAACAGGTAACAACTAATCCTAAACACAGATACATATAATGCAAGTTATTCAAATTTAAAACTGTTTAATGAAAAAGATTGAAACTTATCTTGAAGACCAGCTATTGAGGAGCTTAAGCAAAACCAAACAACCACTATTCTAAATCAAACCCAATCCAAAACAGTACTGCATCAACCCAATATCATCACCATTTCCCATTTAGGCTCCAGTTTTGACTTTTGTTGACCATGTGACAATTTTGCTTGAAAATAACTTATAAGCTTACAAAAAGCTATGATAAGCTCAAATAAGCTTATTTGAGCTAAAATAAAGCTACTTGGAAGCTTTAATACAGGAATTTGAAACTAACTTTTTCAACAGTGAACTTGAAAACATAAAATGATATTAAAACCTTGAATTACCACTTAAAACTGGATTGCAACTATAAAACAACTTAGTTTGATACATAGAAACAAAAATTACAACATTATGACTTAAACTAAAACATTTATTTAAAAACGACATTAAAGAAAATTATAAAACTAGCTACTGCTTTTCTTCTTGCAACTCTTCTCTCTTTTATACCCAACTCTCTTTCTCTTTGACTTCTGAGATAATCCCACACCCTTTTAGGACCATTGGATGTCTTGAGTTGATCTTGGCCACTGATTTGGTTTTTGGCGGGAAAGGCTATTTTGGCATGTTGGGGTTGAGTACAAAAGGAGGAGGGAAGCATTTAATGCCCTTGGAAGGTTGTTGAGGAGGGGGGAACAAGAAAAGTGGAAAGGTGAGGGGGATGGGTTGCAGGGGCTAGGCTGTTGGGAAGACAGGAAAAAGAAAAGGTAGGGGTGTTTTGTTTGACTTATGGGTTGACTTAGGCGATATATATGAAGGGTCCAAAATGCTATTGATGGGGTCAAATGGCAAAAGGCGGGGTCACATGGCATATGATAGGGTCCAAATGGGTATAAAGGGTATTAATAACCAAGGACTAAATTGCAATTCGAATTTTGAGGACCGATTCGCCAATTACGCAAAGTTGCTCCAAGGGACTAAAAGTGACAAGCTCCAATAGTATAAGGACCAAACTTGACATTTTGAAATTTCAAGGACCATTTTGCCAATTTTAAACTTGGAGGACCAAACTTGTAATTTCTCAAAACTTTTGATACTTTTCACCAAAGGACTAATTTTGATAACTTATGATTTTAAAAGGACCTTTGGTGATTTTACTTTGAAATTATGTGCTCGGGACTATTTCGACAACTTTTGAAACTTGGGGACTGAAAGCGCCAATTATGCAAACTTTGCTCATTTTCATCGATTTTAAACATTTTGCATCCGAAACATATAAAATGCAATTTTGGAATATTTTCATATTTTGATGCATTTTGAGCATTTTAAACGTTTTGCGTTCAGATTTAACCAAAATGATGAGTATTTACACACTCATCAATCCCCCACACTAAACTATTGCTAGTCCCTAGCAATCTTTTGAGAAAACTTAATGGATTTGAATCTCTTTACCAAAAGCCATTACTTGGAGTAGCCAAATGTTTTAGTTCAAGTAAGAACCATGGTACACCGATAACCATGTGATTTTGAGCAAACCACCGACTTCAACGGATTTGATTTGCCTTTACGAAGCCGTTTGCTCGGACTAGCCAACTCTTAGATAAATTATCAATATTATCTTTGGTGAGTGATTACCAATTATGGTTTTCCATCGCCTTTACCACAAGCCATAAACTTGCGGGCTAGCCAACTCTTCACTTTTAAGGATATGGCGAATGAATACCATACAATTTTGGGCAAATTGCAAGCCGTCAACGGATTTGAGATATCTTTACCAAGAGCCGTTTGCTCTGGATTAGCCAATCCTTTTGTTTATTAGACATGGTGGATGATAACCAAATGAGTAAGTGCAAACACTTACTCCAAAAAAAAAAAAAAAAAAATTTGGCCAAAACGGGAATTGGGCGGATAATACATGATAAAATTCGTGAGAATCCCCCACACTTAGAAATTAATATTGCCCTCAATATTCAAAGTACCATGTTTATGCGAAACAAAGAACGTAAAGGGAAATACTACGGCCATTATTTAGCAAGATTTTTTTTTTTTTTTTTTTAGAAGACTTATATATATACATAACATGTGGGCAACTCCCCACACTAGGTGGTGCACACGGGTGAAAACCCATGTTTAGCTCTTTTTTTGATTACCGAGTCGCTAGCTTGACTCGACCCAGATTAATTTGTTCATGGGAAGTAAGTGGAAGAGACAATCTCCATCGGACTTTCATTCAAGATGTTTGTATAAACATTTGAAGCACGCGAAAGTTCCACACCGACGAGATATACATAGAACCGGCTCACAAATGGTACATGGAAATGCGGGGTCAAAGATAATGTCTTCATTCGAAGGAGTGAAGATGAAGAGAAATCACGAGATATTTGAGGAAAGGAAGAAAGATTTTGATAACAATCAAGATCCATTCTTCATCCTCAAATGTAGACATATCGGGAGGAAGGGTGAGGGTAGTATCATTAATAGGCAAACTCGTATGATAGAGTACACCTTCCTCCGAGCCAATATCATCCTCAAGATCAAAATAGAAATGATCATGTTCCGGAGGAGATATGTCATGAGAGAGTTCACCGGAGAACTCTTCATGAAGAGAATCATTCACATGAGGTGAAATTGTGAACTCTTGTTCCATCGTAGACTCATCATTATCCTCAATCTGAGTATCAAAGAGTGGATTCTCAGAAATTAAAGTGAATTCAGAGTCGAATTCAAATAGAGGATTAGTGAAAGTAGCTCTGAATGTTTCGGGAACAAAATGATCAACATTCTCTATTGGACTGTTGGGATAAGAAGTGAGTGAACGATCATTAAAAGGGAGACTTTCAGTCTCTCCGGATCGGCCGAGATCAAAGAGAACATCGTTACTTTCGATGAAAGTGGATTGATGTGAGTGAGTTCATCGGTGAACTCCTCAAGAAGATGATCGACATCGATCGTGGGAGTGATGCCTCAACATACTCGATGTTTCCAAAGGGAGCACAATCGTCGCTAAAATCGGAGAAAGTTTCCAAATGATCATTTGAACACTCAAGAGGGAAGAGAATCACACATATGATCGAAGTTCCTGTGACTCTCTCGGGATTGGGACAAGGTTCTCAACACTAGACTTTATGAATTCGTCCGATTCCTTTTCGAGAACAGTGTCAAGATGCTCGTCCCCATGTTCGAGAGAATGAGTGGGAGCTTGGTGTGATAGCGATTGTTTGAGATCGAACCTCAATCTGCTGGGATATCAGCTGACTGAGGGAGTTGAGAAATATTATCTTTAAAAGGATAAAAACTCTCCTCGTCATCATCATATAGAGCTGCCTTAAGAAATTGGGAACGCCTAAGAGCTGCATGCTCTATGACTAATAATTCTTCCCTAGATTGGCGGGCCTCTCGTTCTTCGGCAAGCAATTCTCCCATGGTCTTTTCACTACTCACTTGATTCTTAAAGTTTTGAATCATATCCTCAAGTGTTTTCATTGCGGTTTCAAAATTTTGGGAGATTTCTTGAGACAACGGCTCAGGTGGAGTTTGAACCGTATGGTGCTGTGGAGGTTGGAAGTTGTCAAACATGTAAGAGTCATGATTGTTACAAGGAACTGGGTTCCCTATTTGACAATCAGAGCTGAAATGGGGACCTCCACAGTACTCACAACAAGATAAAGCTGCTGAGTGCAGGCCCAGTGAATCATATGGATTTTGGTTATAACCAAAGTTCTGATCATCACTGGAAAACTGTTCATAGACAAACGTATTTCCGGATTGACACTCAAATCCTTGGTGAGGACCTCCACAAAATTCACAACAGTTATGTTGATTATATGAAGATAAGTCGGGCTGTGGTGGGTAATTGGAAAAGTTTGAGGAGTCGTTAAATGAGTTCGGATTAGGATTATAATCAAATGAATTCCTCGAACCACAAAACAAACAACTCCCGTTATGAATATCATTACCACATTGTACACAAGTACACCAACGACAGGGTGAAACAAAAAGAGGTTCACCACAACCGACACAAGGAATAAACGTTTTCATTTGAGAGTTATGAGAAGGAATCAGTTTATTCAAAGAATCAACAAAACCAACATGGTGATCCGAATGACTATCAAGTCTCGAAGAACATTTTGAAAAATCAGGAGGTGGGACAAGTGGTGTGCTCTGAGAGCTAGCAATTTCCACCACTTCCGTTATGGTCTCTGGTTCGGTTCTTGAGAAGCGTGAAGATTAGGCAAGTCATTCTTGCTAGTCACCGTCTAAATTCGCATGTTTGCTTTTAACCGTAAATCGTGAAAGTTTAGGATCAATTCTAGGCGGCTTAGGAGCAATTGAGGGTTTAGATCTTTGGATAACCGTAGGTTGGACGTGTTAGCACCTCCATTATCGGAGGAAGTACACGGTCCTTTGTCACCTCGGTTTCTCGTTCCATTGCCCTACGCAGAATTAATGGATCATCACGAACAACACGAATTCTTGACATTTGCGATAAAGTCGAAGTTTTCAACCGTCCCGAATTAGTCCTCGAGAGATTCCATGAGAATAGAAAAATTTAGAATCAAATTGATAGAGGGTAAAGAGATAAAGAATCAAAAGGGTAAGAGGGTAAAGAGGAATATTTTGGTATTTTGAAAACATGATGTAAAAACAAAGAATGAAAATCTTTTGGGTTTTTGATTTTATAAGAAAATATAAATACATACGGATGGTATAAACAAGGAGTGAATATCCAAATCACTAATCGCTAAACGGAAGATAATCAAGACAACTCCCGTGGGCGCCAAAATTTGATTGGCTCCCAGACGGTCAAGTTTTATCACTCAAGCCGGCCACTTGTGAATGGCCGACCGTAACAAACTTAAACAGTCCGAAACAAATGCAATGAAGATCCGGGAGTATAGTGTTTCCGGTCGTTATGTCCCAATGAGCTATGCAATGGATCACCAAACGATAGTGATCGAGAAATTTGAGCAAAAAGGATTGTGATTATTATAACTACGTAAATAGCCTATAATTGCAAAGGCTTAAATGCAAATTAAAGGAAATTAAAAAGATAAAAAATATTAAATAAACGCTATCACTATTTGCAAAATGATGTTTTTGATTTTATGTTTTTATAAAACTTAATTTAAAAACTACGTTACGTACAAAAGAAAATGTGAAACTTACACAATATTAATCCTAAAAATATGAAAGTTGCTCCAAGGGACTAAAAGTGACAAGCTCCAATAGTATAAGGACCAAACTTGACATTTTGAAATTTCCAAGGACCATTTTTGCCAATTTTTAAACTTGGAGGACCAAACTTGTAATTTCTCAAAACTTTTGATACTTTTCACCAAAGGACTAATTTTGATAACTTATGATTTTAAAAGGACCTTTGGTGATTTTACTTTTGAAATTATGTGCTCAGGGACTGCTTTCGACAACTTTTGAAACTTGGGGACCGAAGCGCCAATTATGCAAACTTTGCTCATTTTTCATCGATTTTAAACATTTTGCATCCAAACATATAAAATGCAATTTTGGAATATTTTCAGATTTTGATGCATTTTGAGCATTTTTAAACGTTTTGCTTCGATTAACCAAAATGATGAGTATTTACACACTCATCAACTACATACACCTTAGATTAGATAATTAGATAAGTAGAGTAATCGGTAAAAATACCAACCCCCAAATCCAAACCCCGAGATTCGTACCTTTCCATTTTCTAAAAAACCATAAAAAAGATAAAAAAAAATAATCTTCCTCAACCCCAAACTTAGCGTAGTAACTTCTCACTAGCATTCCTATTCCCCTAGAGAACGATATCAATACCCGTGGCTTACCCTAATACTACACTACAACGATTAGGTTCACTGCCTATGGTGTTATAAAACTTGCTCGAAGAAAAGGAAGTTCCTTTGACCCCGAACGACGCGTGTAGCGTTATCACTTACCAATATCAAACAAACTTATGAAAGCCAACAAATTGTAACTTACTATTGTGGTATGAATTGGGTAAGTCAAACCTATTAAGAAATGCAAAACGAATTCAAACACAATTACTTAAATAAGAACCAAATTTTTTATTCATCGATTTCATGGTCTCAAGAACTACAAATGTTTACTATTATCTAAACATACACTTAGCTAGACCCAAAACTCTCCCTATCATCGTTTTCCTTCTTTTCCTTCCTTTCCTTAAGATATTTAAACAAAATTTCTAGATTTTTAATCCTTTCTCCCAAATCGTTAAACTTTGATAACAAGATGTCATCCTCTTCCTTCTCCTTCTTAACACCCATACCCTTTTCATTTGGGCAGTCTGCTTTCCTCAACGAACTCAACAAAGCCTTCCCTTTATTGTTTTGTGCCATTATTGTTTTTTTATTTTGCTTTGGGTAGAATGTGTGTAGATTGTATTTTAGGGTTCACTGTTTGTCGTAGCCGATACATATATGGTTGAACGTTGGGTTACATTTTAACTAGGTTGGATCGAAAATGTGAATGGTCTATTATACCCTCGAAGGAAATCCAGAAATTAGGTTTGACTATCCCAATCCTGGTCAAGGGACGATTCTGACATTTAATGGCCAAGGTTTGGACATATGGCGATGAAAAGGCTGAGTTTTGTCCCATAACGAAGTCTTGCCAAGTTTAGGGACCAATGGTGTATTTTAGTCTAGTAATAATAATGTATTTTCTTAAAAAAAAGTGTTCAAATAACAAGCAAAATGTTGTAAAAGAAACTAACGTTGCGTTTGGTAGGTTGTAATCAAAGTGGGAATGGAAAAGGTTATTACGGTAGAATGAAACATTTTTGTTTGTTTACACATTTACAATGTAATGATTCATTGCAAGGAATGAATCATTACACCAAAAACTATTATTTCTATTCCTTAGGGGTCCCCTCCTTTTTTTTCATTACATCTTGTAATAGAATGAAAATTACATAAAAGTCCATCATTAACTAGCCACATTAAATAAACTTCCTATCATCAATGGTCATTTTAGTCTTTTTCTTATCGATTCCATTACGTCCTATCTTATCAACCAAACGTGATTAATAACAGTAATGAATTATTACATTACGTCATTCATTCCATTACATCGTTTATTCCATTAATTTGATATACCGTTCCATCCTACCAAACAAACCCTAAGAATTTAATGGGTGTGACGGATTAATCTGTCATTTTACTAAACTTAAAAATATTTTAAAACATAAGTTTTAATTAAAATTAAAATGATTTGGAAATAATTAAGAGTTTAATGGCTCTATAAGTTGATTGGTTATTTTACTAAATTTTAAAGAAAATGTAAAACAAATGTCTTGTTAATTGAAAGGTGTTTATGGATCATTTAGTAAGTTGAAAAGGGGGGTGTTGTTATAAAAATTTTCATTTTAATAAATGTTATTATAGCGATTCTTGAACCAGAAGATGATATGTACACGGATGAATTTTATTTGTACACGAAAAACAGGTTGAAAATGACAATTTACGTCATTGTCTTGTATTACCAGATCTTTCATCCGCATTCTCATTCTTTTTTTTTACCAGATCCTACTTTACTACTCTTTTCATTTTACACGTCAGTAAGTTCAATATTACTATAAACCTATCACACCACCAAAAAGTTTCATAAATAATAGCTTTAGCCACCAAATATTTCTAAAATGTTGGTTTCATGTTCTTGTTGCTCCCTCCCTTCCAACCCACCTCCTCTACATATAAGTTACCAAACACATGAGTGAAAAAAGGTGTGCCAAAATTTTAGAAAAACGAGTTTGGTAGTTATTGATTTTGTAATCATTGTTCCTAAATGTTCCAACATTGGGATTATTCTTTTATATGTTGCATTATGAATTACAAGTTTTGAGACATTTATGCTCGCCTATGTTGAATTCATATCATTCTTGATTTGAATTTTTGTCACTAACAATAAGAGTAGTAAACAATTTTATATTTTGTATATGTTATTGTTGTTAAAATTTCAACAATGATCATATACTAAAGAGAAGATTGTTTTTTGACTCTCACATAATGAGTAAACAAGGGCCGGGATATGATACATATTGTGTTGCGTTTTGAAAATTCATGGCATAATGAATAAGAAAATATTACGCATAAAAATTCAAAGATACAAATGTTATCTAGAGTTAATTTTTTGTGTACCAATAGAAACACTATGTATACATTAGACATATCAATTCCCTAACCAAATAAGATATCTTGTAATACTAATCTTTTGCCTTGATATAATTATCTTACACACGTTAATATTTCAAATGTCTTCACAATGAATAGTTGTTTTTTTTTTTTCTTTGTAGAAGGCATATTTCTATTTGAGCATTGATTAGTGATTAACTATCAAAGGAAAGTATTGAATCAGTATAAAATACAAAGAGGGGTGTCTTCATTTAAATCTTGAAAATGAAACATTCTCCATGGAAACTATTCTTTCTATTCAAATTGGCAGTTTCAATTCGGCAGTTAATGACACAAGAATTCTTTTATACGCTTCATCGTCATCATTTTTTTTGAAATAGTCTGTTGCGATCCTCAATAACCTTCTCCAAAACATTTCTATTCTATAATTCCAACATTTCTATTCTAGAATTCCATAATACCGATTCAAAAACACTATATAGTACAGCTGATTCAGATTCAATCCCATAGTATCCACACTGTCAATTTTGTAAGCATCGCATACATTCAATTTTTTGGGTTTCGATTTAAATCCCAATGTAATTGTATTTCGATTCAATTTAGACTCGAAAACAAATATTGTTAATTTTTAGTTTAATCTGTGGATATGGGAACACTAATACCGAACTTGTGAAAATTTTGTTAAGTTTTATATTATTTAATTTTATAAAGTTTTTTTTCTTTTTTTTTTTTTTTTTTTTTTTTTAGAAAAAGTTTATTTTATATTGAGTAAAGTCCAAAATACATCCATGTGGTTTGCCCTTTGTCTCGGTTTACATCCCTAAACTTTTTTTTGGAACAATTACATCCCTCCGTTAGTAAAGTTGGCACAAAATCATCCCTAAGGAAGAATGCTGCAAAGAAGTCCCCGTTAAGTCCCCCACGTGCTAATCACGTGAGGGGTATTTTTGTCCATTTCTCACTCCCAGCTACCGCCCACCTCTTTTAATACCTAAAAAACACTAAAACACCTCTTTAAAAAAAACTAAAGATTGATGTCAACAAAGAAAATTGATCACAAGTCCACCACAATAATGCTATAGATCCGAAGATCATTTTCCAGCGAAAAAAAAAAACAGTGTATAAGAACAATGAAAAAACCCAACAATAATTATAACAATAAAGAAAACCGTATAGAAACCATTTGCAGATGTTAGCCTCAGTTTTTGATAGTCAGTCACAACGGAAAGAAACCATGTTCCAAGCCAGGCTATATAAAAACCAACAAATCCAAAAAATACTCAGACCATTTGAAAAGATTGCTAAATGAAAGCATACTAAAAATCACTCTATGAAAGACAGTGGCCTCTTTCAATTATTAAACATGTAAAAGTAACAAATCTAACAGACGAACCACTTGAATAACTAAATCATATAGAAAACAAAAGCGACCATAAACAAACCAAACCAAATCTCAAAAAAATACCCAAAGCAAAACTCTTATAACCACCGTATATCGGATAGATCTTAACATACCACGTGACCAACACACATACCGATGACCTACAAACCAACCAAACCAATAAACGTTCTGATCCGGCAAGATCCAATCAAACACGACAAAAAGCAGATCCAAAACATCACCAAAACCACAAAAACACCATCGAGGCCATTGAAACATCAACGAAACCACCAAAACTCAAACACCACCAGTTATAGGTGGTCTTGGCGGCAGAATTAGTTGATGGTGGTGGCGGTGTCTATGGCGGTGATAGGACCTGGTGGTAGCGGGATTGGTTTTATCCGATGGTGGTGATTATAACATATGTGCGGGTTTCGAGGCTGCGATTAGTGTGTTTTTGTGGTTTGAGGGAGAAAGAAAAAAAGAGGATGTTTTTTTGAGTAGCTGGGAGTGATAAATAGAAAAAAATACCCCTCACGTGACTAGCACGTGGGGGACTTAACGGGGACTTCTTTGCAGCATTCGTCCTTAGGGATGATTTTGTGCCAACTTTACTAACGGAGGGATGTAATTGTTCCAAAAAAAAGTTTAGGGATGTAAACCGAGACAAAGGGCAAACCAAAAGGATGTATTTTGGACTTTACTCTTTTATATTTTTGTTTCAAAAAATGGATAGATACCAGAAGGTGGATAAACCAAGAGCAGCGCAACCCGTTGATGAGAATGAGATCCGAATTACTAGCCAATGGAGGATGCGAATCGGTATTACCTATGTCATGACTTTGCTTCAGGTATGCTACATACATTTTAGCACTGAAAACCTATATCTTTTTGCTATAGAAAAATTGATTGTGTTAATTTTGTGGCATGCTCTTATATGCACCATCTGATTTGGTTTTCGAATTACACTTATAAATTCCTTATTGCTTGTTGTTAATACAAATAAGCCGTAAAAACGTTATTTATATTTTACGATCTTCTAATGTTTTGTCGATAACAAATGTAAGATCATTTTAATGAAACAAATAAAATACGTAAATGGTTTGAGCCAATACTTTACTAACACACTTACATTTTCATATAAAACACTAAACAAGTAATAGTGCTTTCATGATTTGGTAATGCATATGTACAACAACTAGTGTTTACATATTGGGTAGATATATACATACTTAGTATGTATTATAATGGGTAATAGAATGGGTAGAAGTTTAAGTATTTTACTCATTGACTTGATACATTGAATGTAGTTGGTAAAACCCAAAGTCCATGACCCATACCCATGGAGCATAATCAATAACCCATTGCATGACATCATGCATAAGTCATAATGGGTATTATCCATGACCCATGGAGCTAACCCATAACCCATGGACTAGATGCATTGCATCTTCTAGATACATTGTATCTACTTGGATACCCATGGTCCAAAGTCTAGGACCCATGACCCATAACCCATGGGCAAAGAGGAGCGTCCCACGGTTCCCCCAGTTTACACTGGACGAATCCCTTAAGTAAGGGTGTCACACCCTCGCCGGAGGCGGAAACACGAGGTGTAACGGAAGGGAACATAAGCACAAGATAATAGAACATACCAACATTAATATTAAAAGAAATATTACACCATTACAATACTAGTTTAGCCGACATCGTGAATATATTACAAAGCTTAGATTCCAAAATATTATGTTTTATACATAATGATTTATATTGACAAGTGAAAACTTCATTATGCAAGACTTGGTAGAAAGAGCTTACTAACGATCACAGAAATGCATGAGAGAAAAACGGGTCAACTATGAAAATAGTTGGTGAGTAAACACGCTTAACAAAATAGGAAAACTCGTAAGAAATAATCAAAGCTTTCGGTCGGCGAAAATGGTCCATAAAGCAAAGGCATTGTAAATCCACTCGGTTCAAGTTCCGCCCATACAAAACTTGCAACCTGTGTGTTCACAACCCAACGCCAAAAGTAGTATGTCTAAAAGTCAAGTATAAACGGTCATAATAGTTCACAATATTGCACCACGTATATAATCATTCGGGGATGCTCCGAACATGGGAGACTTTGCCTTTGCTCCAACAAGGAGACTCCTTTGTCACTCGACCACCTAGGCGAGAATTATTGAGAACGCTCCACCAATAAGGCGAGACTTTATAGTGATGCTCGAACATGGGAGACTTTGCCTTTGCTCGAGCAGGGAGACTTAAATTGAAAATGCTCCGTTCCATAGGGAGACATTTTGCTCCGGACCGGGAGGCTTTAAGTTGATGCTCGAACATGGGAGACTTTATAGTGATGCTCGAGCAGGGGAGACTTTGTCGCTCCACCAATAAGGCGAGACTTTTAGGGTCATAGCATGTACGGTTCAATAAGTTCAAATAAGTAATAGGTTCGTAATTAAGTTCAAGGATTTGATTCGAGTTCACAAGTTCTAGTCAAACTAGTTAATAAAAGTAGTAAACAATTTAGCTCAAGAAAGGTTCATGCATTTCGCCCCAAAATATAGTAAAAGCGGAAAAAGGGGTTTGTGATTACTCACTTGGTAAACGGTGTGATGACAAGAGTGGGTACAACGAGGTATAATGTGATGCTTTAACGGGACCTATTACGAATGATATGATATGTAATGAGTTGCAATGTGATGTTATGCATGCATTTCGTATGCTATTTATACCATTTGCGAGTTTTGAAAATAATATAACTTATCGTCGAAAATACTCTTTTGGCGTCTTAACCCTTCAAAAATCACTTTACAAGTTTTACGTCAAAATGTCATCCTACAATGGTTTTATAATGATTTATAGTGAAATTATCACTTTTAGTCGCAAAACAATGTCGTCGGAATTTTCATGAAAGTGATAAAAATGGCTTTGGAAAACTAGTCGTAAAATGGTGTCGTCAAGCGTTAGAGAATGAACTCGATGGTTTTGGAAAGTTTGTATCGAAATCTAGAAGTTTCATTCGGGAGTTTTCGTCAAAAGGTCTCGAACATAGAGATAATAAGGGTTAAAGATAGTGATTTTGGCTAATTGTTATGTAAAAGTGAGTTTCGGCCAAGTTTGAGCAACCGTAATTAATTTATTAAAACTCCGCTATACAAACGACATGTCGTTTTGAAAAATATGCCGGTGATCTTAATTTTACTAGAAGACATTTCGTTCCAAAAGTTCCACATCATGGTTAAAACAGCCCTCAACATGGACGTTATACTACCGTAACACTTGTGTCGTAGAAATAATATAGTTTTTCGAAAATAATAGTTACGGCAAGTTAATGAAAACGTGTATATCTTTGTCGTTTCAAATCCGTTTTCTCGTATAATACGTCCTTAGCTTCGTATCAAAGTATACTAATATATTTTGACAAGTCGAAATAATTTGTGAAGCTTAAGGCTCGTTTTGACCGAACAATGTAAAAATATGTTGCTGAAATTTCAGAAAACTATAAATTTCGTCGTCAAACTTGTAAAATCCATAACTTCTTCGTTATAAGTCCGTTTTAATCCGTTCAAGCGGCCATGGATTCGTTTTAAAGTATATTTTCTAAATATCATGGCCAAAAAGTCGTGCCTACAGTCGGTTTTTCCAGAAAATTAAAACAAGGACAGAACCTATTTTATAGTTATCGAAAATAGTTTTTCTCGGACAAAACCTATTCTAATCCCTTCAAATCAACTCCAAAGCTAATCTAATCCTACCATACACCTTCTTAGGGTGTCATGGGTTCCTAATCACCATCAAGACCAATGAATACCAAGGGGATAATTATAGGATGACCATAATATATATATAACTCTAAAATCAAGTAAAAATGGTATAAATCACATATGTCTTGCATGTTGCTCCAAAAATGAAAAGATACATATGAAATGAAGAGGAAACATGAAAAATGATAGAAACATGCTTACAAGTGAATATGATGAGGTGCAAGTAACAAGGTTAATCCTAAACACTCTTGGTTTTTATTTCAAAACCTAATAAAGAGTATAAACTAGATTGTAAAAACACTTGAGAAAATTTTTGAAGATGATCCCTTGTGAAGACCCAATATGGCCGGTTCTTGATGGAGAAACAAAGAGAGAAAGAAATTTTTGAGTGATCTTGAATTATTGAAGTAATAGAAATGAATGAATTATAGGTGAAGTGTATACTTATACTTTCATAATAAAGAAGACTACCAACTACATGATACATCCCCCCCCCAAAACCGGTTTTGGGGGGATTGTGTCTTAGTATATGTTTTTTTTTTTTTCATATTGTGTATATAATTGTAAATAAAATTGTAAGTAAAATGTTATGTAGATAAATGTAACTTGTAAGGTAATGGTAACTTTTTGGTACAAGTAAATTTTTAATAGATCAAAATAGAGTATAATGATTTTATAAAAATTGTAAAAATACATTCCTTGTGAAATTTGAGTGATAAAATAATTATCGTATAATTTTTAAGAAACACGTCGTAATAATATAACTTTAACGATTTATATACGAAATAAATCCAAAACACTAGTTAAACTCAAAATATAGTTTTTATAACTAAATGTAAGTATAAAAATATGTCGGGATCATTTTTGAAAGTAACGGATTAAATATTTAAAATAATAACTCACGCGATAACGTTTATTAAATATAAAAATTACGCGTTAAATGTGAAATGAAATGCCATGAATGAATTAATATGATGCATATATAATTTAAGAAATGACCGGAATTTGAGAATTGTGACATTCTTCCCATGTCGGTGAATCACGTCCCCGTGATTCGATTAACGATACTATGGTCCGAACCTCGACAAGAGTTCTAAAGTTCATGCTCGTACGAATAGTCTAAATGATCATATCAATGCCCATGCGTCTGGGTTCCCCATTCAAATAAGTGCGTGCCGTGATTAGATTGGATAGGGTAAACTTGCCCAATATCGAACGTAGCTCTCAAAGACCTTTAGGTAGTCGATTCTAATTTAATCCCACAACTCATCAAACAAGAACGTCATGAGATTAAACTAAACCGACTTGAGTAAACTTGTCTCTTAGCTTGATTTTCGCAACTCATCAAACAAGAGCGTCACTAGATCAAGCTAGGAAACAAGTTGTTAGAAAGATAGGAATCAACATCCTTGAATGAAGTCTTTTGAAAGATTCGCTCGATATTGGATTTGCTTACACAATCAAATCAAATCAACAAAATATATAACAACTAAGGTCGATATCAATAGGTCTCAAATTAATCAATGTCGTGAGCGTGGTAAAGATTGGGAGGAAGTTATGCACTCAAAATCATGTCGAGCGAAATAAGGTGGTTGTTCAAAAGAATGTACCGTTACGCGTTGCGGGCTTCCTCGGTGCCCGGATAGAATGCTCGACCACGTGCGGGAGGAATTTCAATGTTCGATCTTGTGGGCCTTCTATTGCCAGCGCCGAGTTTGGACGATTACCTCCTTGATTGGGAGTTCTTTTCGACTTTGGGCGGTATTGCGAAGGTGATCTAGACTTCCACACTGTAACATGCTTTTCTCCGTCCTTGATTTCCGATTCTGTTTGAGCAATTTCGCGAAGTGGCCGTCATCCACATTGCCACACTTTCGGCGCTCTCTAAGTGATGATAATTACATCAGTACACAAAGGATGTGGACTGTATATCTTTTGCGCCTGGTTGGTCGCCCATAGTTCGGGTTATTCACGCCTCTTGTTTTCTTGATTACGGTCTCGGCTTCCTGGTGATCCTCCCTGCGCTTTCGTCCATTGTTTGAAGTACCTTCTCCGTTGTTGGTTCGTCTAGCATCGAGATGTATTATAATTTGAGTGAGTAGATCCGCTATTCCGGCACGTTGTTGTCCGGATTGTCATTGTTGTTTGGGTTGCCGTTGTTGTTACCTCCACGAGCGTGTGTTTCTTGCGGCCATGATTCTCTGAGGACCAAAACATCGGGTTGAGTAAACGACATTCGAACGAAGTCGGATGAGGTGCGAGCGGTGGTAATGTGTGTTATAGTGATCGAAACATGGCGAGGAGCAGAGGCATGCTATGTCTAACAAGTCGAAAGATGGAAAAGAAGATATGAACAAGGTGCGGTAATGTAGGCGTGAGCGTAAAACATGCTATGCATACCCACCCGACCAATGCAACTTGGTGACGGACTCTAAAGACTCGACTAAACATGATTTAAAACTACCACTCTTATCATTGCATGGTTCTTCATAAATTAGACATAGTTGATCGGGCTATGTATAATTTATGAGTAACGATCAATGATAGAACTAGATGACTCGGATGATGTTCAATATTTAATAATAAAAAAAAAAAAATTCGGTTATAGTTGTGATTTTTATTTTTGAAAATCGGCATTCTCTATAACCTTTGGCTCGGTACCAATCACATCACACCTCATGGGAGGCGAAACACGAGGTGTAACGGAGGAACATAAGCACAAGATAATAGAACATACCAACATTAATATTAAAAGAAATATTACACCATTACAATACTAGTTTAGCCGACATCGTGAATATATTACAAAGCTTAGATTCCAAAATATTATGTTTTATACATAATGATTTATATTGACAAGTGAAAACTTCATTATGCAAGACTTGGTAGAAAGAGCTTACTAACGATCACACGAAATGCATGAGAGAAAAACGGGTCAACTATGAAAATAGTTGGTGAGTAAACACGCTAAACAAAATAGGAAAACTCGTAAGAAATAATCAAAGCTTTCGATCGTGAAAATGGTCCATAAAGCAAAGGCATTGTAAATCCACTCGGTTCAAGTTCCGCCCATACAAAACTTGCAACTGTGTGTTCACAACCCACGCCAAAAGTAGTATGTCTAAAAGTCAAGTATAAACGGTCATAATAGTTCACAATATTGCACCACGTATATAATCATTCGAGGATGCTCGAACATGGGAGACTTTGCCTTTGCTCAACAAGGAGACTCCTTTGTCACTCGACCACCTAGGCGAGAATTATTGAGAACGCTCCACCAATAAGGCGAGACTTTATAGTGATGCTCGAACATGGGAGACTTTGCCTTTGCTCGAGCAGGGAGACTTAAATTGAAAATGCTCCGTTCCATAGGGAGACATTTTGCTCCGGACCGGGAGGCTTTAAGTTGATGCTCCGAACATGGGAGACTTTATAGTGATGCTCGAGCAGGGAGACTTTATCGCTCCACCAATAAGGCGAGACTTTTAGGGTCATAGCATGTACGGTTCAATAAGTTCAAATAAGTAATAGGTTCGTAATTAAGTTCAAGGATTTGATTCGAGTTCACAAGTTCTAGTCAAACTAGTTAATAAAAGTAGTAAACAATTTAGCTCAAGAAAGGTTCATGCATTTCGCCCCAAAATATAGTAAAATGGAAAAGGGGGTTGTGATTACTCACTTGGTAAACGGTGTGATGACAAGAGTGGGTACACCGAGGTATAATGTGATGCTTTAACCGGACCTATTACGAATGATATGATATGTAATGAGTTGCAATGTGATGTTATGCATGCATTTCGTATGCTATTTATACCATTTGCGAGTTTTGAAAATAATATAACTTATCGTCGAAAAATACTCTTTTGACGTCTTAACCCTTCAAAATCACTTTACAAGTTTTACGTCAAAATGTCATCCTACAATGGTTTTATAATGATTTATAGTGAAATTATCACTTTTAAATGCAAAACAATGTCGTGGAATTTTCATGAAAGTGATAAAATGGCTTTGGAAAACTAGTCGTAAAATGGTGTACGTCAAACGTTAGAGAACGAACTCGACGGTTTTGGAAAGTTTGTATCGAAATCTAGAAGTTTCATTCGGAGTTTTCGTCAAAAGGTCTCGAACATAGAGATAATAAGGGTTAAAGATAGTGATTTTGGCTAATTGTTATGTAAAAAGTGAGTTTCGGCCAAGTTTGAGCAACCGTAATTAATTTATTAAAACTCCGCTATACAAACGGCTTGTCGTTTTGAAAAATATGCCCGGTGATCTTAATTTTACTAGAAGACATTTTGTTCCAAAAAGTTCCACATCATGGTTAAAAACAGCCCTCAACATGGACGTTACAGCTACCGTAACACTTGTGTCGTAGAAATAATATAGTTTTTCAGAAAATAATAGTTACGGCAAGTTTAATGAAACCGTGTATATCTTTGTCGTTTCAAATCCGTTTTCTACGTATAATACGTCCTTAGCTTCGTATCAAAGTATACTAATATATTTTTGACAAGTCGAAATAATTTGTGAAGCTTAAGGCTCGTTTTTGACCCGAACAATGTAAAAATGTGTTGCTGAAATTTCAGAAAACTATAAATTTCGTCGTCAAACTTGTAAAATCCATAACTTCTTCGTTATAAGTCCGTTTTAATCCGTTCAAGCGACCACGGATTCGTTTTAAAGTATATTTTCTAAATATCATGGCCAAAAGTCGTGCCTCACGTCGGTTTTCCAGAAAATTAAAACAAGGACAGAACCTATTTTATAGTTATCGAAAATAGTTTTTCTCGGACAAAACCTATTCTAATCCCTTCAAATCAACTCCAAAGCTAATCTAATCCTACCATACACCTTCTTAGGGTGTCATGGGTTCCTAATCACCATCAAGACCAATGAATACCAAGGGATAATTATAGGATGACCATAATATATATATAACTCTAAAATCAAGTAAAATGGTATAAATCACATATGTCTTGCATGTTGCTCCAAAATGAAAAGATACATATGAAATGAAGAGGAAACATGAAAATGATAGAAACATGCTTATAAGTGAATATGATGAGGTGCAAGTAACAAGGTTAATCCTAAACACTCTTGGTTTTTATTTCAAAACCTAATAAAGAGTATAAACTAGATTGTAAAACACTTGAGAAAATTTTTGAAGATGATCCTTGTGAAGACCCAATATGGCGGTTCTTGATGGAGAAACAAAGAGAAAGAAATTTTGAGTGATCTTGAATTATTGAAGTAATAGAAATGAATGAATTATAGGTGAAGTGTATACTTATACTTTCATAATAAAGAAGACTACCAACTACATGATACATCCCCCAAAACCGGTTTTGGGGATTGTATCTTAGTATATGTTTTTTTTTTTCATATTGTGTATATAATTGTAAATAAAATTGTAAGTAAAATGTTATGTAGATAAATGTAACTTGTAAGGTAATGGTAACTTTTTGGTACAAGTAAATTTTAATAGATCAAAATAGAGTATAATGATTTTATAAAATTGTAAAAATACATTCCTTGTGAAATTTGAGTGATAAAATAATTATCGTATAATTTTTAAGAAACACGTCGTAATAATACAACTTTAACGATTTATATACGAAATAAATCCAAAACACTAGTTAAACTCAAAATATAGTTTTTATAACTAAATGTAAGTATAAAAATATGTCGGGATCATTTTTGAAAGTAACGGATTAAATATTTAAAATAATAACTCACGCGATAACGTTTATTAAATATAAAAATTACGCGTTAAATGTGAAATGAAATGCCATGAATGAATTAATATGATGCATATATAATTTAAGAAATGACCGGAATTTGAGAATTGTGACAAAGGGATCCATGGAACAGTAGCATACTTTGTCTATAAATAGTGAGCCATTTTTTCATTGTAACTTACCTCTTTCACACACATTTTCTCTTCGTATTGTAAACTCTCTAACCTTAAATCCAATGGATCTCTCTATGTAGTTTTGTGTTTGTGTGATTCTCTAGGTTCCTCTTAAAGGCGAGATCACCACCTCTTGAAGTCGAGCAAGCTCAAGTCCATGGGTTTCCTGGATTCGTCATCATCAAGACTACTAATGGTATCTTGTTGATAGTTCTTTTCTTTCTCATTAGAAGTGTAGTGTCGAAGACATAGGTGAAAGATGTCTAAAGGGTCAAAACGAAGACATTAGTAAAAAGTGTCGAAGAGTCATATTGAAGGCATTAGTGAAAGGGGCCAAAGATCCGTGTCAAAGGCATTAGTGAAGGGTGCCGAGAGTCCGTGTTGAAGGCATTAGTGAAGGGTGCCTAGAAGTCATGTCAAAAGGCATTAGTGAAGGGTGCCTAGAAGTCAAGTCAAAAGGCATTAGTGAAGGTTGCCTAGAAGTCAAGTCAAAAGGAATTAGTGAAGGGTGCCTAGAAGTCGAGTCAAAGGCATTAGTGAAAGGTGCCTAAGATGTACATTCGATATGGTGTGTCGATGTACAAGATAGATTTGTATTGGGTCAAAGAATATTGATATCCTTGTTGATGTTGTCATAAGGAGTAGATCTCCTTTGAGATAGGATTTGTATAGTGTTGGGTAGTAGTTCCTCCTTTGTAATGGAACTTGGTATCTAGCCTTGTACCGGATAAAGTATAGGAGACGTTGTGATAGGTTTGGTTCTACCTCGTGGAAGAACCCGGTGTCTAGCCTTGTACCGGATAAAGAGTAGGCGACGTTGTGAAGGATTCTCCGCCACAAGGAGTTTGTGTTGTGTAGTGATTACGAACTCTCGAGTAAGTGACTCGCGTTGTGGTTTTGTACTTCTTACTCTTTATCTTAGTCTTATTTACTCATATGCTTATCTATCAACATCCAACACACACGTTTAAATAGATTGACATATGTCAATCTAAATAGTTTAAAACCAAGTTTTAATTGGCAAAACTATTCAACCCCCCCCCCTTCTAGTTTTCCACAATTGGTACCAGAGCTTCGTTACCAAGATTTTAAAGTATATTGTACCTTAAAAACTTGACACGATCCGTGTATAATTGAAAACTATAAAGAAGGTCTTTTACAAAAATAAACACCATGTCTTAAAAATATTTTTGTAGGATGTTGATTAGATGACAACATCATATTTTTTATTTCTTATTTTATCTTACTAAATTGCACTAACCTTTCTTGTCATTTTGCTTAGTTAAAACTCAGGTTTATAAAGCCATAGGAATTCCTTGGTAACAAGATTACCTTCCCTAAGAAGGTATCTTAATCACGAAGGAACCGGAGTTGTCTATTGACATTTTTCTTGTCAAAAGAAAGACACTCATAATTACATTAGAGGTATGATACTTATCTCTAAATAATGTTAGCTTAAGAATAAGTTTGCTTGCATAGGGAATTATATGATTACTTTCTTTACATACTCATGTATTACACGTAAGCTTCGTTAGGAAACTTTTCTTGCATACGTGTTAATTTTCCGTCTATAGTCCAGGTTTATAAACATGTGTCCTTTTTCTTACTTAATCCAAAAATAAAATCTTTCTAATAATAAAACAAAACACAAATCTCAAAAATTCCTCCTTCTCCATAAAATCTTCCTCCGCTCGTCAACTCCACCAAACCCTCATTTTTTAAATCTTCCACTTTCAAAAATTACCTCTCATTCAAACTTCATCTTCCTTCTCATCTCATCTCAAATCAAAACCAAGGAAGAACTTCATTATCAGGTTTACATCGCCTTCGTGATCATCGTCTTGTTAATCTACATTGGTGTTATATATCCAATCCTTTGTATCGTCTTAGCATTGAAATGAAATATTACTAATGTTTTAGTTTATTTAGTTTACTTTTCATAATACGTTTGTCATTTCTTTTATTTTTTTGTCTTTCGTACATTTGATCTTGAGATACCTTAGAAACCTACAATGCATACGTAACTAAGTAAATATTGGCTAAAATACACTTCTTTTTATAAACATAAAAGATGCAAAAATCTATTTTTTTTGTCAAAATCATTTTTCTGTCACTACAGATCCACGGATCCCTATACTTTAACTAGCCGGATCCCTCTTGAAAGGGAACCTTGAGAACCGTGGAACTGGGAAACAGATTCTCATGCAACATAAAAACCTTTTCATCATAAAAAGAAAAATCCCACTAAAATGTTAAGTACTAAGTAAGTTAATTGTCATTGTTAATAGAAATCTAGTAAAAACGTTAGGTGATCATCTTTTTGCTTTAATGCGTCTCATCATATTAACTTTTCACTTCCATAGGTCTCGTCATGTCTCATGAGTATGAATTAGACTTTCAACTCACTCATGTATACATTCCTAATATCTCTCTTGAGCCCAACACACCTCACAATCATGTCCGTGGGTTCAATAATCTCGAAAATCGTCACGTCCATGAAGGACGTATTGTCGACACACCTCTACTATACGAAGAAGGTATCAATACCTCCTTCCAAACCATAGGACTAGAATGCCTTCTCGGAATTAACGAGAAAATATGTCCACGGTTTGTATTGGAATTCTTCCGTCAAGTTGAACTCGTTCGTAACGAGGATCGATCTCTATCTCTTTGGTTTTGGATCAAAAACCAAAAGTTTGTCTTAACCCTTAGGCAATTTGCTCACATTCTCCGAATTCCAAATCATGGACAATGTCCCTTCACTGAAGATTGGTCTCTCGATTCTCTCTTCAACTATCGTGAAGAAAATAGTCCATATTGTTCACACATACCTTCCCCTCAAGAATTAACTCGCATGTTATGCAAACCTCGACCCTATTACTCTGATCCAAACATAATCTATACACGTGATATCCGATATGAGTTTAAACCTCTCGCAATCATCCTACGTGAAAATGTTTGGAGTCTTAGGGGAAAACGAGAAATCCTTCCCGCTTGTTGTGCTCACATAATGTATTGTTTGCTAACTCAACAACCATACAATCTCGCAAGATGAATTGTAAACCTTCAAGGCAACAAGAACAAACTAATCCCTTATGGAATGTTCCTGACACGCCTTTATCATCATATCATGTACTTCCACCCTTAATTTCAAAGTCCGTTGTACGTACTAGTGAATAAGATGATGGAACCTCTAAACACATCTCACATCAAGTCTTTCTTCATCCCTGAATCGGAAAATACTCATCATCCATTTGACGATCCATCTAGCGAAAACGCTCAAGAAACTTAATTTCCTTTCTAAATAGGCTCAATCCTTAGATTTCAACTTTTATCATTGTAATGTGATCTTTCTCATGAAATAAAACATTTAACGTTTGATGTCTCGCTTATATACTTGTTCAAATTCCTTAGAAAGCACTTGCTTTGAAATACGATACCTTATGCAAATTTTGCATACCTTATGGGAAGGTACTGTTAAGCAGGAGACGGATCCCTTACTTTGCACTAGACGGATCCCTCCACTTAGGGAACCGTAGGATCCGGGAAAACAGAAATGCAATGCAAACTTTCACACATCAAACAAGCCAACTAGACCAGTTCACACTAGCTAAACATAATGTCTTAGGACCACATAAGTCTTTCTCAAGCTCAGTAAGTTTCACACTCACTCATAGCTCATCTAGGATCACAATCAAGGTACTTTTTGATTTATCATTTCACCAAAACTCATCATCCTTCCGCTCCAATACTTATACATCGTTGCTCACATGCTAACACATCTAGTCTTATCATTTTATCAATTTTAGCAAATTGATATTAATCATCCTTACCCCAAAATGGGTCAAGTACTAGTTTTTCATTTCTTATTAATTTTAAAGTATTTTCAAAAAGTTATCTTAAGTTACTATCTGGTCTCTAGGATCATTTAGCACCACTTGACACTCTCAAATTTTCTAGTGTCATCTTTGGTCATTCATTGGTACTCATAAAGTCCCATTTTCTTCCATAAAAGGCAATCATTAGCTACCATCACTCATTGCCCTTGATCATTTAAGTCCTCTTTTCATTTAAGACACTTAGAAAGACTGAAACACTCAAGATGTATAGGTATTAGACCTTACAAACATCATTTTTCTCTTTTCTTGGCTACTGAGAGCTGGATCCCTAGAATTAGCCTAGACGGATCCCTCAGTGGAGGGAACCATGGGATATGGGTGACAGATTCAGCTAAACTCTAGTTAAAACAATCATTTCAAGCTCTCCTTGCTAACTTGAACACTCCATCTTGTCTTAATTAAACTCCTAGATTAGTGCAACTCTGAAGTTGACTCTTGTGCATGCAAATCATCACATTCCAAAGGATCTTAGTGGCTTAAGTCTTGAATGCACTTGCCAAATCCTTCTCTTTTTAAATCATCTTGTTAAGACTCCTAAAGTCATCATCTACATCCTCATTCTCAGCATTTAGAAACCCTTACAACATTTTTTTTATCATGAGGAAAGCTCCTAGTGGTAACTCATCCACCAAAGGACCACCCAAGAAACTTGCTCGTGTTATTCACGAAATTTCTTCAATTGAATCAGTTCCCGTTAAATCCACAAATGCTAGGATCTCCCCTCCACCTATCAAACCAATCACCAAAAGGATTGTTCTCACAAAACTACCAATGCCAAACACCACCATACCCCCTAAACCAAACACTCCTATTTCCACTAAACCATCACCCTTAGTGCCTAGAGCCATATCATTCACCACTCTACTCTCATCACCACACCTCTACAATCTAGAGGACTTGCCTCCTAGGCCATCTCATCCTCCACCGTTGCCAACATTCTCCTCAATAGAAAGAATAGCGCACCAAAATCAAGGTGTTGAATCAACACTAGCCCAACATCTTTTTCTCCGTCTCCCTCAAATAGTCCCTTTTGGATTATGAGGAATTATGTTTAATTTGGTTGTAAAATATGCTTGATAATTTGTATTTATTATGTTAGAGTGTTTTAATAACTGTATTAATTGTATTTATTGATCAGTTAATTAATTGACTATATTAAATAGCATTAATGTGGTGTTTTGTTTTTTAATATGTGCATTAAAGTGGTGTACGCTATGCTTCTTGTCTTGTACGTCTGAAAATTATGTGCATTAAAGTGTTGTACATTATGCTTCTTTTCTTAGTTATATGAATTACTAATTATAGTAACATGGGTAGTCTTATATTTTTAAGACTTCCTTTTATAGGAAGTCCTAAATACATTATTATGTAGTATAGATATAAAGTGGGACCGCTACTAAACTTTAGTAAATTATAATACTTCATCAAATGTATAAAACCAATTGAAGATGTCAAATTAAACTATCAAAACCTTTTTTTTTCTCTCACAATGATGATTATGTCAAATTAATAATTTAATGATATGTTTATTATGTTAGTATTTATCAATTTATTACAGTTCTAAATTTAAAATAGGATATGTTTATTATTTATGCTATGATTTTTTAATTTTAAAATAGGATAAGATATAGTTTTAAATATTTTAGGATAATTATTGTGTTATGTGCTTTAAATATATCAATACTTTAAAATTTAAATATTTTAGTACATCTATACTGTTATTTATCTAAATGTTATCAAAACATCTAAATATTTTATAATATGGTATAATTTTATATGATACGGATTTAAAAATTTTAATAGGATATGCTATACTTTTTAGTATATTAGTATATTTATTGTGTTATTTGTTTAAAAGATATCAAGTATAATATTTTATATTTATCTTTTGTATATTTTATATTGTTTATTGGATGAAAATATGTTAAGTTGTTTATTTTTAAGTTGTTATTAAATTTATTTATTATATATATTTATATTTTAAAATAAATTGAGTAATATTATTTTATGTTCTTAATAATCACAAATTTTAATTTTTTTGAATGAATTACTGAATGTTCAAAACATTACCTGAAATTTTATGTTTTTTTTTATATTTTTTATCAGATATTTTTTTTTTGTGGATTTTTTTGAAAGATACTTTAAGTTTGTGTATAGTTTTAGGATATGTGTATTAAATTAATATTTATCAAGATGTTAATAGTATATGTTTGATTGTTTGTTATGTATGGTATGGTTTTTTAAAATTAAAATAGGATATGTTATAGTTTGAATTATTTTCGAATAACTATTGAGTTATGTGTTAAATTTTTATCAATACTTTTAAATATTCTAGGATAATATTTTGTTATATATTTAAAATATCTAAATACTTAATATCGATATGTTAATTGAACCCTTTTTGTTTATTTTATTTTATATAATTTTTTTTACGTTTATAATTGTCAGAAAATTTATTTGTTTTTTGAAAAAAATTCGGATATGTTTATAATGTTAATATTTATCAATTATTATGGTTTTTAAATTTATAGTAGAGTATTTTTATTTTGTATTGTATGGTTTTTAAAATTTAAAATAGGGTATGATATAGTTTTAAATACTTTAGAATAATTATTGTGTTATGTGTTTAAAATATATCCATGCTTATAATTTTAGGAAAACTATAGTATCGATATTTTTAAGTAATATATAATATGATATACTTTTATATATGGTAATATGATATACTTTTATATATAGTATCGATATTTTAAGTAATATATAATATGATATACTTTTATATATATATATATATATATATATATATATATATATATATATATATATATATATATATATATATATATATATATATATATATATATATATTAGGTTATTTATTTTAAGTTGTTATTAAATTTATTGACTTTCTACATTTATATTCTAAAATGAATTTGAGTAATATTCTTCTATGTTCTTAATAATTAGAAATTTTAAGTTTTTTTGAATGAATTTTTTCTGACATGTTAATTATGGTCAAAATATTAATTGAAATTTTATAAATTTTTTCGGACGATACTTTACTTTTGTGAATAATTTTAGGATATGTTTATTATTTTAATTTTTTTTATCAAGATGTTAATAGTATATGTTTATTATGTATGGTATGATTTTTTAATCAAAATAAGATATGGTATAGTTTGAATTATTTTAGGATAACTATTGAGTTATGTGTTTAAAATAATCAATACCTTAACTGTTTTAGGAAAATATTGTGTTATTTATATAAATTATCTAAAATCTTATGATCAATATGTTAAATTAACTTTTTTTGTTATTTTATTTATATAAGTTTTACGTTTATAATTGTTGGATATTTTAATTTTTTTTAACACATTTCGGATATATTTATTGTGTTAATATTTAAATATTTATAGATTATTATACTTTATATATGGTACGAATTTTAATTTTTTAATAGGATATGACATAATTTTAAATAGCTGAAAATGAAAAATTGCATATATATTCAAGGCATGCATAAAAACCATTGTACTATGTACATAAAAAAATTGTACAAAGGATATATATGCAATTATTCACTTTGGGAGGGATATATATGCATTTTTGCCTTTTAAATATTTTGGGATATTTATTGTATTATTTATTTAAAAGATATAAAGTATATATATTCCCATACTATATACACGCTTTAGTTATATAAATAAAAATCCATCATTAATATGTATAAGGCGGGACACCTAAAACTTTAGTAAATTAGAATACTTCATCAAATGTATAAAACAATTGAAGATGTCAAATTAAAATATCAAAACGTTTTTTTTTCGCACAATGATGAAAACATTAAATTAATAATTTTATGATATGTTTAGTGTGTTAGTATTTATCAAGTTATTACTTGTCTGATATTTTTTTTGAACATCTTTTTAATATGTTTATTATGTTATGCTATGTTTTTTAAATTTAAAGTATGATATGTTTATTATGTATGGTATGAGTTTTAAAATTAAAATAACATATGATATAGTTTTAAGTAATTTAGGATACTTATTGTGTTAAGTGTTTAAAATATACCCATACTTAATATTTTAGGAAAACCATTCTGTTATTATTCAAAATGGGATTTGCTAACAACAACCCTGTAAGTTTTTATAAGCATCCCTTAATTAATAATGTTTCCAATATAAAACTCATTATTTCTATTAATACATGATTTCAACACAAAATAAGGTAAGTGAGTTTTAATAAGGTATGTATTAATGATCGACAATGGATGGGTGTAGAGACCTGACAAATGGAGATGTAACAGATGAAGTATGACTTATAGGAGAAGCTTTACGATATAAGCAAACATCATATATACCACAAAATTACACAAAGCATGCAACATAACGGTTTTTACCTGACATAAATTATAAAGATGATATTTTTTATGAACGTGTTTACTTTTTTTAACGAATTGGTTAAAGAAAACCCGCAAGTGTTAATAGAATAGATTTTAGAGAGTATTTATAAGATGATATTAAAGTTTAGGATAAACTATATATGGCAGAGGCTGTGTTATAATACAATAACTAAATAATACAAACCGAATATTCCTAATAATCATAAATTGATTTTTCCACATAAGTTTATGTAGGGATAGTGATTAGGATCCTTAAAACCAATCAAATTTTGTAATTGTGCCATGTAAACAATAAGTCATTATTTTAGGGCAAAAATGCATATATATCTCTCCCAAAGTGAATAATTGCATATATATTTTTTGTACAATTTTTTTATGCACATAGTACAATGGTATTTATGCATGCTTTGGATATATATGCAATTTTGCATTTTCGGAAGGATATATATGCAAAAGCCCTTATTTTAGCATCGTTCTAATATATATATTTAAGATACCAAATCGAAAATGCTTTTGATGAGATAAAACACTCTCTTCTTTCGACAAAAATATGTGATCCTATTTATTGGTGTTCAAAAAATCCGAGAAATCGACGAATCGAGCCAAACCCCTCAATCCGAAACCGAACAAACTCGAAACTGAAGAAATCAAAACCAAAAAAACCGAAACAAAAAAAAACCCGCTTATCACGGTTCGGTTTCGATTTTTATTTTTTGATATTCGCGGTTAACCGAACCGAACCATACTCAATACATGAAGGTTTTTTTTTAACTAAATATTCAAATACTTGTATAAGTATTAATTATATTATTGTACTAATTTTATTGTATAACCTTTTTTGCTCCTAATGTAAACATTTTTAAATATTTATGTGTGAAAGTTGATAAATGTGATGGTAATCTATAAAGGTCGAATAATTATTATTTTTTAATTGATTATGTATTGATATTTGAATGCAATTATTCTCACGGGATCACTTTTATACTAGTGTTTTCTGTTAAATGTCATTTAATTTTACTAAAATGACATACGTTTTAGAACATGTTATCGTTTATACGGCTAAACTCGATTAAACGTCTAGAATGGTTAACCGTGACCCGAACTGCAGGTAACAACTCATTTCGGGTACCCCGCTTGTCCGGTTACCCGCCTAGTACGGTTCGGTTTCATGTAGTAAAATTAATTACCCGCCCTACAATGAATAATTTAAATCATCCAACTAACCGAACCGCACCGCCCCGCGAACACTCCTAATCCTGTTATTGTCACTAAATAAATCGAACAGGGGTTGGTGACTTAAAATGTTGATGTTGAAAGGCTTAAGGTATAATAAATCTATAGTGCAAGGGGCATACTAAATGTTCCTTTTTTGCTAGTTTTCTTCTGCAAAACTACTACGCGAAAAAAATATCGAAACTCTATTTTTAGTTATAGGCTAACAAACAGCCGTGTTCATATAACAAACTACTTGAGTAATTAATACAGATGCTTTCTTTTTTTTTAGTTATAGGATAACAAAGAGCCGTGTTCATAAAACGAGAACTTTAATTACTTGAGGCAAACAAAAACTATTTCTATTAACGTGTATTCATAATATTTAACTTTTTTTATTTCTTTTTATTATTTTTTTCCTTCATGAGGACTCTAAAGAAGCTAAAGAAGTACATAAATAGATTATGAGACGATTCAGATCAGATCCAATCAAACCATTTTGGTTTGAAATATCTCAAATTAAGATCCAAAAGTGGGAAAATATCAAAACAATTAACACCATCCAAGAGAGAGTATCATTTCTAGGAGGCTTCGATTCAAAGCAAACACGTTTTCCAACACATCAAATAATCAAAGTCGTAGTTTGAAGAACCACATCAAAACACTTCGTTTAATTGGGCGCTTAAGTTTACCATATCTCCCAATTTAAGAAACTAATTCGAAGATTTTGGGAAGTCACTAAATCCCCACTAAGTCGCAAACATTCCCTAAAGGTCGGAAGCCAACGAGCTTTCAACACATAATTTGTTAGAGGTTTAAATATCCCCATCATAAACCGTACACCGAGTAGATGTTAATAATTGAAACCTCGAAGGTATATTGTATTATTTGATAAACTATATTTAAGGCAAGCAAACGTCTATCGGCTTATCTCTTTCTCACAATTCAAGCGGCAAAATCGCGAAAACTCAAATTGGAGTAGAAAACTTAAAGAAAAAACATAATAGATATATAAGCAGTAATTTGTTGATGAAGAAAATACGGTAGCAAACAGAAGCAATTCTTTAAGCAGCATAAGCAAATAAGAGAATTTATTTTCCTGTAATCGGATTCTGGTGGCTAACGGAGGTGAATTTAGTTGGATTTTATGTCGAATTCAAAAACGAATAGAATGGCGCTCATGACGTCAGTTAACGCCAAACGGTTGAAAATTTATTGCCGAAACAATAAACAACTAGGGTTTTGACCGAACAAAGATAGGGCTTTGACACGGTGGCATGGAAGCTGTAACTCATGACGATTGACTAGGTCTCGGGATTAGACTCGCTCATGATACCATGTTAATAATTGAAACTCGTACGTATATTGTATTATTAGATAAAGTATATATAAGGCAATCATACATCTATCGGCTAATAGAGTGAACATCAATCCCGTGAGCATCAAGGTATTAAATAGTAGACAAGTGGTAAAAAAAAGAGCCAAGTTCGTATATTTATCGTAATATGTAATAGGTGATGCCTTCTAATGGTATCATTAGTCGATAAAAGGGAAAATGCGTCAACACGCTTCTTTAGGGACGAAACAATGAACAACGTAGAGGGGTTTAAGCATCGGTCTCACATGTTAAGGTTATCGGTTGTGTCGAAATCATTTAATAATGTAAGTAGGTCATTAAGCTAGGATTTTCGCCGTTACGGTTGTTGCATCTTCAATAACTTTACATGTCATGTTTTTGTCTAGGAAATACAAATGAGCGAACATGAAATTCAAAAAAATAAACAATAAACAACTAGGGTTTTGACTGAAGAAAGATAGGGCTTTGATAGGGTGGCATGGAAGCTGTAACTCATGACGATTGACTAGGTCTCGGGATTAGACTCGCTCATGATACCATGTTAATAATTGAAACCCGTACATATGTTGTATTATTAGATAAAGTATATATATATATAAGGCAAGCATACATCTATCGGCTAATAGAGTGAACATCAATCCTGTGAGCATCAAGGTATTAAATAGTAGACAAGTGGTAAAAAAAGAGCCAAGTTTGCATAATTATTGTAATATGTAATAGGTGATGCCTTCTAATGGTATCATTAGTAGATAAAAGGGAAATGTGTCAATACGCTTCCTTAGGGACGAAACAATGAACAACGTTAGAGGGGTTTAAGCACCGGTCTCACGTGTTAAGGTTATCGGTTGTGTCGAAATAATTTAATAATGTAAGTAGGTCATTAAGCTAGGATTTTCACCGTTACGATTGTTGCATCCTCAATAACTTTACATGCCATGTTTTTGTCTAGGAAATACAAATGAGCGAACATGAACTTCAAAAAACCCCCAAATATCGGTTGAAAAGCCTGTGACTTACTCGACTGTTTGAAAAGCCTGTGATCAGAGTCAGATGATCCGATAGATGCTCTACAGTTGCAAGCAAGGGGACGGAAACATGTGAGCGCCCACCGTCTGAAATGATGAGTTACATGGACCATTTCGGAGACTCAATTCCGCTCTACCCTAATGACATACAAATTGGCCTTATCAATAGATCCCTTAACAAGGAATTTGATGGTTTCGTGCGCGATTACAATATGCATTGCACGGGGAAGACAGTTAGTGAGGTACATGCAATGCTCATTGACTAAGAGAAAGGTTTGCCCAAGAAGGCTCCTACACCTACGGTTCTAACCATCCAAAAAGGTAGGATTTCTAAGCCTAATAAGCCGCTAGTGAACAAGAAAGGGAAAGGTAAGGGTAAAGTTGATAAGGGAAAACAAGTTATGACTTATCAACAAGAACCCAAGAAGTACCCTCCCAAAAGCGTGAGAATCCTAAAAGGATCGAGCTTGTCATCACCGCACCGAGGTAGGACATTTGGAAGAGGAATTGTCCGCTCTACCTTGATGAGTTGCGTACTAAGAGGTATAAAAATATCGCACTGTGGCTAGTACTTGTGTACTCTTTGATGATAGAATTATTTACTTTTCCTCCTCATAAAATAAATTCGGGTATATGATCTTGGATGTGGTATTCACATTTGTAATACACCGCAGGACTTAGAGGTGCAAGGAAGCTCGCCTATGGACAACAATACCGAACGTGGGTAATGGAGCACATGGAGTCGTTGAAGCTATAGGCACGTTTGATTTAGTTTTACCTTCGGGTTTAGTACTGTCTTTGAACGATTGTCATTACGCGCCTTCTATTGTTAGGGGTGTCGTTTCTGTTTCCTTGTTAAAAGATATTTGTTTTATTCATACATTTACTGATTATGGAATTTCGATTTCTTTAAATGATGTTTTTTACTTTAATGTTATTCCAGTAAATGGCGTGTTTGAAATTGATTTGCATAATAATGTGATTGATAAAAATAATTCTGTCTTTAGCATCAATAATAAAAGAATCAAAAGTTATTTGGATTCTTCATATCTTTGGCATTGTAGACTTGCTCACATAGGCAAGAAATGCATGCAAAAGCTGCAACACGATGGGCTTTTGCAAGATATCAATGATGAATCATTTGATAAATGCGAATCTTGCATATCTGGGAAGATGACCAAGAAACCTTTTACAAATAGTTTAGAAAGGGCTTCTGATCTTCTTGGTGTGATACATACTGACGTATGTGGACCACTAAGACATGTGTCAAGGAAGGGTGCTAGCTACTTCTTAACCTTTACAGATGATTTCAGTAGTTATGGTTATGTTTATTTACTTAAACATAAACATGAAGTCTCTGAAATATTTAAGGTTTTCAAGAGTGAAGTAGAATTGCAACTAGGAAAGAAGATTAAAGCTCCTCGATCCGATAGAGGTGGTGAATATTTAAGCCAAGAGTTTAAAGATTATATTGCTGAGTGTGGGATTGTCCAGCAACTCACTTCTCCATATACTCCACAACAAAATGGTGTATCTGAGAGAAGAAATCGTACATTGTTAGACATGGTACGATCAATGTTTAATCTTACAACTCTTCCTTATCCTTTGGGATTATGCTTTAGAAACCGCTGCTCGCATTTTGAATATGGTTCCAACTAAGAAGGTTGATAAGACTCCTTATGAAGTGTGGTATGGGAAAGCTCCCAACTTGTCTTACTTAAAGGTCTGGGGTTGTGAGGCGTTTGTTAAACGTGACTCAGTTGATAAGCTACAACAAAGATATGTTAAGTGTATCTTCGTAGGATACCCAAAGGAAACTATGGGTTACTACTTTTACTTTCCACCTGAAAACAAAGTAATTGTTGCTAGGTATGGAGACTTCCTTGAAAGGAATCTCATATCTCATGAATTCAGTGGGAGAGTTTATGATCTGGAAGATGATCAAGAAGATACAACACCTTCTGAAAACACTAGCCAACCTCAAGTAGAACCTGAAAGTCTGAGTGTTCCACCTGAAGTTGAAGTGGTTCCCATTCGTAGATCCGCAAGGGCTAAGTGTGCACCTGAGCGTCTATGTCTTAACGTAGAAGCTGAGAAAAATATGTTAGGGGATCTTGGTGAACTCGCTAACTATAAGGTGCTATGATGAGTCCCGAAAAGGATAAATGGCAAGTCGCAATGAATGGGAAATGAAATCCATGAGAGATAACGAAGTCGGATAGAGGTTAACTTACCTCCAAATGCTAAGGTAGTTGGAAGTAAGTGGCTCTATAAGATAAAGACTGACATGGATGGCAATGTACACACCTATAAAGCTCGTCTTGTAGCTCAAGAGTTTACTCAAACTTTTGGGATAGACTAAGAGGAGACATTTTCTCCTGTAGCAGACATTAGAGCTATTAGGATTCTTATAGCCATAGCTGTGTACTATGACTATGAGATATGGCAAATGGATGTCAAAACTGCCTTCTTAAACGGTCGCCTAGATGAGGATATCTATATGGCGCAGCCTGAAGGGTTTGTGAATCCAAAATTTCCATATGCAAAGTTCAAAGATCCATTTATGGGTTGAAGCAAGCATCAAGGCAATGGAACAAGAAGTTTGATGAAGAAATCAAGAAATTTGGTTTCACTCAAAATCTTGATGAGCCATGTGTATATCACAAAGCTAGTGGAAGTAATGTTATTTTCCTTATCTTATATGTCGATGACATATTGATCATGGGAAAAGACATTCCAAGTTTGCAAGATGTAAAGTCTTATCTTGGAAAGTGCTTTTCTATGAAGGATTTAGGGAAAGCAGCATTTATTCTGGGAATCAAGATCTACCGAGATAGATCAAGGCGGTTAATTGGACTAAGCCAAAGTACTTACATCGATAAAATATTGAAGAGATTCAATATGCATAATTCCAAGAAGGGATATTTGCCGATGCAAGCTGGACATGGCTTAAGTAGTGAACTATGCGCGTCAACACCTGAAGAGGTGACACACATGAGAAAAGTTCCTTATGCTTCGGCTGTAGGATCTATCATGTATGTTGTAAGATGTACAAGGCCCGATGTGGCGTTTGCACAAAATATCACCAATCGATATCAACGTAATCCGGTGTGAAACATCGGCATGTCAGTGAAGAACATTCTTAAGTATCTAAGGGCTACTAAAGAAATGTTTCTAGTGTATGGTGGGAATCCAGATGCGAACTTGATGTTACTGTGTTTTTGCGATCGCCTTTCCAAACTGTTAAAGATGATAAGAAGTCTCAAACGGGATATGTCTTTGTCATTAATGGAGGAGCAATTGATTGGAAGAGCAAGAAGCGAACAACGATCGCGATGTCTATTACGTGTTGAGTACATAGTTTCTTCATAAGTCGCGATGGAAGCTGTTTGGATTAGGAAATTCATTTCGGGACTCGGAGTAATGCCCTCAATCGAATTACCTTTAAATGTGTATTGTGACAACTCTGCTGCAATAACATTTGCCAATGAGCCTGGAGTCGTGAAGGGCGCCAGGCATTTTTCTCGACGAGATCACTATGTTCGAAAACAAGTAGAAATAGGTGAAATCAATCTAGTCAAAGTTCATACAGATGATAATCTAGCTGATCCCTTTACGAAGCCTTTGCCAAAGGAAAAACTTACTAGCCATACTGATGGGATAGGACTTCGTTTAGCTAGTAGTTTCATGCAGATCTGTGATTAGTATTTGGATAAAGGATGTTATGAGCAAATATTATTTTAATGAAATAAAATAGTTGTTTATGTTTATTTTTCTTTTTCTTAATATTATATCCTATATTTGCATGTTTAATCCGTGGATGACTTATGTTATTCTAAATAGTCCGTTGTTGATCAATGATGTGGGAATGTCATTGAATTAAGACAAATCTGAGTTTTGGTAAAATATACTTAAAGTATATTGATGTGTGGGACATACCAGATTTACATGATATTCAATGAATTGAATATAGGACAGATCCTAACTTTACATGATTATACTTATGGATCTTTGTCATTAAGTGAATCATGAAATGTTTATCCTCATACTTGAGATACCAAATAACTGTTATGAATGTAGTGCATTTGTGTGAGATAGTCTAACGCTATCCGTAACTGGTAGCTATAAGGGCTATTTTCAGAAGCGTTTCAAAGTTCATGAGTTATGTTTGTAGTCAAGAGAATTTGTTCCTTTGAATTTGTTTCAAAGCATAATACTATATTTGGGCCCTCGTAGGTTGACAAGATGTTTGTATGGCCATACCCAAGATCAACTGGAATACGTTCGGATGATTTGGTAATCTTGTTCAATCGATATAACGAAATGTAATATTAACTTATGAAATGACTTGATCCATATTCATAGTTAATATAGTATTAGTAGCAAAAGGATAAGTAAAAATGATGAATCATTAAATGGTTTTCAAGGATACCATAATCGATTCGATCTGGGGGCATTGGCGTGTTAGGCTAAACTACCAATGTCATTACTATATTAAGTAATATCCAAGTGGGAGCTGAAAGGTTTTAAGGATATTTTAATATACGTATGACCGGATTCAAACTCGAGACTTTGGGATTGCACACATTACGTATGAGAATTGATGTTAAATAATTAATATATATAAATGTTATTATTATTAATTATTTGTCATGAAATAAATACTTAACGATAGTTAATATTTAACGAGGTTTGGCTAACGGTCATTAAATGTAAACTAAAGGGACTAGAGATGAAATTAGAAGTCGGGAAAGATCTAGAATCCCTCTTGGGATTGTTTGGCCGATCGGTTGGGTTCCCAAACCCAAACCCACACAAACTTGTTCTCCAAGATTAGTTACCTATATATACAAACCCCTTGTATTCATTCTAACCTAATCTTGGTGACTTACAAACCTAATTTCTCTTCTTCTTTTCCTCTTTCTTGTGCTTGGCCGATCGTGTACCAACCCACCCTAGGGTTTCGATTTTTCCAACTCAAGAATAAGTGTTTGGTTTGTTTGTGATCAAGAACCTAGTCTTTCACTTCAATTCGATATTAGTACGTGTATACAAGAGTGAAGGACAAATACATTTGTGTTTGTGGGATTTCTTGGTGGTCGACTATATTGGGTCGAATTATATTAAACCCTAAGCTAGGGTTTTTGGTTTTTGTTTCGCATTCACATTAACGTGTGTTTCTTGATTTGCTAAAAGGTACGCATATTTTTATTCGGTTAATTACTTACATATATTATTCCTATTCTTCCGCTGCATGCTTTGATGATGTTTACTTGCTTTTGTAATTGTTATGATTAGTAAAACCCAACAGCTCGAATATATACAAAAATATTGTATTCGATAGCCAATATCATCAATAAAGTCAAGAAAATACGTGATGAACTTAAGAGCAAATAACTTATACAAAACATTAGAACATTAGGGTATAAAAAGTTCTACGATAAATATAGAACTATCATACCAATTGTTTATATAAATATATATAATAAAAATATTTATGTACATGGAGATTTGAAAAGCTCGAGCTCGAGCTCGGCTCATCGAGCAAATTTATTGGTCTCGAGTTCTAGCTCAATAAAAGCTCAACTCAATCGAGTCAAACTCGAGCTCAAACTCAAATTACTTGATAAAAGTTTAGCTTGTTTACACCCTTAGTATAATTATAAATAACTAGTTTAGTTCCTTTCCAAAGCACCATCTAGTGGAAGACAAAATGAAAAATAAGACAACTTGAAATTGTCTATTTGAGGAACGTGACGTATAGTTTCTCGTGTTGTCTAATTTAAAAATAAAATAAAATAAATAAATAAATAAATAAATAAATCCATGTCTCATAATTTACAAATCGTAAGCAATGGTTTACCCTCCAATTAATTTTTGTTATTTGAACCTGCAGCTAGATGCATGATGTTTATGTTTTTTACTATTGATTTGCATAATGACAATTTTTTTATGGTTATTATTATTATTAATTATTATTTTTAGAACGATAACAATTTTACAATATACAAACCACAAACTATCTCACATAAATTTTGCATATTTTTTTTCAAAACAATTTGTTGCATTTTATTCAATATTTTTTCATCTTTTACATCAAGTAATTAAACAAATAAACTAACCATATCAAAATAACTAGTAACACATATTATCAAACATGTTCTGGACATAACTTGCACACACAACCGTTTAGTTATAGAACCATGTGAAAATTCGGGAATAACATGTGTCTCGACTCTCGACCCAAGACGACCTTGCTAGAACACCTTATGTAATGACATTAAAGTTCATTCTCTTTCAAGCCGTCTTGTCGCTCTCCCCCTCTAAGATAAGAAGTTTGTAAAAAGACATGTGATCCTAGTCTTTCTTGTGCAAAGTGTTTGTAACATAATTTTTTTCTCTAGCTCGCTACTTGCTAGTGGTTCTCGTGGAATGAACTATCGTTGTTCGAAAAAAGAAGTTAGAGAACATTTTCATACCATATGATGTGTCTTTAGACTACACGCCTTTCTATATATTACGATATTCTTTGTGGCACGAGATTTGGAATTTTCAATTGGTAATCAAACCAGTTAATGAAGATATAGTTCAAAACTAGAGGTGGCAAAATGTGTCCAAAAGCAAAAAGATGGGCTAAATTGGCACATTTAGCCCATTTCTTTTTTTGAAATGGGCACATATAGCCCATTGAAAATTTAATTGGGCACTAGCGGGCACATTTTTTCCCCTCGATTCTAGCATTACGATCGTTTTAAAGAATTTTTTTTTATATAATATATTTAAGTTTTTTAATATAAATAAGATATTACGCTTAAAGAAATTTATTTCGTTGTTTTAGGTCTTTTATTAAACAATTTGTATAACATGTGCCCGTTTGGCCCGTGCCCGTTTAGCCCGTACCAGTTTAAGCCCGTGCCCATTCTAGCCCGTGCCCGTTTCGCCCGTGCCCGCCCGACCCGCCCGTTTTGCCACCTCTATTCAAAACCCACCTTGAATGATGAGTTTTCTCCCTCTCAAATTGTACTCAGATGTATCTTTACTATATAAAATGTAAAAATGGTCAAAGGTGAAAGTGAAAACTTGAAACTTGAAAGTTGAAAGTCAATTGTTGAATGTAAAAATGGTCAAAGGTGAAAGTGAAAACTTGAAAGTTGAAAGTCAATTGTTGAATGTTGAAGAAATAAACAATAACTTAATTGAAATGCGTTTAAGGAAACAATAACTTAATTTGGGAAAGTTAAACAATCTCTTCAAGAAGGATTTGTATATTTGATTTGTGAAGATGAAAACAATATTTCACGAACTTTTAAGCAGTATTAAATCATGCATTCTGGATGGTTCCTACATACCTTTTGTTATAGTTGGCAAAACGGGCGAATGGGTCATTTTTAGGCATGGAAACACGGGTTGCTGACCCATTAATATTTTGTTGCCTCTCCTATTATATTGCATTCTATAAATGGTTAATATGGTAATTATGATCAAAAGAGTATTCTTATACTTGCATAAACGAGTTGTGTTGAGTTTATATATATGACATACAATAAAACATGTAGACACCACAGAGTACACAATGGAAGACTTAAGATCATAACAAATAAATAATTAATCGAATTAAATGCGTAACATACCTCTTGCAAATGTCGATCTCTTGAACAAAACAGATGAAGTGGTTTAAAGAGTTGTCCTCACCGCTTTACAACTCAAACCAATTAGGTGTAAGAATAGTGTCTTACTACCACGCTTTGTACACACGAATTAACCAACGAATCAAAGCGATTGCTAGATCTAACACAAGTCCTTGTTTTATGAAAAACAAAACCAAAACACCCTTAGGAGGGGGTTCGCCGAATATAGCAAGAGAGGAAGAGAGAGAGATCTAGGTTAATTCAATGCACAAAGTTATGAAAACCCTAAACCCTAGCCTTTGTATATATAGTGATGAAATATCTTGGAGGAAAAGTTAGGGTTTGGGCTTGGAGAAGCCTCCCTTGGCTGGCCACCCTAAGAGAAGAAAAGGGGATTCCAAATCTTTTTCATTTTCAAGATATTCACCATATATTCTTTCCTTTTTACATTTAACGGTCGTTAGTCATTTCCGTTAAATACTTACCGATCGTTAGACGGACTTTATGTGTAATAATTAATCGTAATCATTAACATTAATTATTTAACTTTAATTCTCATTCGCTAATGTGTGCAATCCCGTGGTCACGAGTTCGAATCCGGACATTCACGTATTTATAAATATATACATTTCCAACAAATTCCCACTGGATATGTTTACAAAACGTGAAATGACATTGGTTAGCGCTCTAGCAACACGCCAATGCCCCCAGACAACTCGTGTATGGTTTTCTGGAGAAAACCAAGTTTCGATGATTCATCATCATATTCATCCTTTGTTTCTAATACCATGTTAATAAGAATATGGATCTCACTCATTTCTTAATTAACTATTCTGCTTTCTCGCTTTATGTGATTGATCAAGATTACCAATTCTTCCGAACATATTCCGAAGACCTTGGGCATGGCCATGCAAACATCTTAACAACCCTACGAGGGCCCAAAGAAGATTATACTTCAAAATAAATTTGAAGGAAACAAATCTATTTTGACTACAAGCGTGATTCATAGATTTCGCAACACTTCGAAAACAACCCTTATAACTACCAATTACGATAGCGTTAGATTGCTTCACAAAATGCACTACATCCATGACATATCTCTCGTATCTCAAGTCGAGGATAAATATTCATGATATACTTAATGACAAAGATCCATAAAGTATCATCATGTAGGTGGATAAGTCCTATACTCAATTCATTGAATATCATCCGAATTAGTCATGCTACGCATCAATATACTTTCAAGTATATTCTAACTAATACTCGATTTGTCTTAATTCAATATCATTCCCATGTTATTGATTGACAATGGACTATTTAGAATAACTTAAGTTATTCAAGGATTTAAACATGCAAATATAGGATAACATCATAATAAATGAATAATAAACATAACAAAATACTTTATTTCATTTCAATAATAATGTTTACAATATCCTTTTATCTAAAATACTTAGTCACGTATGGGCATGAAACTACTAGCTAAACGAAGTCCAAACTTATCGACAAATGATTAAGTTTTTCACCGTAAGGCCTTCGTTAAAGGATCCGCTAGGTTATCATCTGTGTGAACTTTGAGCAACTCAATTTCACCTATCTCGACTTGTTCTCGAACATAGTGATATTGTCTAGGATAGTGTCCGTGCCCTTCATGACCTGTGTTCATGGGCAAAAGTAATTGCGCAGAATTGTCACAATATACTTTAATAGGATTTTCAATCGACGGCATAACACCAAGCCCCAAACAAACTTCCTTATCCAAACAGCTTCCATGGCAGCCTCGACGCCGCTATGTACTCACTTTCAGAGCGTACATCGCAAGTGTTGTCTGCTTTTGCTCTTCCAATCCACAACACCTCCATTGATGACAAATATGTAACCCGTCCGAGACTTCGTATCATCTTTGTCACACTTCCGTGATGCATCGCAAGAACTCGTAATGCATGCTCGCTTCGATTTCCCATACACTATGAACATATCTCTTGTAGCCCTAAGGTACTTGAGAATATGTTTAACAGCAGCCCGTTGAATTTCACCCGGATTCGCTTGATACCGATCGTCAAGTTTTGAGCAAACGCCACATCGTGCCTTGTGCATCGCACCGCATACATGATAGATCCTACACCAAGCATAAGGAACTTTCTTCATACGCCACCACCTCAGTGTGTGAAGCACAACCTTGGCGCTCAAACCATGATTTACTTGCATTGGCAAAAATCCTTCTTGAATTTTGCATATTGAATCTCTTCAATATTTTGTCAATGTAAGCACTTTGGCTTAAACCAATTAGCCGCCTTGATCTATCCCTCAGAGATCTTGATTCCAAGTATGTATGTCGCTTCCCTAAGTCCTTCATCGAGAAACATTTACCAAGATAGGCTTTCACCTCATTTAGACTTGGTATATGATTTCCCATGATTAATATGTCATCGACATACGAACAAGGAAAGTAACATGACTCCCACTAGCTTTGTGATATACACATGGCTCATCAAGATTCGAGTAAATCCAAAACTTTTGATTTCTCCATCGAATCTTTTATTCCATTGCCTTGATGCTTGCTTCAGTCCATAAATGGACCTTTAAGCTTGCATACACGGTTAGGAAATAATGGATTCACAAACCCCTCAGTCGTGCCATATAGATGTCTTCATCTAGACGACCATTCGTAAAAGCGGTTTTGACATCCATTTGCCAAATCTCATAGTCATAGTGTGCAACTATAGCTATGAGAATCCTAATAGCTCTTATGTCCGCTACAGAGAGAATGTCTCCTCGTAATCAATGCCATAGGTTTGAGTAAAACCTTTAGCCACTAGACGAGCCTTGTAGGTGTGTACATTGCCATCCATGTCGGCTTTTCTTTGAAGATCCACTTACTTCCAACGACTTTAGCATTGGGAGGAAGGTCAACTTCAATCCGTACATCATTATCTTTCATGGATTGCATTTCATTCATAGCAATCGCCATTTATCCTTTTCGTGATCACCATGGCACCTTTATAGTTAAAGTGTTCATTAAGATCCCCAACTATATTTTCCTCCACCTCACGTTAAGACATAGACGGTCAGTGCACGATAGTCCTTTCGCACTCACGAATGGGAACAACTTCGTGAGGAGCGCCTAAGCTTTCGTGCTCTTCTTGAAGTTGGCTAGTATTTTCGTAAGGTGTTGTATCTTCTTGATCATATTCCGCATCATATACTCTCCCACCGAGTTCTTGAGATATGAGATTCCTTTCAAGGAAATCTCCATACCTAGCCACTATGACTTTGTTCTCACCGGGTAGTAAAAGTAGTAACCCATAGTTTCCTTAGGGTATCCTACAAAGATACACTTAATGATCCGGTTGAGCTTATCCGTGAGTCACGCTTAACAAACGCCTCACATCCCTGCACCTTTAAGTAAGAAAAGTTGGGAGTTTTTCCGTCCATATTTCATATGGAGTTTTAACAACCTTCTTCGTTGGAACCATATTCAAAATGCGAATAGCGCTTCAAGGGCATAATCCCAAAAGTAAAAGGAAGAGTCGAAGTTCAAACATTGATCGTACCATGTCAAGTAAAGTACGATTTCTCCTTTCGATACACCATTTTGTTGTGGAGTATAAGGAGATGTGAGTTGTTGGATAATTCCACACTCGCCTAAGTAATCTTTGAACTCTTGACTTATATACTCACCACCTCTATCGGATCAAGAGCTTTAATCTTCTTACCGAGTTGTAATTCTACTTCACTTTTGAAAACCTTAAATGTTTCAAAGACTTCATGTTTATGTTTAAGTAAATAAACATAACCATAACGATCGAAATCATCCGTAAAGTTAAGAAGTAGGTAGCACCACGCTTTGACACATGTCTAAGTGGACCACACACATCGCTGTGTATCAATCCAAGTAGATCGAAGCCCTTTCCACTTGTGGTGAAAAGGTTTCCTTGTCATCTTCCCGCCTATGCAAGACTCGCATTTGTCAAATGATTCATCATCGACCGCTTGTAAAAGCCCATCGTGTTGCGCTTTTCCATGCTTTCTTGCCTATATGGGCAAGGCGACAATGCCAAAGATAAGAAGAGTCACAGTTCAACTTGCTCTTCTTATTGCTAATGCTATACAACTAATTATTTTCATTGGATACACAACCATCCATATCAATTTCAAACACACCAAGCATAGGAATTGCATTAAAGTAAAAACATTATTTAAAGAAACCGAAATTCCATAACGGTAAAAGTGTGCACAAAACCAATATCTTTTAACAAAGAAATCAAATAACACCCCTAACAATGGAGGGTGCATAATGACAATTATTTAGTTCCAAAATTAAGCCCAAGGCAACACTAAATCAAAAGTCCCTATGGCTTCGACAACCGCACGCTTTCCATTTCCAACGACAAGTATCTCTCTCACAGTCGCCTTCCTTGCTCCTCTAAGTCCTCGCGATGTATTACGATGTGAGTACCACATCCCGTATCATATATCCGTGAATTTTGCTTATGAGGAAAAGAAAATAATTCAAACATAAAAATACCGATGAGCTAGGCACCATCTTATTTTTATTCAAGGCACTCATTCGTATAAACCGATAGCCCGCTCCAAGGACCCGTGAGTTGCAAGGTGGCAAGTTAAATCCTTCTTAGGATTCTCCTTTTCTTTGCGGTGGTTCTTCTTAGGAGTCGTGGATGACAACTTGTTTCCTTTCCTTTTCCTTTCCTTTCTTATCTCGCTATGGCTTTGGCTTATTCACCCTACCACCTTGTATTGCTAGTACAAGCAGTGTAGGAGCCTTCTTTGGCAATCTCTTCTCAAGTCTACAAGCATTGCATGTAACTCATTCATCGCCTTCCCGCAATGCATGTTAAAATTTCGCACAAAATCACCAAATCGCTCTCGATTAAGGGAGTGATTGATGAGGCCGACACATACATCGTTCGAGTAACCACAACCGAGCTTCTCCAATTGGTCCAAGTGATGTTTCATCTCAAGGACGTGGTCGGAGACATTTGCCAACCTCCCGCTTGCAGCCTATGAACCTTTTCAATTAGTTCATACAGCTCACCGTTGGTGGCTTCTCAAACATACGCTTGAGTTCATCTAGCATGCTCATAGGCGGATAGTGCTCAAATTGTTTTTGCAATTGAGCGACATCCCCGAAAGCATTAGACACGCCACATCATTGTGCTTCTCATATTCAACACGATATGCCTCTTGTTCAAGAGCAAGAGTCGTGTCGAGAGGAGCATCGTGCAGAGGTGTAGTCAAAATATCAAGTCTTTTGGCAACACGAAGGATGATCCTAAGTGCACGATGCCAATCATTGAAATTAGGGCCACCACTTGTCTCTTCCAATCATATCTTTGAAAGCGTAACTCATTAAGCTCATAGTGTTTTCAGTTGATGAGCCATCTACGTAAAAAGTTCAAAAACCATAATTAGTATTTTGATAATTTTCCTTTTCAATAAACAATTAAATACCCAAGGTTCATATTCATATAACCAATTAATTATTATTGAAAACTAGGATCCAAATTGTCATAATCTCATCACGCCGCTTGATCCGCTAGTAATGAACCTTATACAAAATGGTAGAGCTTTTGCTCAATTGCCAATTTCAATTGCAATTCCTAGATTTATGGGATTTACATATAGCCAATTTCAATTGCCATGTAAACATGTTTTATCCCATCTTATGCCTTGAGTTGCCGCTCACCGCCTAACTCAATTAAGTTGTCCAACTTAAGAAACCGCAAAATCGTCCATGCCCGCTCACGACACGTGGACATTTTACCCTTTGATTACGATCTAAGTCACGCTCACGCAAATAAAAGGTAATCTTAGGTGTTTCCGCTTCACCGGATGGCATATAACTTAAATTAAAGGGTAATAATTTTGATGTCAATCAAATATGTACAAAGATGTCATGCATTCATCTTCGTAGCATAGGTTTTATTAAAACATTTATATCCTTGTTTTAATGATTTAAGCTTTTCATCATCAAACTTTAATCGAGGTATTGGATAACCAATTAAAGAATCACCTTAATTACCACTATATCCTACTACTGCATGAGTCATAAGACCCAAGTTATTCGGATAATTACCACAAAAGTGGCGCGTAGAAATTAAAGTAATTCACCCTTAAGATTTTATGCACACATATAGGAATACTTGGTAGCTCCATTAAGACGCACAAACGAGCGGAGAATCGTCACACAAGCATATTAAAACCCTCATCTTTAGGGTCACAATTTAATGCGTACCTCCTTGTACCCATCACACGCTTTGTCATTAATGGGTGAGCCGCTCTAACTATTTTGTGCAAAAATCAATCAATTAAACGATTATGATTACTATGCTTAAAATACATGTTTCACCATTGTTTAGGTCGCTTTATTTTTCTTATAAAAATACCCTTGTTACACATAACAAACAAGCAAGTATTTAAAAATAAACAAATAAACAATGAATGCATAACATAATAATAAGTCATGCATATCAAATAGCCACATGCAAACCTTTTGATAAATCCTATTAATAATCAATTCTAGATCCGTCAATATGTATATGTTTAATTAAGACTTTCACCCGCTTTCAACAATGTACAAGGTGAGCCACATGCATCGATTCATCGATTGCGTAAGTCAAAATCAAACACATACCACATAGCACATAATTGATTAAATAATAATGATTGAGGTCTTCCCCAATTTTAGATCTATCATAATATTTAGTGTATATCACTTAACCAAGTAAAACATACAATAAAAGCAGATCCATGATAAAACATGCATGTAATTATCATGGATATAAATCACACTTAACAATTAATGCAATTAAACAGAGTTACGCAATACACATAAAATTGCATGCAACCTAGGGTTTCTAATCCAATTAAAACTCAAGTTTACAAAACCCTAATTAGGGCACCAAAAACGCCCCCTAAAAAAAAAATTAGGGTTTAGGTTTTGCAAACCCTAGATCTACGCATACAAATAATAACACAATCATGTTTATTTTATTTATGTGTTTCAGTAATTAATTACTTGTTATACAAGGCTCGTGATGCCACCGTTGAGTTTATAATACATGAATACAATAAAACATGTAGACACCACAGAGTACACAATGGAAGACTTAAGATCATAACAAATAAATAATTAACTCGAATTAAATGCGTAACGCACCTCTTGCAAATGTCGATCTCTTGAACAAAACAGATGAAGTGGTTTAAAGAGTTGTCCTCACTGCTTTACAACTCAAACCAATTAGGTGTAAGAATAGTGTCTTACTACCACGCTTTTGTACACACGAATTAACCAACGAATCAAGCGATTGCTAGATCTAACACAAGTCCTTGTTTTATGAAAAAACAAAACCAAAACACCCTTAGGAGGGGTTCGCCGAATATGCAAGAGAGAGAGAGGAAAGATCTAGGTTAATTCAATGCACAAAGTTATGAAAACCCTAAACCCTAGCCTTTGTATATATAGTGATCAAATATCTTGAAAGAAAAGTTAGGTTTGGGCTTGAGAACCCCCCTTGGCCGGCCACCCTAAGAGAAGAAAAGAGGATACCCAAATCTTTTCCATTTTCAAGATATTCACCATATATTCTCTCATTTACATTTAACGGTCGTTAGTCATTTCCGTTAAATACTTAACGATCGTTAGACGGACTTTATGTGTAATAATTAATCGTAATCATTAACATTAATTATTTAACTTTAATTCTCATTCGCTAATGTGTGCAATCCCGTGGTCACGAGTTCGAATCCGACATTTACGTATTTATATAAATATATACATTTCCAACATCCGTGGACATGATAACCACGGTTTAAATTGGCAGACATATCCATTCAAGTGTCTTACGGTCTTACAAGACCATACGAATACTCGGGCAAAAGAGACGGTATATAGCGACAAATAGTTATAATTACTAAATCGTGATTCTTGTTTGACACTTGATGCAAAACTTACGGGTTCAATATGTAATTATTGAAAGAAAAAAGTTTATGTGTTAAAAAAAATGATAGAAGTTTAAAAATTAAATAATATTTAAAATATTAATTTAGCTGTAGATGATAATGTTACCATTTTTAACCAATTGTATAATAGTCCACTAATATTACTTAATTTTAAGCCTTTACGTTTTAAGAAATATTGTTCACTTTTTATAAAAGCAACTATGTAAATTAGTATTGATAGAGAAACCATTTATTTATTTATTTTTAAATTGATAAACATGTAGAGATTGCCAAATATTAAAAATTTGTCATTTAGAAACAAAAAATAAAATAGACTATGTGACATTAACTTGTTTTGAAACAAAAAATAAAATAGTAAAATTGTCGTTTAATCATTTAAGTTTAAGGGATATTATAGGCAACTAACATTACTCAAGTTTTAATCATTTAATCATTTAAGTTTAAAGAACGGATATGCATGCATTATAAGTAGTAGAGATTTGTTGACTAAAGATTCTCTAATGTTAACCATACAATTAAGCGAAAATTACAACAGAGTCTCAATTGGTTGCATGTTGATTAACAGATGACCACTTTTTCTTCATGTTTCAAATTGACCATCGATTTCGCCCCTTTTTATTTATCAAACCGGTTGAAATGCACAAGGTTTAAACACGTGTCTCACTTAAACCCCCGCCCCACGTCAAATCTTAGACAAAAATCCACGTCAGCGCACATGAGCATGCACAAGAGAATTTCATTTTCCTTTTAAAATGGGCGAAATGACTATGTGGCAGGTGAAACGGGGCGAAATGTCATAGGTAAGGAATTTTTTTTTATGAGTCTAGGTGCGAGGTTAAGAGAGCATTTTGTACAGTGCGTTTTCATCTAGTCAACACCATAGGGCCAAACACCACACTGTCCCAAGCGTTTCGTTTGTCGCGCCGTCACTATTGGGTTATGTGTGGACCAATGACACTACTTTTACCCATGACACCGCTTTTATTTAAGGGATGCGTGTTTTGTGTTTAGTGATATATTATGGTGTTATAGGATAAAGTGATGAGATGTCAACACTTTTTCTATGACACCATACCCATAGCAGTGTAGCACCAACTGTACCCAATGCTCTAACGAAGAACAACGATATGATCAAATTTTATTCTATTGACAGATTTTTTTAATGATTCCATTGATATTTTGTATATTTGCTTATATGATTATGATGATATTTTATATATTTTGTACGTCTCATTTTCCATTTTAATTATTTTTCTTATTTAATCTTAACTCTTACATTATATGTTTTTTTGCATATCGCTTCATCAAAATTAGGTATTGTTATTTTTTTCGTTATAAGAGGACATGTTGTCGTTGGTAATTATTGTCACAGATATTGCTAAATCAATGTTACGGCAGCCGAATTTACAAATAGCAACTTTATTAATTTGAAATGAAAATATTAAAGTCCAACCAAAATTTTATATTCTTTAGTGGAAGTATTATGTTAATCTAATGAAATCTTGTGGGGAAGATTTTAGTGTTGAGCTTTCTCGGTTGGTAGACCCATTTTTGGAATGGTCTTTTAAGGAGATTGGTCATATATCGGTCAAATATACCTGCTTACTAATTAAAATTAGTTTTCTACAAATGGGTGTACTTAACTTTAGGCAAAAAAAAAAAAAAAATTTTGGCCATTGCATGCTTAAGTTAAAGAGTCTAAATCTAGTATAAGAAAAGCTATAAATCTTCTATGACGCACTCGTCATCGTCTTTCTATCTCTCACCTCGCATTGATCGACACAGAACCTCGGTTTCTTTAAAAAGCTAACGTGAAGACGTAATTAAGATAAGCGTCTTGGCCAACTTTTTTTTTCAAAAATTTCATCTCAGCTGTCACATTAACTTTTGAACACTTTACGTTACCTTTACTTTTTAGCTGTAGCGATCACCATCTAATCAATAACATAAAAATAACCAATTTTATATAAACATACTACAGAATATATCTTACACACGCTCACAAACAACAAAAAATAATTATAAAAACTGAAAACCATCCCACTTTTTTCATTGTTTTCTTTAGGTGAAGTGTTTCACCTTTCACTCCCTCTTTTTTGCCTTTCACGCGCCAAGTGGTGTATGCCGTAATGGTTCACCTTGGCTTCACCAATACCATTACATATAGACATATATAGTCAAAGAGAATACATTACCTATTGTTGTTGATAAGATTTAAAGGATGCAATCAAGTGCCATTGGAGTATTGGACCATTAAGTGCCATTGAGGGACTATTAATTAACACGTTTCTTTAATTAGTCAAGCAAAAGTACAAACTACTAAGAAAAATGCCTACTTCCATTATAGCTTTTGCATGTCAAATTCATTAAAAGCAATGAATTGACTATTTATAATTACAAATGAAACATGGTTTTTAAGGTATCTGACTTTAGTAATGATATAATTAAAGAAAATGAAAAGTTTTATCTAACTTTTGGTTATCATTATCTTAATCATGAATTAGTTCAACACTAAAAGAATGAAAGAATGAATAAATTTTAGGTTACAAATTACTAAATGCCATTACTTGAAAAAAGAAGAAGAAAGGGTTATAGTTCTCATTAGTGACTTGACTTCAGAGAATGCATTGAGTTTCTTTTTAAGACCCATTGAATTTAATATACATTATTAAAAGTTTCTAACTATTAACACTCAAATTGATACTTAAAAACTCGATTTTTGAGTAGACATCGATTATCCAGGACATTTGATGTGGGGAACAAAAAGGAAAAGTCTTTTGTTTGGAGTGGTTACTTTCAATTTGTTTTGTCTTCGTGAGTTGGTTAGTTGGGAATGGATATTCATTTGTACAACATAATCTAAAACATGTTTTTGAATTAAAAATGATATTTACTTTTAGTTGGGAATGGATATTCATTTGTTTTGTTTTCTGTGTAACTAATTAACTATAACAAGTGAACGTCATTTTTTTTTTTTTTTTTTTTCAATTTTAAGGACTATTTCGCAACGCAAGTAATCCACGTGGACTACTTTTGCCATTTTCTTTTGCAATAGACTATTTGGTGAACAATAACTACCTCCTGGAAATTGTTCATATTAAAAATCAAGAGGATGGATTTGAAATAAGACTTGTGCTTTATAGCAAGAAAAGAGATAAGAGAAATGGAATTTGACTATTTTTATTGTTTGGTAGGGAGAAATAAAAAAATAGAGAATTGAAGAGGAATTGGTGAAGAAATTAAGAGAAATGAGTAGTATAATTTCAGTAACTCTATTTTCATCATTTTTAGTTGAGGAATTGGAGAAATTGATTTTTTCTAATTCGGTTCTTTGTAATCGCTTCCAATTATATAAGTCTATTAAAGAATGGACTTTGTTAAAAAAAAATATGTAAACAAATTACGTGCAACATTGGGTGCTTATAACATTTTAAAAATAAATAAATAAAATGGTGATATTATCATAGTATAATCCTTTTTTATTTTGATTTCAAAGATAAAAAAAAATTTGTGATTATTTTTTATTTCAATTCTATGATGTTACAAAACAGTGAAATTCAATAAATTTCTCACTCATTTTCATTTATCTGAATTTATATTCTGTGCTTCATTCTAATCTCTTAAATTCTCTTTATCAAACGTGCCCTTGAAAAGATATATGGCTATTCGTTCAATACTTTTTTGCATTTAGGCTCTTCAACCAAATTCTTTAAAAGAAATTCAAATTTGAAGAAACAATGCATATTTTACTTAAGTTCATCGTTCAGAAAAGTGTTATCTCCAACCATATTCTCTAAACCTAAACTTCAAAACCTCTTTATACAAGATTGATATTTTTTTTCCTAGTGACTAAATTTCTTCACATTGCTTCATGTAGCATTATTATATGTTTGGAGGATGAATAGTGATCCTTTGAATATGGAAAATTTTGATCGACACTAAAAAAAAAAAATAATAATAAAATGAAGCATGGTTGGAGACGGTTTTATATGCTATATTCTTCAAATATGAAGAAAAATATGGTCAAAAGGCCATGGTTGAAGATGGCCATAACTAGTTAAGTAATGCGTCATAACTTGTTTAAGCTGAATTTTATATAAATGGCCGATTTTCATTAAAAAATTAGTTTTTCTTTTTATTTTATCCCAACTCAAACAAATTAACTGAAAGGCATTGTGAAAACAGAATTTTATATAAATGGTCGATTTTCATTAAACAAATTAGTTTTTCTTCTTATTTTGTCATAGAGGTTGTGCGTGTATCTCTAGTTTAGCCTCTTTGTCGATTATTAGTTGTTTGGTTGTTATGTTTTGAAGTTGTTCAAAACATAGTGTTTCATTACCATCCTTTTTGTACCAAATATTTTTTATTTTAATATATTTATCGGGTATAAACCTTTTTAAAAAAAATACATTTGCTTGAATGAACTGATATACTGTACCGTTTAATATTTGTTGCTTAGGTTATTTGAATAATTAGTGATTTAAAATAGCATCTCCTTTTCTAATAAAATCTTCATATTTCTTCTCCAACCTATTTTTCTTTAGCGTTGATGGTGATTAGGTAAAGAAGATAATTATGAAGATGGTAACAGTAGTTACTTTGAATGTAAAAAGGAAGTCCTTGAAGAAGACAAAACGTGTCTCATATAACTTTGGTTTCATTGGAAAAGAGTTTAGGTGATGTTGGTGTAGTTTGTTCAGTTGTAATTTTAAATAATAATCTAACAACATATGTCGACTTAAATTAAGTTAAAGTATTATATGTCAATTTAACGAGATCTTGGGAGAAAGATTCTTGGTCGTTTTGTGTGACGCGGATTTCATGCAAAAAAGATGTCATTGCACAATCTTTTCGTTTTTATTTGTTTTTCATTTTTTCATCAAGTTGTTAGTAGGAGTAATAATTTTGTTTTATATATTGCTTCTAGGGTTAATAGTGAGAGAATAGGATAAAGAAGCTACAAATGCCAATAGCAATCAAAATCACCATCGAGTATTAAAATCTATGAAACGATAATTGAAAGTAATTTGATTAAACATAACTAGATTTGCCTATATTGATCACAGAACATGTTAATATCATTGCAACCATATGAAATTTGAGATTGTTATTATCAACTTTTAGTTTGATTTAATGATGCATCATATAAACCATACCGGGTAGCTTTGGTTAGGGCCAAGCAAGAATGGACCGAAAATTGAACTGAACTGGAAAACCAAGCCGAACCGGACCGAATTGAATTGAAACGACCATATTCGATTTGGTTTCGGTTCTATATACTAATGGTTTTTTGTTTCGGTTCGGTTTAGTTCGACCCAAAACCGAGAAAAAACACACCTAAACTATATAAACCGAACCGAACCGAACAAAGCCGAACCCAACCGAACATATTCGGTTCAATTTCGTTCTATATACTAATAGTTTTTGGTTCGGTTCGGTTCGGTTTTCATCGGTTCGGTTTGATTTCGGACCGATGCTCAGCCTTTTTGGGTATCATTGCCCGTGACTCCAAAGGATCGATTCTCTTATGTTCTAGCGAGATAAGGTCGGCGACTGATCCACTCTTGGTTGAAATTTAAGCTATTACAAATGCTTATCTATAGGGGTGTCATATTTCCGACCGACCGGACCCGAACCCGACGAAGGATATTCGGTCGGGTTACCTCGTCCAAAATCCACTCGGGTCAATCGGGTCAACCCGATTAACCCGAGTACTAACTAGGGTCGGTATCGGGTTCAAAATATTTGAAAATTCGAGTTCGGCCTCATTCCGACTAACCCGACTTAATTTTTTTTTTTTTTTTTTTATTTATTTATTTTTTTTAACTTTTCCCAATCTTTATTCAATTGAAAGGCCCAAATTAGTGCATGAACATATATTGCTTCATATATTTGGTTTTATATTAATTTTCATTTTATATAATTGACCTCGATTGAAAACAAACGCATTACAAAAGAAAATGTAAATCCAACTATAAAATGCATGTATTAGTGCGCTTCACCGATATGAATATAATAACCTTTTAAAAACCAATAGACATTATATTCATAACGCTTTGGTTACTAAATTTAAGAAATTAAATTCTAGAATTATATAAATGGACTTGACCGAACCCGACTTGACCCGACCCGACCGATTGACCGAACCCGACCAACCCGAAGTTCAAATAGGGTCGGGTTCGTATATTATTTTTGTTGACCCGACTTCAACCCGACCGACCGACCCAACCCGACCGACCAATTCGAATGACACCCTACTTATCTATCTCACAAGGTTGGCAAATGCAACAATTGAATCGGACTCGAAATTGACTATATCTTTTGTTTCTTCAAAACTGACCTTCCAAGGACCGTAGCTGCTATTATTGATGATATTAAGGTATAGGTATCCCAGTTTGCTCTCTCTTTTTCATGGGCGAATGTAATTTAGCGGCTCATCATGTCGCTAAAATAGCTTTTATTTCTCATGTAAACTTCGTTTGGGATGTACCTTTTCCTGTTCAAATTCCCTCATTTGAGAGGTGTGATATATAAATTATTGTGGTTGCGGCTTCTCTTTGCAACAAAAAAAAAAAAAAAAAAAAAAAAAAATGTAATACAAATTAAAAAAATGGTGCACGCGATCACTTTTGCCTCGGTTTTCCATCCGTGTGATAGTAGTTATCCATTAACCGAACTAAGGTGTCATTTGTTTTTTTCAGAAGCTATTTCTTCATCCGCAAACCATGTCCGAGAGAAGAGTACATTTAAGCTCTTCATCCGCAAGAAGAAGACCGTTTGTTTTTTTGTGCTATCAAGATTTCTTTCATTTTTCTTCTTTTCTTCTTTTTATTTTCACTAGTATTTTTGTGCTAATGAAGTAATTTTTTTTCCTTTTCTTTTCACTAGTTTTTTACATTTTCGCTGCTTTTTACATTTTCCTCAATTTTCTATGTTTTCATCTGCTTTTTAATGTTTTGTCATTTTTTACATTTTAGTCCATTTTCTTATGTTTTCGTCCGGTTTTACGTTTTCTGCTTTTTTTTATGTTTTCGTCTGCTTTCTTTCGCTTTCATTCGCTTTCTTACATTATCTTACGCTTTGTTAGGTAAGATAAAATAACGTACAAAAAACATATAAAATCATATGAAAATGGAGGAAAAAGTAAAATAAACACATGAAAATATAAAAAACGGATTAAAACGTAAAAAGACGGACGAAAGCATAAAAAACGGATGAAAACGTAAAAAAAGGATGAACACGTAAAAACAGACGGAAACATAAAAAAAACATACGAAAACATTAAAAAACATGAAAAACGAACATAAACGTAATAAAGCGGACTAAAACTTAAGAAAACAGGCGAAATTGTAAGAAAACGGACGGAAACGTAAAAAAACGGACGAAAACATAAGAAAACGAACGAAAAGTAAAAAGCAGATGAAACGTAAAAAGGGCGAAACGTAAAAAGAGGCGAAACGTAAAAAAGCAGACGAAACGTAAAAACGGACGAAACATAAGAAAACGGACGAAAACGTAAAAAACGGACGAAACGTAAAAAGGCGAAACGTAAAAACGGCGAAAACTTAAAAACGGGTGAAAACGTAAAAACGGACGAAAACATAAAAAGACGGACGAAACGTAAAAGAGATGTAAGATATTGAGAAGAGATGTAGGGTTGTGAGAAGAGGTAAGAAGTGGAAAAGAAGATAAATTATGTCTGCATGATAAGAGGAAATAAGAGATTTTAGCCTCTTATATCCGAAAAAAAAACTATTTCAAAGAATACGTCTGTATATCACAGACAAAAGAGGCAAAGAAGATTCTTTGAATACGTCTGCATGGTATTTGTGTAAGCCTATTTTTTTTGGCTTATTTGCTTATGTGATTTCAAGTAATGTTTACAAGCCCATTTTTTCAAGCTTGTTTTGAACCTTATATAGAGAATATATAAGCTTGTCATGAATCAAAGATAAACAAACACATAAGCTAAACAACATGTGTATCCATCACGATAACCTAAAAAGCTAATAAGCTAAAGAATTAAAATAAACAAACACCCCTCTAGTTAACCAAAGTTATTTTACTTTGGCTAAACATTTCCATTGTCAAAGTCTATGGTTTTACAAAAGTTTAAGATTAACATATATGATAATTTTGCTGGTAGGAAATTTACAGTGTACCACACTTACAAGCATTGTATTCTAAGTGAATTTACAGGCCCAAGTCCATGATCTCATTTAGATGGGCCATCATTGTTTTGTTGAATTTGTTTTAGAAAGTCCTAAACTTCCAAGTGAATTTTAAAAATGCACGCAGTTTTAAAAAATGTCACTATTCTCACTCCACAATAACACTGACTGCATGTTCATGGATTGCACATAAGAGCTTATGTGCGAGATAGGTGATTTGGCAAGATTATGCAGAAGACGAAGCCAGTGTGGCGAGGGCATGTTTTGTTGATCATGTCCCAATTGTTGGGTCTTATATTGATGGACAAACAAAGCATTTGTTCTTCCTTGCTTTTCAACATCTTATCCTACACACAAAGTTTGGGTATAAAAGTAAATTCTATATTGTGTTTGCTACGCACTAATTAAGTTTTTAGCAAATAATATTAAAGATTGCCTTCTATGGCACAAAGCATTTGTGAGTGTCTTTTTAGCGACTAGCGACAAGCGAGTAACGGCTTAAATAAAAGTTTGTTTGATAACAAGTAACTAGTAGTTGAACTTTTGTGTGACCGCTCATTTAAAAGTCTTCATCAAAAAGCATTTAGATCTTGCCGTTAGCGTTTGGCTCTCAAATTACACTTATACCCTTATTATTTATTTAAACAATTTTTATGCTAATGTGTATATGTTTTTTTACGCTATTTTATACGTTATAATTACAACTACAATTACGTTACAAAACATTTTTATGAAATAAACATATACTGCTACTCTGCTTATTGCTACTTCTACTTTGCTTATTGCTACTTCTATATTTCGCCAAACATACCCTACGTCTAAACTTTTTTAATACATCAAAATTAGTTTTTAGCAATCAAAATGTGTTGTGTAACCATCGCGTAGTTAAAAGTAAATAATGTGCAAACTAGTCATTTTGTTAAAATACTAGCAGGGTAACGACATGTTGCGGCGGTGGGTACCCCATTCATTAAAGTTTTCAGCAAACTATGTCTTTTCATTATACTTTTTTCGTGACAATACATTCAATGAGGATGGCTAGAAAACGACTTAAAACAATAACAAACTACTTTATATAAAAATACGCATTAAAAGAGTTTCACTACTCACGTTTTTTAAACATGTGTATCAGTGAAAATTAAGACCAAATAAATTACAAATCTATTTAAGCCTGCCTAATATTTTTTTTGGTTAACACTTATTTATAAAATTCAAAGAAAATTATGCCATTAATTTCGTTTTTTATTCCGCATGTAACCCTAAAGTTTGTGAAATAAAAACTTTTGACGTCCGAATTTATTAAACTGGTAGCCCAAATTCCGCTAGAGTTAAATTACAAGTCTTTTTATCTTTACATTCGAAGCAAGTTACAAATTAGGTTGGCTCCAGTAAGGGTGTGAGATCGACTCCCACGATCGATTCACCATCGATCGGCCTTCTGTGGGAAGTCGATCGTCCTCCCTTTTTCAACAACTTGGTCGTCCCCCGATCGAATGGTTTGGTCATTTTTCATGCTAAAAGTGACTTTGTTACCGTTGCAAAAGTAAGTTTCAAACGAAAAAAAAAAATCCGAACGTTTGAAGGTTAAAAAAGAAACTACTAAACTACCATATAAATACGCAACATATTTACACACTTAAATTCACAAATCTCACAATCCTAGATTATTATAGTTTTTAATAAGTGTTGTAATGTTTTAATAAGTTTCGTAATGTTTTTATTTTATTAGAATTATTATTAATGTTTTTTTTTTTTTTTTTTAAATTGATTATGGTCGCCCTTAATGGGACACTTAATCGCCTGAAGATCGCTGGTTAAAGAAAGCTGACGTGGCAGAGAAAATGAGAGGATTGAATGCCCTTACTCGATGCAGCCTTAGGTAAATACGTGTGTATACTTGAAAGTTGAAAAATATATATTTTCTACTTTAGCCATATGGTAATATGTAATGAACCGTACTATATAAGCACTACGTCATTTCATATAAAAATATAGTCTATGATATTCATGTTAGATTTTGGGACATACCCAAAGAATAAAACAGTAAAGCAGGATGTAAGTTGATTACGTAGAATGCAATATTTTAAATATCTTTTTACCGTTATCAATGGGCCATTTTGACATCTAACACTAATAGCATCTACAATAGAGGACTTCTAAAAGGTTATTAAATTTTCATGTCATACAATTACAAACCTTTTCACAATATAAAGCTATTCACATAATGGAAAGCTCTCTAAAGCGTTAGAAATAAAAAATGCGTTACATACTTTTTATTACAATGCAAAGGGTGAACCTTTTTCATTTTATGTCATGCAAAAACATCCCTCGTCTTGATTTATAAACCATTTCACAACATGAGGAATTTTCAAATGCTTACTCTTATTTTGACGCTACTAGGACAAATCCCCACCATCTATTTAATTAGATCTAATGGTGGGATTAACCCAAGATTTAATATGCCTAAACCCAAGTTCACGTTTTTTTCTTGCTTTTTGTTTTTCTTTCTTTCTTTCTTCTTTTTTTTTCTCTTTCTTTTTTTTTTTTTTTTTTTTTAATTATTCACGCTTTTTTGATACAATCGCTTTGTTTTTTTTTTTTTTTTTTTTTTTTTTTAATAATGTTTTTTGTTAATATTCACGCTTAATTTTTCAAAATTCACATTTTTAATATTCATGTTTTCTTTTGTTTGTTAGTTTTTTTTAATTCACGTTAATTACGCTTTTTTTAATTCGCTTTTTCTTCCTTTCATACGCCGTCCGCTTCAACACGCTTTCATCTATTTTCGTCCGCTTTCATACACGCCGCTTTCTTCCATTATTCATACGCCGTCCGCTTTCATCGTGTTTTTACGTTTTCATACATATTCGTCCATTTTCGCTCGTTTTCACGTCGTCCGCTTTTAAATGTTTTCGTCCGCTTTTAAACGCTTTCATCGCTTTCAATATCACAGTGATATTCGAGCGATCAAGTGATATTCTAAATATCACAAATGATACCGCGAATATCGCAAGTGATGTTATGTGATATTCGAATATCACAAGTGATATTCGTGATATTCAATATCACTTGCGATATTCTCAATACCACAAGTGATTTTTGAATACAACAAGTGATTTTCAACTAATGTTTTGTAACACGAAAATCATACGTGATATTCAAAATATCACTGTCATGTTATGCCTAGGTTGATATAATAAGATCTTAGCATGTCCTTTGTGTTTCTTTTGTTCCATACCGCACGCATGAGTAGGATAGAAGACCAAGGATTTCATTTGTGTTTGTGGCTTTTGGTTTTATTCGTTGACAGTAACAAGAAAGAAATAAAAGACTTGCCTCCTACTTTGCTACACATACACGTAAGAAATAAATTCAAAATATTACACGTTGATATCAAGAAAATCACAAGTGATATTGATAATATCGCAGTGATATTCATACTATCGCAAAGTGATATTCGGAATATCGCAAACTCATATTCGTAATATCACAAATGATATTCATAATATCACGAGTGATATTCACAAAATCACAAGTGATATTCGAATATCACAACGCGATATTCGAAAATCACAAAGTGATATTAACAAAATATCACTTGTGTTTTCGAATATCACAAAGTGATATTCGATAATCACAAGTGATATTCTGAATATCACATAAATCACTTGTGATAGTCAGAAACGTATGAAAACGAACGAAAACTTAAGAAAATGGACGAAAACGTAAGAATACGGACGAATTCGTATGAAAACAGGCGAAAACGTATGAAAACGTATGAAAAATGGACGAAAATGAAAGAAAAATGATGAAAACGGGCGAAAACGTAAGAAAACGGATAAGAACGTATGAAAACAGATGAAAACGTATGAAATCGAAGAAAAAAAACACGAATAAAAAAAACGCGAAAAAAAAAAAAAAAAAAAAATTAATTAAGAAAAAAATGAATAAGAAAAAAAATGAAAAAGAAAGTAAATAAAAATAAAGACAAGAAAAAAAACATGAACTTAGGTTTATCTACTAAATCTTAGGTTAATTCTCACCATTAGATCAAACTAGATGGATGGTGGGAATTTGTCCCTAGTAGCGTGAAATTATGGGTAAGCAAAATAAAGTGCCTCATCATAACATATAAAGTTTTTCAAAAACCTTTCGTTATAGATGCCCTAAGCATTTGTATCCACTATTTTCCTCTTTATATATACAATTGATTAAAAAAGAAAAATAAAATCGCAATGAAAAAGGCCATACTTCCACATTTCAGATTATTACATGTTTTCTAATTTTACCACATCTAAACCATCCACACATATAAAATTTCCCTAAATTATTATTCAAACAAATTGTTTAGACTATTATTTTTTCCAACAATAGAAAAACCCGACACCCATTATTCCTTCACCACCACCACTCGTCTCCATTCACCTTCAATCATCAAAGATTTGTCTCGTGCATCCATTCACCGCTGCCACATATGTTGGGCTATCACTAAAAAAGATTTGACCGCTACCATTATATTTACCGGTCACAAGCCTTATCAAGAAAGACTCGCTTGTAACCACCGCGTATTTGACTATAATAATTTTCACATGATAATATCGTCTTCCCTTCCCACCATTGCTAAATGTTTTGGTTCATCTCTTTTACAGAGAATAGATTCCAATCATAACTCTTTTTGGGGTGTTTTGTACTGGTTTTGCATTGAGAAGAGTCTTTATCTAGATTCTAGTATGCATCTTTTGTGGGTGCTTGGTCTATTAAATACAATAACTGTTAAAAATTTGTAATTATGTTATAAGAATTTGTACAACTCATCACAAAAAATATAGCTGTAATTTTTCTAATGAATGCGACAAGAAAAGTTTTTTGATTAATTCGTTTGTACAATACCATTTTAATTTTGTATTGCTTAATTTTGTATTTTCCGAATGTCTTAATGCATTTTATGGAGGTTGGAAACATTAAGTGATAATTTCAATAAATTATAGCATATTGAAAACATTAATTGGTAATTTTAATAATAATCAATGGAAAATTAATAATTTTATGTGTTGAATTTTTCAGCATTTCAACAATATGGTTCGTGCATTATATCTGGTATAAATATACGCAATATCTTATCATTTTAGTTTTTCTGTATCAGTTTAGCCAACCAAAGTAATCGGCTCTTATCCGGGTATATTCAAAGAACCAGAACCAGAACCTAGCCTCAAACCGAAACCGAAAACCAAATTTTCGAACTGATTTTCGGTTTCTGTTTTTCCCAAAATTCTGTTCTCAAGCACGTCCCATGTTCAGCTCCAAAATTAACAAAACAACTATATCATTATGTGAGATTTTTTTTTTTTTGATTATTTAAAGTATATTGTCACAGAAATAAAAAGCTCGCATTATTGTTTCATAATCATGGTTATAAAATAAAACAAAAAATATAAAATATATCCACATATTACAAATTAACAAACACCAAAAAAAAAAAAAAAAAAAAAAAAAAAAAAAAAAAAAAAGGCTACGTTATGAATGTATCTCAAATACAAGTTACACTCTTAATCAAACTCTAATACCAAAATTTTGTATATATCCTCATATCAATTCAAATAAATATTGAGGCTTACAATCTACAATTCCATTGTGTCTGAAATAGCTTTGCACATTACTTCCCAAGGTTGGTAAGTCTCTTGAAATTCCTCAAATTTATTTCTTGCCAAACGTAGTAGATTGTTGTTACAAGCATGTAAGCTCTATTTTTTTTACCACTTTAAAAACGTTTTAGGTACTTATATATGGTTTTTGAAACATGGCATTGACTTAATTCAATTGGGTGATTACGTTTGTTTCTTTGACTCCAAAGTCAAGCCATTGATTCTATAATTATCTAGTTCTTGTGATTAACCGCATTTAATTATGATATGTTCATAGGGAGGTTCTTGGACGGGCTGAATAAATATGGAAAAGGCGACTGGCGTAGCATTTCAAGAAACTCGGTTGTCACAAGGACACCAACACAAGTAGCCAGTCACCCCTAAAAGTATTTTCAACGGCAAACTTCTAGAACTAAAGAGAGGAAGAGATCAAGCATTCATGACATCACCATTAACAATACTTCCAAGGTGGTCCAACCAACCCCATAGCCATAAACACCACCAACACCATCTCCATCGTCATCACCACCACTCACTAATTTCCATGGTGGTGGGGAACAACTATCAACACCACAACCAACTAGTTTCCATGGTACTACCATGGTGTTGCAGCCAACCCCCACAACTAACATCATCACCGCCAACCAATAATTTGTATGGTGACGTGCAACAATAATTAACACCACAAGCCGCTGGTTTCCATGGTATTATCATGGTGGCACAACCGCCACCACAACCAACGCCATCACCTCCATCCAATAGTTTATATGGAGGTACGCAACAAAACCTAGCACAAGCACCCCTACTTTCAATGATAGTACCATGTTGATCACCCACGCCTACTAGCAACACCATCACTGCCACCCACTAATTTCCATGGTGGCGTGCAACAACCATCAACACGACAACCCACTAATTTTTGTGTTGGCATGCGACAACCACCAACTTTGCCATCCACAAATTTTAATGGCGGTCTGCCAACACTATCATCACCACCCACTAACATCCATCAGCACTACAACAACAACAACAGATGAGGTATGAACATCAACAACACTTTGGGAACCTCATTAAAAGTTACTCTCTGGATGAAGAATTTAGTACAAAAACATTACCTTTAGTTGGATTAGTATAGTACATAATTTGTTTTCCTTAGAATTAACCATTACGACAAATTTTGATGTTCTATTCGTTCACTAGTTTCCGATACATGACTTGGAGATTTTGGATAGTGTCATTGTGAACTTGGCGAATATTAATAGGATTTGGTTCAGTTTGTTTGGTTTCCTACTTTCTACTATTCGTTAATCCGGAGCAGAATATAAAGTAATGTACAACTCAAGGCACATTACTACAAGTTATCAAACATCATTGTTTAGATTTCATAAATGTTTCAAAACATGATTTACCTAAATAAGCAATTTCTAAATGTTTTGGGTGTTACTATATCAATGGAGCATCCTGATTTTTTTTCCTTGGGAAATCACCTTTTAACATATGAGGGCCTTGGAGATAAGGAAATAAGCAAATATAATTATGGTGGTTTATGTATATAGGCAAGGCCGTCCGGTGAAATTTGATGGCCCTGTGTCACATTTCTAAAATGAGCCCTTTAACATAGGAATTGAATTATGTGTAAAAATAGTGAACTGTAATTGGATTATGCTTTTGTTTTAATATCGATCAAATGACATATAAAATATTCTTCAAGTTTAAATCGATCTTCTATTCTTCCAAGTATAACTGTCGAGTTTCTAAAACATTGTATGATGGTCCATGAAATTCTAAATACTTTTTAATAAGATAAGATGTTATGTAGGACTTTCATAAAAAAAAATATATTAGCTTGTAATGTTTGCTAGTCTAAAAGAATCTATAACATTTACTTTCTCTAAAACCATATTTCCAACTAAATTTATACTCCCTCCGTCTCAAATTATAAGTCCATTTTGACTTTTTCAAAGTCATTTTATACCAATTTTGATTTTTAATTATTTCTTTTAGCGTTATATAATACTTGTTGTAAAATATATAAATGGATATGTGATTTAAATGCATTTTCATTTGTATACTTTTAATCAAGTATTATATAATACGAAAAAAAATAGTTAAGGGTTTCAAAGTTAGTGATTGTCAGTGCAAAAAAAAAGTAAAAGGATCAAGAGTGACAGTCAATACAAACCATAAGGACCATCTTTGTAATTTACTCACATAACTAAGGAGGAAACAAATGAAGAACAATGATGTAGTTATATAAGATTTAGACTAATCCATGTGAAACTCTAAAAGAAAAAGTTACATGGATGCTATATTTGCTGAGAAAACTTATTGCCAGTTTTGTTGCCAATTTAATAACAAGTGCTAGAATGCATGGTACGTGTATATATATATAGATGCATATACGTATATTAAATGCATTTCATGATTTCTCTTGTTTTTTGTTCCTCTGCACGTGCCAAAATCATGAAAATCAATTTGCACCATCTATACATCAAATTAACTTTCGAAACTCAAAATGTTGCATATATATGAATAGAAATGCATCTAATGCAAGTCGTTGCATCTCAAATGCGTGATTTTGGTCACTTCTCATAACTTATTATTTTAATTTACTTCTCATGGATCCTATATATATATATATATATATATATATATATATATATATATATATATATATATATATATATATATATATATATATATATATATATATATATATATATATATATATATATATATCGAGGTTGGATCAAATAAAATCTTTCTTAAAGTAAAAAGGATAAAAAGGGTTAAAAGCGAAAAAATATGTCATTTAATTAGTAAGGGTGTTTTAGGCACTTAACCACCCATCTTTTAACTTCTCATTTAAGCCTCTTTAACACCCATTTAATTTTCAATTTGTATAGTTCACGTCATTTTATTTTCATTTTTGGTTCTTTTGTCTTTGAGTTTTGTGATGTTTTATTATTAATGCATCACATAATCTATACAAAAATTTATGTGTCATTTAACTTTAAACCTTTTATTAGTGTGTCAAAAAACTTTCTTTGTCATTTGAAATGTGTAATAAAAGTTAGTGTGTCAATTAAAAATGGGTTGAGTTATTAAGACCCCCCCCCTAATTTTTTATTAGGACACCCCTAGATTTTTTGTTTTTTTTTGTTTTTTAATTTTTTTTTATTTTATAATTTTGTTTATATCAAAAGCTATAAACTCGAAAATGCGAATCAGAAATATAAAGTTTAATAAGCCAAACGCTTAAAACTCCGTAAATACGGAATGTAAACCGACAAAAACTGTATTTGACCGAAAAAGGGGGACAAAGGAATATTCCACGGGGACAAGGTGGCAGGCTATGGGTAGGGAGGGTATTAATAGTAGGACCCTTAAAAATTTAGTGTGTCAAGAAACTTTGGGATAAACAAAGTGTGTCACTACAAATGTATAAAATTTTGTAGTGTGTAATTAAAAATGTACTTATTTTTAGTGTGTCACTAGCTAGAAATGTATTATGAAATTAAGTATGTCAAAACACATAGTTTGTCATTACAAATGTGTCATAAAAGTTAGTGTGTCACTATATACGCATCAAAAAAATTTAGTGTGCCATTAAATTACTTGGTGCAATTAATATTTTTGACACACGTGATTTTATGATACAATTCAAGCGACACACAAACTTGTATGCCAATATCATATATGTTTTTGCATTCTTGTATTTTTAGTTATGTAATATAGTGATATGCAGGTCCATCCCAACTAAAAACCGGCTGCTCCACCACACTAGCACCACCGTGCACAACCTTTCACTTCCTCTCTTTCAATCCTTCTATCTTCCTTCCTTTTTATCTTCCTCTTTCTTTCCACCTATTAATCTAATTGGTTCCTAAAGTAAGTGACCCGGTCGAGCTGGGGGATTACCGACCTATTAATCTAATTGGTGTCGTGAGTAAGGTTATTTCTAAAGTCCTTGCAAATAGACTGAAGACGGTTATGGGGTCCATTACTTACGAGACACAATCGGCCTTCCTTTCGGGGAGATATATTTTGGACGGGCCATTGATCATTAGTGAGATTCTATCTTGGGCAAAGAGTAAAGGGAAGGAATTATTCTTGTTTAAAATTGATTTTGAAAAAGCGTCGACAATGTTAATTGGGACTTTTATTGTCTATGATGAGGCAAATGAAATTTCTCGAATTATGGTGTAAGTGGATTGGTGGTATTTGTCGTCGGCCGATCTTCGGTGCTTGTGAACGGTCGCCACATTCGAAGTTCGGTGTGGGAAAGGCCTTGGCAAGGAGACCCAATATCCCCTTTTTATTATTGTTATGGAAGCCCTCTCGAGTGTTATTCGCAAGGCGTGTATCATTGGTGCTTTCGATGGGGTGAAGATTAAAGATGGGGGAACTTTAATTTCTCATTTACTATACGCGGATGATGCTATGGTTATGGGGGAATGGTCTAAATTTAATTTCCAGGCGATGAGGAGGATTTTGAGGATTTTTCATCTATGCTCGGGTCTCCGGATAAATATCCAGAAATCGGTTATATATGGAGTTGGAAAGAGTTTGGAAGAAGTTAATAGTGAGGCGGCTTCTGCGGTCAGAACCGGAGTCACTCCTTTAAGTATTTGGGATTCAAGTAGGAGCGAACATGAATCGTATAATCAATTGGGATCCTGTGGTGAACGTCTTTATGAAAAGATTGTCGAAGTGGAAGGCGAATGTTTTATCTATAGGAGGAAGGGTGGTGCTTATCAAATCAGTGCTGGAAAGTCTTCCATCATATTATTTTTCATTGTATAAAGCTCCAGTGACCGTGGTGAAGAAGCTGGAGTCAATTATCAGACGGTTTTTGTGGGGTGGGAACGATGAAGTTAATAAACTTCATTGGGTTTCTTGGGAAAAGGTTACGAAGGCAAAAGGCGATGGTGGGTTGGGTCTAAATAAATTAGAAGCGAGTAATAATGCGCTAATTCTGAAGTGGCTATGGAGGTATCATAACGAACGCGACGCTCTTTGGAGAAAAGTGATCGATGCGATTCACTTCTCAGACCGTCGATGGGATGAATATCCGTCTAACAAGAAGGGGACCGGTACGTGGAATAAGATAGTTAGAGTTGGCTATCGGTTGAAAGTTCATGGTACATCTTTTGTGAACATGATTCAGGGGGCTGTGGGTAATGGTACTCATGTTAAATTTTGGATTGACCCGTGGATTTCAAATGAGCCGCTTAAGGTTTTATTCCCGGCGTTATTCCGTATTGAAAGCAATAAGTGGTACGGTTGCGGAAAGGATTGAGTACAATGGGTCAACAATGATCGCTTGCGCCGGAATAAATATCCGAATTCGAATGTTGAGGTGATAAAGTTATTGCTTGTCATCGGCTAATTGCGATGTTCGCTTGAATGAAAAAATGATTAGTGGGTTTGAACAAAGGAATAATAACTTATATGCTGTCAAAGAAACAAGGAGATGGTTGATTGAAGATGTCGACAGAGATGAAAGCAAAGTGTTCGAGTGGTGCAGTGGATCCCGAATAAGTGTAATATTTTTATGCGGAGGCTAATATGGATCGGATCCCGACTGAAAGTGCCTTAAGGAGAAATATTGTGGTGTGAGAGGGGTGTATTTATGTGGTGAAGAGGACGAGTACGGATCATATCTTCACGGCTTGTAGAATTGCGAATGGCGCCACGGTGTGGCTTCTTGGTGTAGGTTACCTCTTTTTTTTTTTTCGATCCGGATGTTCAAGTGTATATTGATCATATGAGGAGCTCAAGACGAAGATATTGTGTATGGTGTGCTTATTTTGACGGTTTACGATTTGAAAGCTCGAAATGACAAGGCCTTTGCTAACATAGAGATGACCGTTGCTCATATAATGGCCGACATTAAGGGTTTGGGGTATCTTTGGTATAGGAGTCGAGGTAAGGGTTGTAAGATAGATTGGAAAGGATGGTGTAAGTTCTTGATTGATATGATGTAATTTGTGTTTGCGGATATCTCTTGCTTGGAGATATTCCGCTACTGCTTATTGAAGTATTCCTTAAAAAAAAAAAAAAAAAAAAAAAAAAATGTAATATAGTGATAATTCATATTTCTCATAAATGGCAATTGGTTTTCAATATGTAAATATGCGTACAACATTTTTGTTTTCATTACAAAATTCATGCCTTTAAATGTTTATATTAATTGCAAATTTGATGCATGATCATGTAAACTTGAATATTGCATAACATCTAATGAATGCTCATGATGGAAAGACTTTGATACCCTTATGATCAATTAAAAGATACATTATGTACCTTGAATTTTCAAATTTGTTTAAATGCTCCCTTAGTAGATCTAGCCATTCATTTATTGGATCACATAGTTGTTATCACTTCCTATCCTTTTTACCTTAACTCCCTTTTCACAATAACCATACTTATATATATATATATATATATATATATATATATATATATATATATATATATATATATATATAGGGATTCTTTTCGAACCATAAAAGGTCGAGAATCGCGAGAACCAACATCAACCAATCGATTTTTTTTGAATATTTATTTATATTATTTAATTTAAAAGGTATAATGGTAAAATTACATTTTTTCTTTTGATTTATTTTTAATAAAAACGTTTTTCCCTAAATTTTAGGAATTATTTTTTTTTAATAATTTCTTTTTTTAAGCATGTATAGTTTTAAAATGTGAGGTGCATATGTTTTTTTTTTTTTTTTTTTTTTTTTTTATTTATTTTTAATGTAACTTTACTTATGTTTTTAATGTTCAATTGCTTAAACCTCTAATGTGTTTGGTTACAAATATTTACACACGTGCATAGAATGAAACATATAAGTATTTTACATGTACTGTATACAATTCAAAACAAAAACATTATACACAAAATTTAAAATTATATGATATACAATTCAAATACAAATTTTATAAAAGTAAAGAATAAATTCAAGTTTCATTGATGTATAGACGTGTCTAATAATCTCAACACAATCAGATTTTGCGTTTTCGTATATGCACATGTATTTTCCGTCTTTAGACACTCAATTTCTTTGTACGTATATATGCATTTGAGTTCAGCCATTGGCCCATATGCATACGTAATCAAGTTAGTTCATGTGCACTTGTATTTACTGCATGCACTTGTGTCTTTACTCTTTATATCTTTATCATAATTGTCTTCTCGCTAGGTAGTACGTATAAAACACATGTGCACTCTTCATATTGCTTATCCTACTCGTACCTGTAACCACAAACAATTAATAAACGAATTATCTAAGAATAACAAAACACATATGCACAATCCTTTGTTATATTAAATGATGCAAACGATTTAATCTTAACAAGTAGTGTTACATATATGCATAATCGTAAGCTATTCTTGGTAAATTAACTAGCAAAATATTAAGAGATAATATCAACTATGCAACTAGCAAACACATATGCACAATTTGATTTTTATATCTAAAAATTAAGTAACAACTCATGTAACACATGTGTAAACAAAGAAAATTTCATAATACCAACAACAAAACAACCATGTTTCTACACCAACAAAACAACCTTGTTCTGAAAGAAAAAAACAACAGATAAACAACCATGTTTTGACGCCAACCAAACGCCCAATTTTTACTAAAACTAGCAAACCAAACAACCCTAGTTTTGTCAGCAAAAACAACAATGAAACACCTTTTTGACTGAAAAAAACAACAACTAGTCTTAAAAAAACTACCAAAAAAATATAACCAGAAACGAAAAGATTAAAATAGTGAGGAAGCTAAAATTTGAAACACCATACGATAACCGATAAATATAGTTACCAACTTACCATCATAACAGAAATATAAGTTTTAGAAAACTGAAATGAGTAGACATATGATAAAGCTCGCGGATAGCATCTTGAGCATCTCTTTTGTCAGCAAAATTAATAAAACTATAACCATTTTAGAAGAGAAACATATGTGCACACTCGTTGTTGACAACATTTTCAAAATGAACATATATATACACCGATGTTGTCAACATTTTCAAAGACGGACATGTGTGCACACTCCATGACCCATGATAGAGGATTCCACATAAACCTGAGAAACTTGAGGAATTTGCTTTCCTGTGATAAAAAACAAAAAAAGATAAAAGTTAAATCATTTGGAAGTAAAGCTACAAGGAACATTATATAAGAAACCGTCATTGTTTATAATAATCAAGTATACCTTCTTCTCCTCCAACTTGTAGGGTCCAAAGATTTTGAGCCTTTGGTCTCCCTCACTGACCTTTACGGTTATATTTCAACTGCTCAAACACCTCCTTAATAGGTACGTTTTCCTGTTGTGCCAAATGCACCATCAATACTCTAAACCATATAAGCTTCTTGTTTTAGATAATTCACAGGAACATAGTTATAAAAAGGTATGTATGATCACATTACATATGTATCATTGACTTATGTACATATGCACTGGTGTCTCCGTTATGATAAAATTATAGTTATCTTCATTGACCCTTTTTTAAGGTTTAATATCTATTACCATTTGTCTGGTCTTGATAGCCTCAAACACCCCTAATCAAATTAAATCATGCACCGGATACCCCCGAATCAGATTAGTGCATCCCCATTAGCTAACACATTCAAACATTTGACAACAAGCAAATGATAACAAACAACAATCACTACGCCATTGTTCATAGTATACCACAACAAAAGACATATAAACACTTACGAATACATATGCATCAATAACTTATGTAGATGTGCACTGGTGTCTCTGTTACGATAAGATAATAGTTATCATCACTGCCATTTTTTTTGAAGTTTAGTATTAACATTTGTCCGATCTTGGCAGCCCCAAACACCCCTAATCAAATTTAAGAAGGCACCAAATACCCCTGAATCAGATTAGTACATCTGCAGAAACTAACACATTCGAACATTTAAAAACAGTAAAATAATAACAGACAACAATCACTACGCCATGTTCACGGTATACAACAACAAAAGACACATAAACACTTAGCAATACATATGCATTAGTGACGTATGTACATGTGCACTGGTGTCTCTCTACAAAAAATACTTTACTACTATGGTTCTCTCTACAAGAATTACCAGGTTAACCTGTTTTAAATTCTAAAAAAGCTTTAAACATATGAGTTTCAACACTTATCAATAAGATATAACCCAAGTGTTAACTTTATTCACACTAAAAGGTCAAATTAACCAATCAATTTATCATAATTATTATAAGTATCCAAAATTTGGTTATATCACGTGTAATTAGAGCAAAATTATAGAGATGCGACCTCTTCGAGTTCTTTGGAGTATTCCCTTCTTATGTCCAACACTAACTTAAAAGCTCCGGGTTTAGCCAAATTGGATACGTATGAAGCATCTATAACAAGGGCAGTGCTGGTGTTCCTTCGGATGGCCTGAAGTTATAAAAAAACAAAATACATAATTTAAGAGATAATGGACAACTTTACAAAGCATCAAAACGTGTTTTAAACAATTTTTGTAAAACAAACTTTTAACTATCATATTTTAAGATCCAAAACGATATTTAATATATGGATCAAAAAAATTATTATATCAAAAACCATATCTTTTTCAGATAAACAAGAGTACTTTGTTTTACACATATTATGACAAAAATGCATTAGAAGGAGAAAACTTACAAGATTACTAAATCAGTAAGAAGTGCAGAACCTACTAACACATAACAAGATGATAGAGAATGTTGGTGCAAATTTATCTCGACAAAGAGAAAGGGGTTGATGATGTTCCTTTTTTCCAAATCTGATAACTAGAAGGATGATTGTTGGTATGGAGGCTAGGGTTTGAGGGAGGGATGAGTGTATGTGAGAGACAAAGAAACTAACTAATCCTCTCAAATCAGTTTCCTAATAAAATAGACGATTTAAAAAAATTATTAATATAAAATACCATTTGTACCCTTCCTTCACTAATATAATTATACCCAATATTCCCATTAATTACTTAACTGCCACCATCCATTATATCCGTTGATCAAATATTTAATGGTTGAGATTGGTTCTCAGCTTCTCGACCTTTTTGGTTCTGAAAATAACCCTACACTATATATATATATATATATATATATATATATATATATATATATATATATATATATATATATATATATAGGATAAAGATCAAACAAAAGACAAATATCCGTAAAAGATAAAAGATTTTTTCAAAAAGTTCACGAAAAATTTCCAAAAATCCCACAAGATCGGTATGATGGTGCATGAAAAGTTGTGAAAACTTTTTCTAAAAGTGGATATTTTTCCAAAAAAAATTATGAAAATATACGTTTAGATTAAATCTTTTTTTGTGCATCAAAAATTGGTTTTGCACCCAACTTCTTTTGACTTTTTCATCAAAATAACATTCGCATCAAACTAAAACAAGTTAAAATTTTGTGCATCAAAATTTTTTGCGATCAAAATTGCTTTTGTGCATTAAAAACGATCAAAACTCAAAATTATAAAAATGTTTTCACAAAAGTTTTATGCACCAACATACCCGATCTTATGGGATTTTTGAGAATTTTTCGTGAACTTTTTGAAAAAAATCTTTTATTCTTTTACGGATATTTGTCTTTTATTTTAACTTACCTATATATATATATATATATATATATATATATATATATATATATATATATATATATATATATATATATATATATATATATATATATATATATATATATAAATTATAATAGAAAATTTACATTTTGAGGGGGGTTGGAGGATGACCTTTTCCCGCCTTTTAATCGTCCATCCCTGCATTAAAGCACAAATTTAAGCTCTCATTTCTTTTAAAAACTTCAAATTTTTAATTCTTGTCAAACTGTAACACATTCTTCTTTGTAAATCATTTTTTATCCTTCAATAATGAGTTTATACCTATAAGGAAGTTTCAAAAATCGAAGCCTCTTAAAAAAATAAAGGCCATGTACGGTTGATCATCCTTCACAAGCTTAAATGTCTTAATTTAAGCCGAAACATTGAGATATTTGATATATAAACCAAAATCAAATAAGCTCATAAGCCTATATATAAGCTTAAACGAACACTCCCGAATAGAAATAATAGAAAAAGCATGATAATACTGAGTATATAATTTAGTAAAAAAATTAAAAAAACACATAAATTCACTTTTAGAAAAATAGGGAAGGTTAAGAAATAAAAAATATAGTTATTATGAATTGAGATCAATATAAATCTCATATTTCTCATAGTTCTAATAAACCAATCCTAACTATCTATTTTTATCAAAATTAATAAAAATATCATTTTCACCATTTAAAAAAAAATTAAATATCTTGCAAAAATGGTAAAACGTTAAGCGAAAAAAATACACCATCGCGACGAGAATTTTTTATCTTTCAGTAGATGGGCACTTCGATATACTTTCGATGAACTTTATTTTTAGAGTTTTGTTTTGGTGTTAAAATTTGCGTCTTGAAAAACCACATGTGATTTGTATGTTAGGAATTAGGTGTGATTTCACGAATCACATGTGATTTCACAAATCACATGTGATTTCATAAAATCACATATGATTTGAAAATAGCAAATCACACATGTGATTTCATAAAATTCGCTTGTAACCATACCTTATCAACAAAGACTCGCTTAAAAAATTTGTTATACTAAAAATTGTTATATTCGCATGTCACATACCTTATCAATAAAGACTCGCTTGCAACCATAACCAATTGACCATAATAATATTCCACATCATAACATCGTCTTCCCTTCTCAACGTTGTTAAAGATTTGGGTTCTTCTATTTTACACACAATAGATTCCAAACTCAAATATGTTATTAAGAGTGCTTTGCATTGGTTTTGTGTTAAAAATAGCCTTTGTCACAATTTTAGTATGCATCTTTTATGGGTGCTTGGTCTATTAAATACAACTAGCAGGGTATCTGCGCGTTGCGGCGATGGGTACCTTGAAACTAAATTGTTTGACGTGCAATGTTTTTTCGATTATACTAAAAGTTTTGGCCAGCGAAGGCCACCTAGACTATGTCAAAGGGTGGTGATGCCGACACATGCCGTTAGCAGTGGTGGCAGATTTAGTTGGTGGCGCCGGTTGCTATTTAGCACAAGAGTGGCAATTTTCGTTTTTGAGAGAGAGTGTGAGATATGATTGGTCTTTTGTGTGTGTTTATTTGTGGACTTTTATATCTGTTTTGTACTAATCAATACATTTTATGGACTGTTAAAGTGAGCTACAAGAATGAGGCTGTTACAATACATGGCTTTTAAAGTCATAAAAGTGGGCTTTAAAAATATTGGAAAGACTTTAAATTTTGTATTCAATGACTACTAATGTTACAAGTATTGGCTTAACTTTTAAGCTAGCATGTGTTTGTATTAATTTAGCAAGAGACATTATATTTCTATAATAAGTAAGTTACAAAGTCTGAATTTTAAGCCTTGCTATTTAGAGAATGTCCTAAATGAATTATAAGGTAGTAAAAATAACTACTACCTCCGTCTCATTTTTATTGTCCTCTTTGACTTTGACCAGTCTTTCTTGTTCAACTTTGACCATTAATATATTTATTTGTGTTATATAATAGTTGATAAAAATTATACCAAATGAAAATACATTTAAAACCTAATACATTCATATATTTTTCATCAAGTATTATATAACACAAACAAAAATAATTATGGTCAAAGTTGAAGAAGAAAGACTAAAAAAGTCAATATGAGACAATAATTTTGGGACGGAGAGAGTATTAAAGATATGTAATTTGTGTTATAAGACTTTGTGCAATCTATCATCAAAAATATAACTGTAATTTTTCTAATGAATGATACAAGATTTTTTTTTTTTTTTTTTTTTTTTTTTTAATTATTATTATTTTTTTCGTTAGTGGTAATTTCAATAATCATGGCAAGTTGGAAACATTAGGTGATAATTTTAATACTCCCTCCGTCCCTAAATAAATATTCAGTTTGACTTTTCAGAGTCAAACTGGTTTAACTTTGACCGTAATTTTTTTTTTTGTGTTATATAAATTTGATGAAAAACTATACCAATGAAAAATACACTTAAAACTTAATCAATTCATATATTTTGCATCAATTATTATATAACACTCGCTAAAATATATAAGGTCAAAGTTGATCAAGTTTGACTTTGAAAAGTCAAACTTGACACTTATTTAAGGACAGAGGTAGTAATAATCAAGGGCAAATTAGTAATAATTTTAATAATAGTCAAGGGCAAATAAGTAATTATCATATGCTGATCAACCAAAGTAATCGGTTCCTATCCAGGTATACGCAAAGAATCAGAACCGAGCCTCAAACCAGAACAGAGAACCAAATTTACGGCCGGGTTCTCGAATTTTGGTTTTCCCAAAATTCTGTTCTCGCCTACATCCTATGCTCATCCGTAAAATTAACAAAACAACTATGTCATTACGTCATAAAAATATTTTGCTTATTTAAGAGATATTGTCAGTTTGTCACACGAATAACAAACTCGCGCCCTATTGTTTCATAATCGGGACATCAAAATAAAATAAAATAAAATAGAGAATAATAATAATAATAATAATAATAATAATAATAATAATAATAATAATAATAATAATAATAAAAAGATTTATCCACATATCAAAATTTTAAAAAATCGTTACTTTGTATCTGAAATAGAAGTTACACTCATAATCAAAATCTATCTGAAATACAAATTACACTCTTAATCAAACTCTAATACTAAAAATTATATATATATAAATCCCATGTCAGTTCAGATAAACTCCACAATTCAAGAAACATGTACGATCAAGATCAAGAACTGATTAACGACGAGTCAACCCACACATGGAGCAATGACGACTTACTATTGCTCCAGTCAGCACTGATGATGGATGACATGTGGACCAAAGAAGATGAGCTTTTGTTTCAGTCAGCATTGGTGATGGTTCCTGCGGATTTGGAAGGACGATGGGAAAAGATAGCCGAAAGGGTTCCTGGAAAGACTGCTGAGGATGTGTTGGCTTATTACGAGGCCTTGGTTTGTGATGTGACTGAGATTGAGTCGGGTCGTGTTGACTTACCGAGTTATGTGGATGATGATGAGGATGAGGTTGAAGAGAATGTGGTTGTTAAGAAGAAAAGAGGAAGGAAACCGATGGGGAGTTTGAGTGGTGATCAGTCGAGAAGTCAGAACAATGAGAAAAGGAAGAAAGGGACTCCGTGGAGTGAGGAAGAACACAGGTATGTCGATTTCGTATTGCAAATTTTGGTTCTCGGTGGAACCGCAGGTATCGGTTCGGAAACTAAAGAACCAACCAATCAGTTATATTTATTAAACATGCATGCAACTAAGTTTCTGACATACATGCTAATTTAGGCTTGCTCGATCTTGTATGTATGTATTAAGCATGACGTAAGTTTTTATCTTAAAGTGATTGTGAAAATCATATAAGTATCATACCCAATTGTCTTAGATATAATATGCTAATGATTGAAGTGATAAAAAGTATTTGTTCCAGATATCATGTCAATGATCTATCAATTCGATTGATGAGATGAGTTACGAAATCCTACTTAACAAATTAGTTTGCTCATATGAATTAGTTTGTTCGAATCTAAGTGTGAATTATATATATAACCTTTAACAAATTGATCAATACCTCGTAATTGTTCTGTTGTAGTAATATCATATGCACCACATCAAACAATTTTTGTATCATATGTGTACCGTGAAGCTTAAATAATTGCATATCTTAAACAAGAGAAAAGAACAGAACTTAAAAAGATAATAGATAGCTTTGCTCTGAAACTTGCACAAAAGAAAACGTCATATATCTGGTCCTAAGAAAATATTCGGTTCCAATAGGTTATACCTGAATCGGGAGCGAGAACCGAACCGAAACCGAGACATGCTTCTCGGTTCCTATGCCATATCTTTTTCGGCTCTTGGTTCTTTCGGTTCCGGTTCGGTTCCCAGCAGTTCCGGAACCGAGCTCACCCCGAGTAGTTGTTATTATCTGGCTGTTTCATAAAAGCGTTTGGTAACTTAAACACTCCAAATTCTCGTCACCAACATACCCTTTAGTTCTTTATCATATTTATGAGAATTGAAGATTTTGAATGATTGCTTAAAACAGTTTAATTCTGGAAAAGTTTTTGGTGAAGATAAAAGGGATTTTGCATGATTGATTCTGGATATGGGTATCAAGAAAAGTGTCCAAGATTGACTTTGGGTAGTCAATGGGTCAGTTTCTTTGTATAGGAATTGTGATTGATGTAAATTGGTTAAGCTAACCAGAATTAATGGGAATTTTGATTCTTGTAATAGCTGTGAATTCCAAAAGTGTGATTCATGTATAGTTATGCTTTTCAAACATATAGATCAATCCAATTTGCATAGTTTGATTCTTTAAGTCAAATGCTAGTTATGCTTTCCAAACATATAGGTGAATCCCATTTGCATAGCTTGACTCTTAAAGTCAAATCCTTGATACTTGAAAAACTTGCAAATGTTTATGCTATTCTTGAAGATAATAGGGAATATAGATCATATATCATGTATCATATCTAATATGAATTCTGTTTTGTGTTGCTATTTTGTTTTCTAAAAGATTTGGAAGAATCTATCTTTTTTTCAATAGCTAGTGTATTTTTCTTGACATATAAGTTGTTAGTGTAAAAGTTTATGAAGTGTTTTTAATTAGGTGATCACGTTTGTTCTTTGACTCTAAAGTCAAACCACTGATTCTATAATTATCTAATTCATGTGATTAACTGCTTTTAATTACGATATGTTCATAGGAGGTTCTTGGATGGGCTGAATAAATATGGAAAAGGCGACTGGCGTAGCATTTCAAGAAACTCGGTTGTCACAAGGACGCCAACACAAGTAGCTAGTCATGCCCAAAAGTATTTCCAACGACAAACTTCTAGAACTAAAGAAAGGAAGAGATCAAGCATTCATGACATCACCATTAACAATACTTCCATGGTGGTCCAACCAACCCCACAGCCACAACCACCGCCAACACCATCTCTATCGCCATCACCATCACCACCACTCACTAATTTCTATGGTGGCGTGGAACAACCATCAACAAAACAGCCTAATAGTTTCCATGGTACTACCATGATGTTGCAGCCACCCCCACAACTAACACCATCACCGCCAACCACTAATTTGTATGGTGGCGTGCAACAACTATCAACACCACAAGCCGCTAGTTTCCATGGTAGTATCATGGTGGCGCAGGTACCCCCACAGCCAACACCATCACCTGCATCCAATAATTTCTATGGTGTCACGCAACAACAACCATCACAACCACCCACTAGTTTCAATGGTAGTACCATGGTGGTGCATTCATATCATGGCGTGCAACAAGGGCTGCCAACACCATCACCACCACCCACTAACATCCATCATGGCGCGCAACAACCACCAACACCGCCATTTACATATATCAATGGCGGACAAGGAGGAGCACCACCACATCAACAACAACAACAAATGGGGTATGAACATCAACAAAACTTTGGGAACCCTTATTAAAAGTTACTTTAACGTTCTATTCTTTTAAGCCTTTTTGTGTCAATATTGTGGATTTGCTGGTATCATTGTTTCGATGGAACATCAACTTTGTTTTATTTATTTACTTTTATTATTTTTTTTACGAGAAATCACCTTGAAACATACGAGGGCCATTCAGATACTCAAATAAGCAAATATATTTAAGGTGGTTTAATGTATATAGTAAATCTATTGTAAAGGTTAAACATATGACTAGTAGTGTGTTGTACCTACCATTTTTGTTTTATCAAAGAAGCGCCTAAAACCAGACTTTCTTCGGATCTTAGTTTCACTTGCGAAACTTCTTTTATGATGAATGTACAAGTAATGTATTTTCATTCAAAGAGATCTTCACATTACATTGTGAACCATCAACCATGAAGTGCACAGTTCTTAAAATAAAACATGTAGGAGAACATCTCAACCGGTTAATGCATTGACTTTGACTTGATCAATAGATTTAGATGGGTGTGGCAATTTTGTAAATAACATCAAGTTTTAAAGCCTTAACATTTCTGGTGGAAGGTCATTTTACGTATCATGATTATGGCAGTTTCAAATATTTGCTAAAAACCGGGATTTACTTTATCTAACCTAATCATCAAACATGAACCACCATCATGATAATCGATTATAATTATGATTTTCAAACCAATGACGATGATAAGCTATGATGTTGAAGACGATACACAAATTATGATCGATGATGCAAGAATCAAGGATGACGATGACGTTGATGCACAAATCAAATATTAATGATGATGCATGAGTCGACAATGATGATATTAATTGATTGATGATATACACAAATTATGATCGATGATGCAAGAATCAAGGATGACGATGACGTTGATGCACAAATCAAATATTAATGATGATGCATGAGTCGACAATGATGATATTAATTGATTGATGATCACAATGACGCAGGATGATCCTTATTATAAATTGATGTTGGTGTGTTTGCATAAAGATGTGATTAACAGCTCCTTGTTAATTTGCATGGATGCTTTTGGAATTATTTAAAGCTTATATATGATTTCTATAGATATCATTTTCTTACTGCATCTTCTGATGACGATGTTTGCGTATGTTAATTTGAAGATCATATCATAAATCAAGTTGAAGTTTTAACGCTCAAAATTTGTTAATGAAGTGCACTAAATAGATGTATAATGAGTAAAATAATTAAGTTGAAGTTCATAATCATTATGTGATTTTGATTCTAAATCAATGTACCACAATCTGATATATATAATCTTCAATTCATGGTTTAGAAGTTAAAAAGAAAAGAGTTTCCTAATAATGTGGTAGGGGATAGATTTAAGATCGGCATTGCATAGAAAGAAAATTGATATGTAAAAGTCCTAATTACCCTTGAATAGCTAGACAGGTATCATCAAATTATAACCGAGAAACCATGCATAGCTTTAAGAGCAACCCCATTCATAACACCATAACATCAATAACACCGTCCACGTCAGCGCCACATCAGCTTTAACATTTAACATTAACATCCCCAAAAAACACCCACAACCATAACATCCAAATAACATCAATAACACCAATAACATTTCATATTTTCAATTTCAACCCCTAAACTAAAACAAACACTTCATTTATTAAACTAAAACAAACATTTCATTAAAACTAAAAACATATTACAAAACGAGATTAAAAAAATAAAAATAAAAAATTACAACGAAATAAAAAAACACACTGCAAATAAAACATTACAACAAATTAAAGGAAATAGCGAGAATACGATCTACCGACGAGGTTTCAAGTTATATTTTTGATGATTCGATCTTTTTCGTCATTGATCCACTCCACGACCATTGGATCTTGCCCTCAAGAGAGGCGTCATCAAAACTTTATCTCTTCCAACCTTGTTAATGTGAGATCTCTTTCCGCTTGGGCTCGACACGCCGCTTGGAGACTTCTCGTTTCATCGAAACTCGTTTGCCATAGTTTCGTGAAATAAGTCGACGATCTCGTTCCTCCAAGTGCTTGTTCCCCAAGTACTTGTTGTAGTCTCGGACCTTGCTTTCTTGGTAGCACGTTTCTTTCCCATGGGCGTGGTTGTTCATCATTACCAAACAAAGCCTCGTTTGTTTGGCTTGGCACATCGCCGGTTAAATCAACCGGTGCCGGCGTGTCCCATTTCTTATAATGACGCAAAACCTCCCAAGCGTCCTCCAGACCAAACGGCGCTCCTTTGGATTCCTCACGATACCATTGTTTTGACCGTTTCATCACATCCACCTCCCTTTCCCCGCTTCGTTGTTCCCGTTGCGCACGTAAGTAACAAGCGTTGAACTTTGTGCATATGCCGTTCAACGTTTTCCATTTGCTTGACATCATGTCCTTGGTGCGTCGTTGAAAGTTGTTTTTATTGAACTCATTTTTGACCCGATACCAAAACGTATCTCTGGGTTGGCACTTTCCAACTTTCGGATCCTCCGAAACGGCTATGTAACACCTTGCAAGTAATGCTTCCTCTGCTGAATTCCAACGCGCAGTAACGACAACCTCCTCTTCATCAGAATCAATTGGTTCGGGCTCGGGGTCTTTGGATTTCTTTGATTTTCGCTTAATACGACCTTTTCCTTTTTTTGGAGGAGACGTGGGTGTGTCAGGAACATCTTGTGTTTCAGTTTGTGATTGTTGTGACTGTTGTGTGAATTGTAGATTTTGAAAGTTGGAGTTTAATTGGGTATTTTGTTGGTTTTGTTGTTGCCAATACAGAAGTGTTTGATGTTGTTGATACATTTCTTGGCTCGAGAAGCCTAGTGTGTTGGGGTTTGAAGATGAACCCGCGTTCGGGTTAGATGATGAACCCGGTTTAAGGATTCCACCCACCACCGGAAGATTGAAGAAAGTATCGTGTTGCCTCCGACATTGTTTTTTGCGTTAATTGAACTTGAAAGATTGAGAGTATTGAGAGGATTTAGTAGTGGAAGTGTGAAAAAATGGTGTTTTAATTATGTATTTATAGTGGTAAAAAGGTTTTGATTTTTTTTTATAAAAGTAGCCGTTAGGGTGTTTTTGAATTTTTTAAAACTTAACGGCTAGTAGCCGTTAGAGGACTAGAAATGAAAAATTTTGATTTTTTTTGCTCGCTTTAACGCTACACGGTAACGCAGGGACCAACGGCGTTAAACAAACACACTTCCAAGGGTGTAATTACCAGCTAACATGTTATTTGCCTATTAACAGCCAAGCACCCGTTAAGAATGGGAATGCTCTAACGGTGTTAACAATAAACAATTATAATTTCGAACTTGTGGCTGAGAATTTCATGTAATATTTATTTCTATAAAGAATCATCAATTTAATACGGAGTAATAAAATTAGGAAGAATTGCATATATATCCCTCCAAAGTCTCAAAATTGAATATATATTTAACAAAAACTCATAATTGTATTTTTCAAAGACTTAAAAATGTCAAATATATCCAAATGACTATTTTAAATATATATAATAGAAAAAAATGTCAAATAATTGTAATTGGTATATAAAATAACGATTATACCTTATTTATTTTTATTTTTTATTTTACAATTACAAAATATCCTTTAACCAGTTTTTAAGAAAAAAGAGAGCAACCGTGTTCGGCGACTCAACCGTGTTCGGTATCGACGAATCTTGAATAAAAATATTAACAACACCATCCATCGTTCCATCTAAACGTAAACTCCTACATATATAGATGACATAATAAAATTCAAACCAATAAATGATATTTTGTAACTGTAAAAAAATTAGACTAAAATACACCGTTGGTCCCTAAACTTGGCCAAAAAGTCGTCCTGAACCGAAACTTGCCATTTTCATCGTCAGTAGTCCAAAGTATGGGTTTTTGAGGCTAAACCAGTCCCTTGACCCATTTTCCGTTAGCCAACTTCTGTTATTTTCCTCATGTGCCTTGCACATGAAGGCAAACTGGTCATTTCATTATTTTGGTTATAGCATCACGACCACCACCCTCCCTTTATCTCTTTTGTTGCTTCTCTCTCTAAAATTAACAGCATCACCATAGAATGAAAGAATGAACTTGTATGCAATATTATCAAGTATACAATTGCAAATTAAAAACAACAAGACATAAAAATTGAATATATATTAATACCAAACATATTACAATCACATAAACATACTACTGAATTGGACAATCCCAATCAGAGATACAATCAATATACTACAACTTATCGGATATAGGCTAAAACTCTTTTGACATGTTATACCCCATATAAGATACAATACAGTCAAGTGGAAAAACAAAATTCTTGTTTTGCACCATACAGACTCAGCATTTGGAAGTGAACTTCATCCCGAAAAACACACCCTTCATCCTGCATCTCGATATACACATCCTTCACCTTATTTGATATATCAGGTGAGAGCACGCCGTGAAGAAACTGCAGAACAGAGACAAAGTGAGTACATAATATCTAAAACAGTTTCATGAAGAGTAGACAAAATATAGAGGGACCCAGCTCGATATACTTTCCTAACCGCAATGATCCCAAAACACTGGAATTCTCATGTGATGACAAATCAGGCAAACAAGGGACGGATTGCATAAAATACACATAGATATTTACATTCTAACATAAAAGAAAGTTATGAATCGATCAAGAAATGTGCATTTTGATTACCGGATGCAGACTGTTTTTGTTAGCAGCTGATGATCCTAAGATTGCTACATAGTTGTTGTACATAATAAACCATACTATCTGATGTTTTACCGCAGATTAAAAAGCTCTAATGCTATCTATTTAACATAGTGGTTCACAAAAAAGAAACATATAGGGTGCGTTTAGTTAGAGGAAAATACCTTTGTTTTCCACAAAATGTTTTGTAGAAAACAAGGAAAATAGAGATCGCGTTCAAATCAACGTTTTCCAACAAAATGTTTTGCAAAACAGAAACTCCCTTATTTCCCAACTTAACAAGGAAATGTACAAAACAAATTTTAGTTGTTTTCCTTGTTTTCCTTTTTAACCCACAACCCTCCTTCCCTTCTTCAAAATAGAAAATACAAACATCAAATAAACGCGTTTTCTGTATTTTTAAGTGTTTTGTGGAGATAAATTTCCCTTCCAAATTTTTACAAAACTAGAGATAGAGAACACAAGAATTTTTTCTCCAACTAAACGCACCCATAGCTTCTACTTTTAGGCTTTGTGGAATAACGCACCTTTTTTTCATATAAGAATGACAAAGATGGGAAAATAAACGGTCAATATTGATTTGCTAGCTTAAACTTCTGATGTACCATACCTTGAAGCCGGATCTCTCTATAGCAATAGCTATGTCCTGGAACTTGGGATATTTCCTTAACTTAGAAATAACATACGAACGTCCAATCTGCATACAAAAAGGTCAAATTAGAAATGAAATATATATAGAATCCCAAGAATATAAGCCAGAAAAAAATATAAATAAATAAATAATAAAATTCTTGTGCCCATTTGGCAGTGAATGGCTGGTAGATACGCATCATAACACATTCAAGGTAAGTGTTGTTCCTTATTCACTATAGTTTAAAAACAATTAAGTACTTGAAAAAATTAAATAGTGAATAATGACTGAAATAAACGTAAGTAAAACACACTAAGTAATTTTCAACATCATATTCTTATTAGAAATAAATCAAAAGAATACGTTACCCAAGTACTTGCGGAATAGTACTTGGGATTGAAATGACAAAGTTTGGTGACTCTCTCTAAGCTCAAAGCTAAGTCCGAGCACAACTCTTAGAACCCATTGAGCTAGCTCAAGGATAAAGTTGTATTTGGAAGAGTCAAAAGTTGGCTTGTGTGTGTGTGTTTTTACAATTCACAAGCTTAAACTTTTCACTCATTCTCTTATTCTATTTATACAAGTATGATTTTAACTTTAACCTAGAAGACAAACACATTGATCACGGTAATCACGAATATAGATATATTCGATTCATCGCTACTTTGCTATTAGTAGACAAAGGTAGTGAAGCTTCTTTCCTAACAGATAATCCTTTAGTATCGCCGCTACTATAAATGGGAAGATATGGATTTAGTATATAGGGACTTAGTTTTATCTGGGTAAAGCACTTGGGGACTTAGTTTTATCCGGGTAAACTTTTCCGCCTAGTCCCGCTCATTCTTGATCTTCAAAGCCTTGATCTCTTCCTTGATTTGTCTTCGGTCTACAGTTGGAGAGGAGTCTTAGGGATTCAAAGAGTTATTGTCATCACCACCGAATCCACCATCTTCTTCTTGACTTAGTCTTCACCCATTAAGTTCCGCCTTGTCGAGTGGAGAGGCTTCTTCACTGCATCGAGTATCTCGAAGATGGCTCATCGAGAGTCTATGCACTCGGTGACTGATAGTGTTTATGGATTGAACACTTAGGTTATTTTCTATTAAAATCCTAGATTAAGGGTTTGGGTATTCTTGAACCCACAGTCTCCCATATTTGGATATACAAATAGCCTAAGTGTTTGATCGATGTAAGTGAGCAAATGGCTTCTTCTTTGAATGTACTAATGAATACAATATGGAACACCGAGTATTTTAACAAAACGACATCTTTATTAATCATCTTACATGGTTCCTATCACTAGTACAAAGAAAAGATAACATGATGTCGGTCCGGATGGATTCCCAAAGGCTTCAAGCTTTACTTTTTGGTGATGAGTGTTTCCACATCGGGATGGTCTCTTATCTTAGCATTCGGGTCTTGACAAAACCTAATGTTTGTTGGGATTGGATCCGAGAGGCCACCGGAATATAGTTGATCATAGTAGCCACTCCTGCTGATCGATATTACTCCACCTTTGGAATCTTTGGGTTCCGTAGACATCAATGAAAAATAGGCTCGTGTCGAACTCAACTTTTCCTTGTTCGACAAATTTCACACTCGGTGCACTCTGTTGCATTCTAAGCCGAGCACTTTGATCTCGGTGGAACTCGAACTCTTTTCCTTTTGCGGTGGATGCTTGTGGTTGAGGTCCTTGAGAAAAGTGATGTTTATATGGTTTTTCATGGTAGCGAGTCCCTCTTCGGCCTTATTTATGAACGCGTTACAACACGTGAGCAGAAATGGATGTCCAAATACGACAATCATTAGAAAAGTAATTTTAGAAGAAGTATTAAAACAAGAGTTAAACTCTTACAAAAGCTTTAAACGCTATTCTTAGCAAGAATTCAAGGCTAAGGAATCAAGCTTGAAAATAAGTTGTACGACAAGGAATACCATTCAGATCGCTCACACGATCACTAGCACGAGTCTTAGCGATAAGCACAGATGTTCCCATTATAGATAAACCCAATCTCGAGTATGGTAAGAAAGCAAAAGCACTCAAATGTAATCTATGATGGAAATGAGATCTTAAACCTAGACAGACACTAGTTGCATTGAGTACCGAGGAAGATAGAAAACTAGATATTGCATCTAGGAGATAATGGATAAGAAGTAAATGATCCTAAGTGTAAAAAGAATAACATAACGATCAAACCCTATAATTACACTAAAGAAAATTGGATCTCCTTGAACAAGTTTAAGCCTCAGACTTATTAACTCGAATGTGTTTGGAAAAGGATATGAAATGCTCGAAAATCTTGTTGAAAAGAACTTGTAGGAAATCGCTTAAATCAACTGTATCCTCCTAATACACCAATGCACTTAGTTCCTAGATCTCTTGCCACTAAAAGCAAGACCTTAATCATGAATATGTTATCTTTCAACTATTTGTTGATTTTGAGAAAACTTATAAGAAAAGGATCACACCCACCCGTATAATCAAGGAAAGGGTTTGAGCAAACTAAAGAATGCTATTTAACCGAGGTCATGCCTTTCTTTAAACAACTAAAAGATCAATTGAGAGTCTTAAAAGGGACGACTTCGATATTAAAGAAATGGAAAAGGTATTTGATGCTGATTGTTGATTAGTGATTATGAGAGAATTAAAATATAATGAGATTGAGAGGAAGAACAACCGAATGAGAATCTTTATGAATGTATTGCTTGTTTTTTATCGCTACAAATTGTTCTTTGCTTCTCAATTTCATGAATTATCTGTTGCTCTAAAAGCTTTTTCATTGCCACCGATCAAAAGATTGAAAGCATCATTTAAAGTTAATCATACTAAGGAATAATGAACTTGCACATAAAGCATACCTCTCATACCTTAAGGAAAGTTTGATGGTCTCCGTGAGATTGTTGAAGATGAAAGATTAGAAAACCTTTGATAGTACTATAGCTTATGCCCGCATGGATGCCAAACGACACAAGTCCGAAATCTAACAATAGCGTAGAATAGTCAGCCTTGTTCTATGCCCAGCCACATGTGACCTGATATGCCTTGTTCCATGTCTTCAAGCAAGCAACCTTGATGTGCCTCCTAGAATTTCGTGATCCCAAGACTTAGACCAGAATGCAGAAAGTAGTGAAGCCATGTAATGTTCCCATTCATTGAACAAAAGAATCGTGTTAGTTCTAGTATTAGCTCTAAGCTTACTGGAATTAATTCGAGGCCTTATGTCTGTCTCAAAAACATGTAAAAATGTTTATTTTCTAATCATGATAAATGTGATGTGTTATTTTAGATCTAAGAATTACCAGCTTAAGAAAGTTTGGAAAGCAAAACAGACATAACTCGAAACCTTTTTACCAATGTAGGATTTCAAGAAGCCCAAGGTTCGAATGTTCACGAATGGCAAACCTTGTTTTAACTAGATCCACTATGCCGAGAATAGTGCGTTAAGGTTTGAAGCCAACCGGTAGAATAATCCCATTAAGCACAAATGTCATTTGATAAGTCTTGCCTCTACTAGTTCACTCCAGGATAATGCCATTGCATCATTCAAAGATCATGAAGTAACCAAAAGGAACCCATCAAGACGCTGGGATCCAATGTTTCCACCTCTTGTCTGTTGTCCAGCAGGTCGTACAATCGTCCTTGGTATTTGGATTCGCGCTCTAAACATATGACTGGCTCTTAACAATGACGTCATTCAAACCGCCAGAGCTCAGATTATCATTATGGTGTCTGCAGATAACACTTCAGCCCCGCTCTTCAAAGAAAGAAAAGTGCTTCTTCAGGCGCTTTTATCTCGCCTAATGAGATTCTCTCGTGAATGACCATTTTCAATCCGCTTTCTCATTTCAAATGTATCCGAGCAGACTGAGCATCCTTGAACTTTTGCCCCGCCTCGACCCTTTTCAAGCTTGCTTGGATCTAATCCCATGTTCTAAGCTTCTTCGGCGACAACCTTTGCCGGTGCTTCTCTGTTCCTTTTCTCTTCCTCGCCTAGTTTCATTCTTCTTTCTTCTTTAGCAAGATGTTTACTCGCTTGTTGTGGTGTGAGGTATTCGATGTCGCCGATTTTATAGGGAATCTTCTCGAGCTCAAGCGGTTGTCATTTTGCCTTTGCTTTGTCCCGGCCTGAGGAAGATGATGCAACTAAGGGTGGTGTTGTTGTTGTGACCGTCGGTGTTGTTGTTGTTGATGTTTGTGGTGGTAGTGAGGATATGGGTATTGAGGCGATGCGGATGATGTTGGAGCCACGTCACGGAGGTGTTTGCTCCCCGCGGTGAAGGAGTTTCTTGAAGAATTCTCCCCTCAACTTGCTGGAACTTGGTGAGGGCAAGAGTTGGAGTTGGTCTTGAGGGACGGAGCTGCTTGACCCTTGAAGGCTGATATATTTCGATGATCATAGCCTTAATCTAAAGTATCGCTTGAAGACCAGTGACCTTTGTATCCAAGTTAGCATGAGAAAGCTCCAGCGGTCATCCGTGGACCAAGATTCTAGGCCATGGAAGATGAGGCCCGAGCCATAGCAACTATTTGGGTGTTCAATGAGTCCACCGAGGTCCAAGAGACCGAACCGAAGATTGAAGACCACGAACATTGGCGTAATGGAGCATTTCAATCGGTTCGCTTAGTCGAGATAAATTTTTCACATACACCTCGGTGGCTTCCAAAGATTTTGGCATTGATTGTCGGGTCCACTTTAACAAAGATCCCCGATTTAATCAATTGTAATTCCACATGACCAAGATGCTTGAGAAACTTAACCGAGTTTTCATCCGTTTGATAAGGTGTTGGTACATGAGATCTCGTGCTTTCATGAACATTTTCATTGAAGGTGAGCACGTCGGATCAAGATCGCCAGAATGGCCGCCACTTCAAAGTGTTGATCCCAAAATTGTTCAAGAACCCCATGTCTGCATCCTCCTTGAGGCTTTAGTGATCTCTCGAACCATTTGTCTTCGATGTTGGAAGAATGTTGTCAAACGGTTAAATTCCCATAGTGGATGATGAGGAGTCCGAGTCATTATCTTCGGATGAAATGGTGACTCAAGATGCTCCTTTGGATCAGCCGAGGCTCTTGTTCGATTGAACCTCAACGTCCATTTCTTCTCCAAATTGATAAAATTTCATCTTCGGGCCAAAGAAGTTTATCCTCCGAGAATGAATACCGTTGACATCAGCAATTGTGAGTAAGGGTTGGTGATGGGTTCCATATCGGGTGGTATATATCCTCTCGAGTCTTTGTCCCCGTTGACCCTCGAATCGTGGAGTTTCCAGTGCCTTCTCCGAGTCGGGATTGGTTTTGGGTTCCGTGTATCGGTGGGTTGTTTCTTTCCTCCTAGTCTTTGTCCCCGAGTGACCCACGAGACAACGGTGGGTGTTTCCAGACTTTGGCGGGTCGATGATTGTTGTATCTCTATCGATGGGTTGTTTGTTTCCCCAGAGTCTTTGGGATCGATCGGTGTGCCCTCGAGACAAAGGCTTGGATTGGCTAATGTCATCATCGGCGATTGGAAGGCTCTCCTCTACCAGTGGGTTGTTTGTTTCCTCGGATCTTGGGAGTAGTAGGTGACCAAGGTACTTGACGTGATGTATCGTGTCCTTCTTTGTCACGGGGTGGTTGTTGTCCGTCAATGGGTGTCTGCTTAGTCTCGGGCTTTTGTGCCTCTTAGGTCAGGTTCCTGAAGCCTCGGGGCCCGAGACTTTGGTTTAGTCTTAGTCCCCCCCGAGACTTCCCTTTCTCTTTTAGGAGCAGGGTTTGAGACATCGATCCACTTTGATTGTTCTGACAATCATGTGGGCGTCAATTCAATGGGAGTGACAAGGGATGGGTCCTTTTGAAAATTTGATGGGCTCGGGATGCCGTAAATTTCAAAATTTTCATCCCGAGTATAATTTGAACCCGAGAACGATTGTAAAGCACAAGAGACAAACCTAGGATACGAATCGTGCCGTCCTAGATTTGCTTTGTAGCTTCGTTCACGAGATCACCGTAAATGATCTCCCTATGTCGACAAAGGACCCCATTCATCGGCAAGATGCCATCATCAACCGAATAGAGTTAATTTGTTCGATGGATGAGTGGTTCCCGCCGAGGACCGGAATCACAAAAGTGAAGAGGATCCTCCAAGCCACGGGAATGAGCTTTTAGTGATTTGGGGTCTTGTCCAAAAAGTTGGATCTAAAACGATTTGTTTTAACCCATCCTTCACTGTGGAGGTTCGGGATGGGCGACATAAATACCTTTGTTATAATCTAACCCCATTGAAGTGCAAAACGTTTTGTAATCCAGGTGTATTGTTGCCCCATTAAGATCGAACTCGATGAGATACTCCAGAGTGGTCTAAGGTTATTCTCATCGATGAGAAGGTGTCGGGTCAAGGCTTTAGTCAGAGCCCAAGACTCCCGAGGTAGTTTGGGTACAGATCGAGGACATTTTACAAAGGCCGTTTGAGTGGGCGGTTGAATAAAAATTTTATAATGTCTTTATAGGTTGGGACATTTTGAGGTATTCAAAATTTCCTATGACATTATTTGTTTTAAATTCAACGTTAGTAAGATCCCCACCCATTGAAAAGCAAAGCTGGAGAGATTGTGTTCTAGCCATTTCTATTAAAGAAGATTTTAGGGTTAAAAAATGTTTTTACTAGAACAATCAAAGTATTTAGATCTCTCAAGTTTGTGATGAAAACTTTGTAAATGTTTACAAGGAGGGTTTTCAAAAGAGGTTTTAAAGATTTTGAGAACACACAAATTTTTCGGATTTGAGAAAGGATTTTGACAGAGTTTAGTTGCAGTAAAATAATTTGTGTGTGTTTTGTGGTTTTGAAGAGGGTATTTATAGAGTAGTGAGAGGGTGGTTTTGTATAAGCGTGGATATGTAAAGAACATTTTTGAAATCGTTTGATATTCCACATTTAATGCCACCCACCACTTCACGCAAAGAAAATCCGTCTTTCAAGGAAAATAGTTGCAATGCACAAGAAAGTGCACTTTAGCGGTAATAAAATATCCATAGGATATTTTATGTGAGAAGGCATTTAATGCCAAGTGGGGTGAGGTAAATGATGATACTCTGACAAGAAGACATGTATTCCTATATTAAATTGGTGGGATTACCAACCTAGGACATTTAAGTAACTAATACTTGGAGCATTTAGTTACTCATTCAATGCTTTCTCGTCAGGGACCTAAGTGAGTCTTACTTATTCAAAGAGAGGTTTGTTTTGGATGTTCGGGAGAATGAACCATTTCGAGAACTTATCGAGATTGGTATTCGGACACCGACTTTCAATGTCAAGCATTCCCAATTTAGCTTTCACCTCTCTGAAGGTAGGTTCATCCAAGGGTTTTGTGAAGATATCGACCATTGATATTCGTGAGGGATGAAATGAAGTTCAATGTCTCCCTAATTATGTGATCCCCGATGAAGTGATATCGATATCAATGTGTTTGGTTCTTTGGTGGAGGATGGGGTTGTTGGAGATTGCAATAGCATCGGTGTTATCACGCAAGATGGGCACCATTTTGTAATGGATGTCATAGTCACCGAGTTGACTTTTCATCCATAATACATTGGCACAACATCCTGCTTTGACTACATATTCATATTCACCGGTGAGGACATAGCCACCGATTGTTGCTTTTAGCTCTCCAACAAACTAGTTTTCCTCCAAGAAATTGACAGACCACGAGGTACTTTTTCGTCCATGTTGCGACCGGCATAATCGAATTAGAGTAACCCTGAGATCAAACCCCGAGCATTTTGGATAATAGAGTCCAAGGTTTGGGGTTCCCTTCTGTACACGAGTATTCTTTTGGCTGCAGTGAGATGGGATTCTTTAGGATTGACCGATATCTTGCTATTAGGCAGGCGAGAATCGATGTCTCGCCGAAGCGCTTAGATACATCGATGAGCCCACAATCCTCCGAAATGAGTTTGATTGATTGATTTGCCGGTGAGATCGGTCCAAGGTTGTTAGGTGGGACCATTGGAGTCTTCATCGAGGCACGATCGATATCTCATATTTCTTCAAGAGATTTACGTGTATTTCTCTTGACCGATGGATATTCCTTTATCGGTTTCTCGATTTGTAGTCCAAGAAAGTATGTGAGTTCCCCATCATGCTCATTTCAAAATTCTTTGTCATCGCTTTTCAAACTGTTTGAAAAGTTTGTAGTTTGTTGAGCCAAAGATGATGTCATCAACATACACTGGACTAGAATCACATCTGTTGAGTTCTATAGACAAACAGTGTTGTCTATCTTTCCTCCCAAGCTTGTTTTGTATCGGGAAGGCCGAGAGTTTCATACCATGCCACAGGGAGCTTGTTTAAGTCCATAAAGGGCTTTGTCAAGCTTGCAGACATAGTCGGGAATTCACTACTCTCAAAGCCCTGGAGGTTCTTGAACATATACATCTTCCTTGAGATCACCATTTAAGAATGCACTTTTAACATCCATTTGGTAGACCACAAGTTCATGTATGTTGCATATGCAAGAAAGATCCGATGGCTTCCATTCTTGCAACAGAGCAAATGTTTCATCATAGTCAATGCCTTCTTCGTTGGATCAGTAACCTTTGGCTACAAGTCGCTTTGTTTTAATGATGATGCCGCTTTTCATCGGTTTTGTTTCGAAAACCCACTTCATTCCTATGACTACTACATCCCGAGGACATTTGATCAAGGTCATGACCTTGTTTTATCAAACTGCTGCGGTTCTTCTTGCATAGCTTTGAACCCGGCTTGGGTATTTTAGAGCCTCAATGACACTTTTGGGTTCTATCTCGATAGGTAATCATCATATAGACATTCATTGGTGAAGATGCGATTAAGTTAGCGACCATGCTTCTAGTGAGCATTCCTCAGTGGGTTCACCAATGATGTTTACAAGCTCAATGTCCTAAGATCTTGTCCACTTACTTTGTGGTGCGGGATCCGAGCTTGAAGATGTCACCGGGAGTTCGGTGTGAGTTCGGTGCAAGAGCCACGGATCATTTAGATCATCTGCTGAGGTGTCTTGTTACGGTAGAGGTTCTTGAGTTATAGGATCACGATCATTTGGATCGGTGTTACCTATCCCAAAGAGGACCGACCGATTATCAATGAATTCACCGATAGTTGGTTGTGACGGTTGTGAGGCAAGACATAATATGAGATGTCGAGATTAGCTTGGTATGAGGAATTAGTTTTGGTGTTGTACTCATCGAGGATATCTTGATGAGTTATCAATTCCTATTTCTTCCATCAAGTGTTGGTGAACTCGATGCTTTCAATACTTTCATCAAAGGCGACATGATAGGTTTCCTCAACTTGTTGTCTTCTTGTGTTAAATACCACAAGGCTTTGGAGATCGGTGAGTAACCTAGAAAGTATCCATCATCGACTTTAGCATCGAACTTGCCTAGATGATCCTTGTGGTTATGAATAAACACAGACATCCAAACACATGGAAGTAGTGATGTCGAAGTCTACCTTTGAATATCTCATATGGGGTTTTATTATGTCTTTTGACAATGATTGACCTGCTTTGAGTGTAACAGTCGTTTTAACGCTTGATCGAGAAATGCTTTGAAAGGGTGAGCCATTTAACATGGTTCTTGCGACCTCAATGAGAGTTCTGCTTTTCCTTTCACCTACCCCATTTTGTTTAGGGGTATAAGGAGATGAGAAATTTTGGAGATTCCCTTCTCATCACGAAACTCTCAAGCTCGAAGATTTCTAAATTTAGTACCATTGTCGGCTTCGATTTGTTTCATCGTAATGTCATTCTCGGTTTTCAATGTTTCGATGAATGACATTATAGTATCGATTACTGACTCTTTTGGAAAGAAAGTATACCCAAGTGTATCTTGAATACTCATCAACAATGACAAGTGTATACTTCTCATCTTGGATTGATCTAGGACCGATCGGTCTAAAGAGATCCATATGCAAGAGGTGAAGGCGCTTTTGATAGAGAAGTTTTGCTTGGTTTTGAAAGATGCTCTTTATGTTTGCCTTTTCACAGTGAGCATGGTTTATCTTTTGCAAAAACCGGTGATGGTAAGCCAAGGACCTTGTTTTGTTTGGCCAAGTTGTTGATGTTTTTGAAGTTTAAGTGTGAGTCTCTTTTGCCACGCCCAATTGATAGTTTCAATGGCTTTGGCAAAGAGACAGTTCCATCTTTAGAGAGTTGACATGTCTAAGACATAAACATCGTCTCTCCTAGGAGCAATCAACACAACTTCCTTGTTGGCATTGAAAATGGTACCTTGTTTGTCATTGAATTGTACAATGTACTTAGCATCACATAGTCGACGACATCGATGAGATTGTATTTGAGACCATTGACATTAGCAATCCTAGAGAAACTATTCCATTGCGCCATCGAACCATAACCTTCGTGGGACATGATGAGTTATCACCAAATACTACATTGGGCCTGGTTCCTTTACATACTTGTGCGATATTCCTTCACACCACCATGCTTCGAGCATCCAATGTCTAGATGCCGATAGGCTCACGGCATGCCTCGCACAAGTAGTAAACTCAATTAGTTTCTCTTCGTGACCCACTTACTAGTGGGCTTGGGTCTCATGGTCTCTTTGAATTGAGCAATCGATTCATGGTCGGTGGTGGAGTGCAATGAGCTACCACAGTTTTGCATTTAGAGACCGAGGATGACTCGGTGGATTTGGGTTGTTTTGAACTTCTCCTTGCATGGATGACATTGTCATCTTTGAGATGTCTTATGGTGTTACCTCAAATATCACAAGATATGTTCATAAGACAATCATCGTGGCGATGATCATTAAAGCCACAATGCGGGCAAGGAGGAAACGACTTTGCTCTCAACTTTGAGCTTTGGATGAAGAAGCATCCGATGACCAACTTTGGTGTAGTTTTCTTGATCGAGAGCTCACATATTGCAAGTGGTCGTGAGCTGTGATAATCCTTTTACGATCATGCAAAAAGGATTCTATAACAATTGTCGATGGTATGACCGTATAGTGGCACATATCACACTTTTGCTTGTTTTTGTGGTGGCTTTTGACTTTGAGGAACTAGAGGAAGTCGACTTTGTCTCCTTGATTAGTTCAGGGACCTTTCAATGGATTCCATTTTGTTAGTTAGCTTCCTCACAGTTCATCGATTCTTTGAATCGATCGACTTCTGGGGACCGAGGATGTGGAATTTTCGATGGGGTGGATTCTTGTTGAGTTGGTTTTGATGGTCTTTTCAAATGGTTCTACCAAGTCCATACCTTTCTTTAGGAGGTGTGGATTGTAATGTAATGGAGTAAGCTCGAGCTAGGATCAAGACCCCAAAGAGGTTCCAAAGGTGGAAGTGGTGCTAGAGATTCATCTTCGACTCGGAGATGTGTTCGATTATCGGGCACATCACGGGAGTCCAAGCATGCTCTTTAGAGCTCGACTTTCGTGCTCTAGAATTCTTCCGAGTCAAAGTTAGGAAGCTTACTCTCGGGATTAAGTCTTTCAATCCAATCATTGGGCTTGGGAAATGCATACAACATATTGGTAATCATGCCACCGACACAAATGGTTTAGGACTCGGTCTTTGTTGTGAGAGTCGGAAAGATAATGTTCACCTATGACTCTCTTTTTGCTACCGGGAGCACCACAAGATCAAAGACTCTTGGATTCTTGTTGGTCCAACTATCAATGATTTCTTTTTATTTCTTAAGTTCATCTTGAAGAGCACGATTTCTTTTAACTAATTCGGTGTTTTGAATTTGTAAGGTGATAGCCTCAAGCTTGTTTTGTTTTAACACAAGTAACTCATCCCTACACTTATTCAATTCAAAACTTAACTTGTTGTACTTAGAAAAAGATTTAGTCTTTGCTCCTCTACAAACTTAAGATCAACATTGATATAGTTCATATAGGATTGCCAATCGAATCATCATCCATAGAAAGTAGAATATTTACCTTCTTCATTGTGATGTTGACCCATTCTCCATTTCTCGCATGATTCTTTCCAACAACTAGCTTGTCTTCCTCAGAGGGCCATCGGCTACCGACATGCACCATTTCATCATCGATGAGACCTCTTCATCCTGGTCGAAGGTTTCAAAGAACAAGACCTTTGTTTTTACCCCGCATGTATTGAACACTTTTTGGTTCTCGAGGGACCGGCCTCAAGTAATGCAAGCTTAGCTTTGATCTTCCTATACTTGGCTTCAAAATATATTGTTTTGTTTTGGTCGATTTATTCGAAAGTTTTGATGAGACCGATAGATTTTAGGTTGAAATTTGCTAAAGCTTGAGGACCGATTTGACCTCGATGGTCTGTAAGAGGGTTCATAAATTGTTTTGAAAAATAGTCCTTTGCAAAATGGCCTCTTTTGTGACACTTAAAGCATGATAAGGTTTTAAAGGTACCTTTTGAGGGTCATTTAAGCCCTTATTCGATCACTTTTGTATCCGTTATTGCTTAATATCGTTCCTTTTCACTTTTAGGTCTCTTGAAGGCAAAATCTTTGGAATGATGCTTATTTGGACGAAAAGGCGAATATCTGAAGAAAATGGCCAAAGTCGAATCGAGACACTCAAAGTCTTTGAAACATAAAGCGGCGGCGTCCTTGCATATCTGCGGCGCCGTCGGGAAGGAATTTTGACGGGTCGAGGAAAAATTGCATGTTTTCAAGGGACGACGTCGGGTTCTAAAGGAGTAGGCCGTCGTTACTCGGGCGGCCTAGATGCGACCAAGGCGGCGTCGGTGAAGGGGCGGCGTCACGGTCATAAGGTGGCGCCGTCGCAAGGTTTACGTGGCCAAGGCGAAACCCTAATGGCGGCGACACGGCGTCACGAAACATAAGGTGGCGCGTCGCGGATGTAATCTTATATATAGAATCCGAATTTTTCGGTTTTGTGTGTAGTCTTTTGGGTAAAACCTAAAACCGAACCAAGGCTTTCTTGTGCGATATTTTAGGGTTCTAAACCTATTATACATCAAGATAAGTATTTACTTCATTAATTTAATTATGTCTTTGATTATTTGTGTGTATGCTTGCATGTTCTCCATGTCCAAGCTAATTTATTTGTGTGTTTGCTTAGGAATATGAAACTTAATTATTGAATATTGATTGGTTGATACTTATCTTAGTTGACTAATGATCTAGAGTGCGCTAGATTATTCGTTGTGTATAATGCTTGACTTTTCTTTGTGAACTTTAGAATATAATTATCTAGGTAATTGTAGGATAAAGTATTCAAGGACAACCGTAGAGTAGCGTCTATAAATCACTAGAGGATTTGTAAACAAGACCCTTTGGTAATTTCAAAGAGTTAGGAAACAAGCACGCCTATAGCCTTAGAATCACAACGCAACTAGGAATAAGGGCGTGACAAATCAACCATCAATAGGAGATAATTAAGGAGTAGTAAAACCTAAGTAAACACATCTTTAAACTATCATACAGTACACATCAATTAGACATAGACTATCACAACCTTAGCTTAGATAATTAGATAATAGTAGAGTAATCGGTAGCAATACCAACCCCAAATCCAATACCGAGATTCGTACCTTTTCCATTTCTAAAAAATATAAAAATATAAAAATAATCTTCCTCAACCTCAACCTTAGCGTAGTAACTTCTCACTAGCATTCCTATTCCCTAGAGAGCGATATCAATACCGTGGCTTACCCTAATTACTACACTACAACGATTAGGTTCCTTTGCCTGGGGTGTTATAAAACTTGCTCGAAGAAAGGAAGTTTCCTTGACCCCGAGCGGCGTGTGGCGTTATCAAGTTTTGGCGCGCTGCGGGAATAGAATAGCTAGTTAGTAGTCCACCTCGTTTAGGTTTCTTTGTGATTCCTATCAAGTAAATTTTTCTCATTTTTTAGCTTTCTCTTAGTCTATCCCCCTTCTTCGTGACCTTTGTTCGTAACACCCATCACTTTTCACCATGGAAGGTGACAACCAACCACCACTCATCAACCCACCACCAAATGACCCGCCAAGAGCCCGTACTCTTGGTGAGTACTCGAGACCAAACCACCTAGGTTATAGGAACACCATTGAGCTTCCCGACCAAGCCCAAACTACGGCCTGCGATCCGACACCATCCGGTTGGTGCAAAGCGGATGTGCATTCCATGGACTTCGTTCGAAGATCCAAATCGACATCGAGGATTTCCTCAAAATTGTCGATTCCATCGACCTTGATGCTACTACTCGGGAGACCACGCTTGCGTCTCTTCCAATTCTCTCTGGGACCAAGCTAGTAATTGGCTTGAGCGACTTCCATGGCTCCATCTCAAGTTGGGATGATCTTACTTCTCGCTTCCTTGCTCAATTTTTCCCACGGGAGAACCACTAAGCTTAGGAATGACATCTTGATGTTCCAACAACGTCAAGGTGAATCTCTCTGAAGCATGGACCCGATTCAAGGACTTACTTCATAAAGTCCTCATCACGGCATTGATCTTTGGCTCCAAGTCCAAATCTTTTATGATCATGTCGGTCTTTCTCTCCGACAAACCATTGATTACGCCGCGGTGGGAGACTAAGTAATCTTAATCTTTGAGGCATCTTTGGGAAGTCATCGAGGACTTAGCTCAATCTGAAGAGGAAGGTTGGGAAATTCCGGTTGTCCAAGATAACGGGTTAAGTTCCCAGCACAAGCAATTATGAGTATGGAGACCCAAATGAAAGCGTTAATGGATGTAACCACTTGTCTTGACAAACATGTGAATACGGTCAAGGAATTCTTCTTTGCCAAGGAAGTCCGGCGGGATGAATTCGAGGACATAATGTTGACATTTGTCCACAAGCAAGAAGAGGAAATTAAGCGCCTCGAGGATCAAATCGGAAAACTCATGACACTTTCTTGGGACTAGCTAACAATTTCATCTTGAGCATTCGTGGTGAAATTGCAAAAAACAATATACCTAAAAAGCTAGAAAAGGTATATGCAATACTAGAACGCACGAGGGTGACTCCCGAACCCTCTCCTTTAGCAAATCTCGTCAAGAAGTCGTATTCTTGCTTGAACCCCCGTTTTAACGTTCCCCGCTTGATCCCTAGAAATACATTCATTGGAATGGTGCACGTATCACTTACCGACTTTCCCAATGTAAAGAAAAGTTCTTTCGGTTTTAAACCGGGAAAAAACCTCACCTCAAAACTTGAATGTGTAAAATTACAATTGAACAACAAATTGACATGTGCATTACTTACCATTATATGGATTATTGGTGGATTAGCCAAATAAATTTCAAGAGGAAAACTAAATTCTTTTCAAAGATAGTAATCAAATTTTTGATCCAGCGGATCGACAAAGCTATTTTCTTTTGGCAAAAATTTAGGCGTGGCCGTCGTCGTACAAAGTGTGACGCCGTCGCTACCCCGGATCGACGAATAAATACATCACCCATCTCTTTCATTCTTTACCCTACAAAATTTTTATCCGCCCCACACCCAACACTCACGTTTTCCCACCTCTAATTCATCATTTGCCAAAACAATTTCCACAAGGTAAGTAATGCACATTGATCTTTATCATTTAATTGTCCTAATTCATGCTCAATTTCGTTTTCCTCTTTTCAAACCAACAACCCCAACTAATTTGATCTATGCTATATACCGCCTATGAATCCTATTAATTAGGCTAATGATTAGGCAAATGATAGTGTTATCATATGGGGTTGACTTTGCGGGAGCCTTGACGACAGGGATCGAACCCACTGGCCATTATACCATTAACATGGGTGTTTGGGCTAAGGGTTGTGGTTAAAACACAGGTTTTCCTCATGAAGTCGGTTGAATTACAGGTCGGTGACGGCGTCATAAGCTGTTATGTGGCCGTCGTGATTATTCTGACGCCGTCCTCACTGTATTTGATTTTACATTTGGATGAGCGAAAGAACAAAGAGAACAAGAGGACGAGTCCTCTAATGCCTGAGCAAATATCGACACAATTTACGAATGGGGAGTGTTCTTGAGGAAGATTGCCAAGTTCGTTACAATGATTTGCTTCATCAAACTATTGACTCGAAATTTGTTGTGGTGGGAGTTTCTTGAGGTCATGACACAGCTAGGGAGTTTGCGAATAGTTTTAGGAAGGACAAGTTCTTGATCCCGGTGGGAAAGGATGTTTAGGATCGTGAACCCGTATATGGGGAGTTGGTGCGTGAATTCCACGCATCTTACGTTGGATGTTAATTAGTGTCGTGATAACATTGAGTTTGAGGGGTCCGATTTAGGTTGGGAGGAGATTGGAGGCTATGTCGGTCCTTGAGTTTGGATGGAGATTGGGGTTATATAGCGCCGAGAATCTTGGGGCGATGTTTTCGAGGCTAATTTGGCAACGGACTTACCCATAAGGATGAAATGTTGTGTCTTGATTACGGAACACGATAGCTAATGGGAGTACATCATGGGGGTACTCTCGCATCTCAAATCCGGATCCACGGATTAGGCTAGTGCACCGTTGCCTCACATTTTCTATCACGGCGGGCGGAACACTAATCATCGTGTCACTTTACGGATCTGTTCTATCTCTCGCATGTTGGCGAGGGTGTGCCTTTGTAACATCCCATTACGGTTAGCCGACTACTTGAGGACCCGGTGGAATGAGGTTGAGGATAAAGTTTATGGGGTATGTTCATCACTCGGTTAGCTCGGTCCTTTGGCATTTTGGCGGGGAGGCACCGCGTACCTTAATGAGGTATCACCAAGGGTCGTCAAGGCCAAGTCCTTGAAAGCTATGGAGGTTATAATGGATTATGGTAGGGGCTTTGCTTGGTTCAATGCTCAACCCGTCATTCAAGGTAGTGATGACGATGATGATGAAGAGCCACACATGCGGTACGCGGCGGTGAAGCGAGGGAGCTCCAGCGCCTCTGAGACACATGTCTAGTGGAGATTGGCAGGCCTACCAAGGAGCATGGATGGGACGCATGGATACGTGGATGGCACGGCGGGATCGGAGGGCTAATGGACCTATGACCACCTTTGTTAGGCGGATCGACATTTGTCCGTGCGTGACCGACTTGATCCACACCTCAGTTGATCCTTTCCGGGAGAGAGAGGATTACCCACCTTATGGGTATTTGGGCCATCTTCCCCACAGTTATGACTATCGTGGACCCTCCCCGGTGACTCATGTTTTAGTTTATGTATTGTCTATGATTGTGTTGGTGTTGAGACAATTTATGTTTGGGCATGTAATAATCTTTGACAACTTAACCTTATGGTGAACTATTTGATGTGTGTGGATACTTGCATGGTTTATCTAGCCTATGTGATGGATTGGTTGCTTGTTAGTGTCATATATCTTTTATTAATTGTTTGTCCTCATGTTTGAATTTGTAAAATGCTTTATTTTGTTTTAACCTCGTCTTAATTACATATAAAGGTATTTTACATAAAGGATAAGTGTAGGGAGGATTACACGTTTTCATAAGCGTGAACATGAGAATAACAATTAACTAAAAGATATATATGTTTGTTTGTTCGAGTCAAATGCTTGTATCGAGTCATAATGGATGTTTTTGCGAAAGTTTTCCAGTTCTAAAGATGTAAATTTTCGAATTTTTTCGGAAAATCGCGAGACCGGTTTTGTCGGGATAACTGTGGCGTCGAGATTGCAACTGACGGCGTCGGGAAGGAATAAAACATCGACTTACTTTTCTCGTTTTACGAGCTACTTGTAAAATTTTGGAATTTTCGGATCTTAACTTTCAAAACAAATTACGTAAACATCCATTCCACAAGCATTATATCCTAGTTTAAATCGAGTCTTATGTATATTATTACCGCCGATTTTGCTGAAGGTTTCGTTTGTTTTCTTCTAGTGTGCGGGTTTAGTTTGTCAAGAAGAAGTTACACAAGTTTGGAAGGAGCCTTTCACGCAAAAACTCTTCTTGGAAAGATTTAACCACCACTTTTACGGATCCTACCGAGCTAATCGGGGAGTATTAGTTTCTTTCGTTTTAATTACCTTCTATTATCATAACTTTGATACTTTCGGGAACATTGGGGACAATGTTCGGTTTAAGTGTAGGGAGGAAAATAAAGCGGGAACTTTGAAACTATGCTTATCCTTGACTATTTGCTTTGTCCAGTGTATTTGTGTAATAAACCATGAGAAAATGTAGGTTAGGGTAATTTTAGCCAAATTTAAAATTTTTCATGACGTATAAGAGTGGGCCATTAGTCTTAACAAAAGCGTCTCATGGATAGGAAGTTGCATGACTAGCACAAAACCCTTACCACCTAAATTCCACCCAAAATGTGAGGATCGCCCTTAGATTAGTAGGAATTAAAGCATTCATCTTTAATGCTTAGAGTGTGAACCGGTAGTATATTAGATTCTAGAACTTGTTTTGTGATGCATTCGAGATCGCTAGTGAGACTACACTTGTGTAGTTAGGAATAACTAAATGATAAGAGGCATTAGGATAAACCCTTGTTTGATACACGTAATATAATTACTTCTTCCATATCGGTTGAGTAATTCCCCACACCCTTTCGTTGTACTCATCTTTAGTACACGATACCCTAGTTAACCCCTCGAGCCTATCCTTTTCGCGGTTCTCGTGATGTTTCGGTTTTCGGGATATCAATGAAGAGCATTGTTTACACCCCCCCAATATACACCCAAATCGCCTTAGCCTACCTTTATTGCACTCACTTTTAGTGCAAATTTATGTTATCACCCAAAACCCTTAGTTCAATTATCGGTTGCTTGCATGAGTTGCTAAGTCGAGTCATATCCTTTGTATCTGATTTTGGGATGATTGGGATTCATGGGAAAAGTTAAAGTTTATGAAATATAGGAAGAGAACGTTAAACTCAAATTCCCTTTGTTTGCATAATAATGTACTCAAGTGTTTTGATCTTTTCAATTCGGGTCAAATTAGTGTTAGAGTAATAAAAACTCAAGTGTAGGGATGTGTCTATAAATCCCTATCATTTTGATGTACCGTAGAGGATGGTAGAGTAAAAGTGTATGCAAAAAAAAAAAAAAAAAAAAAAAAAAAAAAAAAAAAAAAAAAAAAAAAAAAAAAAAAAATACGGGCTACCATCCTCCTACATCTATCTTTTAAATTATGTTTGTTTATTTTCGTTGCCTAGAGTTTTAGAGTGTCGAGTCTTGGCTTAGCAGCGCCATTCTTCGTATACTTGCAACATAGAGATTTTGACTATCCACCACTAAATAGCCTATCCCACCAAACCCTTCATTTCCTACCGTAAGCCTAACATTACAACCCTTTAAAGACCTCTTTGATAGTCTTTCCTAGGTGCTTCGCCAAAGCGACGGAGGTTTGATCTATTCTCAAGCCTATGGTAATCTATGTACTAGGACCGGTTAATGAGTGTTTATCTTCCATTTCCGATTTGTTATATTTCATATATACACCGAGAGAGATGTGAGTATCCAAACACCCCATGTGAGGTGCTAGTATGTAATTCCGTGCTTGTTATGACTTTCTTGGGGCTTATATGTGTTGTGGACCGTTTTGAATGGATGCTTCATGACCCCAACTTATAAATTAATTGGCTAAAAGCACATTTGCTTGAGGACAAGCAAATACCAAGTGTAGGGATATTTGATAAGGTTTTAAAGGTACCTTTTGAGGGTCATTTAAGCCCTTATTCGATCACTTTTGTATCCGTTATTGCTTAATATCGTTCCTTTTCACTTTTAGGTCTCTTGAAGGCAAAATCTTTGGAATGATGCTTATTTGGACGAAAAGCGCGAATATCTGAAGAAAATGGCCAAAGTCGAATCGAGACACTCAAAGTCTTTGAAACATAAAGCGGCGGCGTCCTTGCATATCTGCGGCGCCGTCGGGAAGGAATTTGCGACGGGTCGAGGAAAAATTGCATGTTTTCAAGGGACGACGTCGGGTTCTAAAGGAGTAGGCCGTCGTTACTCGGGCGGCCTAGATGCGACCAAGGCGGCGTCGGTGAAGGGGCGGCGTCACGGTCATAAGGTGGCGCCGTCGCAAGGTTTACGTGGCCAAGGCGAAACCCTAATGGCGGCGACACGGCGGCGTCACGAAACATAAGGTGGCGCGTCGCGGATGTAATCTTATATATAGAATCCGAATTTTTCGGTTTTGTGTGTAGTCTTTTGGGTAAAACCTAAAACCGAACCAAGGCTTTCTTGTGCGATATTTTAGGGTTCTAAACCCTATTATACATCAAGATAAGTATTTACTTCATTAATTTAATTATGTCTTTGATTATTTGTGTGTATGCTTGCATGTTCTCCATGTCCGGCTAATTTATTTGTGTGTTTGCTTAGGAATATGAAACTTAATTATTGAATATTGATTGGTTGATACTTATCTTAGTTGACTAATGATCTAGAGTGCGCTAGATTATTCGTTGTGTATAATGCTTGACTTTTCTTTGTGAACTTTAGAATATAATTATCTAGGTAATTGTAGGATAAAGTATTCAAGGACAACCGTAGAGTAGGCGTCTATAAATCACTAGAGGATTTGTAAACAAGACCCTTTGGTAATTTCAAAGAGTTAGGAAACAAGCACGCCTATAGCCTTAGAATCACAACGCAACTAGGAATAAGGGCGTGACAAATCAACCATCAATAGGAGATAATTAAGGAGTAGTAAAACCTAAGTAAACACATCTTTAAACTATCATACAGTACACATCAATTAGACATAGACTATCACAACCTTAGCTTAGATAATTAGATAATAGTAGAGTAATCGGTAGCAATACCAACCCCAAATCCAATACCGAGATTCGTACCTTTTCCATTTCTAAAAAATATAAAAATATAAAAATAATCTTCCTCAACCTCAACCTTAGCGTAGTAACTTCTCACTAGCATTCCTATTCCCTAGAGAGCGATATCAATACCGTGGCTTACCCTAATTACTACACTACAACGATTAGGTTCACTTGCCTAGGGTGTTATAAAACTTGCTCGAAGAAAGGAAGTTTCCTTGACCCCGAGCAGCGTGTGTGGCGTTATCTTGATCACAAAGAATCACGAATATAGATATATTCGATTACTATTTACTTTGTTATTCAGAGCAAAGCGTGAAGCTTCTTTCCTTAACCGAGAATCCTTTAGTATCGCCGCTACTATAAATGGGAAGATATGGCTTTAGTAGATAGGGACTTAGTTTTATCGGGTAAAGCACTGGGGACTTAGTTTTATCTGGTAAACTTTTCCCGCCTAGTCCCGCTCATTCTTCGCCTTCAAAGCCTTCTCTCTTCCTTCGCTTTGTCTTCATGCTAACAGCTTGAGAGGAGTTTTAGGGATTCGGTGAGTTATTGTCATCACTCACTGAATCCACCATCTTCTTCTTGACTTAGTCTTCACCCATTAAGTTCCGCCTTGCTGAGTGGAGAGGCTTCTTCTTCACCTCGTACTGAGTATCCTAAAGATGGCTCACTGAGAGTCTATGCGCTCAGTGACTTGATAGTGTTTAACGGATTAAACACTTAGGTTATTTTCTATTAAAGTCCTAGATTAAGGGGTTTGGGTATTTACTGAACCCAACAGTAAGTAATCAAAAACTTATTGTTTTGCCAACAAGGAAAGCAGCCGTTGCACCAAGTGTGGCACTGGTTGAATCAGCAAAACATCCTACCGGCAATCCAAAGAGATATCCTCCTCCAAGCTGAACTATAGATTAGAAACGAACACGTTTAATCCAGATAGACAGAGAGCAGATGTGCATCACGACTAAACCTTAAACTGGTAAGTGGTAACCTATAATCCATAAGTAATAATACTATAATAGTAAAATTAAGTAGAAAAGTAACAACAATGCAACATACCGTCAGCTTATGCAAATAGCAAGCAAGTGTTTCACTGCTCTATTGGTGCTTGTGACTAGCTATGTAGTATAATCCCAGACACGATGAATATATGAAGCAGGCTTATCAAAATTTGCATTACTCGGTAAACCTTATCAACTAGCAGAAAGACTGCAATTATAGCTCAACATGATTGCTACACAAGCCATAGTATAAGTGTTTTCGCGTGTGATACCACATATTTACTCATTGTTGTGTTATATAACTCAGTCCTACAGGATAACGCATTATTCTTAACTTTGACACATGGTCGTTAAAAAGGAGTTCAGTTAGATAATTCTCTATGAAGTTCAATAGATTAGTGGACAAATAACTATTCACTTAGGCCAACAACAACTTACTTACGAGTTTAATTCCTTATAACTTAGGCATCTACACCATCCAACATGATACGTACAAACATTAACATATTTATCACAAGGGAGATGTTTTCCATTATTTATTGACACAACCCTCTGGTAGCTTGAGGAAAAATACCCAATTATCTTATCTAGCAGAAGCTATGATTATGTTACGGATTAGAACATAGGATTGCCAGGTTATCATTGGACCAACTATATGTTCACAGCTAATGTTATAATCAGCTTACCTTCAACTATTTTACATACATACACCAAGTTATCTTATCTAGTAGAAGCTATGAAACAATACCCAAAGTTCAAAATATTCACTAACTATTTTCATGATTATTCTCAAGCATCTACATTCCCTTAAAGTTTTGGCATATGATCCACTTCTTTGTCATTTAAAGAGAGAAGAGATTGCTTCATGTACAAAAAGAATCCAGAGCATAAATAAACAAATCTCACTTTTTGTGGCTTGTTTTGAAACTTTTTGGCTTAAATAACTTTCGTTATGGCATAAACAAGTCAAATAACTTAATAATCTTACCTTATTAGCTTAATGAAACTATTAGTTTTGCTTATTTTGCCAGTTGACATATGATAACTTCTTATTTTACTAATTTAGTTTAAGCATTCCAATTAAATAAATAAGCTAATAATACCTTAATCATTTACATATCATTAAATAAATAGTCGATTTGTTTATCTGTTAAATAATGTACACGACAATACGATATTTGTTTCTCTACTAAGAGAAAAGTTTTATGTAGGTCACAATTTACTCATATACCAAATAAACACGTTCCTATTCTGAGTATTCTCTAAATCTTTTTTGATTCAATGGTTTACATTAAGTATTAAGTTTTTTTCTCTCTCTACAAGTTAGGTGAGTCAATTTCTCTCTCTATGAGATAAAGTGCAGCTTGTCTGTAAAATTTCCAATTTATCATACTTGTTAAAAGCCTCAAATTACCACCATTGAATTCATTGCCTTCTCTCCATCAATTACATCGACCGGTACTTTAATTTTGTACTTTCCTTTAAATGCTTTATTTAAGATATCTCTATAGTAAGTTAATGTACTCAATTTAGGGAATCTTTGTTTCTCATCTATTTGGCTTCATTTACTCCATTCAAACTCGTTATACATCCTGGTCGCATTTTTCATGGTCACACTTTTATGGCTTCATCACCCGATTTGTGTTTAGTTGGAAAGATTTTCTTAGATAACCGCAAACTTAGTCGTGAGGTTGTTTCATCTATTATCAAAAGTGCTTGGCGCTCCCGCTCATTAACCTCGGTCCACCAATGAGAAATTAATCATTTCCTTTTCACTTTCTCACAAAAACAAGATTTGCACTTTCGTTAAAATGATTTTACTTTTGTTATCGACAAAACATTAGAAGATCGTAAAATATAAATAAACGTTTTTATAGTTTATTTGTATTAACAGAAAGCTTTTCGTTTTGAGTCAATGTGGACAACAGATGAAGCTTGCGAAGATACTATCCGGAAATCTTGGATTGATAGCACAGGCCAGATCATATTGTTAGTCTTGAAAGTAATCTTCAAACTTGTGCAAGAAATTTGAAATTTTGGAGTCGATCTCATTTTGGTAATAATAAGAAGATTATAAATGATCTCACGAATGAATTAAGAGTTATCCAATCTAAGGAGCCCTCTACAGCTAATAATGCTCGCCAACGCCAATTACAAAAGAAAATAGAAGAAACGTGGCGCAAGGAAGAGATGTTTTGGCACCAACGGTCGAGAGTGAACTGGATTAAATTTGGTGATCAAAATACTCATTTTTTTCATCTCTCTACTATCCACAGATACCAACGAAATCAAATTCTTATGCTTAAAAATAACAATGATTAATGGATTGAAGATCGAGATGACTTGAATGACTTGATTCGAAACCACTTTGCGTCTATTTATTCTTCATCTGGTGCTAGAGATATTGATGATGTATTGGGTACTGTACAATGTACGGTTACTGAACATGAACTTATCTCTTGAAGCGCCTGTTAGTGATGTTGAAATTTCTCGAGCAGTTAAGCAGTTAGGAGCTTGCAAGGCCCCTGGTGAAGATGGATATCCTTGCTTGTTTTTTCAAAAATATTGGTCGATTGTTGGGGCTTCAGTCTGTAATGCTGTAAAGCAATTTTTCATTAGTGGAGTAATGTTGCCTTCGCTAAACAAAACTTTAGTTGTTCTTATTCCGAAAATTCCAAATCCAGAGAAGATTGGTCACTTCCGGCCTATTAGCCTATGCAAGTTTGTGTATCGTGTCATCTCAAAGATCATGGCTAATTGCTTAAAGCCTTTTATGCATCAAATCATCTCTCCACAACAATCTGCTTTTATTCCAGTTCGTCTTATTCAAGATAGTATGATTGTCGCAAATGAAGCTTTCCATTATATCAGGGGGAAAAAGAATGGTGATCAACGTCTTATGGCTTTAAAGCTTGATTTGAATAAGGCTTTTGATCGTGTTGAATGGGATTTCTTAATTGCTACGCTAAAGAAGATGGGATTTGGAGAGACATGGTGTAACTGGATTTTTTCATGCATATCTTCATATGAGCTTGAATTTTTGATAAATAGGGACTCTATTGGTAGCATTCGTCCTTCTCGGGGAATACGCCAAGGTGATCCTTTATCCCCATACTTGTTCATTATTGTTGCTGATGTTCTCTCAAGTATGGTCTTAAATGCTTTACGAAATTCAACGTTAACAGGGATTAAAATGGCTAGGACATGCCGTGTTATTTCACATGTTTTCTTCGCTGATGACTCTTTATTCTTTCTTAAAGCAAACTTGCATGAATGTAAGGCTCTGGTAGATATTTTGGATCGCTATTGCAAGGCATCGGGTCAAAGCATAAATTTCACAAAGTCTGCAGCATTTTTCTCACCGAATAGCTCAAAGGATCTCCAAGATCATATATGTGATCTTTTGAACCTTGAATGTATGGATCCAAAGGCTCGCTACCTTGGCTTACCTTTTATATGCGGACGGAAAAAGGTGAATTATTCACTTTTATCTTGGAAAAGGTCCTACAAAAAGTGCAAGGGTGGAAGCAAAAACTTCTCTCGCAAGCGGAGCGTGAAATCCTCATCAAATCAGTTATCCAAGCAATTCTATCTTATGCAATGCAATGTTTTTTGCTGCCCAATGGTTTTCTTGATAAGCTTCTTTGTCATATTCGAAGATTTTTCTGGAGCGGAGAGATAAATAAGAGACATATTCATTGGTTGAGTTGGGATCGACTTTCTAAGCCCAAAGAGGCAGATGGCCTTGGTTTTAGAGACTTACGTTCTTTTAATCTGGCATTATTAGCAAAGCAAGGTTCGCGTCTCTTAATTAATCCTAGCTCTTTTTGGGCTCGTGTTCTTAAAGGCTTATATCTAATGGTCATTTTCTAACAACTCGTAAAGGTTCTCGCCCCTCTTGGTTATGGCAAAGCATTCTTCATGGCCGTGATCTTCTTCTTCAAGGAGTTAGGTGGCAGGTCGCAAGTGGGGAAAATATTTTATTTTGGACCCAAAAGTGGGTTCCATATGAAAAAGACTTTTACATCCGTCATCCCTGTGGTCCGTTTTTAAATTCTTTAAAAGTTTATGATTTCATATCTCATGGACAATGGGATGTAAATAAATTGCACGCTCATTTATTTCCTATTGAAGCAAATTTTATCTCTCACATTCCTATTTCTATTACAGGGGCTCAAGATAAGTTGGTTTGGCATTATGATTCCAAAGGGATTGATACAGTTAGATCCGGATATCGTCAAGCGCTTACTTGGAAAGAGAATGGAACAGTTATGCATCATCATCTCGAACTCCAAAAAGTGATTTTGGAAACAAATTTGGCGTTTAAAACAGCCCAAAATTAAGATATTTTGGTGGAAGGCCTGCTCAAATGCCCTTTCTACGCGTGAAGCTTTATTTCGACGAATTGTGCAACCTCCCGACATGCCTCATTTGCCATTCTTCCCCGAACTCGTAGAACACTTGTTATTCGAATGTGAATGGACACTGACTGTTTGGTTTGGCTCCACTTGGGCCTTCGCTTAGATGGTTTATCGTACTATTTCTTCTCGTGTAATATCTTTGTTACGCCTTTCCAGCCTAAAGATGCTTCTACAAAGTTCTTGTCTTCTTTGCCACACTTGCATGGTCTATTTGGAAAGCGAGAAATCACTACATATTTGATCAAGTCAATATTTCTCCTCAGTGTCATTTTGGAAGCTCATATTAATGATGATGTTTTTCAATCGCTTGCTTCTTCTAATACCGCTTCTATGCAAAGTACCAATGGCGCCTCGCATGAAAGTTCACGTAAGTGGATCCCCCACTTCTAATCTCGTGAAGCTTAACCGCGATGCTTCTTTTAAAGGCTCATCCGCCGCTATTGGGATTGTTGCTCATAATTGTAATGGCTCTTTGCTTCAATGTTTGGGTGAAAAGTGTCGAGTGAATCGGTTCTTCACGAGTTGAGTGCCATTTGATCGCCTTGTATCCTTGTCGCTACAAACGGATGGCATCAAGCTTTTATTGAATTTGATTCTCGACGACAATTTCGCTTGCTTCTACGTAAGATGTGCCACCACGGTCTTTAGCGGCTTTGGTTTCGATATTCAATATTGGAAATCTCAAATGAATTTGCGCTTTGTCTGGGCTCTCGTGCATGTAACTGCGGCTCATCATGTTGCAAAAGTTGCTTATGATTCTGATGTAAATTTCATTTGGGTTGATAACTTTCCTTGTGATATTACCTCCGTAGCGAGGAGTGATGCTTTGTAGTGTTTTGGCTTCGACTTCTTTTAATATATTTTGATGTTCAAAAAAAAAATGGTTTACATTATCTCTGATTTTTTTATTTAAGTAAAACTTATAATAATTGAGGGGCAAAATTGTCATTTCGTCAAGCTCATTTAACTCATCATCTCACAAACACACAATCACACACACGATTCAACTTGTGCGTATTAAATCGTGTTTTTATAGAATTAGCTAAAGTACAAATAATTTATTTTAGGATTAATAGCTTGAAAATATATCATACTCGTCACTTTTTGTTATTGTGTGTATTGAACTTTCAAATTCAATTATTGTGTGTATTTTGTGACCATTTTATCCTTATTTTTTTCAAAATTCAAATGATAAATGGTCATTTTACATGGTTAAATAGTAACAAAATACACACAATAATCGAATTTGAAAATTCGGTACACACAATAAGAAAAAAAATCAATACACACAATAAAAAGTGACAAATATGATACATTTACAAGTAATTAACCCTTTATTTTACACTAGCAGGGTACCCGCGCAATGCGGCGGCAGGTACCCTGTGACTAAATATTGTGACTAAAGTAACTGTTTTTTTAAACAATTACGCATTTTAATTTTCAATGAACTACGCATTTTAATTTATTAAATTTTTATATAATAAATGTACGAATTTCATGTCGAATATTGTAACTCTTTAATCCTTGACAATGTTTTTTATTTATAAAATTGTGATAATAAATAATTTAGTAAGCAACGTTTTTCGTTATTTAAAATGACTACATGATTTATATAAAGTTAAGTTTTATGGATATGGTGTTAAAAAATATGTAAAATCAAAACACCAAACCGACTTGCTCAATCTAAAACCACAAAAACCGATCATTAATAAACCGAAACCAAGCTTGTAGGTTTTAAGATTCAAACATTTGAATAATCAACCCGCAAAAATTAAGAGTCCAAAATACACCGTTAGTATATAATTGCATTTATCGCCAATATTACCATTAACCAAATAGTATATTAAAAATTAGCCTAATTCAAAAAGTTTATTAATTTTAAAATATTAAACATATTAGCCCCAACAATTTTTAGATATTATGGGAACTCTTAACAATATTAGGATAAGCCCATTATGACATCATACAACCCATAATCAAAGTTGTTAACCCTAAGGATAGAAGATGTTATCCGTGATTTTGTGCAACCATCACTTCTTACACATTTCTTGTGCAGTCACACACAAGTCGCTCCACTCTTTTCTCTTCTTGCAACCAAAACGCATAAACAACCACCAAACATATATCTTCCAAAAAATAATACTTCTTGTCTTAATAATCTATCCATCACCCTTATAACTCACAAACAAAAGACATAACAAAACCTTTTTTTTTTCTTTTTCTGTTACACGAACACACAAAGCAAGAGACACGAACCCTTTTCTTGATTCTGTTTCACGAACACAAATGCATACCCAAGGTACTCTCTTAGTTGGCTTCAAGATTTGTGAAAGGTATCGGGTAGGTTGTTTGTTATTTTGTTTTCTTTTTCGTAGATCGATGATGGGTATGTTCAAATTTAAATTAAATCTTAAGAAGATTGCAAACAAAGTTTGAACTCATCTGAGATCTTGTTTAATTTTTATTTCGTGTTGAGTCTTAGTTGGAGATGGATGTTGATTGTGGTTTCTTGAAGAGGATGAGACATAGGATAGACATGTTTGTTGTTGTTGTTAGATGTGAGGTGAAATGGTGGTTCGAGTCATCTTTGTGTTTCATCTTTATTTTATTTTCAGTTTAAACCGAATAAAAAAAATGAATGAAAACCAAGTAGTATAGATTTGTACTTTTGTGTGTACATTGTGCTTAGTGATTTGTATTTATTGATGAAGAGGTGTATTAATTACAAGTAAGAAATAGTGTTTTAAGTTGACAATTATTTGTGCTTAACATACTTGTAATTTATGTTTGATGAGTTGTATTTGCTTAAAATTGCATTAACGGTTGTCTTTAAAATTAAATATGAGAGAAGGTCATCCAGGCATTATAAGTAGTATATATATTTAAGGTTCATCTGCATGAAATATATAAATGCAAAAATAACATTTTATTGTATCGGACAATCAAATGCTATTTACACCTAAAATCATAAGTGATTGTGCATACAATTACATGTGTTTTTGTAATTTAGCTAAGAAAAGTACATAAAGTATCACATACATTCATATCCAACCAAACTTTATTCAAAGTATTATAATTCACTCGATCAATACAATACATAAAACTTACTGCTAAAACATGGTAACGATACATTTAAAACAATTTCAAGGTTTCAGTCATGTTTGTAGTCATCTCTCCACAACATCCACCAGTTTTTCTTCGGCATCAAACTAACATTGATTGCTTTTGCATTCGTCAAAGTTTCTCCTTTCATTAGACCTTTATTACGTAGTACCTTCATATACATATAACAAAAAAAAAATTAATTAATTCATATCTCATGTGATTAATCTTGCAATCAAAAGCAGTAAATCACGTGTGATTTGCACTTTTTAAAAACCAAACAAAAAAGCAAAATAACGTGCGATTTTACCTCGTACAATAACTACATCTTCTTCTATATAACATGTCTCATCCACAGGATGTCATTCATAACCTAATTTTCTTTACCAACCGTCGCGTTTTCTTTCAAATCTTGTTTAACTGATTATCATCGATTCAATAGATTTTTACTATGCTTGGACTTAAAAGTACCAATTTTGACCTGTAAATTTGTGTAATTACGATCAATAATAATGATTTGTGGTTAAATCCTCAGTTTATTGAAGGTTTTGGAGTCGTTTTAATTGTGATTTTCGGTATGGTGTGGTTTTTTGTGTGTGTTTTATACGAACCTGCATTACTATTGTTATATTATTATTAATTAGTTTATTCAGTTTTCTTTTATTATATTTTTTTGGTGAGAAAGATATAATATTATGGCAATTGGCAAGTGTAGGATATATTAATATATATATTAATCCGCGTACAAAATGACGTCGTTTTGCCGTTTGGAAAAAAAGAACGAAACGACAATTTCGTCCTAAAATTAAAGAGTAAAACGACATGTTTCAAAACGACGTCGTTTCGTGAGTTTGGGAAAATGGCAAAAAGTACCCCTCAAGTCAACGACGCTTTACAAAAAGAGTACTGAATTCTGAAAAATGGCTAGAATTACCCCTGAAGTGTGTCATGTTTTGCAAAACCGATCCTAAAGTCTTATATTTTCACAAAATTTGAAAAATGGCAAAAATTACCTCCAAAGTATGCGAAAAAACGGCAAAAAATACCCCCAAGCTATGCGACTTTTTGCAAAACCAATCCTAGACTCTATTATATTTTTACAAAGTTTGTAAAAATGGCAAAAAATACCCCCTAACGATATGACAGTTCTTAAACTCAATGCTAAACTTTATTCGTTAAATTTTTCTTAAAAAAAAACTTTAAAACACACCCGTTAAACAAACTTAAGGTCAACGTTCATATCCCGACCCAACTATCACCATACAAATGTGTCATAGGAAATAAATATACCCACATTTACATAAAGATTTTTGCACACAATTTACACACCACACGTATAACAAAACTCATATAGCATAAAAAAATCAAATGCAAAAAACCCGCCGCAACGCGCGGGTACAAAATCTCGTTTATTATAATTAGCACATTAGGTTGTAATATTTGGCATGCTAAATTATGAATGAATTAGTGATTTGATATCATTATTGGGAGAGCTTATTTGACCTTTCGAAGGTCGATTATTCTATCTTTATTTTTTTTATCTCTTTATCGTATCCGGTTGGTATCAAATTCGTATCAATTTTGAGATTCTACAAAAAATAAGTAACAAAAAAATAATGATCACTGGCGGAAATTATTGTTTACGTCGAGTTTTACTATTCATCGCCAGAAGTTGTTGTTCTCGGGCCGGATTGAATGCTCACTACAAACAGGATTGGCAACAAAGAGTCTTGAAGAAGAGTTAACTTATGTCGAAGAGATGGTGAAACGGTTCCAACCAGTCTTGATGTTGTTGCAATCTACACGGGATGAATTATTACATAGGTGCGTCCAGTTTTCTCATTGGTGTTTGAAAAGTTTCACGAATCAATAAAATTAGCGATAAAGGAAGAGATTAATCACGAGGGACAAGTCCATTCATTGAGGTCTAGCTAAATCCACAAGAGTCCTCACGGGAAGGTAAAGCCAAGGTTTTTTTGGAATAAGTTTGTGGTTGCATGTGTTCAAACTAAAAAACTTAAAAAGCCATGTACCTCGCTTGGTCTTGGATTCGAAAGATTTGGTTCCCATGAACAACTACAAGTTTGGATAAGAAAACTCACGAAGATATATTAGGATACTACATGCACTTGAAGCACACAAAAAGGATACAAAGAAGAACATGGACTCCCGAAATTACCAAGGCAACATTTTTAAGCAACCCTTGATTACAAAGTGTTTTTGGGGGCGAGAGTATTGATACGAACCTGCATTACTATAGTTTATTATTATTATTATTATTATTATTATTATTATTATTATTATTATTATTATTATTATTATTTATTTATTTTTTTATAAAAACATCACTTTATTAAAAACATCACTTTTTATTATTATTATTATTATTATTATTATTATTATTATTATTATTATTATTATTATTATTATTATTTAATTAGTTTATCTAGTTTCCTTTTATTGTATTTTCTTTATGAGAAAGATACAATATTATGACAAGTATAGGATATCTTTTATTATAAATATAAATAGCACATTAGGTTGTAATCTTTAGCATGTTGAATTATGAAATAATTAGCAGTTTAATATCATTATTGGGTGAATTAGCGATTTAATATCATTATTAGGAAAGCTTATTCGATCTTTCGAACGTCAATTATTCTATCTTTATTGTTCTTATATCTCTTTATTGTATCCGGTTCATATCATTTTTTGGGGTGTGTGTGTGTTTTAGAGAGAAAAAACCTTTTTTTTAAGAATGAATGGGGGCTGAATTTTTTTTGCTTATATATTAGACAAGTTTGCACTTCCAATAGAATAAAGATATCTAATGTGAGCATTTGGATCAAAATTAAATGGATGGCTGGATATTTTCTTTTAATCTTAAAAGAATGGATGTTATTTGTGGATCTCACATCTCTCTACTAAATGCATACATGATTTGTTACTCTCCTAAATGCCATAGAGATATCTACACTTGTGGCCTTTCTTTTCAGTTTCCACATCAAAAGTTCTATGAAGTTACTTGGAATTAGATCTTATGGTCCATACATCCAAATCAGCAGCGTCCAAATATTGCCAAGGGTAGTATATATGCATGTTGTAGTAGTTGTGAATTCCAAAAGTGTGATTCATGTATAGTTATGCTTTCCAAACATATAGGTGAATCCTATTTGCATAGCTTGACTCTTAAAGTCAAATACTTGATACTTGAAAAACTTACAAATGTTTATGCTATTCTTGAAGACTAGACGAAACCCGTACATAACAACGAGATTTTATAACGGCAAACTTTTATATTTGCGTGGTTATTCATTTTATCAACTATGAACTAACAAAATAGTTTAAAAAAAAAAAAAAAAAAAAAAAAAAATATATAATATGGTGTCTTGTATAATAGAGTTTGTTGATGAATTTTTAGAAATTATTAGTGTTGGGATTACATAAAGAAAAAGTCTCATTTTTTTCAGAAATTACATTAAAAAAAAAATTGTCATGCATTCTTTTGAAATTTTGAGCGGGAATTTTAATGCAACTATTTATTTAAGGAAACATTTTTATGTTGGAATTTAAGTTTGAAAGGTATTTTAGGAATTAAACATTACTCACTTTTGAGTTTGTAAGTTTTAAGAAAAAAGCATGCATGTTTGATATGTAGTATAGATAACAGAGAATATAGATCATGTATCATATTAAATTTGAATTCTATTTTGTGTTGATATTTTGTTTTCTAAATGATTTGGGTATCAAGAATCCAATTTTTTTTTATAGTCAACGCGTATTTTCAGTTGTTAGTGTACAAGTTTATGAACTTTGGGCATTCGGTGTTTCATGCAGTATTTTCATTGAACTCTTTTATACCATTATAAAATCATATACATGGCTCTTAGAGGTTTTCAAAGACAGACCCTTTCATAAAATCAAAGTAACAAAAAAAAAAGCAAAGAGCCAAAGAGAGAATGCAAAAAACCAACGCCAATTTTTATACCAACTGGAATTTTTGTGACATTGAGTTCTGCATCTTCAATCTTTCCTTATGTTGATCTCCTAAATTCAGATACTTCTTTAAGGGCATCCACTATGATAGTTTCATGAAAAGGTCTAAAACATATATAAAGCTTTATCTTTTATTTTAACCATAGTGATTATTTGTTTCATGTATATGTGGCATGAACAGGTTCATGTTCTTAAACGTATTCATAATTTAATGCATGTATTATTATGAATCATTTGAAGAGTTGTAAAAAGTTTACACATAGTGAACATAGGTTTATAACATCAAAAGGTTTATAAATTAATGATTATCAACCTATATACAACTTCACCATTGTGGATGCTCTAACATCAGCAGAATCTCAAACTTTGAGGGTCAGAATCTACAATTCCAATGTGTTTCTAATAGCTTTGCACAATACTTCCCAAGACCGGTAGAACACAAGTAGCTAGTCATGCCCAAAATTATTTCCAATGACAAACTTCTAGAACTAAAGAAAGGAAGAGATCAAGCATTCATGACATCACCATTAACAATACTTCCATGGTGGTCCAACCAACCCTACAGCCACAACCACCCCCAACACCATCTCCATCTCCATCGCCATCACCATCACCATCACCACCACTCACTAATTTCTATGGTGGCGTGGAACAACCATCAACAAAACAACCTAATAGTTTCTATGGTACTACCATGATGTTGCAGCCACCCCCACAACTAACACCATCACCGCCAACCACTAATTTGTATGGTGGCGTGCAACAACCATCAACACCACAAGCTGCTAGTTTCCATGGTAGTATCATGGTGGCGCAGGTACCCCCACATCCAACACCATCACCTGCATCCAATAATTTCTATGGTGTCACGCAGCAACAACCATCCACATTCACTAGCAACACCATCACTACCACCCACTAATTTCTATGGTTGCGTGCAACAACCATCAACACCACAACCCACTGATTTCTATGGTGGCGTGCAACAACAACCAACATCGCTACCCAGAAAGTTCAATTGTGAAGTGCCGACACTATTACCTCCACCCATTAACACCTATCACGGCGTGCTACAAGGGCTGCCAACACCATCACCACCACCCACTAACATCCATCATGGCGCGCAAGAACCACCAACACCGCCATTTACATATATCAATGGCGGGCAAGGAGGAGCACCACCACAACAACAGCAAAAACAACAACAAATGGGGTATGAACATCAACAAAACTTAGGGAACCCTTATTAAAAGTTACTATGTGGATGAAGAATTTAGTACAAAAGCATCACCTCTATTTTGATTAGAATAGTACAATATTTGTTTGCCCCATAATTAACCTTTACGACAAATTGTGACGTTCTATTCTTTTATTTGTTTCCTGGTACATGGACTTTGAGATTTTGGATAAATCTTTGTGAATTTGACGAACATTAATAGGATTTGGTTAGTTTGTTTGGTCTTTAATTTTTATTATCCATTGATCCGGAGCAGAATATGAAGTAATGTATCACTTGAGGCACATGATTACAAGTATCAAATGCCATTGGTTGGATTTTCGAACTGTTTCAAAACATGATTTACCAAATAAGTGTTTTTGAAGCCTTTTTGTGTCAATATTGTGGAGTTGATGGTATCATTGTATCGATGGAACATCAACTTTGATTTATTTATTATTTTTTATTATTTTTTTCCGGGAAATCACCTTGAAACATACGAGGCCATTTCATATACTCAAATAAGCAAATATATTTAAGGTGGTTTAATGTCTATGTAAAGGTTAAACATATGACTAGTAGTGTGTTGTACCTACCATTTTTGGTTTATCTACTTCTAAGAGCAAAGAAGCCAATACATTGGCCTAAAACCATACTTTTTCAGATCTTAGTTTCACTTGCGAAACTTCTTTTATGATGAATGTACAAGTAGTGTATTTTCATTCAAAGAGATCTTCACATTACATTGTGAACCATCAACCATGAAGTGCACACAGAAGAGTTCAAGTAAAACACATTCTTAAAATAAAACATGTAGGAGAACATTTCAACCGTTTAATGCATTGACTTTGACTTGATCAATAGACTTGCTAAAAAACGGGATTTACTTTATCTAACCTAATCATCAAACATGAACCACGATCATGATAATTGATTATAATTATGATTTTAAAACCAATGACGATGATAAGCTATGATGTTGATGACGATACACAAATTATGATCAATGATGCAAGAATCAAGGATGACGATGACGTTGATGCACAAATCAATATTAATGATGATGCATGAATTGACAACGATGATATTGTTGGTTTTATGGATATAAATTAGTAGACGTGAGTTAGGATCGAACTCGAGACCACGGGATTGCATACTTTGCGTATGAGAATTAAAGTTAATAATTAAATGTAATAGTTATATTTATTTATTAATTAAACGAAATAACATAACAGACGTTAAGTAATTAGTTGTTACAGACTAACGGTCGTTAAATGTAGTTGAAAAAGGACTAAGTTGTAAATATTGGGAAGGTTCCGGAATCCCCTTGTGGGATTACTAACCGATCGGCCAAGGGAGACCAAACCCAACCCAACTACAGCTCAAACTTGTTCACCAAGTTAGTTTGGGTATAAATACAAAACCAAGGGTGTTTGTAATTTATCTCTTGTACTCATAAGCTAAAACCTAAAATAGTTTGTGTGTGTTTTTGCTTGTGTTCGGTCGACAATCACACCAAGGGTGTCGATCCATAAACTTTTCAAACCAAATTGTTTTGTTTGATTAAAACTAGCATTCATTTAATTCGGTATAGTACGTGCGTACAAAAAGTGGTACTAACACATTATTGTTAGTATTCTTGGATTGAATTACAAAATGGTAAGGGGTAATTCATATAATCCTATAAACCCTAATTAGGTTCATCCAATTGCTAGTTTTATGGATTTGATTCTTGTTCGGCTAGAATCAATAAAGGTACGCATATTCTTGTTTATGTTAATTAATTATTCGTTAATCTTTCCTATACGCTTCCGCATGTATACTTTGATGTTTGTGATTATTTATTGAATGTCATGTTATATAATTCCAACAGTGGCATCACGAGCTTGGTTTAATGAGTAATTAATTACTAAACACGTAAAAACGAATATTGTATGTTGTTTGATATGATTATTCTAGGGTTTTGTTATGATTATGTAAACCCTAATTTTAGGGTTAGGGCTTTTGCCCTAATTTGGGTTTAAAAAAATTTTATGGATCGATTTTTTTTAATGGGTCGAAACCCTTAAATTTTTTTTAGTCGATTTGTTAAATTTTTTTTAGGGTTTATAAAATTGTTTGTTATCAATATCGAAACCTAGAATTAATATATTGGTTACATGATATATTCATAAATAAATTGTTATTTGACATTGAATTGTATGCGATCTTGTGACAACGTGAATAAATTGTTATGTTAAATCCATGAAAACGTGCATGTTTGGCATATATATTATATATATATATATATATATATATATATATATTATTATAGATTGGTTATGCTAATATTAATTGTTAAGTTTTATACAAATGTATATTTATGATAAATCTTGAATTGGGGAAAACTTCAATTATATACATTAGTGAATCAATTATGTGCAATTTGGTATATTATTAATTATGGGTTTACGCAATCGATTCGTCGATGTATGTGGCTCACTTTCAATTGAGAGAGTGAAAGCCCTAATTAATATATACATTAATTAACCTAGACATTGATTATTAATAGGGTTTTATAGAATAAGTTGCATGTGGCTACTTGTTTACACGTATTAATTGTTAGTTATGTGCGCATTGTTTTTAGTTGTTTATTTTTTATTTGTTTACTTGTTTGTTTATTATGTGTGACAGTTTTAAGCAAAGGGTAATTTGAATAGAAAATAATACGGACTAAACAATGGTGAAATTCGATTTGTTTTGAAGAATTAAGTTTTCAATAGTTTAATTGATTGATGATTTTGGTACAAATGGTCTGAACGGCTCATCCAATTTGACGGACTGTGTGGGAAGTACTAGGAGGGGAGCGCGATTAAATTATGACCCTAAAGAGGAGGTTATTGCTTCAATACGACCAAACTCTCCGCTTGCTTATGAGTCAAATTGGAGCTACTAAGTAAGGCATAAATGTACAAACTCATCTTAAGGGAGAATCAGTTTTAATTCCATGCGCCACTTCGGTGGTAATTACCCGAAACACTAAGTGTTTACACTTATGCAAAAGTACGGTATAATGGACGATAATTAACGCTAAATTCCTTGATTGGTGTTGGCGTATATGGCCGGACGACCCAGTGTCCGGCGGGATCGTTGGCCGGACGAGAACTCTACCGTCCGGATGACAAGTGACAGTATCCAGTTTTTAAGGGATTCTCACCACGTGGCCTATCAACTAGGGTGGCTATAGACCTACAGGCAGGTAATATAGGCCTGCGCAAATAGTGAATCTACAGTGACACAGGTACATAGTTGGGGTAGTATAAATACCCCAACACATTTAATGTTTTGTAATAAATACACACACACCTACATTAATCACTGCATTCATTACTATCTTTATTACCCTCTAGCTTACTTTCACGCCGGAGCTTGGTCCTGGATATCATCCAGGGCGAGGCTAACGCGTCTGTATATTGTGCAGGGAATCTCCAACCCTTCAGCTGGACGCTAGAACCAGCCGGACAAGAAATTACTTCAACAAATTGGCGCCATCCGTGGGACCCTGATTCATTCTACCAGAGAATCGAATGACAGGTCCGGAGTTACCGCCTCCTCCCGAACCTACCTCCCCGCCGGAACATATAGGTGGGAGCGGGGTCTTCAATACTCAAACCTCCGGAATGCCGGAACAAATACAAGCCCATATGGCATCCTTAGAGGCTCTCTTTAGAAAGTACAATGCAACGAGGACCGGTGTTGTCAAACCGGTTCGACTCGCTTTCACAGACGAAGATGAGCAGGAGGAAGACGCCACACCAAACCCCAAAGATGATCTCAGCAAACCTCATAAGGAATTGGCCCGGTCACCCTTTACAAGAAGGATAGTAGAATTCGCTGGCCCCAAGTGCATCATGCCTACTAACTTAAAGCTATATGACGGTTCGGCTGATCCCGATGATCATGTCAACCGCTTCGTTGGAGCTGCAAATCAAGGAGAATGGCCAATGCCGGTGTGGTGCCGGATGTTCCAACAAACCATGGATGGGGAGGCACAAGGGTGGTTCAGCAGTTTGGAACCGAGGAGCATTGACAGTTGGGACGAGCTAAGAGAACAATTCACTACAAGGTTTGCTCTACGACAAAAGAACCTAAAAGATCCCACAGAAATCACCCGGATTGTTAGACAGGCAAATGAAACGCTACCGGTATTCAAAGAGCGATAGACTGACGAGGCTAGCCGGATACCGGGAGTGCCGGAGCTCATGAAAATATCAGCGTTCATGGGTGCTCATCGGTGCCCTGACTTGTCTAAAAAGTTTTCTGATCAGGTCCCGAAGTCCGTGAAAGAAATGATGACTAGGGTAGATGATTATATTCGAGCGGAAGAGGCGTATAAAAACACCGAGTTACCGAAGGGAGAAACAGGCGAACTATCCTGGAGAGGAAACCTCCAGTTTCAGAGAGATAGAAATCTCAAAGGACCGGACAGGAGAAGGAATGATAGGAGAGCCTGGGAAAGAGGCGATTCTAGACACAAAGAGGTATTCTCTCCGTACGTTGCCCCGAAAGTGGATGCTCGACCCCGAAACGATTTCCGACGCAATGATTTCAGCAAGCCTGATAGTCACAGAACCATGCTCTCTGTCCTATCTAAGCAGCCTAAGGAAATATTAGCTACCGAACACCATTTGCACCTGCCCCCACCACCACCATTGCAGGGAAAACCGAGCAGGGAGAATGAGGACAGATTCTGTGAGTACCATGGAGAAAAAGGCCACTTGACCAACGATTGTTACCACCTAAAAAAGCAATTAGAAACGGCCATGGAATCGGGAAAGTTGGATCACCTTGTGAAAAACGTCCAACAAAGGGGACGGGAAAGGCCGAGAGGCAATAACGGGAAAGGAAAAGTGATCAACATGGTCAACTATTATGTTGAAGACCGCAAGAGGAAAGCCCGGTACTACGACGAGGATTGGATGAACGTCCCCATAACCTTCCCACGCATAGCCACGGAGGACCTATCGGAAGAACCATTGATTCTGGAAGCGGAAATGGAAGGATATTTTGTTCGGAGGGTGTTTGTTGACGAGGGTGCATCAGTCCAGGTGATGTATGAGCATTGTTTTAGTAACCTTAGCCCCTTCATTCAGTCTAGGTTACAAGAAAGTAGTGCACCGCTAGTGGGATTCTCCGGAGAAGTTATCCAACCTTTGGGAAGATTGAACTGGAAGTACGCTTCGGAGATTGTGGTTTATTTAGGACGGTCATGATGAAATTCACAGTGGTGCGATCGCCTTCACCTTACAATGTGATCCTGGGACGAACGGGTCTAAGGGAGTTAAGAGTCGTGCCCTCGACCATCCATGCCATGATGAAGTTTCCCACACCGGAGGCATCGCCACCTTGACCACCAAGAGGGCGGTAGTCATGGAGTGCAAGAGATTGGAGGAAAGGCAGGACCCCAGGAACAATTTCTCTCCAGAATATAAGGCAGAGACAACAGGCCGAGAGGCTCAAGGGCTATGGCTGACGGAAGATATTCTGGTTAACGCGGCCTACCCTGAGCAACGCGTGACGATAGGGACCGGCTTCTCCCGGGAGTGTAGAAGGCATCTCATCGAAATTCTGAGAAAAAATAAAGAAGTATTTGCTTGGGAACCGACGGACATGACCAGGGTGCCAAGACGTTTCATCCAACACTCCCTTAATGTGAACGTTTCGGACACACCGATCGCCCAAAAAAGAAGGATGTTTTCACGAGAGAAAAACCAAGTGATTACAAGAGAAGTTGAAGAGTGGATTAAAGCTGGAATAGTTCGTCCGGTCAAGTACCCTACGTGGATTTCCAATCCGGTGCTTGTAAAGAAATGTGACGGAAGTTGGCGAATGTGCATTGATTTCAAAAACCTGAATTCTTCCTGCCCAAAAGATTACTATCCCTTACCAGAAATCAACTGGAAGATCGAATCCGTTATGGGATACAAGTATAAATGTTTTCTAGATGCCTACAAAGGATACCACCAAGTTCAGATGAACAGGGATGACGAGGAGAAAACTGCATTCTATACGGAACAAGGGACGTACTGTTACACCAAAATGCCATTCGGATGAAGAATGCAGGGGCAACGTACCAGCGCTTGATAGACTCTGCATTCCAATCGCAGATAGGTAGAAATTTGAGGCATATGTCGATGATATGGTTATAAAAAGCCGGACGGAGAGAGAAATGATAGCCGACATAGCGGAAACATTTGATAACCTCAGAAGGATGAACATGAAGCTGAACCCGCGGAAATGTTCGTTCGGTGTGGAGGAAGGAAAATTCCTCGGGGTACATGGTAACATCCGAAGGTATAAGGGCGAATCCCCGAAAGACGAAGGCCATCATGGAGATGAAGTCTCCAGGAACGTTGAAAGAAATGCAAAGTCTGAGTGGGAAACTAGCGGCCCTGAATAGATTCTTGTCAAAGTCAGCAGAGAGGTCCTTGCCTTTCTTCGAAATTCTAAAGAACATCACAAAGGAGAACAAGGATGAATATCGTTGGACGAAGGAAGCTGAAGCAGCTTTCCAAGAGATGAAAAGCCTGATATTAGAATTACCTTCGTTAACCACTCCAAGGCCGAAGGAACAGTTGTCCATATACTTAGCAGCATCAATGGGAGCCGTTAGTGCCGTCCAAGTGGTAGAAAGGGACTGGAGGCAGTTGCCGGTACATTACGTAAGCCGAACCTTACACGAGGCGGAAAGGAATTATGCTCCGATGATAAAGTTAGCTTTATGTCTGCTACATGCATCACGAAGGCTACGAAGATATTTCGAGGCCCATCCCATTCGGGTCATCACCGACCAACCCGTTAAACAGATATTGTACAAGCCGGAAGTTTCAGGAAAACTTGTGAAGTACGCCATAGAGCTAGGGGCTTACAACATCATATATGCTCCTAGAAATGCGGTTAAAGGTCAAGTGTTGGCAGACTTTCTCACGGAGGTACAAGTCGAATCCGGACATCCCGGCCGCCAGGGAAAAGATAGGGGCATAATGAACGTAGGAGAGGAAGGAGAATGGCTGTTATATACCGATGTTGCGTCCAATAGCAAGGGATCCGGCGCAGGTTTATTCCTCATCAGTCCTGAGAAGGAAGAGCTTACTTATGCTCTACGGCTCAACTTTCCTAGCACCAATAATGAGGCCGAGTACGAGGCTCTGCTAGCCGGACTTCGGATCGCAAAAAAGCTCAAAATTAGGAATCTGAATGTGCGAGTTGATTCCAAACTAGTTGCTAGCCAGATCAACGGAGAATTTACATCTACCAAAGAAAGCATGCAAAAATACTTGGCTCAGGCGAAGGAGCACATAGCAGGATTCCAAGGCTTCAAAATCTGCAATATTCCAAGGGCTCAAAACCAGAAGGCAGATATATTGAGCAAGTTAGCATCGGTAGCTTTTGATCACTTCACTAAAAAGGTGTTGGTAGAAGTCCTGGAAAAACCTTCGGGGGAGGAACGGAGGATCAACACCGCGGTGGAAGAAGAGGCAGATAACTGGATGACACCGATCATCCGATGTTTGGAAAAAGGTGTTTGGCCGGAAGATCCCAACGAGGCCAGGAGTCTACGGATGAAAATTCCGCAGTACACTATGGAAGGAGGAGTCTTGTTTAAAAAAGATGTTAGGTCACTAGTTTTACAACACAAGCTTATAAGAGAAGAGATAAGGCGATTGAACAAGTTATCACACACACACACGTAATACTAAACACGGTTAAGGCAAAGAGAGTATGTGAAAGAGAAACTTGAACAACCAACCCTCAAATGAGGGTTTACAATAGTTTATATAGGCAAGGAGCTAGGCAACACTCCTCTCTTCCCTATTCCTTATTGGGCTTGGATCAAGCTTATGGGCCTTCTACATAAGCTTGACCTTAAACAAACATAAAGGCCATAATAAAGCTACCTATTACATATGAAATATAAATACTTGAAATCTTGTTTAGGAGTGATTCCAACAATCTCCCTCAAGTATATATGAATGTAAACGGTGAAGGCGTTGATGTAATAGTAGTGTGACGCCTTCGACATTCTTCTTTCTTGTGAGAGGAATTGTCTTGATTCGAACAATCTCCCAGTGTAGAGATCGTTATCTTTGAACAGCTTATGCTCGACGTCATCTTTAACTTTGTTCTTTGATCATTGTTCTTTGTGGTGAAAGTGATAGTATGTTGTTGTCCGATCGATGCGCTTCAGTGTCTCGCTTTCACGCTCCAGTGTCTCTACGTCATTCTTCAACATGCTCACACGCCTATGACGTTGGAATTCAATACCGATGAAGTTCTTTAAATCTTTATCATTGTAGATTCTTTGGTTTGTCAAGAATCATTCGACGGTTGTGTTGCTTTTGAATAGAACTTCCATTGGTGTTGATGTTGGCGTGAGCATGAGAAGAATCAAGACGATCATCCCGCCCGAGCTTCCATAAGAAGAAAACATTTCAAACGGTTAGTAATAAGCGGTTTCCGCACTTACAAGTTTGAACTTCGAGAGTGTCAACAAGATATTGTGAAGACACAACTCTAATTTTACAAAGGCCGCTCTGAACTGAGTCCCACAAGTGAGATAACGCGATGTGCAAGTACATCTACAGCTCGAGATGAGTCGAGGTACACCAAGCATCACCTCACGATCAGACCGTTTGAGACACACTCCAGCGTAATCCACGGGAGTTACCGAAGAGACCCGCCGTCGTCGTTTGATGTTGACCTCGGCAGAGTTTCCATTCAATCACCGAGGATCACGATGTGAACCTCTCATAAATGTTCTCGACATTGCTAAGATCTGAAGGACTCGATATGAACCACCGAATCACCGACGATCTTATTGTTGATCAACAAGTGATTAAATGTCAAGTGTTCCTAAGAGATTTTTGATGAATCTCGTGGCTCTAGACTCAACAAGGCGCTTTGGTTTTCCGAGCGGAGACTAGGAGAGGTCTCCTTCTTCAATACCAACGATCTCTAAGAGAAAGCCAATAGTTTATGTAGGTTCCTGTGAGAATGAAACAAGCTTACATTGAAAGAAACTTGAGTGGCTAAGAAGGTTTAGCGCGTGCGTCCACCGGGTCCATGACGACTTTTAATCTTCAATACCGGTGTCACTAAGTGACAACCAAGAGTATATGAATTGAACCCGGTCCGCCCTAAGTTGAATAACTGAGGGCTATTTCTTTTCACCCTTTACTTTGCATTTCTTTTGATTCTTCAACTCCTTCTTTCTCCGATTCTCATTTTCTCCTTTTATAATCATTCCTAAGGACTTCTAACACTAACTAATGGTAGTGTCCTTGGGTAGATCCCTCCGACTCAAGGCGGATCATAGGACAGTTATTCCTAACCTTAGTCACCTTATAACTCCATGACTAACCTATGTTTGCCATTATAACAACCGTAAGTTAAAATATCTCTCAAAGGGTTTGTAAATGAAAACATGTTTGAACCACAAGTGAGAGATAAGTTTTGCATAAATACTCCCCTCCACATGTGCTTAATAGTTTTAATGGTTAAATGCACAAAGAGGAAAGAGCGCACTTTTGAATTGATCCACTAAAGATAGACAATCTCCGCGAGACACGGTTCGTTGAATAGTTAAAGAGATACATTGTCGCTTTTAGGTGACAACTAGCTCTAATAACTACCTTGAAGGTGTAGACAAACCTTGGAAGGTTGTCAAACCCGCCGAGTTCATGTCTATCAAAAGTTTCTCGAATGGTACTTTCTACTCGCACAAGTCCTTTGCGAGACACGCTTACATCACTAGCGAACTAGCTTGAAATTATTACCCGTCGGGACAAGTCTTTTGAGTTACAAACAGTTTAGTACGTCAATTCGTTGGTTAAGTCCGAGGTATACGATTCATTTGCATTTTGTACAACATATTTCTTATCACACAATTTTCTCCCCAAAAATGGCATATAAAATGTTATTTTGAACGGTTTGAGAATAAGTATGACCATTTTGAGTGTTGGGGAAGAGTGACCACTGTGAACAATTTGTGAACAAAGTTTTCATCAAATACTCCCCTCAACTAGTGATATAAACGGTTGAGGTTTTAAAATCATATGGGAAGTACTTGTCTTTTGAGCAAAACCTTGAAAAATGAAAGGTTTGATAGGTTTTACTCAAAATAAGAAGCTTTCGCTCCTTTTATAAGGATTGTGGCATCGAGGCGCACTACGTGGTCCTTTCTTGACACTTACGGGTTGTACATCACATGTGTGCACAAGCCATTCACATATATAATCATACATCCAAAATCATATGAAGGAAACAATTCAAGGGGTACCGAAGTGCGGTGATGTTCCTGTGAGCGCGCAGGCGTTGAAAGCCGGTGATGTTTCTCCTGGTCGACCACCAACATAGCTCTCCAAGCGTCAGGCGATCCTTCAACAACCGCTCATCAATCATGGTGATGATCCTTCTCACATCCCTCCTTTCACGAGAGTTCCAACGCTTAGGATTCCCAACTTTCGTGATATCCTTCAATCAGACGCCAATCCATCCCTAACCATCTTCAAGGTATGATCCCGAATTTGTGGAGCTCACTACACGCCATTAAGCGCTTTCTTGAAGTTCACCGCGGTAAACAATGCCGAAAGGTTTGTTGATGAGCGTAAGTTGTTTGAGCCGGTTGATGTCGGGAAGATCAAGCCGTGGTGGAGTGAAGTTTACACGCTTTTGATATGATTCAACGACCATCCGGATATCTTCGACACGTTCTTTGATCACAATGCGTCTAATGAAGATGAGAACCGACTTGATAAATTCACGTTGAACTTCAATGAGAATTGTCTCATACGACCACGCACTTTGGCAAGGTACAAGTCTTCGATGTCGTTGAGGACAAGTTCTCAAAGTCACCTCAGAATTCATAGTCCTGCTCATCTTGTCGTTTGACTATGATATTCTTCAAGAATGTGTAGTCCCACTTAGACTTGAGATCAATGTGTTTAATGGCCACGATGTCCTTTGAGCAATACACTTCATGTTGAGACTTCAACCGTGCAACAGTAGTAGATTCTTCGCGCTCGTGCCAATGATGAATCCCATACAATGCATCTTGGTCGTATGCTTGCACGTTGTCGAAAAACAAGTGATTTGCACGTTCTCGATAGCTATGCGCTTTGAGTAAATAGTCACCGGAATGGAAGAGTTAATGATGTAGCGATTTTCTTGAACCATCGCCACCATGGAGAAGAAATTCGTGTCTTTGTTGAAGAAATATCCGAAGGAATCCTTGGTTCATCCGGTTGGCGATTGTTGGTAGAGGTTTGGTCCAATCAAGGTAATATGGAGGGTTGTTCCGTTTAGTGAAGTCGATGTTTGCTTCGGGTTGAGCCAATCCATGTTGTTAGACATGGCTCGAGCAATGTTTTCAAGGTGGTATTCAACCTCGATTGCACTTTCCGAGCTGTTTTTCAAAAGGAGGAATGCGTCATTCTTGATGCGCTTCAACTCGGTTTCGTCATCTTCTTCACACGTAATCTTTCTTGCAAGATTTTGCATGCTCCAAGGTACTACCATCTACCAATTCTTGACCTTCTTCGGGTAGGAGTGTCGTTAACAAGAGTAGCAAACCAATCAAATTCGCAGCTTTATCGTCATCAAGCCATGATACGACGTCATTCGTAGTCGCTTTCTTCTTCCGCTTTGAAGGTTTGATGATGATTGTGGTTTCGCACTTGTTTAGGTGAGGTGGGTTGTTGTCGGGGCTCAAGGACCTCTTCATCGTCACCACCCGTACTCAAAGTAGTCACTGCTTTATGAGTCGGTGGTAACTCGGAATCGTCCCGAGGTTTATCGAGAAAGACCGAGGTGATGGAGACTTATGTTGAGAAGAAGTCCGATGTGGAGGAGGTGGCATAGATGTAGATTGACCGGATCGCTTCGACGTTTAGGTGCGAGTCCTTATCCTTATCATCGTCATCTCTTGGTCGTTTGGGTTGATCGGTGACTCCTTGCATGATGAATCGAGTTGAAAAGCAAGTAGACCTTCGAAAATTTAGCTTCATCCGAGTAAACGCCCGGATCGCTTTGACATTTGCATCACTAGTTTAGCGATTAACCCGTATTCGTAGAGATCGACTTCTTTGGCCATTGTATGTTTAACCAATGCGACGATGTTAGGGGTGAGTTGTCCGGAGAATATTTCTCTAGTCACACCGGGACGATGTCGAGAAGAAACTTGTGAGTTTGATCTCTTGTCGACTTCTCCAGTTCCATTTGGACTTTAGGAACGATATCCTGAAGGTACTTTTGAGTGTAACCTTCAATCATTTCATTCAGTTCCTCCTGACGATGACTTCTCATGAAATCCTGAACAAATTTCCTTTCTTTCTCCATCTTGTCTATCTCATCATTTAAGGACTGAATTTGGTCAGCAAACCAATTCATTTTTCTGTAAGTTATGTCCTTCTTTCCGATTTGTTGGATGACTTTTACAATCCTTTTATGAGACCGAGAGATCCAAGACTTTGGTGGTTTCTTCACCGATTTGGATGATGATCCGTTGACTTTGTTGATGGTGGTGGTGATGAATGAGATGAAGAGTCCGATGATGAGGAGACATGAGGAGACTTCATGTCCTTAGGAGTTTCGAGGTTTTCCTTTGAGTGCGTTGGACCGTCGAGAATAAACTTTGTATAATCATCCTCGTCATCCTTAGACTTTTCTTTCTCGCCTGCTTCTCAAAATCATACACAATAGTGTCTTCAATGTGCTTTTGTTGTTGCAAGAGAGGTGGTACCAGGATCCCTTATCGGGTTGATTAACCGCATCGGGATCCGGAGAGGAGGGCAAGACCACTTGATCCTCCGGGCCACCCATTTGATCTTTAGCAAATTCAGGTGCCCTTTTGAATGTGTCTGACGTTGTGAAACTTTTTCTCGTATGATTTATCCAATTGCTCTTCTTCTTCTTCTTGAGCTCTCATCATAAGGTACAATAGCCGAGTCTTCCTTTTTCTTGGACAACCGGAGGACTTGGAGGTTTTGTCACCGAGGTGTGTGTTTGCCGGCTTGCGAGTAATGAACCTCTTCATCCGCTCCCGATCTTGAGCTCTCATCCCTAAGTTGTCTTTGAGGTTCAAGTGTGGGAATAGGTTCGGCTTTTACGGAACAATCCTTATAGAAGGAGCTTTCCTTTTAGGAACCTTCCTTTGACTCACGTAACTTGTTGTGCTTCCTCGCACTTCCTCTTCCGGTTCTCCGACAGTGTTCCGAAGATTTTTCGCAAGGTGACCAACTTTGCCTTGCCTAACCGCTTCCGATATCTCTGTATGCGTTTGAGCTTTCGACATCTTCGCTAGAAGGAAATCGCAATACAAAGACCTTGTTTCTTTGTGGACGCCTCCTTGATTCTCGACAGATAGAATAGGTTCCGTCAACATGTCGTGATTGTCCGGGTCATTGAGCCTCTTGGGAATATCGGGATGAAGTCCAAGTGCTCTCTGTATCAACAGCTTAGTATATCCGATGTAGGAATCTTTGAGCCAAGTTTGTTGAGAAATGACATCATGTCATCCCAAATCGAGCTTCAATAGCGATGTGTTTCATGTTGACGAATGCCCAAAATATTTGCGCTTCTATGAGCTTAGGATGCTCATAGTCACTCCACGACCGTAAATGACTTGGTGATGATCATGTAGAGTGTTCTCCATGGTTGAGGAATACTCTTAAGCTCTACATGAGAGTGCTTAGAGATTACTCCCGTAGCCTCGTCATAACCGATATTGATTAAGAATTGGAGAGTTAGCTCTTCAAAGTGTGGCATAAAGTTTGGTTGGATTGACTTCAGAATAAGGAGAGCGCCCTTAAGTCTGCAGTGTAATGGTGACTTGTTTGTGGTTCGAGTCATTGTCACGCCAGCCTTCCTTTGACCCTTTCCATAGTGTTCCGTAACTGCTGGATGTAGATCTCGTGAATGGTTGCGAGTGAGTAAGCATGTTCGACACGGATGAGTTCTCGAAATATCAATAGCAATAAGACATGAAGATTCGAGCAAGTGAGGGTGTCAAAGTCAACACGGAGGTTATTCTTTCCTATCTTCATTGGATAGCCATGAGGATAGATATCGAGAATGGAGAGAACTTCGTGCATCCACATTCATTTGTTCACCATGTCGTGATCTCAAATAACATTAGCCAAAAGAACCAACATATCGAAAGACATAATGTTAGTCAATGAAGGTCTTATTGTCTAGTTATTGAATGTACAGGTGTCAATGATTGTTACGAGTCCTAAGTCACTTGTATGTTCAATAGTTCAATGATGTCGTGAAATGTTTCATGAGTTAGTTAACTTTAAGTTTTAAAGTTTATTTTATCACTTATTGTTCACAACATATCGACGATTTAAGTTTATTAGTGACAATTTTTGGATTTGTGATGATATGATTAGTTTATTTACGTGTTTGTACACGTAACAATTCATCATGAAGGTAAATCCGTGGATAAGCGTAGTTTTGGCAAAGTTATGCGTGAGACAGAATGATATATGATTAGCGTAAGCTTACGCCGAGAACTCTAACTTACGCGTAAGAGATGTTACGCGAGGGAAAAGAGACCTTATGCGTAGAGCTTATGCGTGAGGCATATATTAACCTTACGCGTAAGGCTACCGTAAGAGTTGACCTTATGCGTAGGGTCATCGTTCACGCATATCCTTCACGGATACGCGTAGTCCATTGTAGAACCTTATGCGTAGAAGCTACGCCAGAAGACAAGTCTTACGATAACAATCTACGCGTAAGGTGATCCTTATGCGAGATAATCAAATGACCTTGATTCGAATTATAAGTGTAGCAATCACGAAATAAATTTATCAAATCATCAATATTAGCACACATATTCATTTCAATAACAACACATGGCATGAATCATGCATAGATCGATTCGCCGAGAATATCTTACGCGTAGACTAAACCCTAATTCTACGCCAGATCAAATCTAGTTATGGATTATGCACCAAAGTTTTTCTGGTATATCATAGAAGTTGTGAGAGCATGTAGACCAAGTTTTAACACTCATTATGCAGTGAATCAAAAATACCCAAAGTTTATGAACTTTAAACCCTAGTTTCGAATTGATGACCAATTCGTGTTTCTGGGTGGCTATAGACTATGGAAATCATCAATTCAACAACGCAAAAGCATAACCCAACTATCTTTTTAACCAAAACACATCACATTCAAAAATACCCAAATCGACTTATAAACCCTAATTTTCAAAAAATCATCAATTCGCGTTTCTGGGTGGAGTTTGATGGTTAACAAAGTATCATTGATGTATAAGAAACGTTTTGACACAAACCATGTAACCAAAAAACACACACACAATGATTATGTGTTCATACGCTTATGCGTAGAACACAAAATCACGCGTAACACACTTTTTAGCCGTTGGATTTGCGTGATATTAAAACCCTTAGCTTAAAACTATGTTTAGATCATTAAAACACTTACAATTTGATGATCGAACAACGGATTTCTTGAATGAATCTTAGGCGAGATGAGATTAGGTTTAGTAATAAATGTGAGTGAAAGAATTAGGTGAGAGGTGTTTTATTAAAGTTAACTTTAAACTTTTGGCGCTTTTAGTCCCTCCACCTTTGCCTTTTTCAAACCAAGCCATTTAACTTCCATTTTGGTTACCAAACGAAGATTTTAGGAAAACTTGATTTACACTCCCCTCGACTTGAGAAAATAATGAAAGGTTATTAATTAAAGTCCGAGGAGTGTCTTTGAACCAGAAATGTACCATCATTTGTAAAAGAATCAACCGAGATGTGATAACATGCAAGTACACGATGTTTTGAAACAAGTTAATGGATTATTTTCTCCCCTCAACACTTGATCGGAAAATACTGAATTTTGAAAGATAAAAGTGTTGACGGAAGAAATGTACTTGCCATGTTGAAGGAAAGATAGAGTAGAAGAATATTTTGTTGTTTTATCGGATTTTATATTTTTGTATTTTGTTTTGAAAATTTATTTACAAAAGATGTTTTGGTGTTTGATGTGTTTTTAAGATCTGCTTTAAGAGGTCATCCAATTCCTCTTGAGTCAAACACCTCATACCAATCGGTGGACCAACTCATTAAACCTAGCGGGAGGCAAGGCTTTGGTGAGCGGATCCGCCAATTGGTATTCAAGACCACAAAGTATAATTCAACGGCACTGCTCCACGTGGTCCTTGATGAAATGATAGCGTAGATCGATGTGCTTTGATTTCGAAAAGTGAATGTAGTTGCACGAGATTGCAATGGCACTCGATTGTCGCAATACATCGGATTCTCAAACACGTAACCATAGTCTTTGAGTTGTGTTCTCATCCGATGACTTGAGCACAACACGCGACATGGCTACATATTCTCGCTTCAGCTTGATGACAAATATGTGCAATCCTCGCTTCTTTGATTGCCAAGACACCGCTTTATCACCGAGAAATTGAGTGGTCCCAAGTGCTTTCCTTGAGTCTAGGCATCCCGCGTGATCGTCGTCAAAAGCGATTAGTTCAAAACCGTAATCCTTCGATACCGGATCCCCAAGTTAATGGTTCCCTTGATGTATCGGAGGATTCTTTTAGCCTCGTAGAGGTGGGTTTCAGCTTGGTCGCGATCGATAACGGAGCATAGATAAACGGCAAAGACAATATCAGTCTCGCTAGTGTTAGATACATGAGGACCCAATAATACTTGGTATTTGGTGGGGTCAACTAATTTCCCATGTAAATCAAAGATCTAACTTCTTGGTATGAGTCATTGGTGTGGCATAAGTATCACGGTGTTTTCATTCCAAATTTGTTTAACAATTCAAGGGCATATTTGGACCGACTCAAGAAAATACCACGGGTGATTGATGAACTTGCGGTCCTAGAAAGAACGTAAGTTCACCCATCATGGACATTTCAAAATTTTTCTTCATTAGTTTTGCAAAAGCGATTGAAAACTTTTATGTGTTGACCCAAAATGATGTCATCCACGTAAATTTGAACAATTAAGATGTGTGCCCGTGATATTGTATAAAAGAGTTGGGTCAACCGAGCCTTTGGTGAAGTTATTGGCAATGAGGAAAGATGATAGCTTATCGCACCATGCCCGAGGGGCTTGTTTGAGACCATAAAGAGCTTTGTTCGGTTTGTAGACATGGTTCGGGAACTCGTGATCAACGAATCCATCCGGTTGGTCGACATAGACCGCTTTTTAAGTTGTCCATTGAGAAACGCCTGCTTTGACATCCATTTGATAGACCGTCATGTTCATATGAGCAGCGAACGCGAGAAATATCCGAATGACCTCAAGACGAGCAACCGAGCAAAAGATTCTTCAAAGTCTATTCCTTCTTCCCGACGATAACCCTTAGCAACTAGACGTGACTTGTTACGGATGACGCCCTTCAAAGATCCAATTTGTTTTTCCAACCATTTTAGACCAATGACGTGACTCGCTTGGTCTTTCAACCGATTCCATACTTCAAGACGCTTGAATTGGTTGAGTTCTTCTTGCATGGATTCAATCCGCTTGTCTTTTGTCATTGCGCCTTTAATGTTTTTAGGTTCGATTGGCGATGGTGAGTGCATAAATGCAATGTTCACCGTCCGAGTGAAGACGTTGTCTCGTAACGACCGGTTGATTCGGGTTGCCAATAATGTTAGCCGAGGATGGTCTTTAGTCCATCTATGTGTAGAGGTTGATGTTGGTATACATTGTGCGATTCTCAAGATTCAAATGGTTTGTTGAAGATTCCGCGACATCCGTGCGGCAGCCTCATTGGCAAACGGGTTGAAGAACGATTTGGATCAAAATCGCGGTGGGGTACTTCATTCGAATATCATCACCGGTTCATCATTGTTGGAAGCGGTGTGTTCAACTCTGTTGTGTTGAGTCAATTGGTGTAGGTGCATCTTCAACATGAGTTGTTGTAGGTGTATCGGTATAGGAATATTATCGGGTTGTGCAATGAGACGGCGGATACACCAGAGCACGCTCATCAATATCGTCACGTAACGTAGGAGCAAATAACCTTTCCATTTGTTGACGAGTTAATGAGGGCTTTCTTCACCGATGATGGGGTTGAGGAAGTTTAAACGGTTGTGACCGGGTTCTAAGTCATATACTCGAAGCCATTTCCGTGAGTTCATCGAAATGAGCATGAATCGCTTCCATTACCTCCTTAGTTCGACGATTCCAGATTCGGAAACCTTTAGAATTGTCACAAGATCCAATAAAGACTCCAATATCGCTTTTGCTTTGAGCTTTCCACAATCATCACGATCATTATTCGGATAGCAAAGGGATCCAAATACATGAAAGTGTTTGAGGTTCGGTTTATAGTTGTGGACAAGCTCAAAAGGTGTTTTGTTGTGGCGTTTGTGATCATGGAACGGTTTGAGTATAGCATGCGAGATACACTTCGCCCATAAGTAACTGAAGTTTAGCATTGATTAACATTGTTCTGCGCCCACTAACGCTCGGTTTCGCTCTTTCAACAACTCCGCTTTGTTCATGTGTCCGCAATAGATGTTTGATGTCGAATTCCCACTTTCTCATAAAATTCACGGGGTTTTGTTAACAAATTCGCCTTTGTCTGCTCGATGATTCGACGGTGTTGCGAGTCGAACTCAGATCTTTGTGAGAAAGGTGATGATCATTTGTGGAGCTTGGTCTTTGCTACGAAGAAAGTAGACCCAAGTCCATCGTGAGTAGTCATCAACAATTACTAAGATGTAGCGTTTGCCATTGATCGCTTGCACGCCAAGATCGGGCCACACAAATCCATGTGAAGAAGATGAAGCACATGTCGAGAGTCGTGTTCCACCTTTGAAGGAAAATGAGCACGAGTGCTTTTCCCTTGTTCACAGTCGAGCAAAGGTGATCTTTTGAATACCGAATCGGGGAGTCCTTCAACTAGTTTGTGTCGAGCAAGGTTGGTGATGGTTTGAAAGTTTAGGTGTGAGAGACGACGGTGCCATAGCCGTGATTTTGTAGATGTTGCCTTAGAAAGTAAGCGGATGGGAGATGAAGCAACCATGTCTTGCATAGAGATAGTGTAGAGACTAGAATTACGCGAGCCGGATATAAGATCGTTTCCTTGTAGATCACGAATGAAACAAGTTTTCTCCCGAAAGCAACCTCCAAATCTCCATCACAAAATTGACCTCGAAAGCAGACAGACCGAGGCCTTCCACATAGTAAACCCCTCGATTTCGATGTTCCCATTAACATAATCTCCGAGCCCATGATGGTCGCAAGTGATCATTCGAATCGGACAAAGCCAATGAACTTTGCAATAAAGTTTGATAATAGTTTAAGGTTGCTGTCATGTGTCGGGAACATCCGCTATCAACAATCCAGAGAATGATCAGATCACCGTGACACACACGTACTTGACGACAGATGGAATAGAGTAGATGTGAACCCGAAATGTGAGAGGGTTCAAGCGTGTACGTTAGACATACACACATTGACAAGTTTAGGCATCCATTTAAATCCAAGTGTGTTATATATCCATTTCGCCATCTATAACTACTCTTTGCTTTAGTCTTAGTGAAAACACTAGGTGGCATCAGATTCTTAGGAGGTGTAGCGGGAGCTACCGCGATAGCAATGGTTGCCTTAGAATCTAAAGAAGGTGGTTTACCAAGCACGGACTTAGAATGATTAGTGGGCCTAGAGGTATTCCGATTCTTAGATTTCGTAATCTAGAGATTATAGCTTTAGCAACACATTTGTCATGACAATCGAAATTCATACTCTTTGGCAAATATCACAAGGTGCATCGATGAATATCAAAGGTACTTAACGGTTTAGCATTCGTTACATCACTATTTCTATTACATTTGCCGACGCAACATCTATAGTGGAAGTAACATGAGTTTTATTCAGATTCCTAGGGTGTTCTTCTACTTTAGCATTCCTTATTGATCTTTTCAGGTCGCAACTTCCTATTCTTCGATTGAGTGCTCCTAGGCTATGAAGTGCGGACGCTTGGAAAAGATGCAACTATTCTCGTTTCAAAGAGAGGGAAACACATTAGCAACTTGTGATTTGGCAAGGGAATTCTAGGTTCACGATTACTAGTGTGACCGGTGCTAATCTCTTAATCACGATGAGGCGGAGTTGTTCATACTTTCCTAACATTTCCGTAACTTAGAGATGATGTGAATCGATCTTGATTTTCGTAACTAATATTTCCAAAGAAAATTCATGACTTCACTAGTGTGAGCAAGATAGTGATCAAGTTCATTAGATGCTTCATCTCGAGTCTTTTGAGTAAATCAAATATGACACCATATTCTGCTTAACTTTTAAAATTTCTTGTTCATATTTTGAGATTTGACTTTTCAAAGACACGTTTTGATCATCCAGCTTGCTCAATTTTAGGATCAAGATTTTGCACTCAATTGAGCGATTTTCTTTGAAAATCGAGTTGATGGTTGTGAATATCTTTTTCACACCATTGAAGACGACGCTTGCATTGTAAATTTCCGTGTGTAATCGCTTTATTTTCGCTTTTAAAGACTCGATCCAAGCACATTATCGGTGTTCTCAACAGATACAACAGCTTCAACAATATCACAGAGATATGATCGATGCATATGGCAACGAATAGAGTAGCACAACATTATGGATATCAAGACAGTATAACATCTTCCAAGAGTCGATCAACATCTTTTCTCGTAGCTTTTTGCTTTGTGTTAGTAATAGATGTTTCGCTTTTCTCGAAACGTTTTTCATTACCCCAAGTTCCTTATGAAAATCCTTTTCCTGTGCAATTGCACAACTTTTCAAGTTTTTAACATTAGGTAAAAGATTTTTCCAAAAATGTCTCTTTGTTCTCGCGCTGAGGCGATTGAAAATGTTCAACTTTGATTTCGCATCGATATTCTATCTCATGTTGTAAAATTTTGAGGTCACCATGAAAATGTCAAAATATCAAGAATTTTTCGATTTTCAAAGTTGTGAGTTTACTTCGCTAATGGAAGGTAAAGGACCATAAGTTTGTGCAAAGACTGCTTTGGGATTAACAATAAGACTCGGGTGTTTTGATGATAACCCCGGTGTGTTTGAAGAATCCGTTGGTGTGACGAAGTGACCGCTTTTATAATTAAAAGGTTTGTTGTAAACAACATTTTTAATTTTGATCGACTCTCCTTCGTGATCTAATTCCTCTTGACGATGATATTCAACAACACTCATGACAAGATTATCAATTTTGTATTTTGCATGGAAACTTCGTGAGTTGGTTTGAATGTTTTAGTGAAAGCTTTGGTTTGTAATCGCCTAGATTTTTTCCATATCCATTTGGATTTGGTTTTAAGGTAAACTTTTCAATAGTCACATCGATTCACCATGTTTGTAAACAACAGCTTTAAACTCTTTAAGTTTGTTTTGCAAACCGAGAATTTCGCAAGAAGGTCATCTACCCGATTCGTTGAATGCTTTTGTATGCGAGAATGCGTTTTGACAATTTAACAACTCAAATTTTAGATTTTTGATTTTCCAAGGTGAGAGCGTTAATTTGCTTTTTATGTTCATGTTTCATTGTTCTAATTCGACAACAAAGCATTCTTCGAGGCGGCTAGATCACGATCCGTCTCTCTAAATATTTTTCGTTTTGATGAGATTTTGCAAAGCGGCTTCAAAACCTTTTCACGGTTTTCTTGAGTTTTGAAAAGTTGAGTTGCATTTGTAAACATTCAAAATCCTTGGTTAGCAAAGCATTTTTACTTTTTAAGGATTGATTTAATGCATAACATTCCTCCATTTTGATTTTATGGTCTTGAATTAACCGAGCAAAATCCGGATGAGGCAACAGATCATCTTGTTCAACGCGAGTCTCAACATGATCATTCTTTAGATCCTCAAGCACGACCACGAGTCAATTTGATTATCAAAGGAACCATGAGGTCATCTTGATCGTCAAATGTAACTACTGTGGTTAACTTGAAAATCATCGTAAGATGTAGAAGACTCATTTTGAATAGGCCGATCCGCGCGGATTCGATATTAGCGAGATATTAGTTCGATATGATGATGGTTTGTTCGGTACTGAGACAAGCCATCGCATCACACCGGGCTCAGATCACTCATGTGTACTCATGCATATTGGCCATCAACATAACAAATGATTAGCCTGCAAGTCCTCCATATCATCATCTCGAGTCCAGATCCGCCATAAAGCTCGTTCTTTGTTTGTGAGAGATCCACCACTTCATCCTTAAGAGCTAAAAGTAAGGCCTCTTTGAAATAAGCACCGCCCCTAGTCCTTGGCTTTGGGCATGCATTAGCCGTGTGTCCCTTCATTGCGCTTGTAGCATCAAGACCATTTAACCGATTCTCGAGCATTTCTGCTCCACCACTTGAGCTCGTTGTTATTCCTACCCACAACATTAAACCCTTGACCACCGCCCATCCGACGACCATAATCACGATTCGAACTTCAACACGCCCATTGTTCACAACAATTGAGTCCGTGTGTTAGATGAGGAACGAATACGATTGTTGGATTTGTTAGTGTAACGCCAAAAGCATTAGCAATCATCACAAATCCTTGTTGCAATGCTTCAACGGATCTGCTTCCTCGGTAGCTTCAACGACATATGCTTGAGCATTGTTGTCGTATGGAACCAATTGATTTTGTTGAGGTTGAGGTTGTTGCCGTGAAGGTGTGTTGGAAGCGCTTGGTTGAGTTGTCGGTTGAGAGGATAATTCGCTGAGCATACAAGGCAAGTTGTTGATTGTCCGGTTGTGACTGCTTAGCAATTTGAGCACGGAGAATCCTTTCCGATCAACTTCCTTCTCATGAGGCTTCAAGTAATCGTACAACAATCCATAAGTAGAATGATGCATATTCTTCGCCGACGGAGAAAAATGACATACTTCTCCCATTCGACCAAGACTACTCAGAACTTAGTATTCACCGCAATTCTTGGCATGATGATGTTGTGTTTATCCAAATCATTGATGATGTCTCAAAATCGATGATGATATGACTCGAGTGTCTCTCGTGTTCAATCATGAAGTGTTCATAAGCCAAGTAAATTTTGGATTCCAAATCCTCCCGATTGAGTACGCATCCTTCCATAAGAAGACTAATATGATCCCACATCTTTTGTGCGCCTTTTGAGCATCAACACTACGAAGAATTGGGTTTGGTAATCCTAAAAGGATGTATTCCATTGCAAGTTCATCAGCTTCATAGTGTAGAAGTTCTCAGAGGATTTAAATCAGCAATGAGCAATGTTGGTTTGTTCATCTCTTGGTGGAACAAAGAAGCTGTATCTCCTGCACAATGACGGTAGGCATCTCAAATGGACCTTCCAAGATAACCTTCTTTAAAAACTTTCCATGTGGCTTCTTTAGATCACAAAACCTAAAGAACCTTATCACCCATTGATCGTAGTTTCGGAGTGAGCATTGGAGGTCTATCAAGTGATCCAACTTCATGAATTGATTGTTGGTCGCTTAAAGCTTCACACATCTTTGCAAACCAAGTGGTTCCTTCATAGTGGTCCGTGATGGATGTTGATTGAAATCGCCAGTGTAGGGTTGAACTTGAATGCTTGATTGTGGTTGAACCATTTGTGGTTGTGGAATTGCACCAAGTTGTGGAGTATGTTGTCGATTAAATTGTTGTTGATAAATGGCTTGTTGTTGATTCCATTGTTGATGTTGTGGAGTTAATTGTTGTTGTTGTTGATGATTATAAGTGTGAGGAAATAGTTAGAGTATGGTGGTTGAGACATGATGATAAACTTGTGTGGTAAGATTGGATCTTTGTAGTCGAATGAACCTTTGTTGATGAAGTATCCTTAGGCGAGAAAAGACAAGAACCAAGTAGCACTTATGCGTAAAACACCAAAAGTTACGCGAATAACAAGAGGAGTTACGTGAGGTTTTAGCTTACGCGTAAGTAGGATAAAAGCACCAAAGTTAGGCGTAGACAAAAGTTAGGCGAGAAAGTTAGGCGAGGATTACCTTATGCGTGACCAAGTTTACGCGTAAAGTGAATCTTATGCGTAGAATTTCTACGCGTAAGCTTTATGCTTATGCGTAATTTTGGGTTTTGCTCAAATGATCTTTTACACTTCACAAGGCAAAAGATATCCAAAGTCGACGATTTTCGACTTATCCAAGTAAGAAAACACGGATTAAACCGTAAAATTGAAGATCAAACCAAGGAACAATCTTACGCGTAATATTAGGGTTTTGATACGCCGTGGGATTACTCGTAACTTTGATTCGCCCAAATGTGTTTCTAAACCGCTTTTTGTTATGGAATAGCTTCAATAGTACCAAAAGAACACAAAAGTGTGAATTTTGATGTACCAAAATGCCTAAACGGGTTACGCGTGAACGACACCCACGAACAAAAACAAGCTTAAAAACGTAAATCCACGCGTAAAGTTTGAAACTTTTGCCAAAAACAAGTATTTTAACACCTCAAAACATTGAAAGTACAAGAATCTTGGATTAAAAAGTGTAAAAAACGAGTTTTTAAGATAACCAAAGATAGCGTTATCTCTACGCGTAAGATTCAAAACCAAAACTTCAAAAACAAACGAGTACACCCAACTATTTGGCGATTGATACCACTGCTAGGTCACTAGTTTTACAACACAAGCTTATAAGAGAAGAGATAAGGCGATTGAACAAGTTATCACACACACACACACGTAATACTAAACACGGTTAAGGCAAAGAGAGTATGTGAAAGAGAAACTTGAACAACCAACCCTCAAATGAGGGTTTACAATAGTTTATATAGGCAAGGAGCTAGGGCAACACTCCCTCTCCTTCCCTATTCCTTATTGGGCTTGGATCAAGCTTATGGGCCTTCTACATAAGCTTGACCTTAAACAAACATAAAGGCCATAATAAAGCTACCTATTACATATGAAATATAAATACTTGAAATAGTGTTTAGGAGTGATTCCAACAAAAGGCTACCTAGTGCCAATGTTGAGGTGTGTAGGTCCGTTGCAAGCAAATTACATAATATGGGAGGTGCACGAGGGATGCTGTGGGATGCATTCTGGACCAAGAACTGTAGTAGCAAATCTCATGAGGCAAGGGTATTATTGGCCCACTATGCACCGAGACGCACGAGAAGAAATTAGGAAGTGTGACTCTTGTCAGATACATGCACCGGTACCCAAGCTCCCTAAAACATTATTGACCTCCATCATGGCCCCATGGCCTTTCTACCAATGGGGAATGGATGTGTTAGGCCCTTCGCGGAGGCCCCATGCCGCTTCAAATACGTGATCGTGGCAATCGACTACTTTACAAAATGGATGAGGCGGTTACCGGTAAAACAACGGAAAAGACGTTATAAAGTTTGTCTATGAAAATATTGTATGCGGTATGGTCTCACGGGATCATAGTCACCGATAATGGGACTAACTTTTCAACGACCCGCTTAAAAATGGTGAGGGCTTGAAAATTAAACAGATAAATACGGCCGTTGCACATCCGCAAGCCAATGGATTGGTAGAACGAGCCAACAAAAGTTTGATGGAAGGAATAAAGACAAGATTAGGACGAGAAAGAACTGGATGGCTGGATGAGCTGCCTAACGTTTTATGGGCGCATCGAACCACACTCAAAACAAGCAATGGGGAGACCTCGTTCAGTTTAACCTACGGAAGTGAAGCCGTGATACCGGCAGAAATAGGGATGCCTACACACCGAACGATGATGTTCCGAGAAGATCAAAACGAAGAGGAACAACATTTGAACTTGGACCTACTACAAGAAAGAAGAGAAAACACCGCCATACGAGAAGCTAAGTACAAAACGCAGTCGAGCAAAGATTATAACCGGAGGGTCGGACCCATGAACTTTAAGGTGGGAGATTTTGTGATCGGAGGAATGAAGCTAGCGTGGTGGAAAACCAAGGAAAACTGGACCCAATCGGAAGGACCCTACTGGGTGATAGGAGCAAATCGAATGGCTCTTATAAGTTGCAAACAATGGAAGAAAAGGAGGTCCCTCGGACTGGCATGCTATAAACCTTAGAAATTGTTTCTTATAGTTGCTATTGTGATAAGAATCCTATTATCATTGTGTAATCTGAAATGACTATGTGATTATTTCAATGATGAAAGTTTCCCAGCGGGGAGGCAATTTTCCGTAACAATTGATGTGATAATATAACAATTTCGACGGCTGGCCCCCGTCGAGTATGAAAACGCAAGTATGCCCGAAAACCTGTCGGATGCCCTTTAACTCCGAAAGGATGCTCGTAATACGGATGCCCAAGTGTAAAACACCTTCGGATGCCTGGTGGAATAACCACACAGATGCCTGGGCAACTGTAACAGATGCCCAAGTAATGGATGCCCTCTAACTTCACGAGGATGCCCGGAAACCGGATGCACGACTCACGCGGCCGGATGCCCTTAGAATAACATAAGGAAGATATCAAGCACGAAACATAAAAATAAATAAATGAAAGGAACACATGTCGAGCAAAAATGACATTCATTCACAAAGATGGCTAAAGAAGCATTGTTAATTATTACAACGATATTATCCGGATAATTGTTCACAAAAATACAAGTCCTAAGAAGGGCTGAACTCAAGCATTCTTTTCCACAATGTCTGCCGGAGTCTCGGTGGTATGAGGAGCATTGGATGGACCGGGTGTCTCCTTTCTAACAGGAACCTCCGTCTCCATGTTTAGTAGATCCCCAGGCGGCATTTGTAGGAGTCTCATGAGCTTGAATGAAGGGATACTCGGCCAAAAGCTTGTCGATTCCGCCTCCACAAATTTGGAGCATCCCTGTTAACCTTCCGGATATTCTGTAAAGCAGCCTCCGTCTCCTCTTCGGTTCTGTTCACTTTGGCCCCGGTCACAAACCCCGCTTGGTAGGTCAAACTGTACACTTTAGCCATATTCTTTTTGTACTCAACACTTCCAAATAACCGACGAACCGCCGAAGGTAGAAGTGTCCGGACAGCATTCTGTTTAACCACCTCGCTTTGAGCAACCTCGGCCACCAGTTAACCCTTTTCCGCTTGCAGAGCGACCAGAGATTGATCTTTGACAGCCAGCTCACTTTCTAATTTCCTGATTTTCTCGGCCTGAGCCCCGGAGGTCTCCAACCACTCATTCCTGTCCCGAGTTACCCTCTCAACCTCCTCCTCCAGATCTCTCTCTCTCTTTCGACTGGCTTTCAAATCGAGCCCGCCTTCTCAACTCCCTACCAACCTTCCATTCTCACTCTGCGGCGCAAAGAGTTTCTCAAAGAAGCCCCTGGCAACCCTTATGACTTTCGTTCAGCTGCCAATATCCATTCGAGAGATCCTTGAATCTCCTCAACAGTTCACCCTGGACAATCACGCTCTTCCCGAAATCCTCATATGCCGGCGAATGAGATCTATATTATTCACTTGCTCTAAGGCCCCTCTCTCAGCCGGAGTAGCAACATTGTCGATCATATCTCGGCAAGACCGGTATGAATTGATCCGGACTTCATCCCTGAGACCCCATTGGGGAATGAAAATGTTGGTGGCCTCATCTACAAGAAAAACCAAAAGGGATAGAAAGAAAATCTTTAACAAGCAGACAGGGATGGAGGTAAGATTGAAACATACCTGAATCTAACAAAACCCTTTCAATATGGTCAGGGCCATGACTGCGAGGGGCTGATTGACCTGAAAGACGGCCAAAAAACAAAGTTAGTAATTAGAAATAACAAAATGGACAAGGGGTTTGCAAGTAGTTCAACGCATACCTTCGAATTGTGAGGGGAAATTACCGAGGAACATGGCCCCTTCTTTTGGGACAACGACATCATTGCAGCTGATCACCGCCCAGCCCCCATTATCGCCCATTCCTCGCGGCAACGTTATCATCGCCCCAAGCAAAGAATATTTTCATCACCACTTACAACAGCAAAGAAGGTTTTCCGCGCGGTCAAGGTTTAAATTACCCCCGATCCACCGGGTGAGCTTGGTTCAAAGGGTCCGCATTCACCACGGAGAGCTCAAGAGAACCGCTCAACGAAACCCGCTCTTCTTCTTATTTTTCTTACTTTGGGCTTTGGACGTGCCTCACCACCTTTCTCTTGGCGCCTCCTTCTCCTTCCTTTCCCTAGCTTCTTTTCTTTCTTCTCCCTTGCTGCCACGACATCCGGATCACCTCCTCGCCCTTCTCGGCAATAGCATCCTTCTGAGGAATGGTCGCACCACCGGAAGAGGCTCCGCTGCTCTCTTAGGGACTTCCGAGTGGGGTCAACAAAGATGACCTTTGCTCACTACAAGATCGTCCCATTCGGGAGTTCAAGATATTCGCATGTTGACGATCGCAAGAAAAAAATGTGTGTTAAAGGAAAACACTAAGTAATAAGCACAACAAATCCCATGGCACAAGACAAATAATTACCATGACCCCGACATCCTTTAGAAGAGGCTCGAACCCGGATTCTTGAAAACCGAGGAAAGGTGGCACATCCACAACAAGCTTATGGTAGGTTTCCGTAGCAAAATCGAGTACCGCCACCTCTTAGCATCCTCCTCGTAAAACCCGTCCGGATAGGGATCCGTAATCTTGAATCCTTGTGTCTCCATGCCGTGGTAAATGGGATTGCCCTACGGTCAATCAAGAAAACTTTTCTTTCAATGTTTAAGACCGGAGAGCACCTCCTTAAAACACTTGTAAGCCTTCTTACCCGCCCTACTCTGAAGGAAAACCAAAGTGCCTAGCGCTGCACAAGTGGTAGAACGCCTGAACAAGGATACCTTGGGCGGATGCCCAAACTATAACACCTAATTTCCAAAAGGGTCACCCGGTTCAAGCCTAGAGGAACTAATCGGGAAAAGTGGACCTAAAGTGTCTAATCACGCTTAGCGGAAGGTAGAAAAGGAATCCTAACACCTCCGATCCAACCGCAGGGTAGATGCCAATTTTATCGGTAGGAGTTGGTCCATAGTCATATCGCCTGCAGGAGTTGAGGACGAAGGTCATTGGGAATACCATATTCTACGATTATGTTGTCCAACTCGGGTTGTGTCGCCTAGATGTATATATATGCATGTCGAATTTGGAACCACCAAGGTTGGATAGCTTCATTTGAAATAGATTGCTTTGTTCCTCGGTTTCTTGTTCGCCATTACTAAAAGTATGCCAAGGGATGTACAAATAATTACAGGAAGAACGAGACAAACCTTATAAAAGCGAAGAAGAAATCCGTGAAATGGAGCAATTCAAAATGTAAGAGATGTGTGAGAAAATAATCGTGGTAAAAGCATATATAGGCGGTGAAAAACCCTAACAGATCGTCAAGCGTCCCATCAACAAGAAAGGCGACGCGCTCAATCTCACCCGTCCAAGTCTATCTTGGAAAACAAAGAGACGCGATAAAGCCCATTAGATAGCCAGCCCATCGAATAGCCCAATACCACGGATGTTACTAAGGCCCGCGCTGGGTCGGAACAAAATGCTCTTCCATAAATATTTAATAAATCTCAAGTATTGCACCATAGGTCCTCACCCGATGATACAATACTGGGGGGGACATGTTGGCGATATGGCGGACGACCCAAAGGTCCCATGGATCGCTGACCGGACGAGAACTCTACCGTCCGGATGACAAGTGACAATATCCGCTTTTAAAGGATTCTCACCACGTGGCCTATCAACTAGGGTGGCTATAGACCTACAGGCGTAATATAGGCTCAAGAATAGTGAATCTACAATGGACGTTAGTACATAGTTGGGGTAGTATAAATACCCCAACACATTTAATGTTTTGTAATAAATACACACACCTACATTAATCATCGCATTCATTACTATCTTTATTACCCTCTAGCTTACTTTCACGCCGGAGCTTGGTCTTGGATATCATCCAGGACGAGGCTAACGCGTCTCAGATATTGTGTGGAATCTCCAACCTTCACCGGACGCTGGAACCAAATTGGACAAGAAATTACTTCAACAATTGGTGAACCCAATACCTCAACCAAAACTTTGATAATTTGATCTTTATGAATTGGTAATAAAAGTTTTTATTAAATTTATGCTACAAGATGAAAGCATGACATCTTTGTACATATTTGATTCGACCACATAAATCAAAACTAGTACCCTTATAAATTAAGTTATGTGCCATATAATTAAAAGGAACACTTGAAGTTGCAATTTACGTCATGAGAGTACTTGGCGAGATTGTGATGGACATGTAAATCTCTATGTAAAGTCGACCTTACATGGACATATTTGCAGCTTCTTTAAGTTAGACACTTAAGTCGAGTAGGAAGTGAGACTGGACTCAAGGCATAACATGGGATGAAACATGTTTATATTTGCAATAGCATTGGAAAATATAAATCCCATAATGATTTAGGAATTGGAAATTGTTTGCGCTTATTGTTCGGCTTACACTCGATTATATGCTTTCATTACTAGCGGATCAATCATGTAATGAACCTATGATAATTGGATCCTAGTTTTCGAGAAAATTCTATGGTTATATGAATATTACCTGGGTATTTTATTTTCTTGAAAAGTTTAATTATCGAAAATACTAAAATTGAATTTTGCTAATTCTTTAAATGTATTAATACAACATTAAACCGTAAACGAAGGTTATTCATGTATTGGTAAATTGATCTACACCTGTAAGGGTTTTTGGTAGAGTCAACTTTACTAAAAGAATAAACCTAGTCCTCTTTTCATAAGAAAGAGTGAGATTCAATCATATTCCTTTTCATGAATGAAGAAAGGTACGATAGGACAATTAGAATTGTCTAAATTCTAAATATATAACTCGTAAGCAAATTTTTAATAGTTAAGAAAATTGCATATTTTCTGAGTTATTAAATTAGAAGTTAGACTAATTACTGTATAATTGGTAAAAGACAAACTAGCCTATTTTATCTAGTTGTTTTGTTTTGACAATTTAAAAGTACTACTTACAATTGTTGGAATAGTAGAAATATTAAAAAAGAAATTGCATGCCTAATTTTTCAAGTTAATAGCATTGATGGATAGTTCATCATCTACATAGTAGAATACACTCTTTAGTAAAAAGTAATTGTTATGTATGGACTTTCTCAAAAGTGTAGGAAGTAAATAGAACACTATTTTCTTTCATCGTTAATGAAACACTTACAATGTTGTCAAATCCATTGGGAGTATTGTGTTCTTATTATTGAATAAGGAATTAATGTAATGATCTCTAATTCAAGGAGTTACAGACTTTGTCATCTTGGTAGTAACCCGATTATCTCTAGAATGTCTTAAGATAATTACTTTCCACTTGTAGACACTTATGTTTTCAAGGATAGTCATGTACGCTTTCCTTATTAGACAATGAAGTGGTTCTACATCTACTAGTTATGCTAATATCAATGACACAATCATATTGGTCACATAAACAAACATATGTCGTGTTGTTTATCCGCTACATGATGTTGTTCCATGCACAAGGGGAGAAATCTATATTGTATGCAAAGTACAACATATAGGTATATGATTTAAAGGATTCTCTTGATCGCAAGGTAAGAGACTAACGCTCTAATATAACTTGTACATATCTAATTCAAGAAACACTTGGTGTTGAAATTTACATCATGTCGAACTCACAGATTGCAACAACAAAGTAAATCTCCATGTGAAGTCGACCTTGCATGGACATATTTGCGCTTTCTAAATTAGACAAGTATTTAGAACATGTGTCAAAATGATATATAAGACTACTTCAAATTAAATATTTATGTATTATTAGAATGACATAAATAAATGAAGTAATCTAATACTACTTCAATTTGTTTATTTATGTATTTTGAATGACATAAATGAAAATAATGTAGTCCTACATTATTGTGAAGTAATAAATTAACTTGAAATTACTATTGAAACCAAGAGTTGTGTTCATAATTACTTTAGTTAAACATGTTTATGATTCATTGTAAAGACATAAACATAAAGTCTTTTAAGACTTATAATAAAGTAAGACTTTAACTTGTTAGGTTTTTAATTAAGACATATATAAGAAGTCATTGAGTTAATCAATGATTTATAACGTTAAATGGGATTATAACAAATTTATGTTTTCTTGATGAGACATGGATATGAAGTGACTTGGTCACAAAGTACTTGTGTTATAAAGCATGAAATTGGCTTGAAAAGTCTATTATACCATTAAGTTGACTTAGTTGGTAAATAGGTAAGCCAAAAGGAATATGTTTATCTTATATATTATTAGATTGTCTTACAATATTAAATTCTAATGAATACCACAAGTTGATGGTATGTTCAGTTAGGAGAATCAAACTCTATGTGATTTGTTTGATTCAAAATAACCATCACTTCTTTCTTAAAAAGTAACAAGGTTAGAAAATTGAGTATGGTTTGAATATACTCAATATGACTCCAACCTAGAAGATTAATAAAACACCATTTTATTATGGAATGTGATGAATCACATTAAGTTTTAAAATTGAAGATTCTGAATTTGTTAAACTACTTATGAATAGGTTATTAACAAACTTAAGTCAGGAATTATCAATGTGTATTTGTAATGTCTCAAAAAGAGAACAATGTAGTTTTGCTTTAATTGCTAAGTATATATAGATAGTCTATATATTACAAAAGGCAAGTGGGAGTTTTTTTTATCTTGAAATATAAAATTACAAGATACATAATCTTCTTAAATACAATAGTAAATATCATGATGAGGCTAGATATGAAATGATAGACCTCATGATGATGGAATTTTCATTCATAGATCTGCAAGGATATCTCAGATATTTGACTTATATGCTGAGAAATATGAGTTATAGGATTATAGTAAACCTGATAATCATTATGATGGATTACCAAATATTAAATTCGGTAAATTACTCATACTATGAATGTTAAAGATGCTGTCCATAAAGATAATCAATTTTGGAAATTTGGTTTATCTTAATAGTTAGACTAGAGAATGGAAATGGGTTTCTTCAAAGAGATGAAAAACCCTAGTGGTTTGAATTTCTATGTAGAAATCATATGGACAATATTGTACACATATTTAATGCATGTTTTATGACAAGATTATTAATCATACTTAAGCAATTAATTGTGACTCGAATATTCTTTTCTAGACACATTAAATATATAAAATGATAATGGTCATACTTGTCTTCATTAATATGAAATATGACAATGGAATATCAAAACTCTTTCTTGAAAAATTTCTCGAGCAAGGACAAGAAGTAATCGAAAGGTTTTTGAATTCATATAATCTTTGAAGTGTACGGCGCAATAATTCATGAATGAATAAATGCATGCATCTATGAAATTATTCTTATTTTTAATTATTAAATTCTAGTTTTGATTTAATTGAAATAAGATAATTTTTAAGTATTCTTAAAAGCTAGTGGGAGTATTATGTCAAGGTCTTAAATCTTATATGTTGTATAACATATAGGAAGTAACATTCCTTGTAAGCTAAATGTTAAGTCTTAGATTGAATGAAACTTCACTTGTAAGATTTAAGAATTAAAACATACAACCTTGGAATCTATGTTTATTATTAATAAACATGTGCGAGAAAATAAATGATTCTAATAAAACATGATATATCATTTGGGAAATGGATAAATATCTTTGACAAGATAGAACATGAATGAATTCTAAGTTTGACATGTAGATTCATCATGTACATCATGCCGTATATTAAAATTGTTGTGTCATTCTTGAATAAGAAAGATTTGACAAAGATTGATATCTAAGTAAAAGTTATTAGATAACTTGTGTAATGAATATTCTAATAGAACTACATCCTCACCGAATTGCTCCTAGATTCTATAGATGAACAAAATGTCAATTGTTGTGCAAATTGTCATCACCGCAAACTTGAAAGTTTGGAAGACATCAAACATTACACAATAAGATATTAAAGTTTACTTAAGTTTTAATGAGCATATTGTTGTTTGTATACAATGATGTTTGGTTTAGTTGAGATGACACTCAATACTAGTCATGGTAGGATTTCATCCTTGTTAATGGCCATGTGAACTAGTTGTGCTACTAAGAGCGCAGTTGCATTATACATTAAAAGAATAAGAATACTTTAAACTTTAAAATGTTTGAAAGTTTAAATTGTCATAAATTGGTGATAGAGGATGTTACACACTATACAAGGATTTCATACAAGGATTTCACTAATTGAATTCTTAAAATAAGTATTCTCAAAATTACGATAGATCAAATTGGTTGATTTATGCCTTATCAACAAGTATGATTATCATTACTTGAGGCATAATTCATCAACTGGATTTTTCATGCATTGATCTATTTAGTATTTGGATAAGGGATGTTAAACAATTATTATAATAAATCAAATACTTGGTATGTTTGATTTTATAATATATTGTATCCTATATTTGCATGTTTAATCTGTGAATAAATTTATTTATTCTAAATCGTCCGTTGTCAATTAATGATATGGGAGTATCATTAAATTAAGACAAATCTGAGTGGTTTGCTATAATATACTTAAAAAGTATATTGATGAGAAAGCATACCAATTTCGGATGATATTCAATGAATTGAATATAGTACTTATCCCAACTACATGATTTTACTTTATGGATATTGTTATTAAGTAAATCATGAATAGTTATCCTCGACTTGAGATACCGGATAAGTGTCATGAATGTAGTGCACTACGTGGAACAACTTAACGCTATACGAATCGGTAATCATAAGGGTTGTTTCAAAGTGTTGCAAAGTTTATGGGTTAGTCTCGTAGTCAAGATAGAATTTGTTCCTTCAAATTTATTTGGAGTTTAATCATCTCGGCCCTGGTAGGGTTGACAAGATGTTTGCGCGGCCACGCCCAAGATCTCCCCGAATATGTTCGTAAGATTTGCAATCTTGCTCAATCACTTATAACGAGAAATAGAATTGTTTAATAAAGAATGACTTAATTACATATCTTTATTTAACGTGGTATTAGAAACAAAAGGATAATAATAATGAGAAATCATTAAAAGGTTTTTTAGGAGCCTTACTCGAGTTGTACTAGATGCATCGAAGTGTTGCTAGACGCTAACCAATGTGATCACTCTATTAAGATATATCCAAGTGGGAGCTGTTGGTTTTATGGATATAAATTAGTAGACGTGAGTTAGGATCGAACTCGAGACCACGGATTGTACACTTATGATGAGAATTAAAGTTAATAATTAAATGTAATAGTTATATTTATTTATTAATTAAACGAAATAACATAACGGACGTTAAGTAATTAGTTGTAATGGACTAACGGTCGTTAAATGTAATTGGAAAAGGACTAAGTTGTAAATATTGGGAAGGTTCCGAATCCCTTGGGATTATTAACCGATCGCCAAGGGAGACCAAACCCAACCCAACTACAACTCAAACTTGTTCACTGTTAGTTTAGGTATAAATACAAAACCAATGGTGTTTGTAATTTATCTCTTGTACTCATAAGCTAAAACCTAAAATAGTTTGTGTGTGTTTTGCTTGTGTTCGGTCGACAATCACACCAAGGGTGTCGATCCATAAACTTTTCCAAACCAAATTGTTTTGTTTGATTAAAACTATTCCTTTAATTCGGTATAGTACGTATGTACAAGAAAGTGGTACTAACACATTATTGTTAGTATTCTTGGATTGAATTACAAAATGGTAAGGAGTAATTCATATAATCCTATAAACCCTAATTAGGGTTCATACAATTGCTAGTTTTGTGGATTTGATTCTTGTTCGGCTAGAATCAATAAAGGTACGCATATTCTTGTTTATGTTAATTAATTATTCGTTAATCTTTCATATACGCTTCCGCATGTATACTTTGATGTTTTGTGATTATTTATTGAATGTCATGTTATATAATTACAACAGATATTAATTGATTGATGATCCCAATGACGCAGGAATAGTTCATGGTGTTGATCGTGATTATAAATTGATGTTGGTGTGTTTGCATCAAGATGTGATTATGTTACGGTCCTTGTCCCACATCGCCCATGAATAGAGGAGATGTTGGGTATTTAATGAGTATGGCTAGCCTTGGCTTGTGAGACGCGTTTTGATATAATGTATGAGCATTGTATCAAAAAGTAAACCCGTGAGGCAGAGGTGCCAAAGCGGACAATATATCACGATAACGGGTTGGTTCATTACAGATTAACAGCTCCTTGTTTGCATGGATGCTTTTGGAATTCTGTAACGATTATGATTTCTATAGATATCATTTTCTTACTGTCGGATGATGACGATGTTTGGGTGTGTCATCGTCAAATTTTTAATTTGTTAATTTGAAGTTCATATCATAAAATCAAGTTGAAGTTTTTAACGTTCAAAATTTGTTAACGAAGTGCATTAAATAAATGTATAATGAGTAAAATAATCAAGTTGAAGTTCATAATCATTATGTGATTTTGATTCTAAATCAATGTACCACAATCTGCTATACATAATCTTCAATTCGTGGTTTAGAAGTTAAAAAGAAAAGAGTTTTCTAGAAATGTGGTAGGGGATAGATTTAAGATCGGCATTGCATAGAAAGAAAATTGATATGTAAAAGTCCTAATTGCCTTTGAATAGCTAGACAGGTATTAATTTATTTGTGGTGCCTACTTATTTTAGTTTAAGATGCTAATTTACAAGAACTAATCCCGCAATGCACATTCTCAATTTTTTAAAAACGCATTTTTTCACATCTATACCACTTATCTTACAATATATTTCACAACGCTCCAAGAAAGCTTGTTATCACAACCTTTAAGTTGGTGGAAACTTACGAGACCAAATGTTGGAATTATATAACATGACATTCAAATAAATAACCACAAAACATCAAAGTATTCAAGCGGGCGATAGGATTTATTAATGAACAATTAATTAACATAAAAGAATATGCGCACTTTTCTTGATTCTAGCCGAACAAGAATCAAATCCACAAACTAGCAACGGATGAACCCTAATTTGATTTAATTAGGATTATATGAATTACCCCTTACCGTTTTGTAATTCAATTCAAGATAATAACAATAGTGTGTTATTACCACGTTCTTGTACACACGTACTAAACCGAATTAAAGTAATGCTAGTTTTATCAAACAAAATAACTTGTTATGTGGAAAAGAGATGGATCGATCCCTTAGGGTTGTCGACCGGTTTTTGAGAGCAAAGAAAACACACACAAACAATTTAGGGTTTAGCAATGTGCACAAAAGATGAGTTTACAAACACCCTAGGTTTTGTATATATACTCATGCAAACTTAGTGAACAAGTTTGAGTCAAAGAGGGTTTGGGTTGGGTCCTTGTGGCCGATCGGTTGCTTAATCCCACAAGGGATTCCGGAACCTTCCCATCTTTTACAATTTGGTCCTTTTCCATAAACATTTAACGCCTAGTCCATTACATTAATTACTTAACGCTCATTAGTTATTTCATTAAATAAATAAATAAATACAACATTTATATTTAATTATTTAACTTTAAATTCTCATACGTAAAGTGTGTAATCCCGTGGTCTCGAGTTCGATCCTAACTCACGCCTACTAATTTATATCCATAAAACTAACAGCCCCACTGGATATATCTTAATAGAGTGATCACATCGTTGGCGTCTAGCAACACTTCGATGCCTCTAGTACGAATCGAGTAAGGCTCCTAGAAAACCTTTAATGATTTCTCATTATTATTATCCTTTGTTTCTAATACCACGTTAAATAAAGATATGGGATTAAGTCATTCTTTATAAACTATTATGTTTCGTTGTAAGTGATCGACCAAGATTACCGAATCATCTAAACATATTTAGGGAGATTTGGGTGTGACAAACATCTTGTCAACCCTACTAGGGGCCAAAGAAGATTAAACTCCAAATAAATTTGAATGAACAAATTCTATCTTGACTACAAGAATAACCCACAAACTTTGTAACATTTCCGAAAACAACCCTTATGACTACCAGCCACGATAGCGTTGTTGTTTCACGAAATGCACCACATTTATGACACTTATCCGTATCTCAAGTTTGAGGATAACTATTCATAATTTACTTATAACAATATCCACAAAGTAAATTATGTAGTCGATAAGTCCTATATTCAATTCATTGAATGTCATCTGAAATTGGTATGCATTCTCATCAATATACTTTCAAGTATATTCTACCACATCTCTTAGATTTGTTTTAATTTAATGATACTCCCATATCATTAATCGACAACGGACATTTAGAATAACTTAGTTACTCACGGATTAAACATGCAAATACAGGACAACAATATTGTAAATGAAAATAAACATAATCCAAACTTTATTTCATTGAAAATAATAAATGTTTTACAATATCCTTTATCCAAATACTAATCACAGTTATGCATGAAAATATTAGCTAAACGAAGTCCAATTCCATTGGCAAGTCCAATAAGCTTGTCTTTAGCTAAAGCCTTAGTGAATGGATCATTAAGTTATCATCTGTGTGAACTTTTAGTAGATTTATTTCACCTTCACGGACTTGTTCCCGAACATAGTGATACTCAGAGAAATGTCTCGTGCCCTTCATGACTCTGTGTTCATTGGTAAATATGATTGCGCAGTAATTGTCACAATACATATCAATAGGTTATTCAATTGAAGGCATAACACCAAGCCTTGAAATGAATTTCCTAATCCAAACAACCTCCATTGCAGCCTAAGCAGCTATGTATTCGCTTATGTCGCAAACATCGCAATCAGATCGCTTGCTCTTCCAACAACTCCTCCATTGATGACAAAGACATAACCCGTCGAGATTTCGTATCATCTTTATCACACCGCCAGACGCATCACAGAATCAGTAACACCAAGTTATGTGTCCGATTTCCTCCATACACTAAAACATATCTTTCAGATTCCTAAGATACTTGTATATGTTTAGCGCCTATCCAATGAAGTTCACCCGATTCGTTGATATCGACCGGTCATGTTTTGAGCGAACGTCACATCCGGCCTTGCATCTCACAACATACATAATAGATCCTACACCAAGCATAAGGAACTTTCGCACGCGCCACCTCGGCGTGTTGAAGCACATATCGCTACATAAGCCATGCTTTACTTCCATCGGCAAATATCCTTTATTGGAATTTTGCATATTGAATCTCTTCAATATTTTATCAATGTAAGCGCTTTGACTTAAACCAATTAACTGCTTTGACCTATCTCGGTAGATCTTGATTCCTAGAATGTATGCAGCTTCTCCTAAATCCTTCATGGAAAAACACTTCCCAAGATATGCCTTAACATTTTGCAAACTCGGAATGTCTTTTCCCATAATTAATATGTCATCGACATAAAGAATTAGGAAAATTACATCACTCCCACTAACTTTGTGATATACACATGGCTCATCAAGATTTTGAATAAATCCATACCTTTTGATTTCTTCATCAAATCTTTTATTCCATTGCCTTGATGCTTGCTTCAATCCATAAATGGACCTTTGAAGTTTGCATACACGGTTTGGAAATTGTGGATTCACGAACCCCTCAGGTTGCTTCATATAGATGTCTTCATCTAAGCGACCATTTAAGAAGGCGGTTTTGACATCCATTTGCCATATCTCATAATCATAGTATGCCGCTATAGCTATGAGAATTCTATTAGCTCTAATGTCCGTTATAGGAGAAAAGGTCTCCTCGACATCAATGCCATAAGTTTGAGTAAAACCTTGCGCAACTAGACGAGCTTTATAGACGTGTACATTGTCATCCATGTCAGTCTTAATCTTATAGAGCCACTTACTTCCAACCACCGTGGCGTTTGGAGGTAAATCGACCTCTACCCAGACTTCATTTTCTCTCATGGATTGCATTTCCCCATTCATTGCAACATGCCATTTATCCTTATTAGGACTTGCCATGGCAGCTTTATAACTAGTAGGCTCTCCAAGATCTCCTAACATAGTTTCCTCAACCTCTACGTTAAGACATAGACGTCAGTGCACGCAGATTCCTTACGGATCTACGAACGGAATCACTTCAACTCGTGGAGGACCCGGACTATCGTGTTCTACCGAAGTACGTTAGTGTTTTCGTAAGGTAATGCATCTTCTTGATCATCTTCCGGATCATAAACTCTCCCACCGAATTCTTGTGATACGAGATCTCTTTCAAGAAAATCTCCATACCTAGCAACAATTACTTTATTTTCGCTGATAGTAAAAGTAGTAACCCATAGTTTCCTTAGGTATCCTACTAAGATACACTTTACGATCTTTGTTGGAGTTTATCTCACGAGTCACGCTTAACATACGCCTCAACCCCGCACCTTTAAATAAGACAGTTAGGAGCTTTACCATGCCATATTTCATATGGTGTCTTATCAACCTTCTTTGTGGGAACCATATTTAGAATGCGAACAACTGATTCCAAAGCATAATCCCAAAAGGATAAAGGTAGAGTGGTAAGATTAAACATAGATCGTATCATGTCCAACAATGTACGATTTCTTCTCTCGATACACCATTTTGTTGTGGAGTATACGGAGAAGTGAGATTCGACAATTCCATTCTCATCTAAGTAATCTTTAAACTCTTGGCTTAGATACTCGCCTCTCTATCGGATCGAAGAGCTTTAATCTTCTTTCCCAATTGCGCTCTACTTGACTTTGAAAACCTTAAATGTTTCAAACACCTCATGTTTATGCTATAAATAAACATAACCATAACTACCGAAATCATCAAGAAGGTTAAGAAGTAGCTAGCACCTCTCTTTGACACATGTCTAAGTGGTCCACACACATCAAGATGAATAAGACCAAGTAGATCAAGCCCTCCCATATTGCTATGAAAAGGTTTCTTAGTCATCTTCCGAGATATGCATGACTCACATTTATCAAATGATTCATCATTGATATTTTGCAAAAGCCCTTCTTGTTGCAAATTATGCATGCGAGCCTTGCCTATATGAGCAAGTCTACAATGCCAAAGATAAGAAGAATTCAAGTCTAACTTTATCTTCTTGTTAATGCTAAACATCAATTATTATTATTGTTAGATTCATTTCCAATCACATCAATTTCAAACACACCATTCACAAAGAATTGCTTTAAAATAAAATACACCATTTAAAGAAACATCAATTTATTACGTGAAATAGTATGAGTAAAACCATCATCCAACAAAACTGAAAAGGAAACAACACCTCTAATTATAGAAGGTGGGTAATGAAAATTGTTCAATAACAAAGATTAAGCTCAAGGCAATACTAAACTAAACGCTCCTATGGCTTCAACAAATGCATGAGCGCCATTTCCCACGCAAGATATTGCTCCCCATAGGCAAGCTTCCTTTCCACTCTAAACCCCGCAGCAGTATTACAAATGTGAATACCACAGCCGTATCATATACCCGTGAATTATTATGATTTAGAGTAAATAATTCAATAACAAATAAATTACCGTAAGAACCGGCTACCAAGGACCCTTCAGACTTCATCTTATTTGCCCGCATTTATCAAGATAGAGAGCACAGCTTTCTTCCAATGCCCAACGCCTTACAGTGGTGGCATGCTTGATCCTTTTAGGATTTTCCTTCCTAGGAGTAGGGTTCTTCTTGGGTTGAGGTTGATAGGCCATCACCGCTTCGCCTTTGTCAACCTTTCCTTACCCTTACCCTTCTTGTTGTTCGCAAGTCATGGGTTTTGGCTTATTAATCCTTCCACCCCGAATAGCAAGTACCGGCAAGAGGAACCTTTGAGGCAACCCTTTCTCATAGTCAATTAGCAATGCGTGTGGTCAAGAATCGCCTTCCCCACGCAACAAGATATTGAAATTTCCGACAAAACCATTAAAATCCTTGTTATGGATCTATTAATCGATTCACAAACCATGTCATCATCATAAGTTTTGCCAAGTGCTTTAGTCGGTCCATGTAACCTTTCATTTCCAAAGATACGAGCACTTACGGTTTACCCTCACCTTGCCTATACCGTAACGCGCGTCGGTCAAGTCATAAATCTCGACGGCAGCTGGCTTCTCAAACATAGTTCGAAGTTCATTGAGCATATTATATGGGAAATAATGTTCGAACTGCTTTTGAAGAGCAGATTCCATCGTTCCCAACATAAGACAAGCCACATCATTATGACGCTTATACTTAAGTTGCCAAGCGTCCTTTTGAGCTTGAGTAGCATCAGGACCAGTTGGTTGTTCAGGGCAAGGTTCATAAAGATATTGCAACCTGTCAGCAACTCTACGGACAATTCTCAAAGAGCGGTGCTAATCATTGAAATTCTTAGAGCCAGTCAACTTTTCTCGATCAAAAAAGCTTTTGAACGCAGAACTTAGTGCGTATTCTCATATCGTTATTTTGAGCCATTTCTACGTAAAAAGTTCAAGTATTAGTATTTTCGATGATACACTTTTCAAGAAAATAAAATATACCCAACGGTAATATAAACATATAACCATATAATTTTCTCGAAAACTAGGATCCAATTATCATAGGTTCATTACATCGCTTGATCCGCTAGCAATGAACGATATAATAAGGTAATCTGTCGAACATTAATTGGCAAACAATTTCCAACTCCTAGATCATTATGGGATTTATATTTTCCAACGCTATTGCAAAGATAAACATGTTTCATCCCATCTTATGCCATTGAGTCTAAGTCTCACTTCCTACTCAACTTAAGTGTCTAACTTAAAGAACTGCAAATATGTCCATGTAAGGTCTCACTTTACATAGAGATTTACCTCTCCATCACAATCTAGCCAAGTACTCTCATGACGTAAATTACAACTTCAAGTGTTCCTTTTAATTAGATGGCATATAACTTAATTTAAAAGGGTACTAGTTTTGATTTTATGTGGTCAAATCAAATATGTACAAAGATGTCATGCATTCATCTTGTAGCATAAATTTAATAAAAACTTTTATTACCAATTTTAAAGATCAAATTATCAAAGTCTTGACCGAGGTATTGGGTTCACCAATCAAGGAATTTAGTGTTAATTATCGTCAATTATACCATACTTTTGCATAAGTGTAAACACTTAGTGTTTCGGTAATTACTACCGGCGGCGATGGAATTAAAAAGTAATTCGCCTTAAGATGAGTTTGCACATTGTATGGCTTACTAAGTAGCTCCATTCGAACTTACAGTAGGTGAGGACCGTAAGCGCAAAGCATAACCTAAGACATCCTTTCAGCGCGATCTGCAGCGCACTTCTTTATTAACCCCTTTATAGTTAATTCTAGTAGGTGAGCTGCTCGCACTATTTGTACCAAAGTCACCAATCAATTAAACTATTGAAAACTTAACTCTTCCAAAACAATCAAATTTCGCCATTGTTTAGTCCGTATTATTTTTTCTATTCAAAATTACCCTTTGCTTAAAACTGTCTAACATAATAAACAAAAAAGTAACAAATAAAAAATAAACTACTAAAAAACAATGCGCACATAATAAACAATTTATACGTGTAAACAAGTAACCACATGCAACTTATTCGATAAAACCCTATTAACAATCAATATCTAGGTTAAAATTAGTGTATATATTAATTAGGGCTTTCACTCTCTCAATTGAGAGTGAGCCACATACATCGACGAATCGATTGCGTAAACTCATAATTAATAATATACCAAATTGCACATAATTGATTCATTAATTTACATAATTGGAGTCTTCCCCAATTCAAGATTTATCGTAATTAAATATGTCTCAACAATTAAAAAATTACCAAAGCAACTTATCCATGACTAACATGCATGTATAATCATGGATATCATAACAATTATACAAATAAGTCACAAGATCGCATATAAAAATTCCATGACACATAACAAATTATTCATGAATTATTCACGTAACCAATATATTAATTCTAGGTTTTAATAAGGTTAGCAAACAATTTTCAAAACTCTAAAAAATTTATACATGTGTAGACAAAAAATAGGGTACGCCCAATTCTTAAAAAAAATCGACCAAACAATAAATTAAACATAAACCCTAGATTAACATATCAAACAACATACAAGTATTTGTTTTATTATTGTTTATGTAATTAATTACTCATTAAAACCAATGACTCGTGATGCCACCGCTGGAATTATATAACATGACATTCAAATAAATAACCACAAAACATCAAAGTATTCAAGCGAAGCGATAGGATTTATTAATGAACAATTAATTAACATAAAAGAATATGCGTCACTTTTCTCGATTCTAAATTTAACAAGAATCAAATCCACAACCTAAAGAACGGATGAACCCTAATTTGATTTAATTAGGATTATATGAATCACCCTCACCGCTTTGTAATTCAATCCAAGATAATAACAATAGTGTTTATTACCATGCTCTTGCATACGTATTAAACCGAATTAAAGTAATGCTAGTTTTATCAAACAAAATAACTTGTTATGTGGAAAAGAGATGGATCGATCCCTTAGGGTTGTCGGCGGTTTTTGAGAGCAAAGAAAACACACACAAACAATTTAGGGTTTAGAATGTGCACAAAAGATGAGCCACAAACACCCTAGGTTTTGTATATATCACGCAAACTTCGTGAACAAGTTTGAGTCAAAGTAGGTTTGGGTTGGTCCTTGTGGCTGCTCGTTGCTTAATCCCACAAGGATTCCGAACCTTCCATCTTTTACAATTTGGTTCTTTTCCATAAACATTTAACGCCATACCCATTACATTAATTACTTAACGCTCATTAGTTATTTCATTTAATAAATAAATAAATACAACATTTATATTTAATTATTTAACTTTAAATTCTCATACGTAAAGTGTGCAATCCCGTGATCTCGAGTTCGATCCTAACTCACGTCTACTATTTATATCCATAAACTAACACCAAAGGCCTTGGGTGTGCACATTCTCAATTAAACTGTGAACAAAGTATCACACCACCAGTCAAGTGGCCCAATGCCCATTTTGTTATATTATTTACGAGCTTAGCAATTATTTTCTGTGAAGTGTAAACAACATTTTTGATTTAGAGTCAACTTTTCTTATATCATTGTTGAGTCAGTATTTATTATTTATTGTTAATATACTAGTTATCATGTATATGTCAAAAAGTTTTGTATTCATGAGATATGAGAATTTCATTAGTGCCCAGAATATCGAAAAGCAAGGTCAATGGTCTACCCATCGCATTCTGCAAGTTGTCAAATTTGTGAAAAAGGACCACAGAATGAATACAACCACACAAGAAATGCTAACGTCTATATCCTAGGATAAAAATTAAAAATAAGTATTAATAACCGAGAAACCATGCATAGCAGTAACGGTGTTAACGATAAACAATTATAATTTCAAATTTGTGGCTCACGATTTCGTGTAAATACAATTGGGTGACTTGGTAACCTATCAATCGTCTAACATTGCAACTAAAAAAGTTGGGTACATTAAGTGGAAAAAAAAAGTGAAGTATCTTATACTGAAAGTGGATATAAGTTTGATACATTTTTGTGCAATTTGCCCAAAACTTAAACACATTCATAAATACTGAATTCATTCACAATCAGCATGAATAACAATTCGCATTCATAATCAATAACATTTACCATGTTATGATTACATGAGTATCAATTTTCTAAGAACATTAGGGTGGTGGTAAACATGCCTAAACCAATTTTTCATGCCTAATCATCCACCAATAATATCCTTCCATCTAGAGAGGTACAAAACCGGTTTTACCGGTTTTGTTTTCCAAAACCGTTTTAAAACCGTTTTGCCAAAAATCGCTTTCGTTTTTCGGTTTTCCTAATCGGTTTTTTCGGTTTTAAATGTTCGAATCGGTTTTTTCGGTTTCAAATGTTCGAATCGGTTTTTATCGGTTTTACCGGTTCGGTTTTTTCGGTTTTAAATGTTCGGATCCGTTTTTATCGGTATTTTACCTGGTTCGGTTTTTTCGAATTTAAAACATTTAATACATTTCAATACAATCATAACTTTTATTTAAACAATACAATCATACAACTAAAACTATAAAATACTAATACATTTCAATACAATCATAACTTTTATTTAAACAATACAATTATAGAACTAAAATAAATAAATACTAATACATTTCGAGCTTCAAGACGGCCATCACCCAAAAACATATTAGTATACTCAAGTATATCGAGCTTCGCAGATGCCATCACCCGTGTATACTCAAGAAATTAAATCATCCAAAATTCTTCTACATCTAACTCTTCAACATCAAATGGTTCAAATTCACCTTCATCTAATTCGTAGAGCTTGAGGTGATATCCCCATGTCATCTTCTTCAGGCTATAGTTTTTCAACTTTCAATCTAACCTTCCAACGATGTTTGATGTTGTACCCTATCTACTCCGTCCATATAATCTTTCAAACATACATACTTCCAATGGATTCGGGCTAAGTTTTGTCCTTCATCCGATATAATTCACCACCATGAGAAAAGGCCGATTCTGAAGCTACCGTCAAGCTTGGACCGCTAATAAGTCACGAGCCATAGCGGCTAAAATTGGAAATTGGATTTTTTCTTTCCACCAAGCCAAAATGTCAAAGTTTGCAAACACATCGACTTAAAGTTGTTAAAAGTTTGTAGCCATATATTGTCCCAACTCGCTTGTCGGCCGATGATCGCTGACGCTTAGCGCCTTCACGTAAAGTATTATAAAGGTTTATGTTAATGTCCCTTGTCATTCGGGACGAACCGCCCGCATTGGGTCGAGAATCGGGTTTGGTTGTTGACCATATTTTGTTGCATAAATTTCAAACAATTTTTAAAATAATCATTAAATTTAAAACTTGAGATTCTATATACGGATCTTCACCGTCAACCCAAAAGATAATTCTAAATTTTCCATTATTCTTCTTATTAAAAATTCTACGCCCAACATTTAAACATGGATTAAGCTGCGGAACAAGTATAAACCAAAGGTAAACTAGCAAAATATTTTATAAATCTCTTTTATAACTTTAACCATTTTTCTAAACATTTGAGTAGGTAGTCTTTAATTCGCCTAATTTTTCCGTCATAGCATAAACTTGATTTAAAACTAATGGGCTAGTTGGGTAATAAACACCGATACTATAGTTGTTGCCTCTTTAAAAACTTGTAAAAAATTAGTTAAATCATTTAGTCGATCCCAATCTAATTTTTCGTTCATTACACGAGCGATATATATTTGTTAAGATACCCCTAAATACCAAACGTAATCTCTCACATATTTTTAATGCCGCTTGAACGGATAAATTTATAACATGAGCAACACAACGGGAATGAAAAAAAGCACCATCTAAAATGGGTTTTATACGTAATTTTAACAAGTCCATAGCTCTAGTATTATTAGATGCATTATCTAGTGAAATCGTAAAACTTTATCATCTAAATTATATTCAATTAAAGTGTCATGTAAAATTTTTCTTAAATTAGATCCCGTATGGATAACCAAATAGTTTAAAAAGCAATTGTCCGTTTCATTAATAACCAAGAATGGATTAAACCAATGAGCAGAATTCGAGATAAGAATTTGCCAACCATGTGGTGCGGTCAAACATCCGTAGTTATAGAAACACCATATTTATAATCATGAAAACCATTAATAATATCATTTTTAATGCTTCCCATAATTTAAAAGCATCACTTCTAAGTTTAGTACGACTTACTTGTTTATACCGCCTGTAGCCTCTTTTGATGATGGCCGTAAGTTTGGCGTTGTCGAAGAGGTTGAATGGATAAGTATATTGAATGACCCACCCCAGAAAATCTCTTTGAAGCGCATCATTATCATATACACAAATTTGACTATCCTCACCAATAGTACCGCCGGCATTTTGAGGTATCATGAACATTTGGTTATATGACCCTTAGTGTAGTGTTAGCCCCAAGCATAAAAGTTCAAACATTTTTGCAACGCGCCTTTTTCCGTCTCCATCTTCATAACACACAACCATATGATTAAAACCTCCTGATTTCATGCGGTTGGTTTAACATGAAGAACATCATCTTGTGTGTAATGTTTTCGCGACGGAAGACCCAATTGAGGAGGATTAGTGGAAGCTTGTTGTGATTGTGTGTTTTCCATTATAAAGAAATTAGAGATAATAGAGATTAAAGAGAGATTTGATGTGTTTTAAGCCTCAACCCAAAACACATATTTATACTACAAGTTCTAGCTTCAAAGTACTCAAAAATAAAAATAAAAGACAAGAAAAACGGTAATAAACATGCTCCAACGCTCATCGTACATAAGACAAATTTCAATGACCGGTTTAAAATCAAGGAATCGCGAAACCGGTTAAAAATCGGTTAAAACTGGTTTTAAAACTGTTTTGACCGGTTTCACCGGTTACGCAGTATTCAAATCCAACGGCTAGTTTGACTTTATGTTGATCGGTTTTAAACCGGTTTAACCGTTTAAACCGGTTTTAGCGGTTTTCGAAAAAAAAAAAAAAAAAAAAAATTTGTTTTAACTGGCTTAAAACCAGTTTTACCAGCTTTAGAACCGTAAAAACCGTCCATTGAAAACTTAAAACCAGTACAACCGTTCGGTTTACTAAACCGTTTCGCTTTTGTAAAACTGTTTGATGAAAACCGTTCTGTTTTGTCGTCCGGTTTTTGAAAACCGGTTTTAGTTGCACCTCTACTTCCATCTCATCTCATACCAATCTCATACCTAACAATATATTTTAGTGGCAACCATGCCTAACTCATCTATTTTTATTTTTATTTTTATTTTTTAACAATTTAATAAAAACATAATATTTTATTAATAGTTAAAAGAAAATCACATAGTACTTATTAAAAAACACTAGTCATTAAGGTATGGTAAGTCTTGAGCGCCCACATACTCCGTAAGATCATAACGGAGACGGTGATGGATATTTTCATCTTGTAACTCCAGTAGTACATTCTGGTCATAAACTCATGCGACCGCGGATCCATTATATGAACCGGTGATATTGCCACCCGTGGCCGCTTTTTAAAATCATATTGTGTAATATAACACACGAATGAACGATTTTTCTTATCTTTTCGACGGACATAGCCCGTGAGGATTTCGAGAATAATCCATTTTGCTTTAAGACGCACCAAAAGCTCTTTCGACATCCTTTCGTGCGCACTCTTGTAGCTTTGAATCTCTTTTCTTCGGGTCAATTGATAAGGATATGCTTTAACAAACGCTGAATACGTAGGATAGATTCTATCGGTAAGATAATATCCACGCTTAGTAAAGCCGCTCATTTAGAGTAAATGAACTATCGGGTGCCGCTCCATTTCGATGGAGTAAGATACAACGGTGATTGATTCAAAACATTGATGTCGTTATTTGCACCGGAGGACCAAAATGAATGCCAAAACCACATATCATTTGAAGCAACGGCTTCAAGCATAATAGTCGGGTATTGGTGATCACCCTTTATATTGCCCTCTCAAATGCCTAGGACAATTTCGCCAAACGAAATGTGTACAATCAATGCTACCAAGCATTCCAGGAATGTGATGTTGCTCTTCATGTGCCTCGAATAAGCGTGCAACGTCGTGGGTTGTCGGCCTACGTAAGAACTCTTGCCTATATAATTGGATTACCGCTTCACAAAAATGATCAAGGCATTCACCTACAAAGTATACAGAATTATAAATAATTAAAAATACCGAATTATATAAAAATAAAAATACTGAATTATAACAAATTAAAAATACCGAATTATAAAAAATTAAAAATACCGAATTATAAAAATTAAAAATACGAATTATATAAAAATAATAAATGCGAATTATATATAAAAAACAACCAATTATATAAAAATAAAATACCGAATTATATAAAATAATCTGATGTTCTTCGTGCCATGTTTAAGTAGTCATCAGATCTATCCTGAGGTCCACCCGTGCGAGTTGACGAATAGCGATGTACATTTTGCAACGCTGGTGAAACTTTTTTTCCCCAGCGCTCACGCCCTCTTGAAACCATTCAAATTAAGCTCAATATCACCAACAATTTTTAGAAACAAGCTTTTATTCATACGAAATCTTTCACGAAAACATCGTGAGGAAACTTTGGGTTTTCTTCTCACGAAATAGTCATTCATTAGAGTTTCTAGAGCTTTTTCACGATAACGGGTAACATGTCTTCGCAGAGCTAGCTGCGTGTCTTCAATGCTATCGACGCTGGGGCTAAATAGGTTTCTATGGTAGAACCGGTGGAATATGTCCTCGGAAGAGTCGGATAAAAAATCTAACTCGCCCTCGGATGAAGAAGATGAAGATGATTACATTTTGTTTGTGAAATAGAAATGATATTGTTTGAGAAAAAATAGAGTTGTTATTGTGTTTAAATAGGAGAAAAAAAGGATTTTTTAATGCACCTAACGGTACATTTTGAGTTTTCAATGCACATAACGGCTATTTTTTGCCCATGTAGATTCGCAATCTTTTCCGATTATGCAATTGCCACCCATGCCGCCTCATGCCGATTCAAAGGCATTACCATGCCGATCGGCAATCATCAAACCAATGCCATGTCGAGGTTGCCGCATTCTTTAGAGGTGGAAGTCATGCCCAGGGACCCGGCACCGGGTTAGGCATGAATCATGCCGATCGGTGTATGCAATGCCACCGCATGGTTCGCATGAACATTTGGTTTGTGTATTCGGTATAATTTACCGATTTGGCATGGCATATTGTGGACGTTGGATTTTAAAAAGTAGCCGTTGGACATTAAATGGCTTATAGTAGCAAGGTATGCTAAAAAATAAAAATAAATAAATAAAATTACTTTCTATAAATAAACAAACTCAATTATATTTTTACCACAAATCAATCACATCTCTTTACACTTTTAAAAACATTCTTATGGATCCAAGAAAATCAAGAGGTGGTTCTTCATTATCCAGCGTCATGGACGAGGTTCTCGCCCATCTGGCCCACAAATTCAATCACAACCCGCCCATACATTCCTCAAATGAGTCCTCCTCAATATTATCCTCAAATGACTTCTCCACCGACTTTCAACCCCAATATTTTCACCAACCACCATCATTGACCTCCAACTCAATACACGATGTCCCCACAAGCGACTTTGACCTGCTCGTCGACCACCGCGACGGTCCTTCGGGCGTGAACCAAGTGTTGAACGAGAGCTACCGCTATATGACTGGATGATGATGAAGATGATGTGGTTCTCAAACGCAACAACCAACTCCATGGGTATATTTTTTTTGTTAAAATTTTATTTATTTTAATTTTTATTTGTTAAAATTTTATTTGTTAGAATATTTATTTGTTAAAATTTTATTTGTTTTAATTTTATTTGTTAAAATTTTATTTGTTAGAATATTTATTTGTTAAAATTTTGTTTTGTTAGAAAATGATGAAGAAATTCAAGAAGTCCAAGAAGTGCAAAAAGAAGACAACCAA
>CM040245.1:56092523-56224620 GCA_022545495.1 Chrysanthemum lavandulifolium
AAGTTTACGCAGTAAGTGAATCTTATGCGTAGAATTTCTACGCGTGAAGCTTATGCTTATGCGTAATTTTGGTTTTTGCTCAAATGATCTTTTACACTTCACAAGGCAAAAGATATCCAAAGTCGACGATTTTCGACTTATCCAAGTAAGAAAACACGGATTAAACCGTAAAATTGAAGATCAAACCAAGGAACAATCTTACAGCGTAATATTAGGGTTTTGATACGCCGTGGGATTACTCGTAACTTTGATTCTCGCCCAAATGTGTTTCTAAACCGCTTTTTTGTTATGGAATAGCTTCAATAGTACCAAAAGAACACAAAAGTGTGAATTTTGATGTACCAAAACAATTAAACGGGTTACGCGTGAGAACGACACCCACGAACAAAAACAAGCTTAAAAGCGTAAATCCACGCGTAAAGTTTGAAACTTTTGCCAAAAACAAGTATTTTAACACCTCAAAACATTGAAAGTACAAGAATCTTGGATTAAAAGTGTAAAAACGAGTTTTTAAGATAACCAAAGATAGCGTTATCTCTACGCCGTAAGATTCAAAACCAAAACTTCAAAACAAACGAGTACACCCAACTATTTGGCGATTGATACCATTGCTAGGTCACTAGTTTTACAACACAAGCTTATAAGAGAAGAGATATATGATTGAACAAGTTATCACACACACACACGTAATACTAAACACGGTTAAGGCAAAGAGAGTATGTGAAAGAGAAACTTGAACAACCAACCCTCAAATGAGGTTTACAATAGTTTATATAGGCAAGGAGCTAGGCAACACTCCTCTCCTTCCCTATTCCTTATTGGGCTTGGATCAAGCTTATGGGCCTTCTACATAAGCTTGACCTTAAACAAACATAAAGGCCATAATAAAGCTACCTATTACATATGAAATATAAATACTTGAAATAGTGTTTAGGAGTGATTCCAACAAAAGGCTACCTAGTGCCAATGTTGAGGTGTGTAGGTCCGTTGCAAGCAAATTACATAATATGGGAGTGCACGAGGGATGCCGGGATGCATTCGGACCAAGAACCGTAGTAGCAAATCTCATGAGGCAAGGGTATTATTGGCCCACTATGCACCGAGACGCACGAGAAGAAATTAGGAAGTGTGACTCTTGTCGACATACATGCACCGTACCCAAGCTCCTAAAACATTATTGACCTCCATCATGGCCCCATGGCCTTTCTACCAATGGGGAATGGATGTTAGGCCCTTCATGAGGCCCCATGCCGCTCAAATACGTGATCGTGGCAATCGACTACTTTACAAAATGGATAGGGCGGTTACCGGTAAAAACAACGGAAAAGACGTTATAAAGTTTGTCTATGAAAATATTGTATGCAGGTATGGTCTACCGGGGATCATAGTCACCGATAATGGGACTAACTTTTCAACGACCCGTTTAAAAAATGGTGTGAGGGCTTGAAAATTAAACAGATAAATACGGCCGTTGCACATCCGCAAGCCAATGGATTGGTAGAACGAGCCAACAAAAGTTTGATGGAAGGAATAAAGACAAGATTAGGACGAGAAAGAACTGGATGGCTGGATGAGCTGCCTAACGTTTTATGGGCGCATCGAACCACACTCAAAACAAGCAATGGGGAGACCTCGTTCAGTTTAACCTACGGAAGTGAGGCCGTGATACCGGCGGAAATAGGGATGCCTACACACCGAACGATGATGTTCCGAGAAGATCAAAACGAAGAGGAACAACATTTGAACTTGGACCTACTACAAGAAAGAAGAGAAAACGCCGCCATACGAGAAGCTAAGTACAAAACGCAGGTCGAGCAGTACTATAACCGGAGGGTCAGACCCATGAACTTTAAGGTGGGAGATTTTGTGTATCGGAGGAATGAAGCTAGCAGGGTGGAAAACCAAGGAAAACTGGGACCCAACTGGGAAGGACCCTACTGGGTGATAGGAGCAAATCAGAATGGCTCTTATAAGTTGCAAACAATGGAAGAAAAGGAGGTCCCTCGGACCTGGCATGCTATAAACCTTAGAAATTGTTTCTTATAGTTGCTATTGTGATAAGAATCCTATTATCATTGTGTAATCTGAAATGACTATGTGATTATTTCAATGATGAAAGTTTCCCCGCAGTGGGGAGGCAATTTTCCGTAACAATTGATGTGATAATATAACAATTTCGACGGCTGGCCCCCGTCGAGTATGAAAACGCAAGTATGCCCGAAAACCTGTCGGATGCCCTTTAACTCCGAAAGGATGCTCGTAATACGGATGCCCAAGTGTAAAACACCTTCGGATGCCTGGTGGAAAAACCACACAGATGCCTGGGCAACTGTAACAGATGCCCAAGTAATGGATGCCCTCTAACTTCACGAGGATGCCCGGAAACCGATGCACGACTCACGCGCGGATGCCCTTAGAATAACATAAGGAAGATATCAAGCACGAAACATAAAAATAAATAAATGAAAGGAACACATGTCGAGCAAAAAAGACATTCATTCACAAAGATGGCTAAAGAAGCATTGTTAATTATTACAACGATATTATCCGGATAATTGTTCACAAAAATACAAGTCCTAAGAAGGGCCGAACTCAAGCATTCTTTTCCACAATGTCTGCCGGAGTCTCGGTGGTATGAGGAGCATTGGATGGACCGGGTGTCTCCTTTCTAACAGGAACCTCCGTCTCCATGTTTAGTAGATCCCCAGGCGCATTTGTAGGAGTCTCATGAGCTTGAATGAAGGGATACTCAGCTTCAAAAAGCTTGTCGTATTCCGCTCTCCACAAGTTTGGAGCATCCCTGTTAACCTTCCGGATATTCTGTAAAGCAGCCTCCGTATCCTCTTCGGTTCTGTTCACTTTGGCCCCGGCCACAAACCCCGCTGGTAGGTCAAACTGCACACTTTAGCCATATTCTTTTGTACTCAACACTTCCAAATAACCGACGAACCATAGAAGGTAGAAGTGTCCTGACAAAGATTGCTTAACCACCTCGCTTTGAGCAACCTCGCCACCGCTAACCCTTTTCCGCTTGCAGAGCGACCAGAGATTGATCTTTGACAGCCAGCTCACTTTCTAATTTCCTGATTTTCTCGGCCTGAGCCCCGAAGGTCTCCAACCACTCATTCCTGTCCCGAGTTACCCTCTCAACCTCCTCCTCCAGATCTCTCTCCCTGCTCGCACTGGCTTTCAAATCAGAGCCCAGCTTCTCCAACTCCCCGGCCAACCTTCCATTCTCACTCTCGGCGGCAAAGAGTTTCTCAGCAAGCCCCTGGCAACCCTTATGACTTTCGTTCAGCTGCCAATATCCATTCGAGAGATCCTTGAATCTCCTCAACAGCTCACCCTGGACAATCACGCTCTTCCCGAAATCCTCATATGCCCGGCGAATGAGATCAATATTATTCACTTGCTCTAAGGCCCCTCTCTCAGCCGGAGTAGCAACATTGTCGATCATATCTCGGCAAGACCGGTATGAATTGATCCGGACTTCATCCCTGAGACCCCATTGGGGAATGAAAATGTTGGTGGCCTCATCTACAAGAAAAACCAAAAGGGATAGAAAGAAAATCTTTAACAAGCAGACAGGGATGGAGGTAAGATTGAAACATACCTGAATCTAACAAAACCCTTTCAATATGGTCAGGGCCATGAATGCGAGGGGCTAATTGACCTGAAAGACGGCCAAAAAACAAAGTTAGTAATTAGAAATAACAAAATGGACAAGGGGTTTGCAAGTAGTTCAACGCATACCTTCGGAATTGTGGAGGGGGAAATTACCGGAGGAACATGGCCCCCTTCTTTTGGGACAACGACATCTGTTGCAGTTGATCACCGCCTCCGCCCCCATTATCGCCCATTCCCTCGCGGGCAACGTTTTCATCATCGCCCCAGTAGAAGAATATTTTCATCACCACTTACACGGCAACAAAGAAGGTTTTCCGCCGGTCAAGGTTTAAATTTACCCCCTGATCCACCGGGTGAGCTTGGTTCAAAGGGTCCGCATTCACCACGGGAGAGCCTGAAGAGAACTGCTCAACGAAACCCGTTCTTCTCTTCTTCTTTTTCTTACTTTGGGCTTTGGACGTGCCCTCACCACCTTTTCTCTTGGCCGCCTCCTTCTCCTTCCTTTCCCTAGCTTCTTTTTCTTTCTTCTCCCTTGCTGCCACGACATCCGGATCAGCCTCCTCGGCCCTTCTGGCAATAGCATCCTTCGGAGGAATGGCTGCACCTACCGGAAGAGGCTCCGTCGTTCTCTTAGGGACTTCCCGAGTGGGGTCAACAGCATGACCTTTGCTCACTACAGTATCGTCCCATTCGGGGAGTTCAAGATATTCAGACATGTTGACGACTGCAAGAAAAAAAATGTGTGTTAAAGGAAAACACTAAGTAATAAGCACAACAAATCCCATGGCACAAGACAAATAATTACCATGACCCCCGACATCCTTTAGAAGAGGCTCGAACCCCGGATTCTTGAAAACCGAGGAAAGGTGGCACATCCACAACAAGCTTATGGTAGGTTTCCGTAGCAAAATCGGAGTACTGCTCAGCCTCTTAGCATCCTCCTCAGAAAACCCGTCCGGATAGGGATCTGTAATCTTCGAATCCTTGTGTCTCCATGCCGTGGCAAATGGGATTGCCCTACGGTCAATCAAGAAAAACTTTTCTTTCCAATGTTTAAGACCGGAGAGCACCTCCTTAAAACACTTGTAAGCCTTCTTACCCGTCCTACTCTCGAAGGAAAACCAGTGCCCCTGCTTGCACAAGTGGTAGAACGCCCGGAACAAGGATACCTTGGGGCGGATGCCCAAACTATAACACCTAATTTCCAAAAGGGTCACCCGGTTCAAGCCTAGAGGAACTAACTGGGAAAAGTGGACCCTAAAGTGTCTAATCACGTTTAGCAGGAAGGTAGAAAAAGGAATCCTAACACCTCCGGTATCCAACTGCTGGGGGTAGATGCCAATTTTATCGGCCGGGAGTTGGTCCATAGTCATATCGTCCAGAGGGAGTTGAGGACGAAGGTCATTGGGAATACCATATTCTACGATTATGTTGTCCAACTCGGGTTGTGTCAGTCTAGATGTATATATATGCATGTCGAATTTCGGAACTACCGAAGGTTGGATAGCTTCATTTGAAATAGGATTGCTTTGTTCCTCAGTTTCTTGTTCGGCCATTACTAAAAGTATGCCGAAGGGGATGTACAAATAATTACAGGGAAGAACGAGACAAACCTTATAAAAGCGAAGAAGAAATCCGGCGAGCGGGAGCAATTCAAAATGTAAGAGAGATGTGTGAGAAAATAACTGTGGTAAAAAGCATATATATAGGCGGTGAAAAAACCCTAACAGACTGTCAAGCGTCCCATCAGTCAGTAAAAGGCGACGTGGCTCAATCTCACCCGTCCAAGTCTATCTTGGAAAACAAAGAGACGCGGATAAAAGCCCATTAGATAGCCAGGCCCATCAGAATAGCCCAATACCACGGATGTTACTAAGGCCCGCGGTGGGTCGGAACAAAATGCTCTCTTCCATAAATATTTAATAAATCTCAAGTATTGCACCATAGGTCCTCACCCGATGATACAATACTGGGGGAGGGACATGTTGGCGTATATGGCCGGACGACCCAGTGTCCGGCGGGATCGTTGACCGGACGAGAACTCTACCGTCCGGATGACAAGTGACAGTATCCAGTTTTTAAGGGATTCTCACCACGTGGCCTATCAACTAGGGTGGCTATAGACCTACAGGCAGGTAATATAGGCTTGCGCAAATAGTGAATCTACAGTGACGCAGGTACATAGTTGGGGTAGTATAAATACCCCAACACATTTAATGTTTTGTAATAAATACACACACCTACATTAATCACTGCATTCATTACTATCTTTATTACCCTCTAGCTTACTTTCACGCCGGAGCTTGGTCTTGGATATCATCCAGACGAGGCTAACGCGTCAGATATTGTGTGGAATCTCCAACCTTCACCGGACGCTGAACCAAATTGGACAAGAAATTACTTCAACAATTGGTGAACCCAATACCTCAACCAAAACTTTGATAATTTGATCTTTATGAATTGGTAATAAAAAGTTTTTTATTAAATTTATGCTACAAGATGAAAGCATGACATCTTTGTACATATTTGATTTGACCACATAAAATCAAAACTAGTACCCTTATAAATTAAGTTATGTGCCATATAATTAAAAGGAACACTTGAAGTTGCAATTTACGTCATGAGAGTACTTGGCGAGATTGTGATGGACATGTAAATCTCTATGTAAAGTCAGACCTTACATGGACATATTTGCAGTTCTTTAAGTTAGACACTTAAGTTGAGTAGGAAGTGAGACCTGGACTCAAGGCATAACATGGGATGAAACATGTTTATATTTGCAATAGCATTGGAAAATATAAATCCCATAATGATTTAGGAATTGGAAATTGTTTGCCAGTTATTGTTCGACAGATTACCTGATTATATGCTTTCATTACTAGCAGATCAACTGCTGTAATGAACCTATGATAATTTGGATCCTAGTTTTCGAGAAAATTCTATGGTTATATGAATATTACCTTGGGTATTTTATTTTCTTGAAAAGTTTAATTATCGAAAATACTAAAATTGAATTTTGCTAATTCTTTAAATGTATTAATACAACATTAAACCGTAAACGAAGGTTATTCATGTATTGGTAAATTGATCTACACCTGTAAGGGTTTTTGGTAGAGTCAACTTTACTAAAAGAATAAACCTAGTCCTCTTTTCATAAGAAAGAGTGAGATTCAATCATATTCCTTTTCATGAATGAAGAAAGGTACGATAGGACAATTAGAATTGTCTAAATTCTAAATATATAACTCGTAAGCAAATTTTTAATAGTTAAGAAAATTGCATATTTTCTGAGTTATTAAATTAGAAGTTAGACTAATTCTCAGATAATTGGTAAAAGACAAACTAGCCTATTTTATCTAGTTGTTTTGTTTTGACAATTTAAAAGTACTACTTACAATTGTTGGAATAGTAGAAATATTAAAAAAGAAATTGCATGCCTAATTTTTCAAGTTAATAGCATTGATGGATAGTTCATCATCTACATAGTAGAATACACTCTTTAGTAAAAAGTAATTGTTATGTATGGACTTTCTCAAAAGTGTAGGAAGTAAATAGAACACTATTTTCTTTCAATTTGGTTAATGAAACACTTACAATGTTGTCAAATCCAGTGGGAGTATTGTGTTCTTATTATTGAATAAGGAATTAATGTAATGATCTCTAATTCAATGGGAGTTACTGACTTTGTCATCTTGGTAGTAACCCAGTTATCTCTAGAATGTCTTAAGATAATTACTTTCCACTTGTAGACACTTATGTTTTCAAGGATAGTCATGTACGTTTCCTTATTAGACAATGAAGTGGTTCTACATCTACTAGTTATGCTAATATCAATGACACAATCATATTGGTCACATAAACAAACATATGTCGTGTTGTTTATCCGCTACATGATGTTGTTCCATGCACAGTGGGAGAAATCTATATTGTATGCAAAGTACAACATATAGGTATATGATTTAAAGGATTCTCTTGATCGCAAGGTAAGAGACTAACGCTCTAATATAACTTGTACATATCTAATTCAAGAAACACTTGGTGTTGAAATTTACATCATGTCGAACTTGGCGAGATTGCAACAACAAAGTAAATCTCCATGTGAAGTCGACCTTGCATGGACATATTTGCGCTTTCTAAATTAGACAAGTATTTAGAACATGTGTCAAAATGATATATAAGACTACTTCAAATTAAATATTTATGTATTATTAGAATGACATAAATAAATGAAGTAATCTAATACTACTTCAATTTGTTTATTTATGTATTTTGGAATGACATAAATGAAAAATAATGTAGTCCTACATTATTGTGAAGTAATAAATTAACTTGAAATTACTATTGAAACCAAGAGTTGTGTTCATAATTACTTTAGTTAAACATGTTTATGATTCATTGTAAAGACATAAACATAAAGTCTTTTAAGACTTATAATAAAGTAAGACTTTAACTTGTTAGGTTTTTTTAATTAAGACATATACAAGAAGTCATTGAGTTAATCAATGATTTATAACGTTAAATGGGATTATAACAAATTTATGTTTTCTTGATGAGACATGGATATGAAGTGACTTGGTCACAAAGTACTTGTGTTATAAAGCATGAAATTGGCTTGAAAAGTCTATTATACCATTAAGTTGACTTAGTTGGTAAATAGGTAAGCCAAAAGGAATATGTTTATCTTATATATTATTAGATTGTCTTACAATATTAAATTCTAATGAATACCACAAGTTGATGGTATGTTCAGTTAGGAGAATCAAACTCTATGTGATTTGTTTGATTCAAAATAACCATCACTTCTTTCTTAAAAAGTAACAAGGTTAGAAAATTGAGTATGGTTTGAATATACTCAATATGACTCCAACCTAGAAGATTAATAAAACACCATTTATTATGGAATGTGATGAATCACATTAAGTTTTAAAATTGAAGATTCTCGAATTTGTTAAACTACTTATGAATAGGTTATTAACAAACTTAAGTCGAATTATCAATGTGTATTTGTAATGTCTCAAAAGAGAACAATGTAGTTTTGCTTTAATTGCTAAGTATATATAGATAGTCTATATATTACAAAAGGCAAGTGGGAGTTTTTTATCTTGAAATATAAAATTACAAGATACATAATCTTCTTAAATACAATAGTAAATATCATGATGAGGCTAGATATGAAATGATAGACCTCATGATGATGGAATTTTCATTCATAGATCGCAAGGATATCTCGATATTTGACTTATATGCTTTGAGAAATATGAGTTATAGGATTATAGTAAACCTGATAATCATTATGATGGATTACCAAATATTAAATTCGGTAAATTACTCATACTATGAATGTTAAAGATGCTGTCCATAAAGATAATCAATTTTGGAAATTTGGTTTATCTTAATAGTTAGACTAGAGAATGGAAATGGGTTTCTTCAAAGAGATGAAAAACCCTAGTGGTTTGAATTTCTATGTAGAAATCATATGGACAATATTGTACACATATTTAATGCATGTTTTATGACAAGATTATTAATCATACTTAAGCAATTAATTGTGACTGAATATTCTTTTCTAGACACATTAAATATATAAAAATGATAATGGTCATACTTGTCTTCATTAATATGAAATATGACAATGGAATATCAAAACTCTTTCTTGAAAAATTTCTTGAGCAAGGACAGTAAGTAATCGAAAGGTTTTTTGAATTCATATAATCTTTGGAAGTGTACGAAGTGCAATAATTCATGAATGAATAAATGCATGCATCTATGAAATTATTCTTATTTTTAATTATTAAATTCTAGTTTTGATTTAATTGAAATAAGATAATTTTTAAGTATTCTTAAAAGCTAGTGGGAGTATTATGTCAAGGTCTTAAATCTTATATGTTGTATAACATATAGGAAGTAACATTCCTTGTAAGCTAAATGTTAAGTCTTAGATTGGAATGAAACTTCACTTGTAAGATTTAAGAATTAAAACATACAACCTTGGAATCTATGTTTATTATTAATAAACATGTGCAGTAAAATAAATGATTCTAATAAAACATGATATATCATTTGGGAAATGGATAAATATCTTTTGACAAGATAGAACATGAATGAATTCTAAGTTTGACATGTAGATTCATCATGTACATCATGCTGTGTATATTAAAATTGTTGTGTCATTCTTGAATAAGAAAGATTTGACAGCATTGATATCTAAGTAAAAGTTATTAGATAACTTGTGTAATGAATATTCTAATAGAACTACATCCTCAGCCTGGAATTGCTCCTAGATTCTATAGAGGAACAAAATGTCAATTGTTGTGCAAATTGTCATCAGCTGCAAACTTGAAAGTTTGGAAGACATCAAACATTACACAATAAGATATTAAAGTTTACGAAGTTTTAATGAGCATATTGTTGTTTGTATACAATGATGCTGGTTTAGTTGAGATGACACTCAATACTAGTCATGGTAGGATTTCATCCTTGTTAATGGCCATGTGAACTAGTTGTGCTACTAAGAGCGCAGTTGCATTATACATTAAAAGAATAAGAATACTTTAAACTTTAAAATGTTTGAAAGTTTAAATTGTCATAAATTGGTGATAGAGGATGTTACACACTATACAAGGATTTCATACAAGGATTTCACTAATTGAATTCTTAAATAAGTATTCTCAAAATTACGATAGATCAAATTGGTTGATTTATGCCTTATCAACAAGTATGATTATCATTACTTGAGGCATAATTCATCAACTGGATTTTTCATGCATTGATCTATTTAGTATTTGGATAAGGGATGTTAAACAATTATTATAATAAATCAAATACTTGGTATGTTTGATTTTATAATATATTGTATCCTATATTTGCATGTTTAATCTGTGAATAAATTTATTTATTCTAAATCGTCCGTTGTCAATTAATGATATGGGAGTATCATTAAATTAAGACAAATCTGAGTGGTTTGCTATAATATACTTAAAAAGTATATTGATGAGAAAGCATACCAATTTCGGATGATATTCAATGAATTGAATATAGGACTTATCCCAACTACATGATTTTACTTTATGGATATTGTTATTAAGTAAATCATGAATAGTTATCCTCGACTTGAGATACCGGATAAGTGTCATGAATGTAGTGCATACGTGGAACAACTTAACGCTATCGAATCGGTAATCATAAGGGTTGTTTCCTGAAGTGTTGCAAAGTTTATGGGTTAGTCTCGTAGTCAAGATAGAATTTGTTCCTTCAAATTTATTTGGAGTTTAATACTGCTCGGCCCCTGGTAGGGTTGACAAGATGTTTGCGTGGCCACGCCCAAGATCTCCCCTGAATATGTTCAGAAGATTTGGTAATCTTGCTCAATCACTTATAACGAGAAATAGAATTGTTTAATAAAGAATGACTTAATTACATATCTTTATTTAACGTGGTATTAGAAACAAAAGGATAATAATAATGAGAAATCATTAAAAGGTTTTTTAGGAGCCTTACTCGAGTTGTACTAGATGCATCGAAGTGTTGCTAGACGCTAACCAATGTGATCACTCTATTAAGATATATCCAAGTGGGAGCTGTTGGTTTTATGGATATAAATTAGTAGACGTGAGTTAGGATCGAACTCGAGACCACGGGATTGTACACTTTGCGTATGAGAATTAAAGTTAATAATTAAATGTAATAGTTATATTTATTTATTAATTAAACGAAATAACATAACGGACGTTAAGTAATTAGTTGTAATGGACTAACGGTCGTTAAATGTAATTGGAAAAGGACTAAGTTGTAAATATTGGGAAGGTTCCGGAATCCCCTTGTGGGATTATTAACCGATCGGCCAAGGGAGACCAAACCCAACCCAACTACAACTCAAACTTGTTCACCAAGTTAGTTTAGGTATAAATACAAAACCAATGGTGTTTGTAATTTATCTCTTGTACTCATAAGCTAAAACCTAAAATAGTTTGTGTGTGTTTTTGCTTGTGTTCGGTCGACAATCACACCAAGGGTGTCGATCCATAAACTTTTCCAAACCAAATTGTTTTGTTTGATTAAAACTATTCCTTTAATTCGGTATAAATGCGTATGTACAAGAAAGTGGTACTAACACATTATTGTTAGTATTCTTGGATTGAATTACAAAATGGTAAGGAGTAATTCATATAATCCTATAAACCCTAATTAGGGTTCATACAATTGCTAGTTTTGTGGATTTGATTCTTGTTCGGCTAGAATCAATAAAGGTACGCATATTCTTGTTTATGTTAATTAATTATTCGTTAATCTTTCATATACGCTTCCGCATGTATACTTTGATGTTTTGTGATTATTTATTGAATGTCATGTTATATAATTACAACAGATATTAATTGATTGATGATCCCAATGACGCAGGAATAGTTCATGGTGTTGATCGTGATTATAAATTGATGTTGGTGTGTTTGCATCAAGATGTGATTATGTTACGGTCCTTGTCCCACATCGCCCATGAATAGAGGAGATGTTGGGTATTTAATGAGTATGGCTAGCCTTGGCTTGTGAGACGCGTTTTGATATAATGTATGAGCATTGTATCAAAAAGTAAACCCGTGAGGCAGAGGTGCCAAAGCGGACAATATATCACGATAACGGGTTGGTTCATTACAGATTAACAGCTCCTTGTTTGCATGGATGCTTTTGGAATTCTGTAACGATTATGATTTCTATAGATATCATTTTCTTACTGTCGGATGATGACGATGTTTGGGTGTGTCATCGTCAAATTTTTAATTTGTTAATTTGAAGTTCATATCATAAAATCAAGTTGAAGTTTTTAACGTTCAAAATTTGTTAACGAAGTGCATTAAATAAATGTATAATGAGTAAAATAATCAAGTTGAAGTTCATAATCATTATGTGATTTTGATTCTAAATCAATGTACCACAATCTGCTATACATAATCTTCAATTCATGGTTTAGAAGTTAAAAAGAAAAGAGTTTTCTAGAAATGTGGTAGGGGATAGATTTAAGATCGGCATTGCATAGAAAGAAAATTGATATGTAAAAGTCCTAATTGCCTTTGAATAGCTAGACAGGTATTAATTTATTTGTGGTGCCTACTTATTTTAGTTTAAGATGCTAATTTACAAGAACTAATCCCGCAATGCACATTCTCAATTTTTTTTTAAAAAACGGCATTTTTTTCACATCTATACCACTTATCTTACAATATATTTCACAAATGCCTCCAGTAAAGCTTGTTATCACAACCTTTAAGTTGGTGAGAAACTTACGTAGACCAAATGTTGGAATTATATAACATGACATTCAAATAAATAACCACAAAACATCAAAGTATTCAAGCGGAAGCGTATAGGATTTATTAATGAACAATTAATTAACATAAAAGAATATGCGTACCTTTTCTTGATTCTAGCCGAACAAGAATCAAATCCACAAACTAGCAACGGATGAACCCTAATTTGATTTAATTAGGATTATATGAATTACCCCTTACCGTTTTGTAATTCAATTCAAGATAATAACAATAGTGTGTTATTACCACGTTCTTGTACACACGTACTAAACCGAATTAAAGTAATGCTAGTTTTATCAAACAAAATAACTTGTTATGTGGAAAAGAGATGGATCGATCCCTTAGGGTTGTCGACCGGTTTTGAGAGCAAAGAAAACACACACAAACAATTTAGGGTTTAGCAATGTGCACAAAAGATGAGTTTACAAACACCCTAGGTTTTGTATATATACTCATGCAAACTTAGTGAACAAGTTTGAGTCAAAGAGGGTTTGGGTTGGGTCCTTGTGGCCGATCGGTTGCTTAATCCCACAAGGGATTCCGGAACCTTCCCATCTTTTACAATTTGGTCCTTTTCCATAAACATTTAACGCCCGTTAGTCCATTACATTAATTACTTAACGTTCATTAGTTATTTCATTAAATAAATAAATAAATACAACATTTATATTTAATTATTTAACTTTAAATTCTCATACGTAAAGTGTGCAATCCCGTGGTCTCGAGTTCGATCCTAACTCACGTCTACTAATTTATATCCATAAAACTAACAGCCCCACTGGATATATCTTAATAGAGTGATCACATCGGTTGGCGTCTAGCAACACTTCGATGCCTCTAGTACGAATCGAGTAAGGCTCCTAGAAAAACCTTTAATGATTTCTCATTATTATTATCCTTTGTTTCTAATACCACGTTAAATAAAGATATGGGATTAAGTCATTCTTTATAAAACTATTATGTTTCTCGTTGTAAGTGATTGACCAAGATTACCGAATCATCTAAACATATTTAGGGAGATTTGGGTGGCCGACAAACATCTTGTCAACCCTACGAGGGCCCAAGAAGATTAAACTCCAAATAAATTTGAAGGAACAAATTCTATCTTGACTACAAGAATAACCCACAAACTTTGTAACATTTCGAAAACAACCCTTATGACTACCAGCCACGATAGCGTTAAGTTGTTTCACGTAAATGCACTACATTCATGACACTTATCCGTATCTCAAGTCCGAGGATAACTATTCATAATTTACTTATAACAATATCCACAAAGTAAATTATGTAGTTGGGATAAGTCCTATATTCAATTCATTGAATGTCATCTGAAATTGGTGTGCATTCTCATCAATATACTTTCAAGTATATTCTACCACATCTCTTAGATTTGTTTTAATTTAATGATACTCCCATATCATTAATCGACAACGGACATTTAGAATAACTTAGTTACTCACGGATTAAACATGCAAATACAGGACAACAATATTATAAATGAAAATAAACATAATCCAAACTTTATTTCATTGAAAATAATAAATTTTTTACAATATCCTTTATCCAAATACTAATCACAGTTATGCATGAAACTATTAGCTAAACGAAGTCCAATTCCATTGGCAAGTCCAATAAGCTTGTCTTTAGCTAAAGCCTTAGTGAACGGATCAGCTAAGTTATCATCTGTGTGAACTTTCAGTAGATTTATTTCACCTTCGCGGACTTGTTCCCGAACATAGTGATACTTCAGTAGAAAATGTCTGGTGCCCTTCATGACTCCAGGTTCATTGGCAAATATGATTGCAATAGAATTGTCACAATACATATCAATAGGTTATTCAATTGAAGGCATAACACCAAGCCTTGAAATGAATTTCCTAATCCAAACAACCTCCATTGCAGCTTCAAGCAGCTATGTATTCGGCTTATGTCGCAAACATCGCAATCGATCGCTTCTTGCTCTTCCAACAATCGCTCCTCCATTGATGACAAAGACATAACCCGTCCGAGATTTCGTATCATCTTTATCACACCGCCAGACGCATCACAAGAATCAGTAACACCAAGTTATGTGTCCGGATTTCCTCCATACACTAAAACATATCTTTCGTATTCCTAAGATACTTGAGAATATGTTTAACAACTATCCAAATGAAGTTCACCCGGATTCTCTTGATATCGACCGGTCATGTTTTGAGCGAACGCCACATCCGCCTTGTGCATCTCACAACATACATAATAGATCCTACACCAAGCATAAGGAACTTTCGCATGCGTGCCACCTCAAAAGTGTTGAAGCACACATATCGCTACATAAGCCATGCTTTACTTCCATCGGCAAATATCCTTTATTGGAATTTTGCATATTGAATCTCTTCAATATTTTATCAATGTAAGCGCTTTGACTTAAACCAATTAACCGCTTTGACCTATCTCGGTAGATCTTGATTCCTGAATGTATGCAACTTCTCCTAAATCCTTCATGGAAAACACTTCCCAAGATATGCCTTAACATTTTGCAAACTCGGAATGTCTTTTCCCATAATTAATATGTCATCGACATAAAGAATTAGGAAAATTACATCACTCCCACTAACTTTGTGATATACACATGGCTCATCAAGATTTTGAATAAATCCATACCTTTTGATTTCTTCATCAAATCTTTTATTCCATTGCCTTGATGCTTGCTTCAATCCATAAATGGACCTTTGAAGTTTGCATACACGGTTTGAAATTGTGGATTCACGAACCCCTCGTGTTGCTTCATATAGATGTCTTCATCTAAGCGACCATTTAAGAAGGCGGTTTTGACATCCATTTGCCATATCTCATAATCATAGTATGCCGCTATAGCTATGAGAATTCTATTAGCTCTAATGTCCGCTATAGGAGAAAAGGTCTCCTCGTAATCAATGCCATAAGTTTGAGTAAAACCTTGCGCAACTAGACGAGCTTTATAGACGTGTACATTGTCATCCATGTCGGTCTTAATCTTATAGAGCCACTTACTTCCAACCACCGCGGCGTTTGGAGGTAAATCGACCTCTACCTGCACTTCATTTTCTCTCATGGATTGCATTTCCCATTCATTGCAACATGCCATTTATCCTTATCGGGACTTGCCATGGCAGCTTTATAACTAGTAGGCTCTCCAAGATCTCCTAACATAGTTTCCTCAACCTCACGTTAAGACATAGACGTTCAGTGCACGCGTATTCCTTACGGATCTACGAACGGAATCACTTCAACTTCGGTGGAGGACCCGGACTATCGTGTTCTACCGAAGTACGTTAGTGTTTTCGTAAGGTAATGCATCTTCTTGATCATCTTCCGGATCATAAACTCTCCCACCGAATTCTTGAGATACGAGATCTCTTTCAAGAAAATCTCCATACCTAGCAACAATTACTTTATTTTCGGTTGGATAGTAAAAGTAGTAACCCATAGTTTCCTTAGGGTATCCTACGAAGATACACTTTACGATCTTTGTTGGAGTTTATCCGCGAGTCACGCTTAACATACGCCTCGCAACCCCGCACCTTTAAATAAGACAAAGTTAGAGCTTTACCATGCCATATTTCATATGGTGTCTTATCAACCTTCTTTGTGGGAACCATATTTAGAATGCGAACAACTGATTCCAAAGCATAATCCCAAAAGGATAAAGGTAGAGTGGTAAGATTAAACATAGATCGTATCATGTCCAACAATGTACGATTTCTTCTCTCGAGATACACCATTTTGTTGTGGAGTATATGGAGAAGTGAGATTCTGACAATTCCATTCTCGCCTAAGTAATCTTTAAACTCTTGGCTTAGATACTCGCCTCCTCTATCGGATCGAAGAGCTTTAATCTTCTTTCCCAATTGCGCTCTACTTGACTTTGAAAACCTTAAATGTTTCAAACACCTCATGTTTATGCTTAAGTAAATAAACATAACCATAACGGCCGAAATCATCAAGAAGGTTAAGAAGTAGCTAGCACCTCTCTTTGACACATGTCTAAGTGGTCCACACACATCAAGATGAATAAGACCAAGTAGATCGAAGCCCTCTCCATATTGCTATGAAAAGGTTTCTTCGTCATCTTCCCAGATATGCATGACTCACATTTATCAAATGATTCATCATTGATATTTTGCAAAAGCCCTTCTTGTTGCAGATTATGCATGCGAGCCTTGCCTATATGAGCAAGTCTACAATGCCAAAGATAAGAAGAATTCAAGTCTAACTTTATCTTCTTGTTAATGCTAAACATCGAATTATTATTATTGTTAGATTCATTTCCAATCACATCAATTTCAAACACACCATTCACAAGAATTGCTTTAAAATAAAATACACCATTTAAAGAAACATCAATTCCATTACGTGAAATAGTATGAGTAAAACCATCATCCAACAAAACGAAAGGAAACAACACCTCTAATTATAGAAGGTGCGTAATGACAATTGTTCAATAACAAGACTAAGCTCAAGGCAATACTAAACTAAACGCTCCTATGGCTTCAAACAATGCATGCGCCATTTCCCACGTGCAAGAGATATTGCTCCCCATAGGCAAGCTTCCTTTCCACTCTAAACCCTGCGAGTGTATTACAAATGTGAATACCACAACCAATATCATATACCGTGAATTTTTATGATTTAGAGTAAATAATTCAATGACAAATAAATTACCAAGGACCGGCGCCCGAGGACCCGTCAGACTTCATCTTATTTGCCCGCAATTCATCAAGATAGAGAGCACAATTTCTCTTCCAATGCCCAACTGTCTTGCAATGGTGGCATGCTTGATCCTTTTAGGATTATCCTTCCTAGGAGTAGGGTTCTTCTTGGGTTGAGGTTGATAGGCCATAACCTGCTTGCCTTTGTCAACCTTTCCCTTACCCTTCCCTTCTTGTTGTTCGCACGCGGTTTTGGCTTATTAATCCTTCCACCCCAAATAGCAAGTACCGGGAGGTAGGAACCTTTGAGGCAACCCTTCTCATAGTCAATTAGCAATGCGTGTAGGTCAAGAATCGCCTTCCCACGCAATTGCATATTGAAATTTCGACAAAACCATTAAAATCCTTGTTAAGGGATCTATTAATCGATTCACAACCATGTCATCATCATAAGTTTTGCCAAGTGCCTTGAGTTGATCCATGTAACCTTTCATTTCCAATACATGAGCACTTACGGGTTTACCCTCACCTTGCCTATACCGTAATGCGTCGGTCAAGTCATAAATCTCGACGGCAATTGGTTTCTCAAACATAGTTCAAGTTCATTGAGCATATTATATGGAAATAATGTTCGAACCGCTTTTGAAGAGCGATTCCATCGCTCCCAACATAAGACAAGCCACATCATTATGACGCTTATACTCAGTTTCCACTCGTCCTTTTCAGCTTGAGTAGTCAGAGGACCGCTGGGTTCAAGAGGCAAGGTTCATAAAGATATTTCAACCGTCAAGAACTCTACGGACAATTCTCAAAGAGCGGTGCCAATCATTGAAATTCTTAGAGCGAACAACTTTTCTCGATCAAAAAGCTTTTGAACGCAGAACTTTAGAGCGATGTTAGTGTTATCGTTATTTTGAGCCATTTCTACGTAAAAAGTTCAAGTATTAGTATTTTCGATAATACAACTTTTCAAGAAAATAAATATACCCAACGGTAATATAAACATATAACCATATAATTTTCTTGAAAACTAGGATCCAAATTATCATAGGTTCATTACATCGCTTGATCCGCTAGCAACGAACGATATAATAAGGTAATCATCGAACATTAATTGGCAAACAATTTCCAACTCCTAGATCATTATGGGATTTATATTTTCCAACGCTATTGCAAATATAAACATGTTTCATCCCATCTTATGCCATTGAGTCCGTGTCTCACTTCCTACTCAACTTAAGTGTCTAACTTAAAGAACTGCAAATATGTCCATGTAAGGTCTCACTTTACATAGAGATTTACCTCTCCATCACAATCTAGCCAAGTACTCTGATGACGTAAATTGCAACTTCAAGTGTTCCTTTTAATTAGATGGCATATAACTTAATTTAAAAGGGTACTAGTTTTGATTTTATGTGGTCAAATCAAATATGTACAAAGATGTCATGCATTCATCTTGTAGCATAAATTTAATAAAAACTTTTATTACCAATTCATAAAGATCAAATTATCAAAGTCTTGACCGAGGTATTGGGTTCACCAATCAAGGAATTTAGTGTTAATTATCGTCCATTATACCGTACTTTTGCATAAGTGTAAACACTTAGTGTTTCGGTAATTACCACCGGTGGCGCATGGAATTAAAACTAATTCGCCTTAAGATGAGTTTGCACATTTTATGGCTTACTAAGTAGCTCCATTCGAACTTACAGGGGCAGAGGACCGTAAGCGCAAAGCATAACCTAAGACATCCTTTCGGTGTGATCTGTATGCACTTCTTTATTAACCCTTTATAGTTCATTCTAGTGGGTGAGCCGCTCGCACCATTTGTACCAAAGTCACCAATCAATTAAACTATTGAAAACTTAACTCTTCCAAAACAAATCAAATTTCGCCATTGTTTAGTCCGTATTATTTTTCTATTCAAAATTACCCTTTGCTTAAAACTGCCTAACATAATAAACAAACAAGTAACAAATAAAAATAAACTACTAAAAACAATGCGCACATAATAAACAATTTATACGTGTAAACAAGTAGCCACATGCAACTTATTCGATAAAACCCTATTAATAATCAATATCTAGGTTAAATTAATGTATATATTAATTAGGGCTTTCACTCTCTCAATTGAGAGTGAGCCACATACATCGACGAATCGATTATGTAAACCCATAATTAATAATATACCAAATTGCACATAATTGATTCATTAATATACATAATTGAGTCTTCCCAATTCAAGATTTATCGTAATTAAATATGTCTCAACAATTAAAAAATTATCAAAGCAACTTATCCATGACTAACATGCATGTATAATCATGGATATCATAACAATTATACAAATAAGTCACAAGATCGCATATAAAAATTCCATGACACATAACAAATTATTCATGAATTAATCACGTAACCAATATATTAATTCTAGGTTTTAATAAGGTTAGCAAACAATTTTCAAAACCCTAAAAAAATTTATACATGTGTCGACAAAAAAATAGGGGTACGCCCAATTCTTAAAAAAAAATCGACCAAACAATAAATTAAACATAAACCCTAGATTAACATATCAAACAACATACAAGTATTTGTTTTATTACGCTTATGTAATTAATTACTCATTAAAACCAATGACTCGTGATGCCACCGTTGGAATTATATAACATGACATTCAAATAAATAACCACAAAACATCAAAGTATTCAAGCGAAGCGTATATGATTTATTAACAAATAATTAATTAACATAAAAGAATATGCGTACTTTTATTGATTCTAGCCGAACAAGAATCAAATCCACAAACTAGCAACGGATGAACCCTAATTTGATTTAATTAGGATTATGTGAATTACCCCTTACCGTTTTGTAATTCAATCCAAGAATAATAACAAAAGTATGTTATTACCACGTTCTTGTACACACGTACTAAACCGAATTAAAGTAATGCTAGTTTTATCAAACAAAATAACTTGGTTTGTGGAAAAAGAGTGGATCGATCCCTTAGGGATGTCGACCGGTTTTGAGAGCAAAGAAAACACACACAAACAATTTAGGGTTTAGCAATGTGCACAAAGATGAGTTTACAAACACCCTAGGTTTTGTATATATACTCATGCAAACTTGGTGAACAAGTTTGAGTCAAAGTGGGTTTGGGTTGGGTCCTTGTGGCGATCGGTTCTTAATCCCACAAGGATTCCGGAACCTTCCATCTTTTACAATTTGGTCCTTTTCCATAAACATTTAACGCCTGTTAGTCCATTACATTAATTACTTAACGTTCGTTAGTTATTTCGTTTAATAAATAAATAAATACAACATTTATATTTAATTATTTAACTTTAAATTCTCATACGTAAAGCGTGCAATCCCGTGGTCTCAAGTTCGATCCTAACTCACGCTCTACTAATTTATATCCATAAAACTACATAAATAAATACTAATACATTTCGAGCTTCAAGACGGCCATCACCCAAAAACATATTAGTATACTCAAGATATCGAGCTTCTAATTGCCATCACCGTGTATACTCAAGAAATTAAATCATCCAAAATTCTTCTACATCTAACTCTTCAACATCAAATGGTTCAAATTCACCTTCATCTAATTCGAGAGCTTGAGGTGATATCCCCATGTCATCTTCTTCAGTGCTATAGTTTCTTCAACTTTCAATCTAACCTTCCAACGATGTTTGATGTTGTACCCTATCTACTCCGTCCATATAATCTTTCAAACATACATACTTCCAATGGATTCGGGCTAAGTTTTGTCCTTCATCCGATATAATTCACCACCATGAGAAAAGGCCGATCTTGAAGCTACCGTCAAGTTTGGACCGCTAATAAGTCACGAGCTATAGCGGCTAAAATTGGAAATTGATTTCCTTTCTTTCCACCAAGCCAAAATGTCAAAGTTTGCAAACACATCGACTTAAAGTTGTTAAAAGTTTGTAGCCATATATTGTCCCAACTCGCTTGTCGGCCGATGATCGCTGACGCTTGTAGCGCCTTCACGTAAAGTATTATAAAGGTTTATGTTAATGTCCCTTGTCATTCGGGACGAACCGCCCGCATTGGGTCGAGAATTGGGTTTGGTTGTTGACCATATTTGTTGCATAAATTTCAAACAATTTTTAAAATAATCATTAAATTTAAAACTGAGATTCTATATACGGATCTTCACCGTCCAACCCAAAAGATAATTCTAAATTTTCCATTATTCTTCTTATTAAAAATTCTACGCCCAACATTTAAACATGGATTAAGTGCTAAGGAACAAGTATAAACCAAAGGTAAACTAGCAAAATATTTTATAAATCTCTTTTTATAACTTTAACCATTTTTCTAAACATTTGAGTGTAGTAGTCTTTAATTCGCCTAATTTTTCCGTTATAGCATAAACTTGATTTAAAACTAATGGGCTAGTTGGGTAATAAACACCGATACTATAGTTGTTGCCTCTTTAAAACTTGTAAAAATATTAGTTAAATCATTTATATCGATCCCAATCTAATTTTTCGCTCATTACACGAGCGATATATATTTGTTAAGATACCCTAAATACCAAACGTGCTCACATATTTTTAATGCCGCTTGAACGGATAAATTTATAACATGAGCAACACAACGGAATGAAAAAAGCACCATCTAAAATGGGTTTTATACGTAATTTTAACAAGTCCATAGCTCTAATTATTAGATGCATTATCTAGTGAAATCGTAAAACTTTATCATCTAAATTATATTCAATTAAAGTGTCATGTAAAATTTTTCTTAAATTAGATCCCGTGCAGTGGATAACCAAATAGTTTAAAAAGCAATTGTCCGTTTATTAATAACCAAGAATCGGATTAAACCAATGAGCAAATTCATGAGATAAGAATTTGCCAACCATGGGTGCGGTCAAACATCCGTAGTTATAGAAACACCATATTTATAATCATGAAAACCATTAATAATATCATTTTAATGCTTCCCATAATTTAAAAGCATCACTTCTAAGTTTAGTACGACTTACTTGTTTATACCGCCTGTAGCCTCTTTTGATGATGGCCGAAGTTTGGCGTTGTCAAGAGGTTGAATGGATAAGTATATTGAATGACCCACCCCGAAAATCTCTTTGAAGCGCATCATTATCATATACACAAATTTGACTATCCTCACCAATAGTACCGCTTGCATTTTGAGGTACCATGAACATTTGGTTATATGACCCTTAGTGTAGTGTTAGCCCCAAGCATAAAAGTTCAAACATTTTTGCAACGCGCCTTTTTCCGTCCCATCTTCATAACACACAACCATATGATTAAAACCTCCTGATTTCATGGGTTGGTTTAACATGAAGAACATCATCTTGTGTGTAATGTTTTCGTGACGGAAGACCCAACGGAGGAGGATTAGTGGAAGCTTGTTGTGATTGTGTGTTTCCATTATAAAGAAATTAGAGATAATAGAGATTAAAGAGATTTGATGTTTTTAAGCCTCAACCCAAAACACATATTTATACTACAAGTTCTAGCTTCAAAGTACTCAAAAATAAAAATAAAAGACAAGAAAAACGGTAATAAACATGCTCCAACGCTCATCACACAAAGACTAAATTTCAATGAATCGGTTTAAAATCAATAAAACGGCGAAATTAAAAACCGTTAAACCGTTTTTAAACTGTTTGACCGGCCACCGTTTCCACGCAGTATTCAAATCCAACGGCTAGTTTGACTTTATGTTGACGGTTTTAAAACCGGTTTAACCGTTTAAACCGGTTTTAGCGGTTTCGACAAAAAAAAAAAAAAAAATCGGTTTTTTAACTTGCTTAAAACCGTTTTACCAGCTTTAGAACCGTAAAACCGTCCATTGAAAACTTAAAACCGCACAACCGTTCGGTTTATTAAACTGTTTCGGCTTTGTAAAACTGTTTGATGAAAACCGTTCTGTTTTGTCGTCCGGTTTTTGAAAACCGGTTTTAGTTGCACCTCTACTTCCATCTCATCTCATACCAATCTCATACCTAACAATATATTTTAGTGGCAACCATGCCTAACTCATCTATTTTTTTATTTTTTATTTTTTATTTTTTTTAACAATTTAATAAAAACATAATATTTTATTAATAGTTAAAAGAAAATCACATAGTACTTATTAAAAAAAACACTAGTCATTAAGGTATGGTAAGTCTTGAGCGTCCACATACTCCGTAAGATCATAACGGAGACGGTGATGGATATTTTCATCTTGTAACTCCGATAGTACATTCGGGTCATAAACTGGCGTGACCGGCGGATCCATTATATGAACCGGTGATATTGCCACCCCGTCGTTTTTTAAAATCATATTGTGTAATATAACACACGAATGAACGATTTTTCTTATCTTTTCGACGGACATAGCCCGGTGAGGATTTCTGAGAATAATCCATTTTGCTTTAAGACGACCAAAAGCTCTTTCGACATCCTTTCGTGCAGACTCTTGTAGCTTCTTGAATCTCTTTTCTTTCGGGTCAATTGGATAAGGATATGCTTTAACAAACGTTGAATACGTAGGATAGATTCTATCGGTAAGATAATATCCACGTTTGTAAAGCCGTTCATTTAGAGTAAATGAACTATTGGGTGCCGTTCCATTTCGATGAGTAAGATACAACGGTGATTGATTCAAAACATTGATGTCGTTATTTGCACCGGGAGGACCAAAAAATGAATGCCAAAACCACATATCATTTGAAGCAACGGCTTCAAGCATAATAGTCGGTATTGGTGATCACCTCTTTATATTGCCCTCTCAATGCCTAGGACAATTTCGCCAAACGAAATGTGTACAATCAATGCTACCAAGCATTCCAGAATGTGATGTTGCTCTTCATGTGCCTCGAATAAGCGTGCAACGTCGTGGTTGTCGGCCCACGTAAGAACTCTTGCCTATATAATTGGATTACCGCTCACAAAATGATCAAGGCATTCACCTACAAAGTATACAATTATAAATAATTAAAAATACCGAATTATATAAAATTAAAAATACCGAATTATAACAAATTAAAAATACCAAATTATAAAAAATTAAAAATACCGAATTATAAAAAATTAAAAATACCGAATTATATAAAAATAATAAATGCCGAATTATATATAAAAAAAACAAAATTATATAAAATAAAATACCGAATTATATAAAATAATCGATGTTCTTCGTGCCATGTTTAAGTAGTCATCGATCTCTATCCTGAGGTCCACCCGTTGTGAGTTGACGAATAGCGATGTACATTTTTGCAACGCCAGTGAAACTTTTTTTCCCCAGCGCTCACGCCTCTTGAAACCATTCAAATTCGCTCAATATCACCAACAATTTTAGAAACAAGCTTTTATTCATACGAAATCTTTCACGAAAAACATCGAGGAAACTTTGGGTTTTCTTCTACGAAATAGTCATTCATTAGAGTTTCTAGAGCTTTTCACGATAACGGGTAACATGTCTTGCAGAGCTAGCCGTGTCTTCAATGCTATCGCACGCGGCTAAATAGGTTTCTATGGTAGAACCGGTGGAAAATATGTCCTCGGAAGAGTCGGATAAAAAATCTAACTCGTCCTCGGATGAAGAAGATGAAGATGAATACATTTTGTTTGTGAAATAGAAATGATATTGTTTGAGAAAAAATAGAGTTGTTATTGTGTTTAAATAGGGAGAAAAAAAAAGGGATTTTTTTTAATGCACCTAACGGTACATTTTGAGTTTTCAATGCACATAACGGCTATTTTTTTGCCCATGTAGATTCGGCAATCTTTTCCGATTATGCAATTGCTCAGCCCATGCCGCCTCATGCCGATTCAAAGGCATTACTCATGCCGATCGGCAATCATCAAACCGAATGCCATGTCGAGAGGTTGCCAGTACCCTTAGAGGGTGGAAGTCATGCCTAAGGGGACTGGCAACGGGGGTTAGGCATGAATCATGCCGATCGGTGTATGCAATGCCACAAATTCGGCATGGTTCGGCATGAACATTTGGTTTGTGTATTCGGTATAATTTACCGATTTGGCATGGCATATTGTGGACGTTGGATTTTAAAAAGTAGCCGTTGGACATTAAATGGCTTATAGCCGTTGCATGCTAAAAAAATAAAAATAAATAAATAAATAAATAAAATTACTTCCCCTCTATAAATAAACAAACTCAATTATATTTTTTACCACAAATTCAATCACATCTCTTTACACTTTTAAAAAACATTCTTATGGATCCAAGAAAATCAAGAGGTGGTTCTTCGTCATCCAAAGGCCGTGGACGAGGTTCTCGTTCCATTCGTCCACAAATTCAATCACAACCCGCTCCATACATTCCTCAAATGAGTCCTCCTCAATATTATCCTCAAATGACTTCTCCACCGTACTTTCAACCCCAATATTTTCACCAACCACCATCATTGACTCCAACTCAATACACGATGTCCCCACAAGTGACTTTGACCTAAATCTCTGGTAGCGGTCCTTGAACCACGAGAGCTACAGCTATATGACGGTCGGTCTCAAGTCGTTAGAAAGCTCGTAGTCGTAGTTCGTGAACCAAGTGTTGAACGAGAGTAAGACTATAAATACTCTACCTTCCAAGGTAGAGTTGGAACTCATAATATCTATCTTTTCTCTCACTAAGACTCTAACTTTCTCTCTAAATTCCATCTATATGACTACTGTGTTATGATGAAGTGAAAAGTTATATCTTACAATTGGTATCAAGAGCCATGGTTAGATCATATCTTGCATGAAAAGTGAAGTTTATTTGGTTTTCAAGCTAGCGACTTAGCTCTCGGAATAGTTTCTTGGTAGCGACTAGCGAAATTTAAAGCTAGCGAGTTAGAGCTAGCGAGTTAAAGTACAAGCTAGTGGACTCTCCACTCACGGGTTTTAGCGACTTGGTCGATGTGAGTTGCTCTTTAGTTAGCGACTTGTGGCAATTTTTTGGTTAGCGACTTGGTGTTACTACTTAGAATACTTTCTAGCGACTTGGGATTGTTTAGTGCTTTTGTTTCTAGCGACTTAGAGCTTTATCATTAGCGACTTGTGATTGTTTACGGTTTTCTCTTGATTTAGTAAAATCCGTGATCTATTTCCGTTAATCATTGAGTTATAAAATCCAGTATAATCTGTTAACATGTCTAGATCTCCCTTTTTGAGGATGTTGTTAACCCAATTTTACGACTCTTGGGCTCAGAATCAGTTGTATTGCCTTGGAAAGGAAAATGGTGTCAACATTCTCAAATCCATTGATGAAGGACCATATCGGGTTGAGGCGACTAGAGACATACTTGTACCACGGTATGAAGATGTACAAAGCTTGATAATGAGGAAAAAGAGATTCAATATCGGGCTTGAAATTGTTCTTCAAAAAGACATCTACAAGGAAATCATAACAGCGATGCAAAGGCGGTTTGGGATAACGTTAAGATGCTTCTCGGGGTTGAATCTATGGAAGAGAAACCGGATGAGAGTGTTTATGAGTACTATGTGAGATTTCATAAGTTAGTGAATGACATGAAACATCGAATGACTATGGAACTCAAAGTTTGTGAACATGAATCCCGAATGGCACAAGTTTGTCCGCATGTACTAAAGGATTGTACAAACTATGAGCAACTCTATGCCTTCCTCCTTGAGAATGAGAGACATGCTATGTTTGAAAATTTGATTCTCAATCGGTTCAAAGCCAACCGGGAGAGACAAGCTAATGATTTTTCTAACTCGAACATCGGAATCACAGAATCATACCCTTGGTAATGGTAATCATTCCACGAAAGTTCAAACAAGGCGTCTTGATGCACGTGGGTAACATCATTAATCAACTTGCTCTTCATCGATCAAAACATGAATTCTCCCACAAACCAACAACAACCTTAGGCGCATCTAACCCACATAATCAAGCCCTTTGTTAAAGATGGAAGAATCGTGGTGCCAGTTCAAGTTCAAGAAGGTATGATCGGGGAAGAGGTGGGTGGAGAGAGGCTATGTTGGAAACGAATCGAGAAGAAATGGTAACCAAGGTCAACTAAGCCAATCAAATGCTATAAGCTTGTGGTGGTGAAGGACACATTGCAAGGCGCACATCTCAAGCGTCCGAGAATGCGATTACGAGAGATAAGATGTTCTTGGCCTTGGCTCGAGACAATGGCGACGCGTTGGATGAAGAGGATTGCTGTTTCTTGTTGAGGGCAATGCCAAGACCTATGATGCGAGATGTGGATGAGCGACCTATCGGAGATAGGTGCACAATCATCAAAATGCCTTTCAAGTCGTTGACCTGATGCATACGACTACGATGTAGATGATGGACCTCTGCACAAATCTTTATGGCTAGCATCTCTCCGATCGTTTCTCCCAAGATCCCTTACCACAAGTGGCCCATCAGGACAAACTCATCTACGAGGTATTAAAGCTATACGATGATCTTGATATACAACGGATGCATGACAAAGTACAACCAATGAAACTATTGAATCAAATATTGAAAATATGGGTAATATCAATATTGTCCCATACGATCAATCGTGAAACAAAGTGAAAGTGAAGTTGTACCAAGTGATTCTCCATGATCGTGTCATTGAGCTTGAAAAAACTAATTCTAAACTAAATGAGAAAATTGAGCTGGATGATCATGACAATTTGGTTAAACATTTTTCTAAACTAGAAGTTGAGTATTTTAATCTACAACTAAATATCAACATCTCAAAGAAAATGTCAAAACTTCAAATATCAAGACATCTTGAGATGCTCGAGTTTGATCGGTTTTAAAATTAACAAGCGAGATGAGCAATTCATGCTTTTCGATTAACACGATCGATGAAAGTTGAAAGCCGAAATCTCTCGATTAAAGGGTCAAGCGAACAATATAGCGAGGCTCCAAATACCTCCTTCTGGGTCTCGGAATTCTCAAGCGTTTCATCTTCAAAACCTAGTAAATGCTTTACAAAGGAAAGCGAAAGTTTTCTAGAAGAGAATGAAAGGTTAAGCGTCATTTCAATGAGTTGTTTGAATCAATTAAAGTCACTGTAACAAAAACAACGAACAAATAACTTCATTGCAAAAGAAATTGAGAATCGAAGAGTCGGGGTAAAAGGAAAATGCCAATGATCAATGAGGAAAATGTTGTATCAAGATGATGATGAATGGGTTATGGAGATTATGTTGTTGGTGATAGTGTCATCTCGAGTGTATTATGTGGAAGGTTTAGGTCATAATCATTCTCTGTTGGTCAATTACGTGATTCGATCTGAAGTAGCCTTGAAAACATACACCTTCGTTAGAGATCTTAATGGTAAGGAAGCTGAAGAAAGGAACTCGTGGCTCAAACCTTTACACCATCTCTATCGATGACATGATGAGAGCTTCACCAATGATGTGGATTCTTTGTTCAAATGTCAATTGGAAAAAGCAAAGTATGCCCATAAACCCAAACCTACTAACTCATCACGAAGTTCTTCATATGATTCATATGGATTTATGTGGACCAATGAGGGTGCATAATATCTTTGGGAAGAAATATGTTAGTTGTGGTTGATGATTATTCTAGATTCACAGGTCAAGTTCTTAAAGACAAAGGATGAAACTCACGATATCATCATCAAACTCATCAAGCAATTGCGAGTTAGACTAAACAAAGCTATCGAGTGTCGAGCAGACAATGGGCCGAGTTTGTCAACAAACAACTTAGTGAATTCTATGAAAGCATTGGAATCGACCATCAAAGTGTTCACGAACCCCTCAACGAGCGGTGTAGTTGAAGGGCAATCGTACTCTTGTTGAAGTTGCTAGAACAATCTTGATCTACTCAAAGGTTCCAATGTTTCTGCGAAATTTGAAGCAATTGCCCTGCATGTTACACAAAATCGTTCACGATTCACACCATTCATGGAAAAACTCCATATGAACTTGTCCACAGAGAAACCTAATCTATCTTTCCTTCGTGTGTTTGGTGCCTGTCTATCCAACTAATGATGGTCGAACTTGGGCAAACTTAGGGCTAAAGCCGACATTGGAGTATTTGTAGGATATGCACCAAACAAAAGGGATACGAATCTACAACAAAAGAACCGAAATATCATGGAAACAATTCACGTTCGTTTGATGGTGACGGTCAAATGGCTCTGGACACTCCACTCGAGGACCGCTTCAAAAGCAGTCCTATTGGTTCATCCTTGTTCCAAACTCCTCTCAAGAAAGCGCCATATGTACCTCCATCCGAAGATGATGTAAAAATTGTTTGATCCTATGTTTGATGAGCCGTATGAGTCTACTACTAATGAGGTGCTAATCCCTACAACGGAGGATGCTCATATTCCGATGAATGAAGTCAATCCATAGGTTTCAATATCCGTAAGTCAAGAAGCACTGCTGCGATCCTTGATCTCATCAACAAATCATCATTCTTCAAATGTACATCATGGAAATGTTTACGGCATCAATGATGAAGTTAATCCCTTTGCGACTCACGAAGATGCTCCATTTGAAAACATATTTGCTACTCTGAGATCATCGAACCATCTTCTTGAGGAGACATCGACTCGGCTACCTCGGTTCCTCAACAAATGCCATGAACAACTCGAGAAAATGGACTCACGATCATCCATTAGACAACATCATTGGAAATCCCTCTAGTCTGTATCAACAGGAAGCAACTGCAGCGTTGCCTTATGGTGCTTCTTCAACTCCGTACTATCTAAGATCGAACCAAAGATGTTAAAGCGCTATGAATGAAGATAGGCGGTTCAATGCTTTAAGATGAAATTCATGAGTTTGATCGTCTTGATGTATGGGAGTTAGTACACACTCGAGGCCCGTGTGCTATGATTATAGCCCTAAAATGGATCTTCAAAGTAAAACTTGATGAGCATGGTGATGTGTTGAAGAACAAGGCTCGATTAGTTGCTAAAGGATATCGTCAAGAGGAGGTATAGACTTTGAAGAATCTTTTGCTCCAGTTGCTGAATCGAAGCTATCGGAATCTTTAACGGCTAATCTTAGTAAGAACATGGTGGTATATCGGATGGATGTAAAGCGACATTTACGAGCGGAGATCTTAAGGAAGTTGTCTCGTCGATAACTGAAGGATTTGTGAACCAAGAACATCCTACTCACGTTTATCGTTTGAAGAAGGCTCTTTCTGGTTTAAAGCAAGCTCAAGGGCATGGTATGATACACTATCAAAGTTTCTTCTATCGGCGGATTCATCAAAGGCGATTGATCCTACATTGTTCACCGAAGTCGAGGCAAACATTTGATTCATGTTCAAATTTATGTTGATGATATTATATTTGCCTCGGTGACCCAATGGAATGTGATCGTTTTCTAATGAAAAGAGTTCAAAGTTTCAAATGTCAATGATGGGACAAATGTCATTTTCTTGGGATTACAAATTTACAAAGTCCGGAGGCATTTTCATAAATCAATCTAAATATACAAGCGTGAAAACACAACTAGATCTTTTCATGCCTTGAACACAAAGTGGAAAACTATTAACGGCAAAATGGGTGTCTTTAATGGGCTGTACATCCAACAAGTAATTTTTAAACTTTTTACTTTTATAATTGTATACTTTTAATAATTTATACTCTTTACTTTTATAATTGTATACTTTTATTAATTTATACTTTTTACTTTTATAATTGTAGAACCGTATTCGTAAGAGTGGGTGTAGCGATGTTAACGTGATGACAAATGCCTTGGCCGATTACAAGAAGAAAACTGGTAAGTCGTTTAGTCATATTGATGCTTGGGACATTGTTAAGCAAGAAGACAAATGGTTGGAACAACCAGATATAGCGCAAGGATCTTCTTCTCATTCCGACAAACGAAGAAAGTCGTCGGAATCCGCCCACTACGAGTCCGCAAGCAATGACAACAACACTGTGCTTCCGGATCTGAATGTCGACAACACTCCTATGCGGAAAAGAAAAGGCAAAAAGGCCGATAGCGATTCGTCGACAATGCATAGTGTAGCTGCGAGCTTCGACATATACACATCAAATAAGACACAACTATTGCAGACGGCGGTGGCGACAAAAGTTGCAAAGAATGAAATGGCCGAAAAGTTCTTGGCGACAAAAATCCGTATCCTTGAAGAAAAGCATATGTTTAGGGCGATGAAATTCTATAAGGAACCGCACGATAACATAACCGACCCAAATATACTTGCGTTCACTCTTGACAAAAAACGTGAGCTCGCGGCGAATTATGGATGGACTTGCGATTTTTAGATATATGTTTTAGTTCGTTGTTTTTATTAATGCGATTTAGTTGATGTAACTTTCTTTTAAGTATTAATAAAATATTATGTTTTTCTTAAATTGTTTAATATAATTATTAAAAAAAATAGAGGAGGTATGGGTTAGGCATGGTTGCCACTAAAAATTTATTGTTAGGTATGAGATTGGTATGAGATGAGATGGAAGGATATTATTGGTGGGTGATTAGGCATGAAAAGACTTGTTAGGCATGGTTGACACCACCCTAACAACATTTCTCATACCTAATCACCCACTAATAATATCCTTCCATCTCATCTCATACATATCTCATACCTAACCATAGATTTTTAGTGGCAACCATTCCTAACCCATACCTCATCTATTTTTTTTATAATGCTCAACGGATACATTTTTAATGCTCAACGGATACATTTTTTGAATCTATCTCCCACACCTAATCGGTGAACTTCTCCTATTTCACCCACAAACACACCACACCGATTTAGTGGCAAAGCTCATACCGATCGGTATGGGGCAAACCGCAACCCACACCGATCCCACTGCCACCCCTTAGTGCTATATTGCCCACATTCTTTTCCATGTTTACATAATTGACCTTAATCATTTACATATCATTAAATACATAGCCAATTTGTTTATCTGTTAAATAATGTACAAGACAATTAGATATTTGTTTCTTTACTAAGAGAAAGGTTTTGTGTAGGTCACAATTTACTCATATATCAAATAAGAGGAGAGTTATTTCACATATCAAACTTTTTTTACATACCAAGTGACTAATCTCCACCATCCATCTAAAAAATAATCAATTGCTGAGATTAAAAGCATTTTATTATTTCACCTATTTTTATAATTTAAATATCTCTTAAACCGTTAATCGTTAAACAAAAATAATTACATTATCGCGACGAGCATTTAATTATCTTTCTATAGACGGGCACTTTGATATACTTTTGAAAAAAGAAAAAATTTTGTTTTTTTCACGTTTTTTCGTCTTTTTTTCGTTTTTCTTCGAAACTGAAATTTGCATTAAATATCATATATGATTTAACACTAATTTGAAGATCACATGTGATATTAGTGTTAAATAACATACGATATGTAATATCATATGTGATACTAGTGTTAAATCATATATGATAAATCACATATCATATACATATCATATATGATTAAACACTAATATCATATGTGATATTCAAATTAGTGTTAAATCATACATGATTTTTCATGCAAATTTTAGTAACGTATAAAAACGAAAAAAAGGTGAAAACATGAAACAAATTTTTTGTCAAAAGTATATCAAAATGCCTATCTATAGAAAGATAATTAAATGCTCGTCGTAATGGTATATTTTTTTTCGTTTGACGATTAACGGTTTGAAAGATATTTATATTTGAAAAAAAATGATGAAAGTGGGGTTTTTTAATTGTTATGATTAATCTTATCCATTAGATACAATAAAAATGAAGAGTGGAGATTGATCCTAAGTTTTTGTCCTCAAATGATCTTAAATCCTCAAATAAACACATTACTATTCTCTAATCGTTTTGATTCAATGGTCTACATTATATCTGATTTTTTTATTTAGAGTTAATTAAATTAAACTGATAATAATTGAGGGGCAAAATTGTCATTTCGTCAAGCTCATTTAATTCATCATCTCACAAACACTCAATCACACGCGATTCAACTTGTGTGTTTTTATTGAATTAGCTAAAGTACAATTAATTTATTTTACATATTCAAGGTCCATCTACGACTCTACATGAGATATATAAATGCAAAAATAACATTTTATTGTATCGACAATCACATGCTATTTACACCTTAAATCACAAGTGATTGTGAATACAATTACATATGTTTTTGCAATTTAGCCAAGAAAAGTACATAAAGTATCACATACATTCATATCCGACCAAACTTTATTCAAAGTATTATAAATCAACAACTTTTTCACCGCTTCAGTTAGCCACCTAACCTTACGAAGTTTGACGGAGATTTTACCGGTCGGTTCGAGTCTATACTAACTGAACACGAAAAAAATAGGCTAATACAGGGTTTCCTCTTAATGTGAAGCCGCGAGTTGTAGGAGTTTAAAAAATCACAAGTGATTGTCTCATAGTGGTTCGGGTCACAGGTCATGCCCGTTTGAATGGTTTAGCTCGGGGTTTTTCGGATTTTAAGTGTGGTGCTTTAATTATATATATATATATATATATATATATATATATATATATATATATATATATATATATATATATATATATATATATATATATATATATATATATATATATATATATATATATATATATATATATATATATATATATATATATATATATATATATATATATATATATATATATATATATATATATATATAGTGAGATTAAAATAAAAAGATAAATATCCGTAAAAAGAATAAAAATTTTTTTTTCAAAAAAGTTCACGAAAAATTCCCAAAAATCCCACAAGATCGGGTATGTTGGTGCATAAAACTTTTGTGAAAACATTTTTATAATTTTAAGTTTTGATCGTTTTTTAATGCACAAAAAGCAATTTTGATCTTAAAAAAATTTTGATGCACAAAATTTTAACTTGTTTTAGTTTGATGCGCAATGTTATTTTGATGAAAAAGTCCAAAGAAGTTGGGTGCAAAACCAATTTTTGATGCACAAAAAGGATTTAATCTTGTAACGTATATTTTCATAATTTTTTGGAAAAATATCCACTTTTAGAAAAAAGTTTTCACAACTTTTTCATGCACCATCATACCCGATCTTGTGGGATTTTTGGGAATTTTTAGTGAACTTTTTTGAAAAAAATCTTTTATCTTTTTACGGATATTTATCTTTTATTTGATCTTTATCCTATATATATATATATATATATATATATATATATATATATATATATATATATATATATATATATATATATATATATATATATATATATATAAATCATGCATCTTGTTTGGATTCGAACACAGGTGCATTAGTCTACAAACAAACATGATTACCACTAGACCAACATATTTTTGATTATAACTTGGAAAACCAAATTTATAAATCTCTACAACCAATAATTGACCATTTTGATTAGTTTGAAAAGGAATGTATTTATCTACAAAATTATATTTAGTAATTATCTTTTTAAAACTTATTATACGTATCTTTTCCTTAAATATAACTTAGTTTTTTATTTATATTTTGCAAAACCTTAAATATAATGATCGTGAGAATATTAATACCATTTTAAATAAACACAGTTAAATTTGGTTTGTATTTTTTTTAGAAATTATATAAGAAGATATACATAATGCATAGAAGATAATTGTATTTGTGAGAGAATTTGTTAAAAGCCTGTTGATGATTTACGTATACTCATAATGTGAGCTTTTTCTCAAAACCCTAATGCTAACTAGAGTTTTCGTATGGTGGTCGATCTTGCCAAACGGGCTGCAGCTGAGAAGAAACGAAGGAAGATCCAGGTTTGATATATTTTTCTTATAAATAAATTTGTTATAATATATACATATATGCTCGATTATTTTATCTTTTTATCATCTTTATTCGGCATTCAGTAGTATTAATCTCATAACAGAATCTCTACAGTTTTTTACCTCTCCACAAAACCCTAAAACTGCCCGACTCGAAGAGGCGTCACCAAAAAGGTTACTTTGATTATTTACTGCTTATTTGATATTGTTTGAGATTGATTGATTGGTTATGTGAATATGTAATAGGATTGTTTGTGATCATGAATCATGAGTTTCAAGCATACCCATTTTTTATCAGGTATGCATTCTTTGTTTTTGACATTAAAAAAAAAACATATTAACATTGGTGAGTGTATATTATTCATGATATATTATTAACTTTTTTAACATTAGTTGGTTTTTGTGTTTATGTTGATTATAATAGCTCATATTTATTCACTTTTTTAAGATTGGTTGGTTTTTGTGTTTAGGTTGATTGTAATTGGTCATATTTAGCACGATACTAAATTACTATCTTATTACCACAATTGGTCTTTCATGGTCTTCATAATTGGTTCTTCATCATTAAATTGATATCATTAGTACTCACTGCTTCTAAGGTATGTATACAATGGCTTACTGTAAACAAAATCAAAAGTAAACCTGTCCAACCTCAAGTTTAAAAAGCTGCAGTTGAATTGGTACAATTATTTTTATTATTTTCTTTTACATATTTTAGAGAAAATACTTATATAAGCATTTATATTTCTCACCCTTGCCTTTGATTCTTCATTTGTTGCTATCCATTACCGTCCCACTTATCTCGGAGTTATCTATATTTCAGATTGCAATGGAGTTTGTGTTTGGTGACACTTTCGTCACCGAAGTCACGATAAGGTAGAGGACAAGCGGCTAACAAAGTGGTGAGTTATTTAGTAACATATTTAAAAGTATTTTGTTCTAAGGACCAAGAGTATCATGCCTTGCTAATGCTTGCAGCACGCTGTGTTGAGGTTTGGTGTGTTTGCTAATGCTTGAGTGTAATTGCTAATGATTGATTTACGGATGCTTATCTAATACGACGCCCCCTTTACCAAGGGAATATCGAGATTCTTGATTATTATATATATGTGTGATAAGGAGTATTAAGTTGCTTCTGAAATTTATCGCATGCTATAGTATGATTAGCTAATCGATGATGGATGTCCGAAGCTGTTGGAAAGATGGAACATTCAGTCCGCTATTTTCCCTCAATTCAACTTTTTATTAATCTGTGTAATATTGCCGGAAATTAGTGTTTAGTTTTCTTATTTTTTACGTTTGTGTTTTGTTAACATACTAAAGAGACTGGAATTTAGCACGGCAAACAGAACTACCTGTGGGTAAGTAACTGAAAACTCTTCATCTTTTTGTGCTCTGTTAACATATTTAAAAGTATTTATCTTATTTGGGTTTTGCATTTGGTATGTTAATATATTTCATAATTATAACAAGTGAAGCTAAAAGTTTGTCATTTTTCAGGTGTATGGGACATTTCGATTCATGGAAAAGAATGCTCAGTGTTGGTGACATTGGCTTTTAAGTTGAGGTATCATGAACATGGTCTATTATTTAAGCATATGTTGGAGTCGTCATTTCGTGACTTGATTGCAATTTTTGAGTCTTTTGACTTTGCTCCACATCTTGGCCTGACGTTGCTTCCTGAATTGGAGTTCGCAGCCATGTTGGAGCAGAATTCTCGAGACTTCACCCGTTTTGGTGCAAATTGTATGGTAAAATTATTTGAGGTTGAGAATGACCGTATCTTGGCAGAGCGTTTCTACTAATGTAGCCATGAGGGGTTCTCCTCATTTGTTCTGAATGGGTGAATCTGATATGTGGATTGATATGTCGAAGGTGGTTGTTTATTCATAATCCACATATGATATAAAACTGTTGTTGGGCCTAATAATGGCCTGAAAATGGGGGTTTGCATGTCTCTGAGGCATATATAGTTGGGTAACTGAGATGGGTTTGATTAGGATTTGGGTTTTATTAAGCTAATTTTGGAGGAGCTGAATACGGGGGATGATTGTATTAGTGTGTTTTGAATTATGACAGTTAACTGGATGAGATAATGCGTGGGGTTATTATCTTTATTCGTCAATTGGATGATACAAATAGAAGCGGAGATAGGTTTGATCTGAGTTTATGGTTTGGGATTAGGAAAGTGCAAAAAGGTGTGGTTTGCTTGAATGTTATTGTTGTGTTGTGGGATAGCCAATTGGTTACCAGGGAGTGATAAGGAATTGATAAGTATCAGAGGGTACGGAGAAGTCTCGATTTCTCAAAATGAACTCGAATCAGAAATCAAGCTAGAGGTCGTACATCGAAAATTGTGAGTATCATATGGTTCAAATCAGGGTAGTAACAAGGGATGGAACCATCATGACCATATCAAAGGACAAGGTGAAGCCTTCCCCTAGGCCAGATTCATGTGAGTATCATATGGGATAGCCAATTGGTTACCAGGGAGTGATAAGGAATTGATAAGTATCAGAGGGTACGGAGAAGTCTCCGATTTCTCAAAATGAACTCAGAATCTGTAAATCAAGCTAGAGGGTCGTACATCAGGAAATTGTGAGTATCATATGGTTCAAATCAGGGTAGTAACAAGGGATGGAACCATCATGACCATATCAAAGGACAAGGTGAAGCCTTCCCCTAGGCCAGATTCATGGAAGTTAAAGGAGGAGATTGAATAGTATCGTGTGAGTAATCGAAGATTACTGAGTAGTTTGTGAATTTGAAGAGGAAGCTGGGGACATTGTGTGATGCAGAGTGAGATGGGATTCCTGAGATTGGTGATTATTAACCTATGCTCATTTTGATATAACTCCAGACATTACTTGATGGGATGTTCACTTTCTATGATTCAACAGTTAGCATCTTGCAGATCTATCTATCAGGTGAAGTTGGCCCCGTGTTTTTTTCATTTTTTTAGTTTTTCAAAGCTAACCATACAATCACGTTGAAACTATTGCAGGTCGTCGGTGTGACATTTTTCTTGCTTTTGCTGCTTTGTATTGGATCATACTTGATCACTCTTTTCAGTTTACTCGTGATAACTACCGGGGTATGATGATCTCTATCATTTACCAAACTTCTTAGTATACACATCTCTTATCTTTACTGCATATCTGAGGTATTATTTGCGAGACAATACACTAAAAGTTATGCTCTTTTCTCTTTAATAATATTGTGGTCGTGATGCATCCTTTTTGGGTATATATGAGTATAAGGTGTTTTTTGTGGCAAGGTTTGATGCCTACACTTTTTGTTCTGAGTGACATCATATTTTTGACTGTCCTAGAGTTGACGGTGGGCGGAGTCGCATAATGCTCTTCACCGATGTTTGTTTATTCTTTTATCAGTTTTTTTTTTGTCCCAAACACCCTCATCTGACATAGAAAAGGGTGGGAGGAGAGATATATAAAAAGATAATAACCGGAAATGTAGGTGCGATTCCAATGGCAGGGTAATAATTTTGGTTTTTGATGGTATACAGGCTCACTGTCCACCTAATCAAAGCACTATTTATACTACAAGAGTCAACGTCATTTTCAACAACGGAACCTGAAGCAGAATGCTTTGACTCCCAACTACTGCATTATCCTGATGGCTCTAATGAACACCTGCTCCAAGTGAGATTAGGCTTGGGTCGAATAAAAACCAGCAATTATCGAATAAAAACCAACAATTATTCTGCTAAAGTCGCCAAAATGAACACCTGCTCCAAGTAAGATTAGGCTTGGGCCAGAAACCGGGTTGATGGCTCTAATCAATGGCTTCCAACCTTTGCTCCCAATAGCCTCAAATAGACGCAGAACGCTTCGTTTCCAGAAAGAAGCTTAACGAATCTGAGATGACAGGCAATGTTTATTCGGTTTCAAAGCCATATCTTAAACGGGGTTTCTTTTACTTGCTCTTCTTTTTCAAGGACCCGTGTGATGATGCCAGTCAGAAAACTAAGGATTAATCCATGTGTCAGGTAAGCAGCAACTAAAGTAAATGCAAAGGTCACTGGGTGCACTGAGGTGGTAAAGATCGTGGTGGCATAGGCGATTATGGTGAAAGGAAGTCAGTGAAAAGCTCCAGTAACACAAAGGAATGAGAAGTGCTTGCAATAGTATTATGTGTTCACATCCATTTAGCGAAGGGGTATATATTTGACCATAATATTTCAATTGTTACTTTTGAAAGCGATCTTTCGGATATACCTACACAAACACTCGACGAATTAAAGAAGGCATGCATGATTGAAACAGTTCCATACTCATTAACGCTTGGATATTCATCTTGGGATGCGGTGAATTGGATATCTTGAATCTCAAATCTATTTTTTCTTCTTCTTTGTTTACTTTTGCTTTAAGTAGATGTCATCCTATATCATACTAGACTCGGGTAACTCTTTATATAGAAAATAGCTTTATAGAAAATATATGGGACAAATCGGGGTTAAATATATTTAATTCATATAGAAATTTTTGTGTGGGATTCTTTGTTATATAGCATGATAGGCAATACAAAGCAGCATGCTTTTACCTGAATTGTTTTTTAAAATTTGATTTTTGAATGATTCATAAATCATAAAACACATAATTGCAAGCAGCCAATGCAAGGAAGAAATCATAAATCTGTTTGCCGGCTATTGTGTCACTTCAAGTTTGTGACAACTGAACTAACTCCCTGTCAACCTACATCTTCATTTTCGGCCTCAAAACAACCCCTTCCAATGAGAAAACAAACAAACAAGTAATATGCATAAGGATCTGTCAACTTTTACTTCAAACAAGTATTTATTTTATGAAAATAAGAAAAGAAAAAAAATTATAAAATTAATACCTTCAAGATAATATCTACTTTGTTCTTCATAGTAACTGCTTTCTCCCACCATAATCTACACCCGCAATGCTTGCATATTGAAATTCCATTTTGTTTTCGATCAATGTACGGTTTATCGAAAAACACATACTTGAGTTTCACTTGACCCAAATCCTCATTCATATTGAATCTTGACTCAATTGATTCATCATACATGCTATATCATCTCTAATCATAAAGAAAACCTGACTAACACGAACAAGCTCCATAGATATGTACAAAGCAATCGGTATCATAATATGGTACACAATAACCACCATAAGAAATGCGAAGAAAAACTCCATTCCCTACCCGTAATACTTATAGTAGTTATCTTCATCATCACCAGAATAATCTTTTCTTCTATAAAATGGCATAATATCAAGCTCATCATATGACACCTCAACTACACACAACACAAACAGAGAAACAATTGAACCTGGCCAAGAAGGAAAAACGAATTAAAAAAAAAATCCCTTTTCATTCGAGCCTAAAGATGACTCCTTTTGGATTGTGCGCGCGAGTTATTAAGCGTCTTGAGATTTATTAACAATGATTAACAACAAATAACCATCTATAATATCATGCATGAATAACCATCAAGCAAACCAAAGGGTCTTGGTTATAACGAGTGTAAATTAGCCGAGTTTATCCGGTTCCAATATACACGGCAACAAATCATGAGTTTATCTCAAAGTTTTATACATATTACCTTAATAGAATGAGTAAATTTGTAACTAATCTAATCTTAGTTTATCTAAACATAGTTACAAGTAAGTTGCTGATGATTTTCATATTTGTTTAAAAAATGATGAACAAGCAGGTACAACAATATCAGTGAAGTGACTACTAATACAATTTGGCTTAACAACAGGTTTGCAAGAACATTGATTTATAGTAACTTGCTTCTCCTCTCCTCCTGGTAACTCCGCAGCCAGTTTCGATAAGGTTTGCACCATGCACTGGGCCTCAAACACGGATCATCCTTTACACACGATCTAAGCCAGATTCGTCAATGTGTGATAAGTATCAGCTCCTCAAGATATCTCCATTGACGTATGTGTCAAGAAGATATGTTGGATGTTAAGCTTCATCTTGCACAGGGTCAAGTGAAACGTGACACTTAGACGTACACACAGCTGTTTGCGGTTCTTCAAGTTCAGTCTAGAGAACATCTTGAGGTATGTTGAAGGATTTGACTATTCATGTTTTAAATGGTAACATCTTAGATCATTTTAGTTTTGTTTTATGTTTCAATGAATGTAACATACGTGTAAATTATACTCAACATGTGAATTAGGAGGTTGTATGGATTGCAAATACACATTTGGCGACTTAAAATCTGTTTAACATGTTCACTTTCTAGCTAAATTTTTTTATCTGACCCATTTGACATGTTTGATATAATGCCCAACCAAAATTGACCCATTTATAGATGAACATATCTAAATTTCCATTTCTAACAAAACCATCTATTTTGTGAAGACGCAAAGAAAACACTATACTCAAGTACTCTATAAAAGCTTGAGATTTTAGAGATATTAAATGCAAATGCAGAAAGAGCCATCATACTCTTTGTTGTAATGATCTTGCATTTTCTTTGTCACTTCAACAGTTCTACAAAAGTAGCAATGCTTTCCTTTTTGCTATGTTCTATGAATATTGCAACATTTAATATATTTGGTAGAATTTCTAATGAATAAGATATTATGTTTCTTATATTTTGGTATATACTAGGTTATTAAGAATCACCGTCAGAGTTTGGAGCTAGAAATATAGAACGATCTTGCTAAGGTCTATAAAAGCTTATCAAAGTGGGATGATCTTTGAGGTTTGTCTATCAAAATCCAAGGCCACCACTAACTACTCGGCTTCTACACGGCATGACACAAGTACATGCTTGCTACTTATGTTCCACCACTTATGTTTTGTTACATAGCATTCACGACAATGCATACTGTTATGTTTATCTAAGTCCGTTATTTTAATCCATAAATTTACAGGTTTGCTTTATGAAGCAAATGGTCTGCACAAACAAGCTTTAAAAGCTTATAAACACGTGCTAGATGCCGATCCTGCTCACATGGGGAGTCTCATTTCCATAGCTGGTGTGTTAAAGTAGCTTGGTGGGTAGTTTGGGCTTGTGGCACTTATGTGTTAGTAGTAAAGAACAATACCAGGTTCCAAGTTTTGACTTTGAAGAGTCAGTTAATTTGTTCCTGCTTATACCAAGGTATACATATTTTGACTTTAATTGTCTAAACCATGGATTATATTGAAATTAATATGCTCTTCTATTGGACAAACGCATCATTCGAGTGCATAGAGTGTTTTTGAAATGGGTTTGGGTTTAAACTGGTCATTCGCTTTTAAGATGTTTTTTGGCAAAAGTCTTGGTTTATTTGTAAGTTTACCGAAACATTCCAAACACTCTTTTGCATTATATATGCAAGTTTGGAAAAAAACCAACATTGAGATGACGAGTAACTGGATATCCTGCTACATATCTTCTATACGAATCTAAGAAATGTACTTTTTAAAAGGTATGCTCTTATTTCTCATATTGATGTTTCATTATTTCAACTTTAAAAAGGCGCTATTCGTACCAAACATGTCTCTTGTCACGAAAGTTAGATCTAGCTCATCCTTGTCATCAACTGATTCTGCAGTTGATATATCGTGGCAGCTCACACTTCAAAGAGTATGGGAGACCCTTATACTTGGGAAAAGAGGTATCATTTACACTTTACTCACACTGGCATAAAATCATCAATCATGTTTTTCAAAGATTTGTCGTAATTATATTTGAAATACAAATTGTAGGATATTCAAGTTTTTGGACAATATGTGATGTGGGTCATCCTAATATGACCTCTCTCAAATAATCCCTCATTTGACCCGCTCATTTGACACCTTCCCATTTAAACAGAGAATTAGATTCTTTCTTACCGTTACTTTTATGTTTGTTATGTTCTCTTTGCTTCCTCTTTGTTAATGTTGATAAATAAATTTAGTTTCACCATTTATGTATGCTAAGTAACTTCTACTATAAATTGCTATTAACATACTTTTACTGTTAAGTGCTATTAACATAACTGTCAATTAAAAATTAATGTTAAAATATGGATAAATAGTTACAGAGCTGTAAAATTATAACCTTTACATGGTGTGCTAAGTATAGCTTCTAGCTGCTACTTAAGCGACAATCTCTCTATGGTCATTGATCATTAAAATTTACCAGCTACTGATGTTTACTAATTTGTTCCCATTCCTCTTAAACATCCTATTAATTTTAATGATTATAGGTTGTATTGATATATTTGAATTTATAGTACTTGCAAGTGAACGTTTGGTTTTGTCATAATATTATAAAAACATATGTCTTCACTAACTTAGACACGATTCTCAAATACATAGTATTTCAACCCCATAAAAACCTATTGTAAAAGCCAAAGTTGACGTGTTAATTACTAACCCGCCCGTCATTCCACCTCTACTATTAAGGCTCTAATAAAGTCACTTTCTTCTTGAGCTAACATTCACATAGACTCATTTATGTGCAGGTGCCAAAGACAATGAAGGCCACCATCTTTGTTTATTATTGGCTTGACAACTTCTATCAAAACAATCGTCCGTAAATGGTATTTTATTAATCATCTGCAATAATTTTGTGTGCCTATTGTAGTTAAATATATCCTAATTGTTAATATCCCCAACCCAACTTGCTCTGGCCCCGGGTCCTTCCTTTCTATTCCTCGGTAAGTGGACTGTAGGAGCAGAAACCAAGTAGCTTTAGAATTTCTCACGATTTAGTCTAACCATGATATGTGGCTAATGTAATGATTTAATCTGGCTTATCAATATTTTGTTTAAGGAATATTAAATCAAGAAAAGAGTTAATTGGTACAACAAAACGGGTAAAGCATTTGGATTGGGTGAGTTTCTTGGGTGAGAGTGATCTTTGATGGATTCTTTATGGTCCCTTAAGGTTGAGAAGAGCAATGAGAGATCCTCACCTCCTCCTCATCGGCCCTTACATGGTGAGAATTATTTTGATGTGAAATTGTTTTATCTGCATTTTTGCATTACATTGAGTCTTAATGCATGTTATTAATGAGTCCATGGTATCTAACTTATAATATATTCTATTATGTTGTCTAATTGAAGTTATAAATGTTGCAGTAACGAGTCAAAGTCAGGCCTTTTAATGAAATGTGCCGGCTGTCAAGGTTCTGGAATGAAGGTGTCAATACGCATCTTGGCCCATTTATGATTTAGCAAACACAACATTCATGTAAATAAGTTTGTAAAGACGAAGGTTGTCAAGCTTTGTATTTTCTCTCATATTTGATAAACGTATATTTCTTTTGTTTTTTAGTACAAGTGGCTACAGGCTTTGCTATGACCTTTTACTATCGTTCAACCGATCCCGACTATATCCTTAACGCGCTATTCGTACCTGCCAAAGTATATCATGATGTCTCAAAACATACTAACAGTAATATAATTAAATAAAAAAAATATATCGCCCTAAGTGTATCTTTATAGATGATATTCGTAAATACCAAACTTTATCATAATGTCTTAAAACTTACTAATACTAACAAATTGTATTAATATTAATGAACGTAAAAGAATACATAACGACTCATCCAAATGTTATTAAAATACAAAAGTGTGTTTGAATCGCAATAACAATGTTGCCTTATAAAAACGAGTTACTTAAATGATAACAAATGTATCTTAATATATCATTAAACTCAAATATATCAACTATTACCGGGGAGTAAAAGTGTGAAAGTGTTAAAAACAGTTACCACAATATTCCACAATAACGTATCACAAAACATAACAATACACTCAAACAATAATCACAATACATAAAATCACATGATTCACAATAACTTCCTTACACATTATTTACCAACAAAAACATCATTCGTATACATATATCTCATTATTAAAAATAATACACTAAAAGCAAAATCACAATAATTTAACTTTTAATAACTTTTTAGTATATTGTTCAACTAAATCCTAAAAATAAAAACCACAAATCAAAGTACTTACCTGCTTTTAGGCGTTTTATGCATTACGGTAACATCAATTATAGATCTTAACTGTTTCATCTAACTTTTAATTACTTTTTAGTATATATTTGTTCTACTAATATCATATGATTATACATAATTCCAATACTTGGACAAATTTAACTACTTATCATAGGAACAAAGTCAACCTTGAGAGAACTGATGTCTTGATGGTCTATGCTTTATAATAATAATATGGAGATGAGTGCCAAGTAAATGCAACACAATCTTTATTCACTTACATCGTCTACAAATCTATGACAAATTCCATAAATAGAAACATACTTTTCGAGATAATTTTATGGAGATTATAGGTTGTGATTGGTGTACGTGTATGTTCATTTTGTGGAGTGAGCAGGTTAAGTGTGGGTCAAGCTATGTAGTGGTCACATGAGATATATTTTCTCATGGTTAAATTTGTCTTTTATTTCTTTGTGCATGTTGAAATGCGATAAATCGGTAAAAATGTAGACATGCAAATTTTTTAGAAGTGTTCCTTCATTATGGGCATATTGTAGCAAACCTTAGAAAACAATAATATGTATTCTTTATTATGGTCAACCATCTTTTAGTCGAGTGTTTCTACAGTATATAGAGTGCGATAGAAATGTGTTTTTTAGTTTTACTTACTTGAATGGCTTTATGTATAATCATGGATGCAACAGTCTCAACTCTTTACTAAATTATTAAGCTAAGGCGTCTAACGTTTCATGTGTGCATCATTGACTATGACTTGGCAGTCATTATCCAACCAATGCTTATGCTAGGAATTAGTATCCGATTAGCCTTTTATGTTATCTCCTGTTAATTGGATTTTTACAGTCATACTAAAGACTGTTTATATGTGATCCTGTGCAAGATTTTACTTTTTTTTTTCTTTTTACATTTTTAGTAAAATAAATCATAATGTAACAAGTAATATTCCGTTTTAAGGGTCAGATAATTTGTATTAATTTACTCTCATAAGAGTCAAATTAGACAAATTAGCATAATAGGGGATGGTTTTGAATAGAAAGGCAATCATATAAGTAAAACGATCACGACGCTTTCGCTATTTGTCAAAAGAAAAGAAGCCAAATGAGATTTTTTATTAGATCATATAAAAACTATAGTATGTATGATATTCGTTATATGCTATATTGAAACCATAAATTTATCTAGAGGTTGCAAAATAGGCATATTAGGTAACTGTCAAACGGGTGAATTATGGTATGAGTCATTTTATTGCGAGTTGCCTTAATAGTTTTATTATGTTGTGGATATTAATTCAATAAGAATCCTAAACCAATTGAGATTTCTAATTTGTTTGTGTTTTCTTTGTTATGGACAGAGATCTTGGCATTTGTTCATGTTGTAGGGGATGCACTTATAAAGCATATTACATAAAAAGAACACATTTAAATCATTGGGAAGTTCAGAGGATGAATTAGTTAAGAAAAAATTATCTTACTGTTACTTTAGTGTTATTTTTTATACGGAGATTTTTGCAGATTCTTAGTGGGTCTGCTGGGACGTCTACAGAAAAACTTTGAAGGACCCCGGGTATCATTTAGGGATTTTTCATTAGCTTATTTGGTAAGCTTATTGAGCTTATAACTTATTTAACTTCATAAACTCATGTTCATAAGCTCATATGCAATAAAAAGTGAGGTAATTAGCATTATAAATTTTCACTATTTGCAGATTCTTAGTGGGTTTGATGGGACGTCTACAGAAAAACTTTGAAGGACCTCAGGTATCATTTAGGGATTTTTCATTAGCTTATTTGGTAAGCTTATTGAGCTTATAACTTATTTAAGTTCATAAACTAATGTTCATAAGCTCATATGCAATAAAAAGTGAGCTAATTAGCATTATAAATTTTTACTATTTTCATTGACCCATCAAATAAGGTAAAACAAACACCCCACAAGAATTCAACTCTAATAAACAAGTTTGGCTGTAACGAGCCGAAACAGGCTGGTCATGAATTTTTTGCAATACACTTTTGGTAAAAATAATAGTTTGTTAATTAGATCACAAAGACAACATTATTTCAATAATAATCCAGATTGTTGATTTAAGAAACGAGTTGGGAGTTTAATCCATTGAAAATAGACTTTGGACCAATTCAAACTTCTAACAAATTTGATATGTTTTCCTTTTAAACAAGGTTATTATTTGACCGGTTTTGATCCTGCTTTTAGAACCATTAGATTTTTGGAAAATTTTCTTTGGAACTTATAATATTAATTCAAGATTTGTTAGCCTTCTTATCAGATGTCGAGAGAAGCAACATTTAACGTTCTGAAGTCTTAATGTTGTATTCAGGATATATATCTTTTGGACTTTTGTTCTACTTATTTTGGTCTACTTTCTACAGGTAGTTTGAAGCCAAGTGTTTGGATTAGCAGAGTGAGAAATGGCGTGGAATTGAAGTAATATTTTAGGATTGACCGATGCCAGTGAAAGTATTTAGGAATAGTGTAGCGAATTTGATGAAGTAGCTTAATAAGGTGGATAATAAGTTTATTGAGATTGACATTAGAACTAACATTTATGACTTGAATGTAGATATATTGCATGTGAATTTGACCCATGTTTTCTTACCAATGTATAACTATGACCTCGGTGTCCGACATCAACAAAGTTCTTTCTCTTTCAGTGACATACATGTAGAAGAGGATGGTATAAGTTTCAACTTTCAAGGAGTGTGACGACACAAAATCACAAGACGATTTGTTTCGTTGGATGATAAAAATGGTGTGCTAATCTTTAAGATATTGGTAAGGCGTGCTTGGGTCGTCTTGAAGAAATTTGGCTCTAGGCATCGTGCAGGCGCCAACTCTAGATTAAGATATCTTATGGGCTTCTTCCAACAACAAAAGTTTTAAAAGGATTCAAACTTATGTTGTAACTTGGAAAATCCTTTATTGTTTTGTTGAGACCTAGCTACTGCCGTCAAAGAGTTCTAAACAATGCTATATGAGCATAAGTGTTAAGTGTGTCTTTTAGTTACTAGCGGTATTTCATCATGGAATGGAGTTTGATTCGTTCGAAGTGAGTGGTGAAAAACACAATATCAACGTATATCAAAATAACCGTAAAACTCGATAAATTAACCTTTTAGGAAAAGGGTCAACGTACCGAACCTCACGGGTGTGATAAAAGTGATACCGGGAAAGTGATTTCCCCGGGTCGTGTCCCAACGAGGTGTGAAATTGACGGAATCGTTGAGTTTCGTGATTATGTACTTGAATTGGTTAAACGAATTTGGGATTTGATTACGTATTCTACAAAATAAAGAACAAAAATGAAAATAAAGCATGTAAAACTAAGAAAACACTAAATAAACTACGACTAAGCCTAAGAAACAATAAAACAACGCTAAAATTACATCCTAGGGTGCTAAAATGCAAAAACGCTAAAAACCGGGAACACACCGAGCCTAAAACGTAAAACTTTTGCAATTTAAAGGCTACGGGTGTGAAATCAATTTTCCTACGTTCAAAACGACTAAAAATAATTTTAGGAAAAGGCCGGGTATTTTTCCGATTTTTAAATTATTTTATATGATTTAAAAACTAATTTAATCTAATTTAATTATAAAAATACTAAACTAATTTGAAAAATCAAAAATTTTACTAAAAATACTTTAAACCTAACTCGATTTTGAGAAAAATAAAAAGCGTAGTACTTGCTTATGTAAATAAGCACTTAAAAAGCAAATAATCGAATAAGCTAAAACTGCTTTTGTATATAAAAGACTAATAGTGCAAGAATAATTACGAAAAGACCCTATGGCGCGATGGTGAAGAGCGTGTGTGGTGAGTGGGTGGCGAGATCAAATCCCAAAGAATGGCGTTTTTTCAAACATTTTTTTCAATTTTTTTTCTTTTGAAACTTGTAAATAAGATGAAAGTGAGACTTTTTGTAAAAACACTTTTACCAAACCTTGAAATAAGCGGTTGAGACGCTTATTCACCTCGATCCACACTTGACCAAATAAGCAATATTTTGTGATTTGAAGTACCAAAAAGCTAGGAATTTTAAAATAAGCTATTGAAACATAACAACTAAAAATACTCTAAATAAGCTGGAACTAGGTTACTCCAATGGGAAAATAAGCAGTTATTGTGGAAATCCTAAGTTAAAATGGAAATAAGCATTAAATGATACTAAGCTAATCTTAAAGGATACAAAGGGTAAATAAGCAACTAACAAGCTAATCATAAGCTATCCTATCCTAAGCTAATCTATATTATCTAAAAAGCTTCCTAAATGCCTAAATAAGCTAGATGAAACCTGAAGTAAGCTAAAGATGGGAGATGCAGTGGTCATTGTTGAGGTCAGCTGTGATGCGATCAAACAAATCAATAGGGCTGTTTGAGCTTAAAAATAAGCTCTAATAAGCACTATCTAAAAACTATAAAAAATACTATTAGCTAGGTGACCAACTAAATACTATGCATACCAAATTTTAGAATCTAAGGCTAAGTAATAAGCAAATTAAAATCGAATAATTGAAGCCACAGCCATTTAAATTCTTTGACAAGATGTGAAAATGGGCAATGGACGCTTTTTTAGAGCAATTTTAAACTAAGTAAGCTATCCTAGGTGCAAATAAACTAATGCTATGTTGAGTTGGGTAAGTAGAGATGTAAGAAAAGTAGTTTTGACACTTTTATGATGACAAATAAGTCATGAAAAGAGGTTGCGACAATGACACATGCGAAACTTTTGAATGAAAAACACTTTTTGTTATCGAAACTTGTGAACTAAGTGATACAAGTTAAAACCACTTTGCAATCTTACTAACACCTCAAGATACTTTGACTTTGAAAGTCAAAGTGAGTGGAAAAGCAGTTTTAGACTAATAATAAGCTAGTGCCAAACACCCTTTATGAGGTAAACTGTTATGAAATCGATTTTAGAAGCTAAAACACGAAAAAAAATTTTTTGACATAAATAAACACTAGCTTATACTAACTTATAAAAGAATAGTTTGGTGAAGAACTAAGCTCTTAATTTATAAGAGCTTATAGTGGCTTTGGACGAAATACAAAAGCGAGAACATAATTTAAACTAAAATAACTTTTCATTAAATAAAAACCGAATTACAATCTTGAATAAAGACTAGAAAACTAGAAAACTATTTTTAAAACTAAGACCTACTGCCTTTCAAGGCTTACAAAGCTTCTCTTTATACTAAGGTCTTCTTGGTCTTCACATCTTCATAGTGTGCTTCTTTTGAGAGGCAAAACACCAAGAGCTCTACTTGTGCTTTCTTGACAATCCCACCGTCCAACAAGTAGGTGTACATGAGAAACAATCCGAGCCATCTGTTGGGGACTTTTATTCTTGGATTGCCACAGTGGCAATGGGGAAGAGGAGTAGTGGGTTTGGGAGTTGGGATTGACTGGGTAATAGATTGGGATTAGGGTTGAGTGTCCTGGGGTTGAGTGATTCTGGGTAAAAGGGTTTTGGTGAGGATGGAGTGTTCCTGGGTTTTGGGGATTTTGGGAGTTGGGTATTTCTTTGTTTGTGTGATTGGGCGGGAAAGAAAAAAAGGAAGAAAGGGTTAACCAGGTTAACCACGAATGGGTATTTAGGGTTTGACTTGGATATTGACTGGGTAAAAGGTTTTGGACTATTAAAGGGTGTAAGTATTGGGCCTTGGTAGTTATTATAGATTGGACTACCAATTTATCCATTAAGCATTTAGGGACCATAGTTGCCAAAACTGAAAATCCAGGGACCAATAATGTAAATTCTGAAATCATATTCCAAGGGTTGGTTTTGCCAATCTTCAATAGACCAAGGATGATTTTGCCAAATTTGAAACTTGAGGGACTAAACATGACAATTCTGAATCTTCAGGGACTAAGGTTGCCATTTCCTGATTTCGGCTCGTTTTTGCCCGTTTTCACTATGTTTTCAATCCTTTAGTACCTGCAAGACATAAAACACACTCCTAGGATATGTTTTAACATATTTTGAGCGTATTTGGGTGTTTTTAGTCATTTTTGTGGTCTTTGGCGGGTAAAAACGATGAGTGAATAAGCACTCATCAAATCCCCCCAACACTAGGCAATTGCTAGTCCCTAGCAATCTTTTGAGAAAACATAATGGATTTGAATCTCTTTACCAAAAGCCATTACTTCTGGAGTAGCCAAATGTTTCATTCAAGTAAGAACTATGGTACAATCGATAACCATATGATTTTGAGCAAATCATCGACTTTCAACGGTTTTGATTTGTCTTTACCGAGCCGTTTGCTTTCGGACTAGCCAACTCTTAGATAAAATATCTTTGGTGAGTCGATTACCAATTATGGTTTTCAAACGCCTTTACCACAAGCCATAAACTTGCGGGCTAGCCAACTCTTCACTAATTAAAGATATGGTGAAATGAACACCATACAATTTTGGGCAAATTGCAAGCCGTCAACGGATTTGAGATATCTTTACCAAGAGCCGTTTGCTCTGGATTAGCCAATCCTTTTGTTTATTAGACATGGCGGATGATAACCGTAGTCGAGTAAGTGCAAAACACCTACTCCAAAAAAAAAAAAAAATTTGGCCAAAATGGGGAATTGGGTGGTATAATTACATGATAAAATTCGTGAGAATTCCCCACACTAGAAATGAATATTGCCCTCAATATTCAAAGTACCGGCTGTTATGCGAAACATAGAACGTAAAAGGAAATACTACGGCCATTATTTGATTTTTTTTTTTTTTTTTTATTATAGAAAACCTTATATACAACAATGGGAAACTCCCCACACTAGGGTGGTAGAAAATAGAAAGAAGTCGAATACGGGTGAAAACCCATGTAGTGTGCTACTGTTTTTGTTCCTCGAGTCGCTAGCTTGACTCGACCCCGCATTCATTGGTTCATGGGGAAGCAAAGTGGAAGAAACAATCTCCATCGGACTTTCATTCAAGATGTTTGGACAAACATTTGAAGCACGTGAAAGTTCCACATCGATGAGATATATTCCCGGCTCAAAAGAATGAGAAATTCCGGGGTCAAAGATGGTATCTTCACTCTCGTAGGAGTTAAGACATGGAGAAGAAATGGGAGGAGAAGGCAAAGTGTCAATTACTTGACAACGGGTGGGATAGGTGGGCAAAAGATTAGATTGAGGAACATTAACGGAATGTTCAAAAATCTTTTCCACCGCAAGAGAAGTCACAACATCCGTGTTGGACTTAAGAAATATCCGAGAGTGAACTCCCTTGAAAGGTAAAATACCGGGTTTGAAAACTTTATCCTCAGAGAGGAATGAAACGCAAGTATCAACCATGGTAAAATCCTCAAGGGTGGATGAGTTACTCATGGAGGAAAGGGGGTGTAGAGCATTTTGCTCAAAAAGCTCATCCTCAATTCCCGGAGGAAGAGGGAAGATGTGAGTGAGTTCACCGGCGAACTCCTCATGGAAAAGTCTACTCCTTTTGGAAGGAGGAGGCAATTCAAATGTGGACGACTCATACTCAGGAAGAGAAATATGAAAAGTGGGAATGCCACTACTCTCTTTTTCAGTATGATCGTCATCAAAGCGGAATACATCAAATTCCGGAAGAGAATCATTGGAGAAAGCCTCAAGCTCAGAAAATGTTTCGGGCTTTTCCAAGATAGAGTCACTATCCTTAATTGGGATAGGATCCGTCGGTTTAACACAAAATGATTCGATCTTAGAAACGAGGAGATTTACATTGAACAATTTTTCACGAAGTATCTCGTCCTCAATTTCGGATCATCGAATCTCTCACTTCCTCTAAGCTAACTAGCTCGAAGGTAACTCCTCGACATAATCGATGTCTCCATAAGATAAAGAATCGTCAAGCAGTACAATCGTTGTCAGAATCGGAGAACATCTCGACATGATCATTTGGGATGTCAAGAGGAGGAGAAGAATCATCATCAAGAGGCTCATCAAACATATTACCGGAGATAACCTCGGACTCACTTGGGGTTGGGACAAGGTTCTCAACATAAGACGGTTCCGTTTCCAGAATAGTGCTAAGATTTTCGTCCCCCATTAAAAGATTATCCGACGGTTTTAAGGTAGATAGGCAAGATAAGGGCGGAGAGTGGACATGTGCGGTACTTTGTGGGCTTGAGATATGTACCTTGTCCTTTGTCATCTCCCAATCTTCCTCATCCTCGTCATCGAGACGGCAAGATTCGTTAAAGAGGAGAAGCTTTTGAGCTGCTCGCTCATCGGCAAGTAATCTTTCGTTGCGAGCAGCTTGTTCCTCGAAAAGTTCTTCAAGAATTATACGAGGAAATTGATCAATGACGGGAAACTGTGGGGGTTGGATGTTTTCAAATTTGGAAGTCCACGATTGACATTGATAATCATCATGAGGACCCCCACACTTAGCACAATGAGGGTATTGGGGAGAGAAATTTTGAAATGACGTTTGATCATTGAAATGATGAAAATACGGTTCTGGTTCGTATGAATTTTGTGGAGGGTAATTGAAATTGTTTTGAGGATAACTGAAAGATTCCGGGTTAGAATCATAAGCAAATGAATTCTCAGCGCAAATCGAACAACATCCATTGACAAGATAGTTTCCACACCACTCGCACATACATTTGTAACAACGAAAACCTTGTGGTAACAAGTCTCCACAACCGTAGCAATAACTTTGATCAAACGAAGATATTTCGGGCTCGGGAATAGGAATCGAGGGTTCAACAACATCACATAAGGAAGGAAAAGCGGTATTTCCCAAAGTTGAATCATGACGAAGTTCAATTAAGAAGTTTTGAATCATGTCATTTCTGGCCCTAAAGAAATCTTCGGTAAAACGTTCTGAAGATTCCGGAGTTGGGACAAGTGGTGTGCTCTTAGAGCTAGCAAGTTCCACCACTTCCGTTATGATCTCCGGCGTTTGAACGGGTTCATCGTAATCAATTTTAATTCTCGACCTTTTTTCATCGGCTTGAATTTGCTCGATTCGATTACGGGATCTAACTTCAAAGAAAGTATCCTCGTAACCCTCGGTGGGTGCTTGAGGTAGCTCCGACGTTTGAACGGGTTCGGGTTGTGGCGGGTGGTCGAAATAACTTTGAAAAGACTTTTTGATGGATAATTCGCACAAATTGCAAAATTCGCTTGAACTAGGCCTTCCACACCGCGCACACACACACTTGTGACAATGATGTTGATCTTTTCCATACAATCAAGATGATCGTCGTCATTAGAATTAAACATATAGAGGTTAAAGAGATAGAATTAAGCGGTTTTGAGGTTGAAGAAGAGTAGAATCAAACGGTGCGAGAGGGTAAGAGAAATAGAATCATACGGATAAGAGGAATGAGAAGAGTGTTTTGTATTTTTCAAAAGCGGTAACTTCACGAGGAAGGTTCTTCAAGTCACTAATCGCAAAATCACGATATAGTCGCAACACACCTCCCGTGTGGCGCAAAATTTGATTCGTTCAAGTGAGTGGTGAAAACACAATATCAACGTATATCAAAATAACGATAAAACTCGATAAATTAACCTTTTAGGAAAAGGGTCAACGTACCGAACCTCACGGGTGTGATAAAGTGATACCGGAAAGTGATTTCCGGGTGCGTGTCCCAACGAGGTGTGTGATGCGTGCCAAGCGGTCAAGCTAAATCACTCAAGCACGCCACTTGTGAATGGCGGACCGTAATCGACTTAAAAGCGCTTAAGCACGAATGCAATGAAGATCCGAGGAGTATAGTGTTTCCCGGTCGTTATGTCCCAATGAGCTATGCAATGGATCACCCTACGAATAGTGATCGAGAAATTTGAACGAAAAAGGGATTGATTATGATTACAACTACAGAAAAAGCCAACAAATTACAACGGCTTAAATGCAAATTAAAGGAAATTAAAAAGATAAAAAATATTAAATAAACGCTATCACTATAATTAAAATGATGTTTTTGCTTTTATGTTTTTATAAAACTGAATTAAAAACTACGTTACGTACAAAATAAAATGTGAAAGCGGGCGTATTAACCCTAAAAATATGAAAATGCTATTTTACAAACCTAATGATAAAAGAAAATTTTTAGAAAAAGAAAATTATTTTTATAACTAATTATCTAATTAAAAACTATTTTAACTATTAAGTAATTACCTAAAATACAAGAAAATGTGAAATAAAGCTAGAAAAATTAAATTAAGACTTAGAAAATCTAAAATATCAAAAGAAAATTTTCAAAACTATTTTATATTTTTCGATTATTTTCTATTTTTATGAATTTTAAACTATTTAAAACTACCTAAATCACTTAAAAATACAAATTTAACTAAGAAAAATCTAGAAAAATACTTTTTGGCTTTTTATATTTATCTAAACTTAAGAAAATTGAAAATTATTTTTGAACCTTTTACGAATTTTTTGTATTAAATGCTAATTAAAATGCTTAAAAACTGAATTAAATCAAGAAAAATACTAAACAGACTTGGAAAAATGAAAATTTCAGGAAAACTCTAAAATTATATTAGAAAACTAGGAAAATGGAAAACAGTAGGTTGTGTGGAGGAAAATCATCGCTTGGAATGTGCTTAGAAATAAGCACTTTCAATAAACCAACAACCACAATAAGCTTCCAACTTATCACGAAGCTCTAATGTACTATAAGAACTAAATGTAACAAAAACAACTGACCTAAACCTCTTGATAGCAATCTACAGATTTGGATTATTTGATTTAAGTACTAAAAACAGTTTCTGAGGTGCTATTTGCAGCCACAAAATAAGCACTCAAATAAGCTAGAAATCAAAGACCAAGTATTAAGACCTAAACTAGACCTAAGTAGCTACTTATAACCTAATGACCAGACTTTGGGAGGCTCTTATGAGCCTTGTGCAGTCCTGCACAAAACTGAGAAATACTCAGTTTAAGCCAATGCTTGTGAGCAGGGCAACTAGGTCCTAATCCACAAGCTTATTTGAAGCTTATAAAAATTTGACAAAAATCAGTAAAAATGGTAATGAGATTTTAGACCAGCTTAAGTTTATGAAATACCAAGTCTCACTGAGTAAGTCCCAGAAATGAACTCAAGATAATTCTTACTAAATGAGCCCAAAATGACTTTTTACACTTTTGACTTTTGAAGCAGTTGAGAAAATTTGACTTAAGTGAACTTTGATTCCAATTTTATGACTGATATTGATGTAATATGTTAAACTGAAACTACTGCAAGCAATGTTTAATGATTCTTAACACAAAACAAGGATCTGCTTATCCAAATTTTCAACAGATAAGCAGTTGAGGTGGATTATGTGAAATGTTGACTTGGAGCTTTTTGCAGGCACAAAATGAGACAGAGATGAGTTAATTAGAACTGAACAAACCACAAACAACAAAAGACTCTCACTGAATAAACCTCTTGGACAGTTATGACAGTAAAACCAAACACACCTTTATAACTGTTTTGTAAGCAAAATCTATATTAACTACTGATCCAACATGTAATTGTTATCAAACTAACTTTAAATACCCTAATACTCATCTGTTTAAGCAGTTTTAGCTACGGTGACCACTAAAGCAGTTATGCTAAAAATTGAGCTTGAAATTGACTTACAATTGTCCATAGCCACAATGGCTTGCATTCATGAAACATAGAACCTCTTATAGGTGATGATGAATATAATAAACATAAATAAAACATATAAGCGCAGGAAACATCACCAACAACGGATCCATATTGCCATATGATCAATCAAATAAAACAAAGATAAGGTTTATACCTTTGTAGCGTGATTCGATAACGAGACACCAACGACCACCACGAATGGAATCAAGAAACCAAAAGACCAATGATGTTGGTCTTTCCCAATGATTGAAACACACTACACGTCAAGCAATCACCACTTTGATGCTAGTCTAACCTTTTCACAAACACCTTGCAAGAGATTACAATAGAATGAGCAAGGAAGAAGATCAAAACCAAAAACACAAACCCTCTCATGTGTGTGTGTTTGGGCGTTACAGAGGGAGGAGAGAGAAAGCACTTAAGACCAAATTGTAACTTATCAATTATCATCAATCATCATCAATTCTCATCAATTAGTATTAATGCTAATTGATGTCAAATCATAAGATACACATTAGGTCCTTCAAAGTCCAAATACTCCACTTAACCCCTTTATGAAACAAAGGTTATACATAATGTAAATCGATAAATACATTATGACAATGGTGTCTAAGTGTATATGTGTGTGACCCATAGCTCACATATGACTAGCCATATAATTCTTTATTATGACACGAGCATACTCCAACGACTCCCACTTGCGGCGTCATAATAGATAAGTAATTATACAAGCAATGGTTAGCGTCTAGCAACACGCCAATGCCCCTAGTGATATGTGAGGTCAGCTTAAACATTTCATTAAATGGTTTATATGTCATATATCCCTTTGTTTGAGATACCATGTTGAATATTAGACATGGATCAAAAGTCATTCTAATTGATCAACTATTATGTTCTCGATCTTGATATTGAACAAGATTACCAAGTGAATTAAGATTCATCTTAATCTCATTTGGTATCTGACCATACAAACATCTGTTCAAATCATCGAGGGGCCCAATAGTATCTAACTCCAAACCATGTGGAGGAACAAATCCTATTTTGACTGCACGTGTCATTCATGTGTATCAAATCATTCCTGATAGTGGCCTTTATAACTACCTTATTCAGGACAGCGTTTAACCATATCAAGGAATGAAACTCCACACATGCAAGACCTGCTTGCATCTCAAGTCTAAGGATAATAGACATAACCATTTTCGAGATTCACCATTTGACGCCGATCCATGCAAGGAATACTCATAGGTTGGGTCACCCAATGATCATCACCATGAACAACATGTGAGTTTGGCAAATGGTCACCAACACACTCACAATTGTCTTAATTTGATGGTACTCCCGTCACAGTCAACCGACAATGGACAAGTTTTGAATGAAGAAAATCATTCATGGATTTAAACATGCAAATATAGAATACAGATTGATATAAATGAAAACGATAATAACCATTAAATCAATTCATTATAAAATATAAACCGCTTAGCATTCCATTATCCAAATACTATAAGCAGATATGCATAAGACTACATATAGATCGGAAACCGTGTTCCCATCATGATCAAATTATGTTGTTCAAGACAACAAGTAGTCATCACGAGTAAACCTTGAGAATACTTGTTTCAATATCCATGAAAGGTATGATGATTGTGCATTCAAGTACAATACGAGTATTGCGAAGAATGCATTCCATAGGGTGTTTGATACTAGCAAAACACCTACTATAGACATTCATCTAAACAGTTTCAAACTGTAAAGTATTCTTATTCTTTTATGGTATAATACATTAATGCTCTCGATGAGCACATCTAGTCAACAATGTCATCATTCATGATGATATGCTACCATGACTAGGTTTGAGCATCATTTCGATTAAATAAGCATCAATGTATGCAAACGAGCAGATCCTCAAATATCCGTAAATGTTGAACATATATTTGGTCCTTTGAAGGTCCATTAGAATGTTCGTTTAACAATTATCTAATGACATTCACTTAGATATTTGTTGTTATCAATCATCTTGCATTCATGCAAATGATATAATTAGTCCAACGCACAATACGATATACATAATAAATCCTTTAGTCAAACTTAAGGTTTCTATTTATGCTTTCAATCTCATCAGGTAAGATTGATTATTGAGACTCCCCTCAATAATGTGTCATATTGTGTCAGACTTAATAACCGCATATGTTTATTCAAACAAACATATGTAACAAGGTTGCATGTTTTATTTTCTAAAACTCTCAAAAGAAACTTCATTCCAAACTAAGGAATAAATTCTAGCTTAGATGGAATAATGTTTCTAATACGTCATCAACATATGAGATTTAAGAAAATAAATACAGTGCTCCCACTTGCTCTTAGTGTACTTCACGATCTTGATCTTATTTTAATCAACATCAAATTAATGATTATATGGTAAACTAAAGATCTTAGCTTGGAGATGCATGATCTAATCCACACTTGGATTCTTGTATCTTGTAGACATAATAAAGATTATATATATTCACAAACCCTTTTGAATACACATCGTCCTCGCAAATGTATTCAATAAGAAAAGAGTTTTGAAATCCTATTGTCACATTTCATTTACATGAAGATAAGTATGACAATTCATCATCTTTATACATTTAATATTTGCGGTAGGAATATTTAATCATAGTCAATTTCTTGAGTATGAGTAACTCATTTCACTACTAAGTGAATTAAATGTGTACAAGTTTGTCCTTTTGAGTCTTCTCATTGAGAAACTCATTTTAACCTCACGATCTAAGCGATTGGTAAGAGATCAATCAAGCTTCATGAGTGATTGTCTTCCACGGACCGCATCTTATCATTCATAGTTTTGAGCCATTCATCGATTCACAATATGATAATGCGACTCTTAGTTAAGGTGTTCACAATGACCCTCAACTTATATCCCTTAGCATTGATATAAGACTATATCATACAGTGCAAGAAGTTTCCTTCGGATCTATGAATGAGAGATATCATACTATGGTTTAACATATGCATGTTCAACCTTAGTGTGACATCGACAAGTGTACCTAGAAGGTTGTGTATATTAGTTCTTGAACAACTTCAAGATCTAGAGGTGCTCCCACTTGCTTTGTACATAGAGACTAATCTCTAGATACACAAGATCTTGAGAAACAATAAATTGTTTTCAATTGGGACATCCAAAATACATTAGTAGTTCTTGACTCGGTTTGTTAATTACTTACTCTAAGGTATTTAACAAATTAAGAACTCAATCAAGACACAATGGGATTCATCTCATTCCATAACATAATGGCGTCTTAAATACCTTCCAGATTGGAACCATATTGAGTGTACCCATGGCACATTCAATTTTCTAACCTTAATAGCTTTGGAGGTGAGAGTTTAAGTCATCAAAGATCAAACAATATCAATAGAGTTTGGTTTTCCATGATGGACATACCATAACGATGTGGTATTCCATGAGGATTGATGTTGTGAGACTATCCCACAACTCATTAGATGAACTTATACTCTTTGGCTTACGATTCGCCAACCAAGTCAAACCGATGGCATCAACGGTGTTTTCACCCATTGCATACTTAATTTACAAGTCGTTGACCAAGTCAATAACTTCATGTGCATGTTTTGACTAGAAAACATAAACATTTAATATTTTACTATACGTTGTACGTCATTTACAATTTAATGACTTCATGTACATGTATTTAACAAGAATACATAACAAGTTAACGTCTTACTTTACGTTATAAGTCTTTCAACAATTAACAGACTTGATGTTTAAGTCTTTACAAGAGACCTAAACATATTCAAGTAAAGCAATTTAGAGTGCCGACTCTTGGCCTCAATAGTAATTTCAAGTTAATTTCATACTTCAAGATTATGACTTTACAATAATACATAATCATATTTACTGAACAATTACATGAATATGTTGAAGTAGCTTTTCATATTATCTTGACATTTTTTCTAATTTGGGCAACTTACATTTTATGTGTAGAAGTCCTAGTAGAATATTAGTTTTCTTACCTTGCGGTCAAGAAAACTATTAGTCATATTGTTATATGTTGTATCTTGCACAATGAAGATTTCTCCCACTTGTGCACCAGACAACATCATGAGTAATATGACAATGTCACGTATATGATTTTATACAAAATCAAAATATAGATATGTAGAACTTTATTGTTTTAATAATGAATCATGCATAACAATTTATTGATAACATTTCGTGAAGCAACATTAGGAACGCCGACAAGTTATCTAATAAATTCATGCAATGGTTCTTATATAAACTATGATGCTTCACGTGTGGAAAGTAATGTATTATTTCAAGACAATCAAGAAATAATATGGGCAACCTGCAAGGTAATAAAGATTACGGCTCCCACTGGATTAGACAACATTACATGTGTTTCGTCACCAGCATTAAAGTCACATAGCTCCCATTGGATTATACAACATCATTAATGTTATGTCACCAGTGGAGACTGAGTGTCAATTGGATACTTTCCTTCTTTCTTTGAATATGTACACATTATTGCTAATGTGAGTCACTTGGACTAGTAAACATGTACTTTAGATATTCAATGAAGTGCATCAAGTTCTAACATATAGATGACGGGCTAGTCATCATAGATATTTTTAACTTGAAAATAGGCATGCAATTCCTCTATAAGGTCTATTTTACCACAAGGGTGTGTAGTACCTTATTAGGTTTATTGGGTTAAGATAATTGCTAGGTAATCAAGCTAGTAATTGTCGTTACCATTTTACGGTTTATTGATATTTCCATCTTCTAATTATTAAAACTCATTATTTTGGTAGCTATAGAAAACGTGTTCTCTAGTTATCCAAATATCTCATCTTACTTCAATGTTTCAGAACCGAAACTAGGGTTATAAAACAAACTTGAAAGAATAAGATGTGCAACCACACTTAACCGTTTTGACTTTTGCAAGACATCACGATTTCTAGAGTGGGTGTGCTTTGAGTTTGATTAGAATTAGGACAATTCAAATATTCCTATTATTGTATTTCCTCATAAAGAAAACAAATAGGAACAAGTCTCTTTCTTACAAGGAAAGAAGTACTTAGTTTGTCTTTATAACAAGAAAAGAACAAACTTTTGTTTACGGATGTGATGCATTATATCATTAATATGAATTTACAAAGTTCAATTTTTAGTATTTTCGACAATTATCCTTTTACAAATTAATTACCCCAAGTTTAAAACAATTAATTTACGAAAAAGGCTAAGATCCACATTGTGCTTCTACTATCACATCGCTTGATCCGCTAGCAATAGTAGATTCAATTGGTGGCGACGATCACCAATTGCATTACATGTGCAACTCTTAGATCCTTATGGGACTCATGGCACTAGTGAACAAGCATCTAGTGTCAAGTAGGCATGTTTAGTCCCATCCTTGCCTCGGGTCAAGGTCTCACCGCTTAACTCGATTAAGTCATCCAATTTGAGAACGCATGAAAATATATCTAGGTCCCACGATGAGACAATAATCACCTTGGGTTACAATTCAACCTAGGTCCCACGCATAGGCAAAAAGTAATTGCAAGTGTTCTCGGCGATTGACTGACATGACTTAAATTTGTGACGGTAAAAATATTTTGATGTGAATCAAAAAGGTGTCTGAAAAAAGCATGCATTCATTCTTCGTAGCACAAGTTAAAACTCTTCTTAACTTAAGTCTAATCATTGTTTTAATTTATGTGTGTCAAGTTGTCCATATTCAAGTCTAATATAGAACCTATGTGGATAATAAAGAGATAGGACAATACACAAATCGAATAACATACATAACAAGTTAAGTGTTATTATTAAAACAATGATTTTAAGTTAAATCCATATTTAAACTTAGTTAAACCAAATCATAAGATTTAGTTTGAAAATGGTTTGTGTTGCGCTTTAAGTTTTACAAAACAATTTGCAAGTTATATACATTCACAACATACATAATAAGCAAACAACCAACACACAACCACAATATGCAAAGCCTCAACCGATGAAAGAACCTATGCTTGGTCTCGTGAGCCATCACGAGAACCAAGAGTCATCTAGGACATAAACCACAACCACACGGAGGGCTCCCACTTGCTCCAAGACCAAGCAAGGACAAGTAGAAGCCCATAATGCACATGAAATGTGAATCTGCCAGCCAGAATTTCGCATTGGAGGCCCAAACGGCCTAGAAGGAGTCATCCTCGAGCTTAGCACCAAACTACAAAGTTGTGGGCCCATGAGTTGTCTACCTGCAAAAAATTTTGTTAAAAATACGCCACCAATCATCGGAAACGCCGTTTTACTGCAGCTTGTACGAGCAGCCATTTTACGTCTTTATGTCTTTTATGCTTCGCCATTCCATTCCAAGCATCGGTTACAATATATAGAATGTAAAATACAACTAATCTACAATCTATCTATTGTAACATGCCCAAACAATGGCAAAAACCAAATAAAAATTCATACATAAAAGCCGAAACAATGGCAAACCCCAAATAACAAGAAATTAACGACAACCACAATCATTCATAGCACAAGTGGTCTAGGTTTTCATCGGCTTTGCATATACACATAATAAAACCATAAAATTATGATCATAACAAGGTGTTGGCTAATCCCATGAGCAAACATGCATGTATTTGCCATGGGAACAATTTAAATAGCATGAAATAAAAGATTTAGCCAACGAATCGAAGAAATAATCAACAAGAATTAAAACCCCGATTGACGCGAGTAAATGGATTTAGGTTCTCAAACCTACTGAAATTAGACCTTCTAAAATCATTTTACCACAGTAAATTAAGCCTTAGGGGCTGTTTTCAAATCGTTTCTAGAATCGATTAAAACAACGCGATTAAAGCCATTTTAGCGCATCGAACACATTGTTTAATTAACAAATGCGAAACCAATGGCCATAGGACCAAAAATCACAGATGTTTATATTAATATTAACATTCTTAATCCATGAAAAATGGAGCCCTCGGGCTGTTTTGAAAGTGGTTTCAAAAACACTTAAAACACGCTGCTTTGACCATTTTTCAGATACCGATAATCATATGGCACATATGATGGCTCGAAACCAATATAGGTGATGATGAATATAATAAACATAAATAAAACATATAAACGCAGCGGAAACATCACCAACAACGGATCCATATTGCCATATGATCAATCAAATAAAACAAAGATAAGGTTTATACCTTTGTAGCGTGATTCGATAACGAGACACCAACGACCACCACGAATGGAATCAAGAAACCAAAAGACCAATGATGTTGGTCTTTCCCAATGATTGAAACACACTACACGTCAAGCAATCACCACTTTGATGCTAGTCTAACCTTTTCACAAACACCTTGCAAGAGATTACAATAGAATGAGCAAGGAAGAAGATCAAAACCAAAACACAAACCCTCTCATGTGTGTGTGTTTGGACGTTAAAGAGGGAGGGAGAGAAGAGCACTTAAGACCAAATTGTAACTTATCAATTATCATCAATCATCATCAATTCTCATCAATTAGTATTAATGCTAATTGATGTCAAATCATAAGATACACATTAGGTCCTTCAAAGTCCAAATACTCCACTTAACCCCTTTATGAAACAAAGGTTATACATAATGTAAATACGATAAATACATTATGACAATGGTGTCTAAGTGTATATGTGTGTGACCCCATAGGCTCACATATGACTAGCCATATAATTCTTTATTATGACACGAGCATACTCCAACACCTCTAACCTATAAAACCCCTAACCTACACCAATTCCAGCTCAAATTCAACCCAATTCCAACTCTGCATTACCCATTTTCATGTCCTGCTCAGTTTTTGCCCCCATTTTGACTTTTGTTGACCTTACTCCAAAGTTGCATGAAATTTAAATGTGAGCTTATACAAAGCTATAACAAGCTTATTAGAGCTTGTTTGAGCTTAAAACTAAACTGCTAACAGATTTGACATATGATTTTGAGCATGAGAAATTCAACAATGGACATAAAATATGGAAATTGAACTTAGACTTGAATTGATACTTAAATTAAGTTGCAATACACTTGAACAAAGTACTTTGATACACCGAAACTGAAAACAACAAGCGAGGATCTATTTTAAGCTTAAGAATTACAAAACGACATACATTTTAGAAAAATAAACTAAGTACCCCCTTTGTTGCATCCTCTTGGCTTCTTTTATAATCCAAAACTCTTTTCTCACTACTCTGATCACATCCCAGTTGTTTCCTGGCCATTGGATTGCTTTGGAATCAATCTTGGCCGTTTGATGGTTTTGGCGCCAAAACTGGTCTTGATATCTTGGACAGGGAAGGGGCGCATTTAATGCATTGGGTTGTTAGGTGAGGTGGGGGGAGACAAAGTGTGAAGTAGGGGTGGCTGGAGAGGGGATGGTGGCTGGTTGCAGACAATATTGTCTGGGAAGACAGGGAAATAGGGGGGGGTATTATTATTTTAAACGTTGGGTTTGGTAGTGGATATTGGACCGGGTCATGGATTTGGGCCAAGGGATTTGGTTTGGGCTTGGGATAATAACTAGGTCCGTTTGGTTTGTGGAAATAATAACATAAGGACCAAAAGTGTAAAGTTAGAAATTCCAGGGCCAAACTGTAATTTATGAAGATGTAGTCCAAGGGTTGGTCTTGCCAATCTTTAATAGACCAAGGGCTAATTTTGACACTTTTGAAATTCCAAGGATTAAATATGACCATTTTAAAATCCAAGGACCAAAACTGTAATTTCTCAAATATTTTGGATTTTCACCAAAGGACTAAATATGACAATTTATGATTCCAAAAGGACCTTTGGTGACTTTTCTTTAAAATAAGTGCCTAGGGACCGATTTTGCCATTTTCAAACTCGGGGACCGAAATCGCCAATTATGCAAACTTTGCTCGTTTTTCATCCGATTTTAAACATTTTGCATCCGAAACATATAAAATGCACTTTTGTGATATTTTCAAGATTGATGCATTTCGAGCATTTTAAACGTTTTGCGCCTCGTAATTAACTAAAAATGATGAGTATTTACACACTCATCGAGTGAAATTGACGAATCGTTGAGTTTCGTGATTATGGACTTGAATTGGTTAAACGAATTTGGGATTTGATTACGATTCTACAAAATAAAGAACAAAATGAAAATAAAGCATGTAAAACTAAGAAAACACTAAATAAACTTTGACTAAGCCTAAGAAACAATAAAACAACGCTAAATTACATCCTAGGGTGCTAAAATGCAAAACGCTAAAATCAAGAACACACCGAGCCTAAAACGTAAAACTTTTGCAATTTAAAGGCTACGGGTGTGAAATCAATTTTCCTACGTTCAAAACGACTAAAAATAATTTTAGGAAAAAGCCGGGTATTTTACGACTTTTAAATTATTTATTATGATTTAAAAACTAATTTAATCTAATTTAATTATAAAAAATACTAAACTAATTTGAAAAAATCTGAAAATTTTACTAAAAATACTTTAAACCTAACTGATTTTGAGAAAAATAAAAAACTGTGGTACTGCTTATGTAAATAAGCACTTAAAAAGCCAAATAATCGAATAAGCTAAAAACTGTTTTTGTATATAAAAGACTAATAGTGCAAGAATAATTCTGAAAAAGACCCTAGGGCAGATGGTGAAGAGCGTGTGTGGTGAGCTGGGTGGCCAGAGATCAAATCCCAGCAATGGCGTTTTTTTTCAAACATTTTTTTTTTCAATTTTTTTTTTCTTTTGAAACTTGTAAATAAGATGAAAGTGAGACTTTTTTGTAAAAACACTTTTTACCAAACCTTGGAAATAAGCAGTTGGAGACTGCTTATTCACCTCAGTCCCACACTTGACCAAATAAGCAATATTTTGACAGATTTGAAGTACCAAAAAGCTAGGAATTTTAAAATAAGCTATTGAAACATAACAACTAAAAATACTCTAAATAAGCTGGAACTAGGTTACTCCAATGGGAAAATAAGCAGTTATTGTGGAAATCCTAAGTTAAAATGGAAATAAGCATTAAATGATACTAAGCTAATCTTAAAGGATACAAAGGGTAAATAAGCAACTAACAAGCTAATCATAAGCTATCCTATCCTAAGCTAATCTATATTATCTAAAAGCTTCCTAAATGCCTAAATAAGCTAGATGAAACCTGAAGTAAGCTAAAGATGGGAGATGCACAGGGCTGCTGTTAAGGCTGCCGTGATGCAGTCCAAACAGTCCAATAGGGGCTGTTTTGAGCTTAAAAATAAGCTCTAATAAGCACTATCTAAAAACTATAAAAAATACTATTAGCTAGGTGACCAACTAAATACTATGCATACCAAATTTTAGAATCTAAGGCTAAGTAATAAGCAAATTAAAAATCGAACAGTGAAGCCACTTGGCCATTTAGGCTGCTGAGACAGTAACGAAAATGGGCAATGGACAGTTTTTTTTAGAGCAATTTTAAACTAAGTAAGCTATCCTAGGTGCAAATAAACTAATGCTATGTTGAGTTGGGTAAGTAGAGATGTAAGAAAAGTAGTTTTGACACTTTTATGATGACAAATAAGCTGTGAAAAGAGGTTGCGAACAGCAGCCTGTGCAGAAACTTTTGGACAGAAAACACTTTTTTTTGTTATCAGAAACTTGTGAACTAAGTGATACAAGTTAAAACCACTTTTGCAATCTTACTAACACCTCAAGATACTTTGACTTTGAAAGTCAAAGTGAGTGGAAAAGCAGTTTTAGACTAATAATAAGCTAGTGCCAAACACCCCTTTATGAGGTAAACTGTTATGAAATCTGATTTTTAGAAGCTAAAACCTGGAAAAAAAATTTTTTTTGACATAACTAAACACTAGCTTATACTAACTTATAAAAGAATAGTTTGGTGAAGAACTAAGCTCTTAATTTATAAGAGCTTATAGTGGCTTTTGGACAGAAATACAAAACTGAGAACATAATTTAAACTAAAAATAACTTTTTCATTAAATAAAAACCGAATTACAATACTGAATAAAGACTAGAAAACTAGAAAACTATTTTTAAAACTAAGACCTACTGCCTTTCAAGGCTTACAAAGCTTCTCTTTATACTAAGGTCTTCTTGGTCTTCACATCTTCATAGTGTGCTTCTTTTGAGAGGCAAAACAGCCAAGAGCTCTACTTGTGCTTTCTTCAGCTTAATCCCAGCCGTCCAACAAGTAGGTGTACATGAGAAACAATCCGAGCCATCTGTTGGGGACTTTTATTCTTGGATTGCCACAGTGGCAATGGGGAAGAGGTGTAGTGGGTTTGGGAGTTGGGATTGACTGGGTAATAGATTGGGATTAGGGTTGAGTGTCCTGGGGTTGAGTGATTCTGGGTAAAAGGGTTTTGGTGAGGATGGAGTGTTCCTGGTTTTGGGGATTTTGGGAGTTGGGTATTTCTTTGTTTGTGTGATCATGCGGAAAGAAAAAAAGGAAGAAAGAGTTAACCGTTTAACCACGAACGGGTATTTAGGGTTTGACTTGGATATTGACCGGGTAAAGGTTTTGGGCTATTAAAGGGTGTAAGTATTGGGCCTTGGTAGTTATTATAGATTGACTACCAATTTATCCATTAAGCATTTAGGGACCATAGTTGCCAAACCGAAAATCCAGGACCAATAATGTAAATTCAAATCATATTCCAAGGGTTGGTTTTGCCAATCTTCAATAGACCAAGGGCTGATTTTGCCAAATTTGAAACTTGAGGGACTAAACATGACAATTCGAATCTTGTGGACTAAGGTTGCCATTTCCGATTTCTACTTGCTTTTTGCCTTTCTATGTTTTCAATCCTTTAGTACTGCAAGACATAAAACACACCCTAGGATATTTTTAACATATTTTGAGCGTATTTGGGTGTTTTTAGTCATTTTTGTGGTCTTTGGCGGGTAAAAACGATGAGTGAATAAGCACTCATCAGAGTTTAATCATATTAGTTTGTGACGGTGGAATGGAGTTGAATCATATTAGTTAGTTACTAGCAGATCATTCTCATTAGAATATGTTATTCTTGTGTGTTTATTATATGTACACATCAAGTGTTGGTTATACCTATAGCTTATTTTTCGTTAACTTAAGTTTTTTAACGATATTTATAAGGCTTGGTCGCCCATCGAACGAGCTATACTTTAATACTTTGTTCTTACGTACCACTTTGAAACTTTTTTCTCTCATATTCGATAACCGTTTATTTCTTTTCGTTCTTAATGCATTCAATAAAAAATTTGGTACGTGTATATCTTATTTTCCGTTAACTTATTTTTTCAAAACGATGATTTCGCTATAGCAAATTATGTCAACAATAATTATAGACATGCCCGCCTATTGGGTGGCTTCGACCACTATATATATATATATATATATATATATATATATATATATATATATATATATATATATATATATATATATATATATATGATATATATATATAATTATAATTACATTGATTATATATATATATATATATATATATATATATATATATATATATATATATATATCAATGTAATTATAATTCACTCAATCAATGCAAATACAATATAAAACTTAGTGTTAAAACATGGTAACGATACATTTAAAACAATTTTCAAATATTAGTCATGTTTGTAGTCCTCTCTTCACAACATCCACGGTTTTTATTCTGCTTCAAACTAACATTGACTGCTTTTTCTTTTGCTCTTGCATTCATGAAAGTTTCTCCTTTCGTAAGACCTTTATTACGTAGTACCTTAATATACATATAACCCAAAAAAAAATCATGTGATGTATGTGGCAATCAAAATCAGTAAATCACGTGTGATTTGCACTTTTTTAAACCAAATAGAAAAGCAAAATCACATGTGATTTTACATGGTGCAATAACTACATCTTTTTCTAGATCTGAAATTGAACATGTCTCATCTACAAGATAATTTTTGTCATACATAACGTGATTTTCTTTACCAACAATCGCGTTTTCTTTCAAATTATCGATTCAATAGATTTTTAATATGTATAGATTTAAAAGGACCAATTTTGACCTGTAAATTTGTGTAATTATGATCAGTAATAATGATTTATGGTTAAATCCTCATTTTATTGAAGGTTTGGAGTCCTTTTGATTGTGATTTTCGATATGGTGTGGTTTTTGTGTGTGTGTTTTATATGAACATGCATTACTATTGTTATATTATTATTAATTAGTTTATTCAAGATCTTTATATATATATATATATATATATATATATATATATATATATATATATATATATATATATATATATATATATATATATATATATATATATATATATATATATATATAGTTGTTAAAGTCACCAATGGGCTGACATGACTTGTGATTATTCTTTGAGTGTATTACTTTTCGAATAGTAAGATATATATGTATACGAAGCTATTAGTAGCGTAAACAACATAGTATATGATTTAAACTCGAACGTTATGATTTATAGAACAATTAAAAAATACAAAGTAAATTTACTCATATTACATGCAATTTACTCTGAATAAATATCTACAACGTAATGTGAAAACGACCAATATAATGTCTTTATTTAGTCTGACACGTTCAACATAGTTTAAGCTTAATTTTAAAAAAAGAAAATGATGTAAAAACTATTGAATTTTTACCATTTGATGTAATATATTTGAAAAAGAATTTAAAAGTTAACCGATTAGCTGTTGAGTGCATGACTGGTTACATATAAATGTGACCAGAGAAGAGTTTGTTACATCTATTTGGGATCGTTTTGTTATATAGCAGAGAAACTATCCGAAACACTCTATTTGTTTGTTTTAGAGTGAATAAGCACTTAAATGTAAACCAACTTATTTTCAAAGCACATAAGTGCTTCAAACTAAGCAATCCTAAACTTTTCATGGTCCCGAATGGTAAATGTAAAAGTTTATGCATTTTTGTGCATTTCTTTAAACAGAAACGATCAATATAACCAAGTAGAATTCACGCTGTTATTTAGTGGCATTGAATAACAATTGTGTTATGTTTCTTGATAAAACTTTTTCACACTTATAGGTTCACGTGGATCAAGAAAAAGGCCTCCCCCTTCTAGTAAAAATCCAAGTAGCTTAAATAGAAACACAGGCGGGATTGTCAAGCGGATCAAAGCTACTATAAATCACGGTAACATGGCCTTGTTACAAAGTCTATTCCATTATATATATCATCAACATGTCATTAATAACAGAAATGACTTATATGTTAGGTACAAACACTGATGATCATTTACTCGATAAGATTGCAAAAAGAATACCTCCATCATATCTCCAGCCATCACCGTCAGTTTCACAAAAACTAATATCTCAATCTGAAATCATTGCATGCTCAGAAAACGACAAATCCACATACTCAACATTCAAATCTCCTACTGAACATAGATGTGTACATATTGTAACCATCGCTAATTCGATTCATTGCTAACGATTTCAAAGACAAAAATCACAGAGCGACACGTATCAAAAATAGCTTATCAACGATAAAATTTGAATCGACAGTAAGTAACATGAAACAGCCAGGATAACATTCAATAATGCAAGGCATATACAGATCGTACATATATCAACTAAACTGCTTAAACAAACATTAATCATAGACATCACAACTTGTAACTAATAATCTACACATTAACTATGGAGAACTATTTTTGCTGCATCAAGATTGAATTTTACACTACTTACCACTCTAATCTGCCATTATCGGCTAAAATCTTGAACGATGTCGCATCTAGTTTCTCGCAATAACATAGCGGTGTAAACTATTACTATAAGAAAGTATTAATAAAATAATCGATATGATTGTAAGCAAACTTTGTTCCAGTTGATGCCAATTCCACAAAGGTGGCATATCATGGCTTCCTTTATGGTCATTGGGAAGTAGCTCTATTTGTCTCCTCTTCCATCTTCTACCACTAAAGGTTGCAGGCGATTCATTTCGTAGCTCGCACTAACAAAGTTCAAAACTCAATCACAAAACCAACATTAAAACGAGTAACAATCTCATATCTATATCTATACAAAACTATAATATACACAACATACATTTCGCCTACTTCACCTACTATCACCGAAAATTGCTCAAAACACTAAACCACACACACTATCGTAATCAATCTTGACATCATAACATGCTAGCAATTGATAGTGCAATACATAGTTTCCTTATATTACTATTTTACTATATTAACCTATGCCTTAAAAAGGTCGATTTTCTCAAATCGTTATACTGTGGATCACATGGGGTATTTGCCATTGCATTTTGAAAGTGACTATAATTATATTATTTTTCTTTGTATTTCCATTGTTTTCCTGCGAGTTGTTGTAGATCTATATTTGTTTACCTGAACATCACTATGACAGGACACGAAGGAGGAGCTGATCATGAAAGTTTTGTATAGCCCCGACGCAATGACACATGAGTTGAAGCTGCATCTGATGAAGAGCAAGCTAATTCTGATACGGGTGATTAACTGATGAAATAGATGAAGAAACGGAGGACATAGGCCGGATATATGGGGACTCTGTTATGTTCACTTCGACTTCTGCTCACAATGTTTGTCGGGACTCTACTATCAGTTTGTGATAGTTATATAAAGAAACAACCAATGATACTTTACGGGTTTGATTCTATAGATTCGCCAAAAGATCGGAACCATGGTTACCTAAATAAAAAACAACCAAACATACTTTCACCTTGTTGGGAATTATTATAATATTCAAGTCATAACATCTAACTTCTTACGTGCTTTTTAACCAAATGAAAGTAGCAATTTTTTGTGTTGAGCTTATGACTTGTATAAGACCATTAGCCTAGGGGGGTGTTTATGTTTTCAAGGTCACGAAAATAAAAAAAAACTATCAAAAATGGAAAACGTTAAGACTTTCAAAAGACTTAAAGACTACCCTAGCCTTATTTCCGTATCGTGAAAAGTTTTTCCAAGATTAAATATAATGAATGTAAAAGCATGAATAAATCTTACTAAAGCTTTCGCTGACTTGGACTCGTGAATAAACCAGCCATCTAGGATGTGAGTGGGCTAGCTCATTGATGTCAGAGTCACGACAGAGAATGAAAAGAGGCAACGTGAAATACCAAAACACAACCGTATGGATATGACTACATGAAGTATTTTTATTTTACGTAAACCACAAATTATAATCTATATACACACCGTGTAATACACGGGTTATCTAGATTAACTTTCTTTTAATAAAAGTTAAACAAATGAGATAATGAAGTTCAAATGGTATAGTAAACCGATTGTAGTATCGATTATATAGGTGTCAAACATTTCGGATAACATTAGGAGTAGTTAGAACATAACACAACATGCACTTTGTCCTTGATACCACAACGCCTTTCATAGTACTCGTAGCTTCGCGGCAGAAGATGTACATCGCCGCTCGCAATCAAGAGTAAAGATGCATTAATCGATTAAAATGTAAATTGCACATTCATTTACCCGTTATCGCTGGTTTGAATTCCAAGAATACTCATTAGGCGTGAAGGATAGTGAAAAAGATTAACATTGTTTTGAGTTCTTATCAAGAGCATCCATTGTGTAACCACGACAAAGCGAGTCCTCCGAGTTTAGCAAAGTCAAAAGTTCACTCTTTCAACCTTATTAGTTTCACCACTCGAATCAATTAGTCCATTCCGTATAATCAGATGAGCGAACCATTTTTATGAAAAATGACTTAGGGATGTTTGAATAACCTTCGATTGGCCAAACCAACGTAGATACACTAATAATACTCATGCCGTCCCCGTCACCTACAATGTGCATTAAGAAGAAATAAAACATATTAAGAGCCATAACCTATAGAACCAAGTTTAATAAAAACATAACAAAAGCAAATCTGGTATAATCTTTATGTTGCGGTGTGTCATGGTCATTTAGAAAATATTTGTTTAATAGAGTACTTAGATCAATCGCTAATATATATGAAAGCTTTTAGCAACAAATGGACTAAAAACTCTAATAGAACTAATAGCATCGAAATAAATTCACTTGCATACTATATGCAATGCTTTGAAAGGTTATATACGAAAAGACACACAAGCAAAGATATTTTAGTTGTTCACCAATCCTTGTTCACAACCGATCACATTGTCTCCGCAGTAATTATTGCATCTTCCAAAGATCTTGGCATCAATAAATACATTAAGATCCATTACCAAGAATCAGGAATTCCGTTATATATCGAGATTGAACTTTCTATATAGGAAAAGAAGACTAACATAGCTTATAACCAAAATATCACATAAAAATAGATTAGGTAGTAATTTTGTTTGCCATCCCCGTCGAAAAGAGCCGTAGACCTCGAACTAAATTGAACAATCACAAATCGAATATAATATATCCGCTATTCATATCGCTTCGAAAGTGTTGGTTAAAAAAATCTATGCATATCTGCTTCTTTTTAAACCAATATAATCATTTTCCAATGAAAATGTTGTTTAGTTGATATAACAAAATCATACCATTTCACACAATTCATGTTTATTTTCTTTTTGGGAGAATGAGTCGTTTAGAATAAGCACGTTAAAGTGCTTATTATGACCACAAATAAACTGTAATCAGTGCATGTTAATAACTCCTCAAGCCTCAAAGATTTATGAATACTTGGTCACTTAATTTTCAATGGTCTTCTATTTGTTTCTTACATGAATAGATAAATAAATAATTGAAGAAAATCTTACATGTTCATAAGGCCAGTGAAACCATGACTTCACGCTTCAAGATGATTCCTGTGAACTCCAAAGAACCTTGCTGTGAAACTTACCCGTTAAACATGCATAATTTAGAATTTAGAATTAATGGTGTGAGCTTATCATTAATTAGATAACCTGCTTAACCGAGTACTGACACGAAAATTGTAAGTTTGGTAAATAAAAGAAAACACTTACCGATTCTAACACTTGATCAACAGCTAAGAGGTCCGACATATTCGGCTTAAACATAGTATATAATTGAACCAAACAGAGTCTCGTGATTGACAAAGAGACCATGCTCCTCGTTGTTATATTGAATTACCAAGGAATTTGCAAAAGCCAAAGACAAGATCGCTTTTGAAACTATTGCAAGAACATAGCTTTGCTGATGCACACTATTTAAATATTGTTATTAGTTAGTTTGCCATTCTAAATAGAATAACCACACCGGTTCATAGATTTAATTATCCTCAAATGGTGTCCAATGACATGATACATAATCATGAGACGACATACCGATTAGTACGTATTTGGATCATCATCAAACAAACACCCTCGATAAACCTTGTGTATCCGCTTTACCATAAAACATGCCATCAAAGAAGTTCGTTAACAAAAATCATATAAAACGTACTCTTTTCACCATTAGGGTTTTGAGGAAAAGAGATTTTTTTTCCAGATGTGATAAAGGTGAAACTATATTTATGAAAAGATATGTATAATAAGTTTTAAAAGAGATAATTACTTAATATAAATTTTTTTTTTTTTTGTAGATAATTACATTCCTTTTCAAACTAATCAAAATGGTTGTAGAGATTTATAAATTTGGTTTTCCAGTTATAATCAAAATAACTTGTTGCCTAAGTGGTAAACACAGTTATTTATCCAAATGACCAAGGTTCAATCCTACGCCATTTTTTAAAAACAATTTTCAAAACATTTCATAAAAATCCAATTTTACAAAAAAAATTTATATAAAATCTAATTAAATTAAAAAATTAGTGCTTAAAAAATCCGAAATTTACAAAAAAAAAATTTATATAAAATCTAATTAAATTAAAAAATTAGTGCTTAGGTGGACATATATAAAATCTAATTAAATTAAAAAATTAGTGCTTAAAAATCCAAAATTTACAAAAAAAAAATTATATAAAATCTAATTATATTAAAAATTAGTGCTAAAGTGACATATAACGCTTGGCAGATTGAAAGCAAGATTGGCGCCAGATTGGCGCCAGGATTGAAAAGATTGTGCCAAGATTAACGCCAAACGCCCTCATTATATATAATATAGATATATAACAGAATCGATTTTGGTAACCTCATTAAGTCATGTAGAATCATGGAACTCAATCTAAGCCATCTATTTTTTTTATCAATGGCTAAAAGAGCTTGTGGCATAACTGTAATATATTAGAAGTTGAGGTTTGATTTTTTAAAGGAAGAAAGGGTATTAACGTAATTTCTTTATCCTTGTACTTCCACATTTCACGTATATTACCTTTTCAATATTTGGAGTCAGTTATAGTTTTTACATTTATTCCTCTTCTCCCACAAAAACCTAGCCGCCCCATCTAATCTCTTTTTTTTAAAGGCGCTTTATCTTCTTAATTGGCAATAGCAGAATGATAATGCTTATTAGGTTCCGATGGCCAACCGAAAAGTGGTGCACTTTAGATTTTTCTCGTCAGATTTTTGGTCCTTGGTGGTGGTAGTTAACGAAATTCAGACGGTGGTGGCAGTGGCGGATCTAGGAATTCGGAATACGGTATGCACTATTTTTTGGAGGAGATTAATAAATTTGGTTTTTCGGGTTGAGTTTTCTCGGGTCGGGTTTTCCAGGCATCGGAGTAGGCATGGTTGTTTCATTTACCATATTTACTCACTTACGGAAGCAGTTTCATTTTATTCACGTTATATTCATTCTTCATTTGTTCATTTATGTACTATAACATAAGTACTTGTGTCTTCTAAGTGTGTGTCACATTATTATTATTGTTGTTGTTTTTGGTGTCATGGGTCCGATTGAGAATTATGACTTGAGATTGCGAAACCAATACCTATAATCAAGAGCAAAGAATGTTTGTTACATACGAGGTCGAATAACGATGTTCGGTTTCGGGTTTTGAAGGTGTTTTTGGAAAATGTTAGGACAGTTGTGTTTGAGACTAAACTTTTTGTCTTGTTAATGTACATTGTTTTGTAATTTTGTTGTTTAAGTGTCTGAATCTTGAACCTGCAAACATGAAACATATTGCGGGTCTATGATTTAAGACAAGTGCATGTAAGTAATTGTGTGTGTGTTTTTTTATTTATTTATGTAACTTGAATTTGATTAGTGTTTGGTTTATGTAGCCATGGGTTTTTGCTTTGAGTTTGGTTGCATTGACTCCACTTGCAGAAAGATTAAGTTTTCTAACAGAGTAAGTTTCATACTTACATTCTCATTCATACTTTATTTCTAGATTGTTGTTGAACTAGTATTTGTTTATAATGTCACTAACCTTTGTTTTTGTTTCTGAATTATGTGTTGGTGAATTGGAAATCAAAAGACAAATTGCATTCTTCACAGGGCCAACAGGTAAACTTATGAACTTCTACTAGTTTTTAACTTCAATCTACTTTTGTTTTGATAAGAGGTGATAACAATGTGAAGCAATTATTTAATTAATGCTTACACAAGAGTTGCAACAAACCTTTTTCGGAGTATCCTATGCAAGACTTTCCAAAGGGATTTTAGATCACATAAATTGATATAATATGTTTTAAGCTACATCCTTTAATAAAACAATTTTTTTGCATGCATGTGTATGTTTACACATTTATATGGCTAGTTTTAACCATGAATGGGGTATATATTGAGCTACATCCTTTTTTCCTTTGAAATTCTCTTTACTGAAGTTGGGGTTTCAAAAAAAAAGGTTGATACATACACCATTTTTACCACTTTTTTTTTATGCACACATCACATTTTGTGCATTACACTGTTGTACGGTATGCTATATAGCTTATACAAAATAGTGTATTTATCAAATAACATAGTGTGCATACAGGTATGTTTAACATGTATGTTCTTGGTTTAACATGTTTGTTCTTGGTTTAACAAATATATTTAACATGTAAGTTCTTGGTTTATGGCTAGTAAAGAGTCAATTAAAAGGGTGTGCATATAAGTTTTATGGTTCATATAAAATTTATAAAACATATATGTTTTCTGTATGAATTACAAAACATATATGTTTTGTGATTTGATTATATATGTTTTGCATACACAAAAAAAAAATCTCCTGTTATTTGTGTTTGTTTGTTTAAGTTTGTTCATGTGTGTTATTTTATCTTGAGTTTTATTTTAAAAGTATTTAATCTTGGCTATTATTTTTTCTAAGCGAGACGTTCTTTGAAGGCGTGCACACATACTGGAAGTACATACATGTTCTTGGAAGGCGTGCATGTATGTTTTTGGAAGACATGCACACATGTTCAAAATAATATGATGAGAAACTTCAAACACATATGTTTTGTGCACATATTTCCGTTTACGTTAACTATTGTTAGTGCATAGGCGTAAAGATAGATTATATTCATGTATTTCTTCTTATTATAAATTGTATTTTAATTGTATTTCAATCTATATCGAATTTTGTATTTAACATTATGTTCTTCATCGTTATAAATTTACATGATCTAAAAACACATATGCACCTTTTCATTTGAGAAACATGTATGTCGAAAAAAGTATTCCAAAAACCAAAATAATAAAATTAATTCATACAAACACATATGTTTTAAAACATGCATGTTCGAAAAAGCACAAAAAATGCCAAAAAAAAAAACCGAAAATTGAATGTTTTTAAAAAGTATGATTTATTTATTTAAAAAAAACAAAAATAATATAAAATTGACTTTTACTATTATACCCTTTTGAATTAAATAAAAGGTTTAATAATTCAAAATGCCAAGATGCATTAATATGTTGCACAATATGCATTACTAGGAGTACATAAGAGGTTCGTAGTTCGTGACTTAATGCGTTCTCAAAATAAAGGCTCCCGTATATATATATATATATATATATATATATATATATATATATATATATATATATATATATATATATATATATATATATATATATATATATATATATATATATATATATATATATATATATATATATATATATATATAGTGCGATTCTAGAGAAAAGTGTAATTAGAGAAAAGTGAAAAAAAGTTATAGGGTCTATTTTGAAACATCTCAAACTTCGTGGGTAAGTTTTGAAAACCACCCCACCCCCACCCCCCGAAAAAAAAAAAAAAAAAAATCCAAAAAAAATTTTTTGGCAAATTTTTTTCCCAACAAAATTTATAACCGTGATGCACCTTTTTTTGGGTGCATCTCGTATAAAAATTGGCATCATAGTTATAACTACTTTTTAACCGTGATTCACCAAAATAAAAAGGTGCATCGATCGCATATGTTATTAATTTATTCCGTAAAAGTTTTGAATTGGAACCTTCAACCTTTGTGTATAAAAGAGAGATTTTCAAATGATTCAACACGCTTATTTTATTAATCACATGGTTAATATACAATGAAATCAATTATCCTAACATGTTTCGTAGTTATTTTGTTTTACTTTTCATCAATTCACGATGGTTAATATGCATTGGCGTTATCCCAATGACAAAGCATGTTATAACAAAGAGATGCGGCACTACCATGGCTACCATCCGTCCCCGGTTGTACAACTAATGCCCCTTATAGTAGTATAGTACACTAAGTTATTGCAATGTTATAGAGCATATTAGGTAATGATCATCAGGTGCATCTCTGTTATAAAAATTGGTGCATCATAGTTATAACTATTTTTTTAACTGTGATTCACCAATATAAAAGGTGCATCAATCGCATATAATTAACTTATTACGTAAAACTTTGAATTAGAACCCTCAACCTTTGTGTATAAAAAGAGAGATTTTAACCGATTCAACACGCTTTATTTTATTAATCACATGGTTAATATACAATGAAATCGCTTATCCTAACATGTTTCGTAGTCATTTTATTAATCACATGGTTAACATACTTTTCATCAATTCACGATTGTTAATATGCACTTGCTTATCCCAATGACAAAGCATGCGGCGCTACCATGGCTACCATAGATCCGTCTCGGTTGTACAACTAATGCCCTTAAAAAGCATAGTATACTAAGTTATTGCAATGTTATCAAGCATATTAGGTAACATTAGTTGGGTGCATCTCTGCTATAAAATCTGCATCATAGTTATAACTAATTTTATAATCATGATGCACCAAAATAAAAAGGTGCATCACAGCTTATAAAATTTTGGCCCAAAAAAAAAAAAAAAATTGGCCCCTAAAAAAAAAATTTATGGGAAAAAAAAAAAATTTAAAGGGGGTCATGGGGGTAGGTGCGAATTTACAAAACTTCCTTAAAGAATGAAGGAAAATACAATTAGGTCCCCGTAGTTTGGTGTGAAAAAATAGTAGGGAAGAGGGGTGATCCAATGGTTGAGATTATTTTTCTCACTTTTCTCGAGATCAACTTTTAAATGATCCAAGCTTCTCTCTCTCTCTCTCTATATATATATATATATATATATATATATATATATATATATATATATATATATATATATATATATATATATATATATATATATATATATATATAGTCCTGTTCTAGAGAAAGTATAATTAGTTAGAAAAGTGAGAAAAATAGTTTTAGGGTAAATTATGAAAACACTTGAAAGTTTAGGGTGAAAAAGTAAAAACAAAGAAAAAGAAAAGAAAGTACGGTCTTTAATATCGATACAAACATAGTATTCAAACACACACACACACACGATTCAAACACACACACACTCACCGTTACCACCACCGCCACCTCTCAGAATCGCCACACCACCACCATCACCGCCAGAATCACACACCACCACCGCCTCCTCCGTAATCACACACCATCACCGCCGCCACAAATCGTCACACCACTACCGCCGCCAGAACCATCACACCACCACCGGTCACAAAACACATACTCCGATCGGAAAGCACACATACTCCAATCGAAAACACATACTCCGATCAAGAAACCCTAATTTGATTTTGATATTCAAAAGAATGACAAAAAAATGAAGTTTAGGAATCTTAAGTGAACCAACTCCGATCATCATAAAAATAACAGCAGTAAGTGTTTACAACCTCTTTATTTTTTATGTTATTTTAGTGCATCTTTGTGTGAATTATAAAAATAATCATGTTATTGTTGAATGAAATGACATATTAAAGCATTTGTATGTATAAAGTTACAATTTAGTGCATCTCTCATAATAATATGTTACAACATTTTTTTGTCTCGAATAAGTAAGTGCATCACGATTCATGTTATTGCATCTGTTAGTATGATTAGAGAAACATGTCATAAGTTAGGGATTCTATTTGTTTGATTAGTGCATCTAAAGTAAGCGCTAGCGATCTGTTAGTATGATTAGAGAATCATGTGATATGTTAGAGAATCAATTTGTTTGATTAGCGATCTAATATAAGCGCTAGCGATTTGCTAGTATGATTGTGGCATTACACAACTTGTTACAAGATTTGTTTGCATAATTAGTGATTAAAAAATGAGTTACGTAAATCTCTTTTATGATTAGAGTATAAGGCTAAGTTAGGGCATCATCTTGTTTTCTTAGTGCATCAAAAAAAATACGACATATGTTAGTATGATAAGTGCATCGTGAATACTTGTGCATCTGCTTGAATGTTTAGTGCATTGATGAACACATTAAGGCATCGCTTTTATGTTTAGTGCATCATTTGTCATAGTAGGGCATCCATTTTATGTTTAGTGCATCGTTGGAACTAAACATACAACGATGCATCTGGTTGTATGTTTAGTGCATCGATGAACATATTCATGAATCAATGATTATGATTAGTGTAGTGCGTTGTTAGACATATTGAAGCATCAATGTGTATGTTTAGTGTATCGTTGGAACTACTTAGGAATCTGGTGGTATGTTTAATGCATCGTTGGAACTACTTGTGCATCTATTTATATGTTTTGTGCGTTTAGTGCATCGATGAACACATTAGGGCATCAGTTGGTGTGATTAGTGCATCGAAAGGTAGATATTAGGGCATCTATGGGTGTGATTAGTGCATCAAAAAGGTAGATATTAGGGCACCTATGACCAAAATGGATTCCAATCTCACTAGGTAAACATCTTCAAGTAAAAGGGTTTGGAAATGGTTACAAGGATACTTGTCAGCAACGTACATTAGTAACAGGAAGACCTTGTATATTTACCCGTTTATATTAGCACCATTTGCTTAAGCAAATCGGCGCTTAGTGTTCTATAGGTAATGAAATAGGCGCATAATTGTGTGTCTCGATTTTTATAGGTTTAAATAGGGCTTTTGATCCGCACTTCAATTTTTAAGTTTTATGCATTACCTTGTTCATATCGTTCTGTCCAACAAACAAAATGATAGCTTTTAGCTGCTAAGCTCATATGCATGTAGAATTGTGGATACAATGTAGTAGATAATTTAACTCTCTAGATAGGAATGCGATTATGCATGATTTTCTTGTAGGAATTTAAATGTGTTTTATATGATTAAACGTGGCTATAAACGAGTCAAGGGTTAAGGTTATTTTTATTAAGCTATACTGTGTGGAAAGTAATGTAACGTTGCTTGTGATGATTTGTTAGTCACTGGATATATCTTTCACATTGACGGTACAGGTGCTGCATAAGGCTAGAGCAAATAACTCTAGGAAATTCAGATCCTGTACAAGCATAAACTATGTTAATCGATTACATGTCATTGATAACTTTGGTAGTATATTATTAAGGGGTCCAAATCTAAATGTTCTGTTTAGCTAAAAGGGTATGCCTGTTGATTTTATTGGCTTTATGTTCAGTTTATTTTCTTCATTTTTTCTTACAGACGCTTGTTTTTAACTTTTTTTTATTTCTTGCAGAATCAGCTTTTTTGCTACAATCGAGCCATCCATCATCAAAACTTGTAATGGGGGATGCAGAGGACACGTTTCAACCCTCTAAAAAAAGAGCTATCGGGAAGGAGTTATCATGAGATAACCCGGGTCTTGATGATCAAGAAGAGGTTCCAAGACAAGAAACCAGCACATTTAAAAGGACAAGTGAGGAAGTAATAGCAAACATAAGAATTGTGCAAGTCAAAAGCAGTTAACCATATTCAAACCCCATCTAATCCTTTTGCAGCGATTCGTTTGGTACCTCCTACATATTCCACTTCCGCTCCTGCACCTTTTACGAATGTACAAGAAACCAAGAAAACCGCTTCTGAAAAGGACGAATCACCAAGTACCATAAATAAGAAAAATGATAAGGACGAAGATGAGGATATTGAACAACCAGAAAACAAGGTTGGTGAAACCGAGTCTGCGGAAACTTCAGATGAGGTAAGAAAAGTTACCAACTGATTCCGTAGTCGAGAAAGAGAAAGATGGAAACAAGGACTCCTCAGAGGGAAATGACGAAAGCAAAACTGCATTTGCATGCCTTAACTCATTTCAACAGCTTTCTAGTAGCCAGTAATGTATTTACGGGACTTGTCGGGACGTGATTTTCTAGTTCAACTTTTGGTTTGGTTCATTCCCAAAACGAACAACCCACCTACTTTCCTTCTTTCGCTTTTGGTACCAACGGAACGATCAAGATTCATCTTCCCAACATGAAGTCGATAAAGATGGACAAAAGCAATGTTGCAAAATCGGTCAACTCGCCGATTAATCACCGATGTCGTTAATCGGCGAGTACCTTGTCGATTTTTGAAAATCGGTCAAAAATCGGCCTAGGAAAAAATCGACACTAAGCGGTCAAAAATCGGCTAAATCGGCCGATTAATCGGTGAATCGATCGAAATCACCGAGTCGGTAAAATCACCGAATCGGTAAAAATCGGCGAATTGGGCAAATCGGTCATTTTAAAAAATAATAATTTAGGCATTCTACTTAGTTTGGGATCGATATTTCACTTATAACGCACAATGGGCATCATAATCAGAATTGGAGCCTTTTATTGAGGTTTGGGACATAACAGGCTTGGAATCAGTTAAGATTTTTAGTTTGGTCTCCAGAAATACCAAAAAATTGCAGGAAATGCCAATCCGATTAATCACCGATTAATCCCGACTTGACCGATTACTCGCTACAGGGTGGTCGACCGCCCGACTACCGATTCAGGATTTTTGCAACATTGCAAAAAGAGATCACATTTGCGTGCTTAAACTGTACAAGTGACCAGAAAGATGGTCTCTCGACGTTTGCTTTGAAGTTCAGAGATGCATTAGTTGTTGACGAGTTTCAATCTGCTGTCATGTCACATAAAAGGCAACATCTTCACACCATCATTAAAGACACCCGAAAATTCTCCTAAAGCATCGGATGAGTAGCCTCACACTCAGGTTGCAAAAGTTAAAAGAATCATATTTAATATTGAGTCTTGTAGTCCCCCATTGTAATAGAGTCTTAATGTAAAAGCGATTATATCATATTCATTTGTTGTTATTTGGACACACATCTGACACTACAAATGTTATGTATAGTTTTTGTCTAGGATTTTGGCTGAGATCGAGTTTTTAATATTAATGAATAGTTGATGACAATTGTACGTGATGATAAAAATTGACATATTTGATATGATATGATAACAAAACAAAATCATTTCTAATGGTTACAGAAAAAGAAAGAGAATGGGGAGATGAAAATATGAAAAAGTTACAAAATGACCCTGAAAAATAAAAGAAGTGACAAACAAGCCCCATGAGTTAGGTTGGAAAAAAATGAGGGGAAGAGGGGGTGATCTAACGGTTGAGATCACTTCTCTCACTTTTCTCTTGAGATCAACTTTTAAATGATCCAATCTATATATATATATATATATATATATATAGAATCTAGATAAAATAAGATCATACTTAAAGTTGTTAAAATGAGATCGAACTAAAATTTGACAAGAGATACTCTCCTTACAATAAAAATAATTTTTTATTTACTACAACTAAAATTGTTAAAGTTTCGATAGATTTCTTTTTAAAATTTACGAAACCTAGGTGATACACTTTGATTAGTAGTTTAATGTGTATCGTGTTTTGTATGTGTATCGTGTTTTGGAATATTTATTAGTGTAATATGTATCGATGTATCACTAATCCAAACTCATGTATCATTTGGTTATTAGTTGCTAAAATGTTAATTTGTATTAAAATATTATTTTTTTGTGTATGATTGCTAAAATTATTATTTATAAATGTTTCAAAGGTTTTTTAGATTTGATCTTATTTTTACGACTTTAAGCTTGATCTCACATTAACCCCCCCTATATATATATATATATATATATATATATATATATATATATATATATATATATATATATATATATATATATATGTTAGGTTCCCATATTTGTAACACAAGCCTCAATATGAAAGAAAGAAAGATAAGATGATCGGATGAACAAACACACAAACACGTATGAAATGTAGAAGAATTATGCGAAAGTAAATGTGTAATTGAACAACCAACCCTCAAGTGAGGGTTTACAAGGATTATTTATAGGGCAAGGAGCTAGGGCAACACTACTAGCATCCTTCCCTTATTATAGGCTTGGGCCAAGGCTCATGGGCTTTCTACATAAGCCTTGGCATGATAACTAACATAAAAGCCATAATTAAGCTAACTATTACATATTAATTACTAACACTTGAATTCTAGTTTAGGAGTGATTCCAACAATCTCCCCCTAAGTGTTAGTGATTGATGATATAAACGTTGAAGGTGCTGATGTAATAGTAGCTTTGACGCCTTCTGACATTTTTCTTTCTTGTGAGAAGAAGTGCCTTGATTCGAACAATCTCCCCAATGTAGAGAAATTGTTTCCTTTGAAGTATTCTTCTTTGACGTCATCATTATCTTTGTTCTTTGATCTTTGTTCTTTGTGATGGTAGTGATAGTATGTTGTGGTTGTCTGCATCAGGTCCGCTTCGTTGCTCCAGTGTCTCCATGTCTTTCTCCAACATGCTTACACGCTCTTTAACATTGGATTTCATTACTGGAGTAGTTCTCTTAGTCTTTAAACTTTGTAGATTCTTTGACTTGACGAAGAATCATTCTGACTTTGTGTTGCCTTTTTGAGAGAACTTCGATTAGTGTTGTTGTAGGTATGAGCATGAGGAGAATTTGCACGATCTTTTCCACCCGCAAGCATCCATAAGAAGAAAACATGAAACATGGGTTAGAAATAATCCAGCGCTTACAAGTTTGAACTTCAAGAGTGTTAACAGCATAGTGTGGAAACACAACTCTAATTCTCACAAAGGTCGCCTCGAACCGGAGTTCCACAAGTGAGATAACGCGATGTACCGGTACACCTACAGCCGGATGAGTCGTTGAGGTACAATCAAGCATCACCTCACGATCGAGACCGCTTGAGACACACTAAACGTAATCCACGGGAGTTACCGAAGTGACTGCCGTGGAGTGTTTGATGTTGACCCCGCGGAGTTTCCATTTAATCACCGAGGATCACATATGAACCTCTCATAAATGTTATCGACAGATTGCTAAGATCTGTGAAGGACTCGATAATGTATCACTTGCGTCCTTATTGTTGAACGATAAGTGATAAAATGTCAAGAGTACCTAAGAGATCTTTCGATGAATCTCGTGGCTCTAGACTCAATTAGTGTGCTTTGGTTTTACTGAGCGGAGACTATGGAGAGGGTCTCCTTGCTTCAATACCAGCAATCTCTAAGAGAAAGCCGATAGTTTATGTAGGGTTCCCCGTGAGAATGAAACAAGCTCCTGTTGAGAGAAACTTGAGTGGCTAAGAAGGTTTAGTGCATGCGTCACTGGGTCCATGAAGACTTTAATCTTCAATACCGGTGTCATCAAGTGACAATCAGTAGCATATGAATTGAACCCGGTGTCTGCCTTAAGTTGAATAATCTGGAGGGCTATTTATTTTCACCATTTTCTTTACTTTTCTTTTAATTTTTCAACTCCTTCTTTCTCCAATTCTCTTTTTCTCCTTTTTATAATCATACCTAAGGACTTCTAATTCTAACTATTGGTGGTGTCCTTGGGTAGATCCCTCCGGCTCTGGCGGATCATAGGACGGTTATTCCTAACCTTAGTCACCTTATAACACCATGACTAACCTATGTTGCCATAAAACCATTTTCATGAAAATCTCTCAAAGTGGTTATGAGTAAAAGCATTTAATACCACTGTTGAGATTTGAAATTTTTCAGAAATACTCTCCCTCCACACGTGCTTAAGTGTTTTTACAGAAAGCTGCACGGTGAGAGAAGAGCGCGCACTTTTGAATTGATCAACTCAAGATAGACAATCCCGCGCGAGACATGGTTACATTGCATAGTTAAAGAGTTACATTGTCAGCTTTTAGGTGACAACTAGCTCTAATAACTACCTTGAAGGTGTGGACAAGCCTCGAAAGGTTGAAAACCCATCAAAGTTCATGTCTACCAAGAGTTTCTCGAATGGTACATTCTACTCGGACAAGTCCTTTGCGAGACACGTTTACATCACTAGCGAACTAGCTTGAAATTATTACCTGTCCCAGACAAGTCTTTTCGAGTTACTAACATTTAAGATCTCGTCAATTCATTGGTTAAGTCTGTAGCACAAAGATTCATTTGCAATTACACAACATATTTCTTATCACATAATTTTTCTCCCCCTCAAAATGGCATATAAATGTTATTTTTGACGAAATTTTGATATCGAATATGTCCATTTTGAGTTTTTCGGGAAGATTACCATGAAGAACAATTTGTGAACAAAGGTTTTAACCAAATACTCCCCCTCAACAAGTGATATTAACTTTTGAGGTTTTGAAAATCATAAGGAAGTACTTGTTCTTTTGAGCAAACTTTGAAAATGAAAGTTTTGATAGTTTTACTCAAAAGTAAGAAGCTCGCTCCTTTTATAAGGATTGTGGCACCAAGCGCACTACGTGGTCCTTTCATTACAAGTACGGGTTGTACATCGTTATGTGTGCACAAGCCATTGTCATTAAAAATCACACATCCAAATAAATATTGAAATGAAACAACTCAAGGTGTACCAGAGATTCGGTAGTCCAAAGAATAACTCCGTGAATGCGAACTGGGCATTGATAGCTGTGATAGAAATCTGGGACGACCACCTACGAAGCTCTCCAAAGTTCTAAACCGTCCTTCAGACAACCTTTCATCAATGCGAGTGATGATTTTATTCACATCCCGTCTCTCTTCGAATTCCATCGCTTTGGTGTCCCAATGCCTTGTTGTATCTCCTTCAACCTATAAGCTAAGACGCCCCGACTTTCTTCATGTGTGATCTCCAAACTTATGAAGCTCTTTACACGCCATCAGCGCTTGCGGTGTAGTTCACTACGGTAGACTACGCCAAATGGTTTGGTCAATGAGAGTGTATGTTGATTTCGTGACGGTCTAGCCGAGGTCCGTGAGGTTGACACGTGTCTCGATACGATTCCACGGCAAGTTGCAAGTCTTCTACACGCTCGTGGATCACTATGCTTCGATGAAGATGAGCAAGGACTTGATGTATTCACGTTGGATTTTTGTCGAGAATTGTCTCATTCTTCCCTGTACCTTGGCAAGATACAGATCTTCAATGTCGTTGAGAGACAAATTCTGAAAGTCCGCTTCATAAAAAGCATAGTCCTCTTCGTCTTGTCTTTTGACCAAGATTTTCTTGAGAAATGTGTAGTCCCATTTAGACGAGAGAGTTACATGCTTAACAGCAACGATCCCTTTATCACTATGCACTTCATGTGTAGACTTTTGAACCTGGCAGCTTTTGTAGAAGATTCTTCGGCGTTCAGGCCAATGGTGAATCCCATACATCGCATCAAGGTCATATTTTTCCACGTTGTTGGCAAACATGTGAGTAGCCTTTTCTTCGATGGCTATGCAGTTGGAGTATATGGCTGCCGGGAATGGAAGTGTTAGTGATGTAGCGAATTTCTTTGACACATCGCTACCATGTAGAAGAAATTCCAGGTCTTTGTTGAAGAAGTAGCGAAATAGAATTTTAGGTTGATCTGGTTGGCCAATTATAGGTAGAGGTCTAGTCTAGTCTGTGTAGTATGGAGCCTTGTCTTTTCTGGTGAAGTCAATGTTCGCTTTAGGGTTGAGCCAATCGATGTTGTTACACATGGCTCGTGCTATGTTTTCAAGATGATATTCAACTTCAATAGCACTTTCCGAGCTGTCTTTGAGCAGTTGAAAAGCTTCATTCTTGATGCGTTTTAACTCTGACTTGGTCATCTTCTTCACCCGAAACTTTTCTTGAAGTTATTTAGCATGCTCCAATGTTCGACTTTCTACCATATCGTGACCTTCAGGTAGGGAGGAGTAGCATCAACAAGTGTAGAAAACCAACATATTCGGTGTCATCTTCGTCTAGCCATGATACGACATCATCCTTAGGCGCCTTCTTCTTCTTCTTTGGCCTAGATGAGGATGCTGGTTTCTTTGCTGAAGCGGGAGAGGTGGGTTGTTGTTGGGGCTCAGGGACTTCCTCATCGTCACCACCAGTGTATTCGAAATGATCACCAGTTTTCTCTGTGGATGGCGGTAACTCAGAGTCCTGAGGTTTATCAGCAGAAGAGCGTGGAGGGGATCGTCTTTGTGTCGGAGTCCTTTGGGGTGGTGGTGGCATAGAGGAGGGTTCAATAGACTTCTTTGGACGTTTATGCTCCTTATCCTTATCCTTATCCTTATCCTTATCGTCATCGTCTCTTGGACGCTTAGGCCTTTCAGCTTCTACTCTGCATGCAATTTTGAGTTGGTATTCCAGCAATGCTTCAAACAGTTTATCTTCGTCAGAAGTAAATGTTGCAGATCATTTTGACATTTGCGTTACGAGCCTGGAAACCAATTCAGCATCAGAGAACACTATAGGATCAGATGGGTTGATTGTTACGGTTAGAGGTGTTGATCTTATAGTTTTCTTGGCCAATTGCATGAGATTTGGATAGAGTTGTCTGTTGAACATCTCTCTTGTCACGCCAGGAACAATATCGAGAAGGAATTTGTGAGTATATCCCTTAATCATCTCGTTCATTTCCCCTTGGACATCACGTTGCATGAACTTCTGGATATACTCCCTTTCACTTGACATCTTATCTATCTCGTCATGTAGAAGATTGACACTATCAGCGAGCTGATTCAGCTTTTTGCTGAGCATGTCTTTCTTCCTAACTTGCTTGACAGCTTTTACAATCTTTGTTTTAGCCCGGGATATCCAAGAGTCAGTTGGTTTCTTCACTGACTTAGATGTGGATCTGGTTATGCCTTTGGATGGTGGAGGTGAAGAGTGAGAGGACGAGTCTGATGATGAGGAGACATGAGGAGATTCAGGGTCCTTAGGAGGTTCAGAAGTTTCTTCCTTGGAGCTAGTTGGATTGTCTAGAAGAAAATTATCATAATCAATATCTTCATCATTTCCAGACTTAGCCGCTTCATCAGCCTTAGCATCTTCACCAGGAGTTTTCTCAGTCTTTTCCATATCTGGTTTCTCAAAGTCGTAGTTGATAGAGTCCTCAATCTGCCTTTGTTGTTGTTCGTGAGTGGTGGTACCAGTTCCCTTATCGGGTTGATTAACCGCATCAGAAACTGGTGTAGATTAGGCACCACCACTTGACCCTCCGGGGCCACGAGTTTGTTGCAGTTTGAAATCTTTGGCAAGATGTTTGAGTCTGAGGTTCTTCAACTTCTTTTGATAGTCTCTTTCTTCGTCTAGTGGTTCTTCTTCCGAGCTTTCCTTTTCTTGCTCAAGCACCGGAGTTTTCCCTTTACCTTTATCTCGCTTTTGACCGGGAGGTTTTGCTACTGTTTGAGTGTCATCGATTGGAGTTTCAGAGTAGATGACCTCTTCGTCTGATTCAGTATCCTCAGAGCTTTCATCCATTAGCTTTTGCTTTAGTTCAGGCTTGGGAATAGGGATAGCCTCCTTTAGTGAAACTTTCCTTTTACGGGATGAACTCCTCTTCGGATACCTTCTAGTACTCTCAGTGCTCGTGATACTTCCTGCACTGCCTCTCCTGGTTTTCCTAGTAGGTGTACCAGAAGATTTTTCATCCATGAAACCTACTTTGCCAGCTTCAACTGCTGCCAGATATCGTTTATACGAATAAAGTTCCTTGATAGCATCAGTAAGAAGATGATCTGGCAACACTGCACCTTGTTTCTTCGTTGTAGAGTCCTTAAATTTGACAGTGAGTGTGGGCTCATACAACACGGAGTGTTGTTTGGGGTTATCGAGTCTCGAGGGAATATCAGGATTATACCATAGAGCTCTTTGAATCAACAGTTTGGTATATCTGATATACGGGATTTTGGTGCCAAGCTTTTTAAGAAAAGTCATCATATCGTCCCATATCAGAGCTTCAACTTCTATGTCTTTCTTGTTGACCAAAGCCCAAAATATTTGTAGTTCCATGAGCTTGGGATGCTCATGACCACTATCACGTCCAGGAACAGATTTAGCAATCATAATGTAGAGGGTTCTCCATGGCTGGGGAATGTTCTTGAGGTCCACAGATGAGTGCTTTGTGATCACCCCGGTAGCTTCATCATAGCCGATGTCGACCATGAACTAGAGAACGACCTCTTCAGTTGGAGTGGCATTGTATTCAGTAGGTTCGATGACAGGAATGAGAAGAATAGCCCTCAAATCTGCTAGTGTGATGATGACTTGTTTGTTGTTAAGCGTCACCGTCACAACATTTTGACCTTTGACCTTTTGCATTGTATGCCAAAACTGGTGAATGTAGATCTCCGGTACAGTAGTAGAGTTAGTGAGCATGTTCTGATAGGGGTGAGTCTTCAGAATATCCACTGCAATCTGACAAGAAGACTCAGAACAATAGAAGTTATCAAAATCAACTTTGAGATTGTGCTTTTCGATCTTCATTGGGTAACCATGAGGAAGATATCTTCAATGGTGAGAACATTTGGTGCTTCCACATTTTGCATTTGAGCGTCCATGTCATGATCTGAAAGATATTTAGCCAAAAGAACCAACATATCGAAAGACATTACGTTAGTCAACAGTTGATTTTATTGTCTATTTATTGAATGTGATATGTCGATTATTGTTACGAGTCCAATGTCACTTGTTAGTCCAATAGTCCAAAGACGTCATGATAAGTTTCGTGAGTTGATTAACTTTAAGTTTTAAAGTCCAAGTTTTCACTTATTTTTCACAACTTATTAAACATTTAAGCTTATTAGTGACATTTTGGTTTCGTGGCGTTATGATTTATTTATTTACAAGTTTGCACGCGTAACAATTCATAATTTAGGTTAAAACTAGGCTTAGGCGTAGGTTTTGCAAGCTTATGCGTAAACAGGAGTGGTTATACGCGTAAGCATAAGCTTATGCGTAGGATCTTGACTTACGCGTAAGAAATATTACGCGTAGGAAAAGAGAGCCTTAGGCGTAAAGCTTACGCGTAAGCGTATATGGAACTTTACGCGTAAGGCTTACTCGTAAGAGTGAACCTTATGCGTAGAGGTTACTATTTACGCATATCCTTCACAGGATACGCGTAGTCCCCATTGTAGAACCTTACGCGTAAAGGTTACGTGTAAGATTTCTCTTACGCATAACATTCTACGCATAAGGTGATCCTTATGCGAAGATGTTCAAGTAACATTGATTCTGAATTTTTCACATGTAGAAACCTGAAATAAATTCATCATATCACCAATATTAACACATACATTCATTTATTTTCAGTTTTAATCATGAATACTCAATTAAAACAGTTACGCGTAAAGAAACTTATGCGTAAAACTTAAACCCTAATAATTCAAGAATTACGACTAAGAATTCTAGCCATAGGATTGTCACCAAACTTTTTCGGGATATATTAGAAGCCTAATGAGTTGTTTTATCCAAGTTGTAACATCAAAAACTAGGCGGATCAAAATACCCAAATGCTAAGAACATAAACCCTAAATTTCGGTTTAACATAATTGGTGTTTCGGGTAAGTTCTAAGCTCGGATAAGATCAATTTAACATGTAAACAACATAACACAACTATCTTTTTAACTAGAAACATTCACATTTGAAAACACCTAATTCACGCATAAAACCCTAACTTTTAAAAATCAATAATTTGTGTTTCTGGGTGAGTTTTGATGATAGAAATGGTATCATTGTGATTAGAAAAACGTTTTGACACTACCATTTTAACCAATAACACTCAATCATGATTATGTTTTCATATGCTTATGCGTAGAACACAAAATCACTCCTAGATTAATTTCTAGCCGTTTGATTTCAAAACGACTCAAAACCATTGCTTATAATCATGTTAAAGACGTAACAACACTTACAAAATGATGATCAAAAACACGGATTTTCAGGTTGAATGATACGCGTAGATTTTGGGTAGTTGAGAAATAAATGTGGTGGAGTTAATGTAATTTGAAAAGTTTTATTAAAAATACTTTGATCATTTGACACTTTTAGTCCTTCCACCTTAAACATTTACATCCAACGCCCATAACTTTCATTTTGGTTACCAAACGAGAGATATTTGGAAAGAAACTTGACGACACTCCCCCTTTACTTAAGAAATAATAAAATTTTATAAATTTTAGTCTGAGGAGTGTCAGTAAACCAGAAATGTGACCACCATTATTTAAAGAAACAACCGGGATGAGGTAACATGCAAGTACAAGGTTTTATGAAACCGAAAAATATTTGCTTTCTCCCCCTCAACACTTGACCGAAAAAATACTGAATTTTGAAAGATAAAAGTATTGACGGAAGATTTATACTTGCCATGTTAAAAGAAATAAAGATAGAAGAATATTTTGTTGTTTTATCGATTTTATAATTTTGTATTTTGTTTTGAAAATATTTACAAAGGAGGTTTTGGTGTTTGTTGGTTTTAAGAATGTTTTAAAAGTTCATCCAGTTCCTCCGAGTCAAACACCGCATACCAATCCAAAGGACCAACTCATTAAACCTAGCAGAGCTAAGGCTTTGGTGAGGAGATCGCCATTGGTATTAGTACCACAAAGTATAATTCAACAAGACTGCTCCACGTGCTCCTTGATGAAATGATATTGAAGATCGATGTGCTTTGATTTGAATGTTGAACGAGTTGCACGAGATCGCAATAGCACTCGATTGTCACGGTACATCGGGATTACATCAAATACATAACCATAGTCTTTGAGTTGTGTTCTCATCCAAATGACTTGAGCACAACATGCCGACATGGCTACGTATTACGCTTTGGTTGAGGACAATGATGTACAATCCGCTTCTTCGATTGCCATGACACCGTTTATCACCAAGGAATTGTAATGCTCTCAAGTACTTTTCCGTGAATCTAAGCATCTGCGTGATCGACTTCGAAAAGCTATTAGTTCAAAACCGAATCCTTCGGATACCGATACCCAAGTTAATGGTTCCCTTGATGTATCGGAGGATTCTTTTAGCCTCGGAGAGGTGGTTTCAGTTGGTCTTGACTGATAACGGGAGCAAAGATATACGGCAAAAACAACATCAGGCCTACTAGATGTTAGATACATGAGAGGCCCAATGATACTACGGTATTTGGTAGGGTCCACCAATTTTCCATGTAAATCAGCGTCTAGTTTCTTGGTATGTGCCATTGGTGTGGCATAGGTGTCACAGTTTTGAATTCCAAATTTGTTTAAAAGTTCAAGGGCATATTTGGATTGACTCAAGAAAATACCACGGGGTGATTGATGAACTTGCATTCCGAGAAACAATGTGAGTTCACCCATCATTGACATTTCAAAATGTTTTGTCATTAGTTTTGCAAAAGCATTTGAGAATTTTAAATGTGTTGACCCAAAAATGATGTCATCCACATAGATTTGAACGATTAAGATGTGAGCCCCGTGATATTGTATGAAAAGTGTAGGGTCGACCGAACCTTTGGTGAAATTATTGGCAATGAGGAAGGATGATAACTTATCGTACCACGCCCGAGGAGCTTGTTTGAGTCCGTAGAGAGCTTTGTTCAGTTTGTAGACATGGTTCGGGAACTCGGGATCAACGAATCCTTCAGGTGGTGACATAAACCGTTTCTTCGGTTTCCCATTCGAAAAGCGCTTTGACGTCCATCGAAAGACCGTGATGTTCATGTGTGCCGCGAACGCTAGAAATATCCGAACGACCTCAAGGCGAGCAACCGGGTGAATGATTCTTCAAAGTCAAACCGTCTTCTTGTCTATAACCCTTAGCCACCGGGCGTGACTTATTTACGATTACGTTCCTTGACATCAATTTGTTTTTCCAAATCCATTTGAGACCAATGACGTAGACCCTGTTGGTCTTTCAACCGTTCCCATACTTCAAGACGTTTAAACCGATTGAGTTCTTCCCGCATGGATTCAATCCGCTTGTCTTTGGTCATTGCGTCTTTAACGTTTTAGGTTGATTGGCGGGCGGTGAGTGCATAAATGCAATGTTCACCATATGTGTGAAGACGTTGTCTCGTTACGACTGGTTGATTCGGGTTACCAATAATATTCTCAAGAGGATGGTCTTTTGTCCAACGATGAGTGGAAGGTTGATGTTGATATACATTATGCAGATTGGGTGGATTCAAATGGCTTGTAGATGATTCCGCAACATCAGGTGCAGCAGTTTCATTGGTAAACGGGTTAAAGAACGATTTGGATCAAAATCTCGGTGGGGTACTTCATTGTTCGAACATCATCACCGGTTCGTCGTTGGAAGAAGTTTGTTCAACTATTGTTGTAGAGTCAATCGGTGGTGCTTCTTCAACAGTAGTTGTTGTAGCAGTGTATCGGTATTGGAATATGATCGGGTTGAGCGGTGAAACATTGGATACACACGAGCACGTTCATCAATATCATCACTAAACATAGGAGCAAATAGCTTTTCCATTTGTTAACGAGTAACACGGGGCTTGGTTCGGTGATGATGGGGTTAGAGGAAGTTTAAGCGGTTGTGACCGGGTTCCAAGTCATTATGCTCGAAGCCATTTCAAGAAGCTCATCGAAATTTGCATGAATCATTTCCATAACTTTTGCTTTGTACGACGATTCAGTTTGGCAACATTTAGAATTCTCACAATATCCAATAAAGACTCTAATATCAGCTTTGGCTTCGAGCTTTCCAAAGTCATCACGATCATTATTCGGATAGCAAAGGGATCCAAAGACATGAAAGTGTTTGAGATTCGGTTTTTTGTTGTGGATAAGCTCAAAAGGTGTTTTTGTGGCGTTTAGTAATCATTGAACGATTTTGAGTGTAGCATGCAATTGATACAGCTTCAGCCCACTAGTAATCTGGAAGTTTAGCATTGATTAACATTGTTCTTGCAGCTTCCACTAACGTACGGTTCCGTCTTTCAACAACTTCGTTTTGTTCTGGTGTGATTTGTCAGACTGTGTTCCGGAGCTGAACTTGAATTTTCGTGAGAAAGGTGATGATCATCTGTGGAGCTTGATCTTTACTTCGAAGAAAGTAGACCCAAGTCTATCTTGAGTAGTCATCTACAATTACCAGGATGTAGCGTTTGCCATTAGTCATTTGCACACGCATCGGGCCACACAAATCCATGTAAAGAAGATGAAGCACATGCTGAGAGTTGTGTTCCACCTTTGAAGGAAAATGAGCACGAGTGATTTTCCCTTGTTCACACGCTGAGCATAGGTGATCTTTAGAATATCGGAATCTCGGAGACCTACAACTAGTTTGTATCGAGCAAGGTTGGTTATGGTTTGAAAGTTTAAATGTGAGAGACGACGGTGCCATAGCCAAGGTTTTGTTGATGTTGCCTTTGAAAGTAGACAGATGGGAGAAGAAGCAATCATGTCTTGCATGGAGATAGTGTAGAGACTTGAATTGCGAGTGCCAGACATAAGATCGTTTCCTTGTAGATCACGAATGAAACAAGTTTTCTCCCGAAAAGCAACTTCCAAATCTCCATCACGTAATTGACCTCTCGAGAAGAGATTGTATCCGGGCCTTCTACATAATAAACCCTGCTAATTTTGATGTTTCCATTGATGTAATCTCCGTAGCCCATGATAGCTTCAGTGATCATTCCGAATCGACAAAGCAATAAACTTTGCAACAAATTTTGATAACAGTTTGAGATTGCCTGTCATGTGTGGGGAACATCCGCTATCAACAAACCAAAGGATAATCTGTATCACTTGCATTACACACAGACGACACAGATAGAATAGAAGTAGATGTGGAACCATAAGAGTTAGAGGGTTCCGAAGCAGTTATAGTAGAAATACACACATCAATGATTTTAGGCATCCATTTAAATCCTAGTGTATTATGTATCCATTTCTGCCATCTCCAACTAGTCTTTGCTTTAGTCTTAGTGAATGCACTAGGTGGTACTACGTTCCTTGGAGGTGATAATGGAGCTACAGGGGACATCAATCGTTTCTTAGAATCTAAAGAGGCGGTTTACCTAGCACGCACTTAGAAGCGATGAGTGGGCCTAGAGGTATTCCATTTCTTAGGATTCCGTAAACGAGACAAGATAGCTTTAGCAACACATTTATCATGACAATCGAAAGCATACTTTTACGACATATAACACAAGAAGCTTGGACTTAATATCAAAAGTACTTAAAGGTTCGACATTCGTTACATCACTTTTCCATTACATTTGTCGACGCAATATCTAAAGTGGGTGCAACTTGGGTCTTATTTAAAGTCCTAGGGTGTTCTTCTCTTCAACATTCTTTATTGTTCTTTTCTTAGGTCGAAACTTCCTATTCTTCCTTGTATTGCTCTTAGGCTGTGAAGTGCGGGCGTTGGGAAAAGAGGCAACTATTCCTGTTTCAGTAGAGGAAAGCACATTAGTTTCTTGTGGTTTGTCATTAGATGTGCTAGAATCATTTTGAATCTGTTTGGGTGCAGTGACTACGATGTTACTATCCCTAACTTTCTTAAGTTTCACCAACTCAGCTTTTAACTCATGGATTTTGTGATACAAATCTTGATTGTCAGATTTTAGTTTTCGATTACTGCCTAAAACATCTTTGGTGTATGAAAGATGATCATCAAGGTCATTTGACGCTTTATCACGAGTCTTTTTGAGTAAATCACATATGACACTATACTCCTTTTTTAACTTTTGCAATTTCTTGTTCATATTTTGAGATTTGACACTTCAAAGACGCGTTTTGATCATCCAGTTGCTCAAGTTTTGGATTAAAGGTTTTTGCATGCAACTGGTTGATTTTGTTTTGCAAAGCAAGTTCACGATTTTGAAAATATTTTTGACACCATTGAAGACGACGTTTTGCATTTGAAAGCTCGTTTAACAATCGTTCATTTTCAACTTTTAAAGACTTGATTTGTGACACATTATCAGTATTCTCAACAATTTAAACAGAATCAACAGAGTCAACAGATATATAATCAGATGCATATGAAAAAGAATGCAATAACACAACATTATGGATATCAGCACAGATAACATCTTCCAAGAGTTGATCAACATCTTTTCGTAACATTTTCTTTTTGCGTTTTGTATTTGAAATCGATGTTTCTATTTTCTCGAAAACTATTTTCATCAGTCCAAGTTCCTTATGAAATTCCCTTTCCCAATATAATGCACATTTTTCAAAATTTTAACATGGGGTAAAATTCTTTTCAGAAAAATGTCTCTTTGTTCTCGAGCCTGAGGCGATTGAAAATGTTCAACTTTTATTTTAGAATGAAATTCAATCTCACGTTCTAAAAGTTTGATGTCAGAAGTGAAAATGTCAAAATATCTAAGAATTTGACGATTTTCGGGTGTTGATTTTACTTCACTGAGTGAAGGTAAAGGACCATAAATTTGTGCATAATTTGGTTGGGGAGTAACATTAGAAGACTCAGACATAGGTGTGATAACCCGAGGTGTGTTAGAAGAATCCTTTTGTGTGATGAAAGTGACGGCTTTTGAATAGTTAAATGGTTTGTTATAAATAACATTTTCTAATTTTGATCGACTCTCGTCTTCTGCATCAAATTCCACTTGATGATGATATTCAACAACACTCATATGAGTCATTAATTTTGTATTACGACCGAAACTTGAGATTTGGTTTGAATGCTTTGTTTGAAAGCTTTGGTTTGTAATCAGCAAGATTCGGTCCATATCCATTTGCATTGGGTTTTAAAGTAAACTTCTGAATAGTTGTGATTGACTCACCATGTTTATAAACAACATTTCGAAACTCTTTAAGTTTGTTTTGTAAGCCGACAATTTCTTCAAGATAGTCATCTATTCATTTCGTTGAATGCTTTTTGTACGCAGAGAACTGTTTTTGACAAGTTAACAACTCAGCCTTGGCTTTTTGAGTTTCCAAAGTAAGAGCTTTAAGTTGTTTTTTTATGATCATGTTTCAGTTGTTCTATTTGAGACAACAAAGCATTCTTCAATGCGGCTAGATCACGTATCTGTCGTTCTAATGGTTTTTCATTTTGGTTTGATTTAGCAAAAGCGGCTTCAAAACCTTGTTCACGTTTTTCTTGAGTTTTGAAAAAATTGAGTTGCCTTTTTAAGCATTCAATATCCCTGGTTAACAGTGCATTTTTACTATGTAATTGTTGATTCAGTGCACAACATTCTTCCATTCGGGATTGTTGGTCTTTAAGTAAGAGATCAACATCTGGATTAGGCAAAGGTTCAGCGTGTTCAACGTGAGTCACAACATGATCACTATTCAGATCCTCAAGTATAACCACAGAGTCAATTTAAGTATCAAAGGTAACCATAAGGTCATCTTGATCATCAAATGTAACTACGGGGTCTAGTTGAGAATCGTCGAGAATGAGATGTGGACGGCTCATGTTGAACATTATGAGCCTCGTCGGATTCGAGATGTTGGTGAGATATTAGATCGATGATGAATATGGTTTGTTCGGGTACATGAGACAAGCCATCGGTGTCATACTGCGGGCATGTGTCACTCATGTGGAGTTCGTGCATATTAGCCATCAACATCAACGATGCATTAGCCTCGCAAATCCTCCATATCATCATCCGAGTGCGCATCCGCCATAAAGCTCGTTCTTTGTTTGTGAGGGTTCCACCGACTTCATCCTTAAGAGCCAAAAGTAAAGCCTCCTTGTGATAAGCACCGCCTCTAGTCCTCGGCTTTGGGCATGCATTATCCAGTGACCCTTCTCATTACTGATTGTAGCAACGAAGGCCATTTATCCCATTCTGAGTATTCCCCTGTTCAACCACTTGAACTCTCTGTTGCTGTGGAGCACCCATGTTATTCCGTCCCATAGCATTAAACCCTTGAACACCTCCCACTTGACGACCATAACCACGATTCTAAACTTCAACACGTCCATTGTTCACAACAGCCTGATTTCTTGTGTTGGATGAGGAACGAATGCGATTGTTGGATTTGTTTGTATAACGGCCGAAGGCTTTAGCAATCATAACAAATCCTTGTTGCAATGCATCGAAAGCATCAGAGTCCTCATTAGCTTCACTGTAAAGTGCTTGATCATTGTTGTTGTTGTATGGAACCAATTGAGTTTGTTGAGATTGTTGTTGTGACGGATCATATGGTGTAATTGTTGCCGTTGGTTGAGGAGCGGGTTGAGGAGGATAACTAGTTTGAGCCCACAAAGCAAGTTGTTGATTATCCGGAAGTGACGGTGTGATCGGGAGTCCATGGAGAGCCCTTTCTTTTTCAACTTCTTTTTGGTGAGGCTTCAAATAGTCGTACAACAATCCGTATGTAGCATGATGAAGATTCTTAGCTTGACGGATGAAAATGACATACTTCTCCCAATCAGGACCAAGACTACTTAGGAACTTAGTATTGATTGCAATTCTTGGCATGATGATGTTGTGTTTTTCCAAATCATTGATGATGTCTGAGAATCGATGATGATAAGACTCTAATGTCTCTCCTGGTTCAATCATAAAGTGTTCATAAGCCAAGTAAATTTTGGATTCCATATCCTCTTGATTGAGTTCAGTGCCTTCCATGAGAAGATGAATATGTTCCCACATTGCCTTTGCCGTCTTTTGAGCATCAACACTTCGAAAGATTGGATTGGGTAATCCTAAAAGGATATATTGCATTGCTAACTCATCGACTTGAAATGTAGAAGTTCATCACCGTAAAGGTCGATGTGATTGCAATGTTTGTGAGATCATCTCTTGGTGGAATAGCATTAGGATCTCCGGGTGTAACGACAATAGGCATCTGAAATGGAGCTTCCAATATAACCTTCTTTAAGAACTTTCCATGTGGCTTCTTTAGATCACAAAACCTAAAGAACCTTATTACCCATTGATCGTAGTTTCCGGGAGTGAGCATTGGAGGTCTATCAAGTGATCCTGCCTCATGAATGGATTGTTGGCTGCTTAAAGCTTCACACATCTTTGCAAACCAAGACGGTTCCTTCATAGTATTCCTGGATGGATGTTGATTGTAAACGTTTGTGTAAGGTTGTACTTGAAGACTAGGTGGTGGTTGAACCATTTGTGGTTGAATTGCTCCTTGTTGTGGATAATGTTGTTGATTAAATTGCTGTTGATAAATTTGTTGTTGTTGATTGAATTGTTGATGTTGTGGACTAAGTTGTTGTTGTTGTTGTTGATTATACGTGAAAGGAAAGTAGTTAGAGTATGGTGGTTGAGACATGTTGAAAACTTGTGTTGTAAAATGGATCTTTGTAGTCGAATGAAACGTTGTTGATGAAGTATCGTTAGGCATAGAAACCACGTTAAGGCAAAATAATCCTTTGGCGTAAAAACACCAAACTTACGCGTAAAAGCAATAGTTACGCGTAGGATTAGCTTACGCGTAAGAATTGAGAAACACTAAGATTAGGCGTAGACTGAAAGTTAGACGTAGAAAACTTATGCGTAGGATTAGCTTATGCGTAAGACAAGGCTTAGGCGTAAAGAGTTCTACGCATAAGTTTGAGCTTATGCATAAAATTAGGGTTTTGCCCAAAAAATCCTTTACACTATCACAGTGTAAACGATATCCAAAGTCAAAGTGTTTTCGAGCTTATCCAAGCAAGAAAACATTGAGTAAACCAAGAAAATCAAGATCAAGCCACGGATAACTTACGGCGTAGCTCTAGGGTTTTGTTACGCGTAAAACTTAACCAAAGCGGATTTTTGCCCAAAGTGATTCTAAACCGATTTTTGTGATGAAACGACTTGATATCACCAAAATAACACAAAAGTGTGAAACTTGATGATCCAAAACTTGTAGACACCTTACGCGTGAAATGAACACACGTATAAAACCAAGCTTAAAACAATGAATTACACGTAAAGTTTGAAACTTTTTGCCAAAAACTGAAATTTTAACACCTAAAAACCTTGAAAGTACAAGAATCTTGGATTGGAAAGTGTAAAAAATGAGTTTTTAAGCATGTAAAAGTTTGAAGACCGAGACTTACGCGTAAAACCAAAAAAACTTCAAAAACAAAAAACCTTTTCACCCAACTATTTGGCGAATGATACCACTGTTAGGTTCCCATATTCGTAACACAAGTGATAAGGTTTTAAAAGGTACCTTTTTTAGGGGTCGTTTAAGCCCTTATTTGATCACTTTTGTATCCGTTTTTGCTTAATATCGTTCCTTTTCACTTTTTAGGTCTCTTGAAGGCAAAATGTTGGAATGGCACTTATTTGGACGAAAAGGCGAATATCTGAAGAAAATGGCCAAAGTCATAATCGAGACACTCAAAGTCTTGAAAACATAAGGTGGCGTCACGGCTTATCTGTGATGCCGTCGGAGGATTTTGTGACGGACGAAGCCAAAACTCCTATTTTCAAGTGACGACGTCAAGTTATAAAAGAGTAGGCCGTCGCAACTCGGGCGGCCTAGATGCAATCCGACGGCGTCGGTCAAGAGGACGGCGTCACAAGCATAAGGTGGCGCCGTCGCCAAGTCTAACGTGGCCAAGACGAAACCCTAATGACGGCGACACGGCGGCGTCACAAAACAAAAGGTGGCGCCGTCGCGGATGTAATCTTATATATAGAATCCGAATTTTTCGGTATTTGTGTGTAGTCTTTTGGAGTAAAACCTAAAACCGAACCAAGGCTGTCTTGTACAATATTTTAGGGTTCCAAACCCTATCTTACACCAAGATAAGTGTTTTACTTCATTAATACAATTATGTCTTTGATTATTTGTGTGTATGCTTGCATGTTCTCCATGTCCGCTAATTTACTTGTGTGTTTGCTTAGGAATATGAAACTTAATTATTGAATATTGATTGGTTGTCCCTTATCTTAGTTGATTAATGATCTAGTAATGCGATAGGTCATTTGTTGTGTACTTAATGCTTGATTAAATCTTTGTGAACCTTAGAATATAACTCCTTGAGTAGTTGTAAGCTAAACCATCCAAAGAGTGCCTTAGAGTAAGAGTTTATTATCCCTAGTGGGTTTTGTAGACGAGACCCTTTGGTAAGTTCAAAGAGTTAGGGAGAAACGCATACCCTACAACCTTAGACACACAACGCAACTAAGAATAAGGACGTGACAATTCAACCACCAATAGGAGATAATTAAGGAGTAGTAAAACCTAAGTAAACACATATTTAAACTATCATACGAGCACACAATAATTAGACATAGACTACATACACCTTAAATTAGATAATTAGACAAGTAGAGTAATTAGTAGCAATACCAACCCCCCAAATCTAAACCCCGAGATTCGTACCTTTCCTTTCCTTAAAAAAAATACAAAAAGAAAAAAAATAATCTTCCTCAACCCCAACCTTAGCGTAGTAACTTCTCACTAGCATTCCTATTCCCCTAGAGAACGATATCAATACCCGTGGCTTACCCTAATACTACACTACAACGATTACTGCCTAGGGTGTTGAAAAACTTGCTCGATGAAAAGGAAGTTCCTTTGACCCCGAACGGCGCGTGTAGCATTATCAAGTTTTTGGCGCCGCTGCCGGGGAATAGAATAGCTAGTTAGTAGTCCACCTCGTTTAGGTTTCTTTGCTGATTCTTATCAAGTAAATTTTTCTCATTTTAGCTTTCTCTTAGTCTATCCCTTTCTTCGTGACCTTTGTTCGTAATCCCATCACTTTTCATCATGGAAGGTGATAACCAACCACCACTCATCAACCCACCACCAAATGACCCGCCAAGAGCCCGTACTCTTGGTGAATACTCGAGACCAAGCCACTTAGGCTATAGGAACACCATTGAGCTTCCGACCAAGCCCAAACTACGACCTGCGATCCGACACCATCCGGTTGGTGCAAAACGGATGTGCATTCCATGGACTTCGTTCGAAGATCCAAATCGACATCTTAGGGATTTCTTAAAATTGTCGATTCCATCGACCTTGATGCTACTACTCGGGAGACCACGCGCTGCGTCTCTTCCAATTATCTCTACGGGACCAAGCTAGTAATTGGCTTGAGCGACTTCCATGGCTCCATCTCAAGTTGGGATGATCTTACCTCTCGCTTCCTTGCTCAATTTTTCCCACCGGGAGAACCACTAAGCTTAGGAATGACATCTTGATGTTCCAACAACGTCGGGTGAATCTCTCTGAAGCATGGACTCGATTCAAGGACTTACTTCATAAAGTCCTCATCACGGCATTGATCTTTGGCTCCAAGTCTAAATCTTTTATGATCATGTCAACTTCCCCACCAAGCGATCCATTGACCAAGCGGCCGGTGGAAAACTTAGTGATCTCACCGCGGAAGAATCATGGGGTATAATAGAGGACCTTGCCCTCTATGACAACGAAAGTTGGGATGACCCCCGTGAGCTGCCCAAAACCGTTAAGGCAATCTCCTTGCCTCCCATCGACTCACAACCTTCCGACCGTAGGATGACCGAACTTGAAGATCAAGTTAAATTCCTAATGAGTTCCTACGAAAATCCTAAGTCCTTACGTCAAGTGAATAAAATCACTCTACCTTGTGAGTTATGTAGTGGTCCCCATGACACTCGTGATTGCACAAGACTCCCCGAACAAGCTTTTGCGGACTACGCCTCCATGCGTACCGACGGAGAGGGAGAGAAGTGGTACACTTTCAAGCCCGAACAAAACAACTTAGGAAACTCTTACAACCCCTCATGGAGAAATCACCCTAACCTTAAGTGGAACCAAAACTCAAGCACACCCCAAAGCTCATCTAGTCCACTTAATAGGTTCAACTCTCTAAACACCGGAACCCCACTAATCTTGAGGCAATTGCATCTAGATTCTGTCATCTCAAGAGACTCGATTGACTAAGCTTGAAGCCGATTTTAAGCAAAGACAAAGCGAGATGACAAACAAGCTTGATGCCCTCTTAAAAGCCTTCAATGAGCGGGAAGTTGGAGCACTCTCAAGTGATACTATAAAGAACCCAAAAGTGAATTCGATTTAAATCGACTTCATGTTCTTGTTCACCATGGAGAATGCACATCCATGCCCTCACACCCAACGGTTCACTCGGTAAATGCTATCAAAAAGGGTTCCAAGCCATCCAAAATGAGGTACCAAGGCCCTGCACCATTGGTAGAACCTACTCTTGAGAAACCCGTCAACCAAGAATCCAAACCTAGTTTAGAGGAGGAGTACAAGGAACTCCATCAAGAAAAACCGATTCTTGAGGTCTTAGCTCATGCACCTTATTATAATGCTTTAAAAGAAAAATATGAGTTAGAACTTAAGCTTGGAAAACATGGGTCCGCTTTTGTGCGAAATAATTTACCTAAGAAGTTAGACGATCCCGGGCTATTTACTCTTCCGTGTAGGCTTGGAACTTCCAAACCTCTCGACGCTCTAGCCGACTTAAGGTCATGCATCAATCTTGTTCCGTTGTCCCTCCATAGAAGCCTTAACTTAGGTAAAATAGAACCAACGGAAACCATCTTAGGTCTAGCGGATGGTAGTGTTGCACGTCCGGTAGGAATAATAAAAGACATGGTAGTACATGTAGGAGAGTTGACACTTTTGGCCGACTTTCATGTGCTAGACATGAATAAGGACCCGACATGCCCATTACTAGTAGGAAGAGGATTTTTAGCTACCGCTAGTGCCATCATCAATTGTAAGATGTCCAAGATAGTGGTAGGAGAGGGGAGTGCTAGGTCAATTTACGATGTCAAAAAGCATACGTACTACAAAGAAGAGGAAATCCCACATGAGATTAGGTTGGATAGAGAGCCTTCTAGATATGGACCTTGGATAGATAAGAACCTCATAGGCCCCCAAAGACCTTTTTACCTAGATGAAGCCTTCACTAGTAAAGCAACTTTCCAAGAAAAGAAATGGCTAGGGACATGGAAGTGAACCGTTCGAGGGCGCCTTAGTATTTAGGAAGATGACCGAGTTCCTAGGAAGCTTGCCCGTCAACCTTGTCATGAATAAGTGGAAATTTGAGAAATCTAAGCGAATGGGATTGGGATAGACCGCCTAGTGACGGTGATGGAGAGTGGCACATTAGGATAACAATCTATGATCCCGATGGAGAGAAGTTTGAAAAGGCATATCTAACCGAACATACTACTAGGAACTTGAATGATAAGTTTGATCCTTATGACATTGTTGAGGATAGGCTTACTTATATCGGTACGTAGGAGCACGACTACGAGTCTAGCTACAAGACTCTTAAAAAAAGAAAAGCGCTTCGTGGGAGGCAACCCATGCTTAATTGTTTGCTTGTTAGTGTTATATGTCTTTTATTGATTGTTTATTCTCATGTTTAAATTTGTAAAAATGCTTTATTTTATTTTTAACCTCGTCTTAATTGCATATAAAGGTATTTTACATAAGGGATAAGTGTAGGGAGGATTACACACGTTTTCAAAAGAAACGTAAACATGAGAATAACAATTCATTAAAAGATATATATGTGTGTTTGTTTGTTCGAGTCAAATGCTTGTATCGAGTCATAATGGATGTTTTGCGAAATTTTCCGATTCTAAAGATGTAAATTTTCCGAATTTTTTCTTGAAAATCGAGACCGCTTTTTGTCGGGATAACCGACGGCGTCAAGATCGCAACTGACGGCGTCGGAAGGAGTAAAACAACAGTTGTTTTTTTCTCGTTTTCGAGCTACTTATAAATTTTTGGAATTTTCGGTCTTAATTTTCCGAAATGCAGTAAACATCCATTCCACAAGCATTATATCCTAGTTTAAATCGAGTCTTATATATATTATTACCGCCGATTTTACGTGAAGGTTTCGTTTGTTTTCTTCAAGTGTGCGGTTTAATTTATCAAGAAGAAGTTACATAAGATTGGAAGGAGCTTTTCACGCATAAATTCTTCTTGGAAAGGATTTAACCACTACTTCACACACGGATCCTACCGAGCTAATCGGGGAGTACTAGTTTCTTTCATTTTAATTACCTTCCATTATCATAACTTTGATACTTTCGGGAACATTGGGGACAATGTTCGGTTTAAGTGTAGGAGGAAAATAAACGGAACTTTGAAACTATGCTTATCGTTGAATATTTGCTTTGTCCAATTGTATTTGTGTAATAAACCATGAGAATATGTCGGTTAGGGTAATTTTGGCACCAAATTTAAAATTTTTCATGACATATAGGAGTGGGCCATTAGTTTTAACAAAAGCGTCTCACGGATAGGAAGTTGCATGACTAGCACAAAAAAAACCCTTTACCACCTAAATTCCACCCAAAATGTGAGGATCGCCCTTATATTAGTAGGAAGTGAAGCATTCATCTTTAATGCTTAGAGTGTGAACCGGTAGTATAATAGATTCTAGAACTTGTTTTGTGATGCATTCCGAGATCGCTAGTAAGAATACACTTGTGTAGTTAGGAATAACTAAATGATAAGAGGCATTAGGATAACCATTGTTTGATACCCGTAATATAATTACTTCTTCCACCTCGGTTGAGTAATTCCCCCACACCCTTTGCGTTGTACTCATCTTTAGTACACGATACCCTAGTTAACCCTCCGAGCCTATCCTTTTCGCGGTTCTCGTGATGTTTCGGTTTTTCCGAATATCAATGAAGACATTGTTTACACCCCACCCCAAATATACACCCAAATCGCCTTAGCCTACCTCAGATGCACTCACTTTTAGTGCATTATTGTTATCACCTTAAACCCTTAGTTCAATTATCGGTTGCTTGCATGAGTTGCTAAGTCGAGTCATATCCTTTGTATACGATTTTGGGACGATTGGAATTCATGGGAAAAGTTAAAGTTTATGAAATGACGGAAGGAACGTTAAATTCAAATTCCCTTTGTTTACGTAATAATGTACCCCAAGTGTTTTGATCTTTTCAATTCGGGTCAAATTAGTGTTAGAGTAATAAAACTCAAGTGTAGGGATGTGCCTATAAATCCCTATCATTTGATGTTACCGTAGAGGATGGTAGAGTAAAAGTGTATGATTAAAAAAAAAAAAAAAAAAAAAACATACGGGCTACCATCCTACATCTATCCTTTAAATTTATGTTTGTTTATTTCGCTTAGCTAGAGTCTAGAGTGTCGAGTCTTCGCTTAGCAACGCCATTCTTCGTATGCATTTAACATAGAGATTTTGACTTGCCACCACTATATAGCCTATCCCACCAAACCCTTTGTTTCCCTACCGTAAGCCTAACGTTACACCCCTTTAAAGACCCTTTTGATAGTCTTTCCTAGGTGCTTACGCCAAAGCGATGGAGGTTTGATCTATTCTCAAGCCTATGGTAATCTATGTACTAGGACCGGTTAATGAGTGTTTATCTTCCATTTCCAATTTGTTATATTTCATATACACCGAGAGAGATGTGAGTATCCAAACACCCCATGTGAGGTGCTAGTATGTAATTTTCGTGCTTGTTATGACTTTTATGGGCTTATATGTGTTGTGGACTATTTTAAACCAATGCTTCATGACCCCTAACTTATAAATTAATTGGCTAAAAGCACGTTTGCTTGAGGACAAGCAAATACCAAGTGTAGGGATATTTGATAAGGTTTTAAAGGTACCTTTTGAGGGGTCGTTTAAGCCCTTATTTGATCAATTTTGTATCTGTTATTGCTTAATATCGTTCCTTTTCACTTTTAGGTCTCTTGAAGGCAAAATCTTTGGAATGGCACTTATTTGGACGAAAAGGCGCGAATATCTGAAGAAAATGGCCAAAGTCGAATCGAGACACTCAAAGTCACTGAAAACATAAGGTGACGGCGTCACGACTTATCTGTGATGCCGTCGGAGGATTTTGTGACGGACGAAGCCAAAACTCCTATTTTCAAGTGACGACGTCAAGTTATAAAAGAGTAGGCCGTCGCAACTTAGACGGCCTAGATGCAATCCAGACGGCGTCGAAAGTCGAAGAGGACGGCGTCACAAGCATAAGGTGACGCCGTCGCCAAGTCTAACATGGCCAAGACGAAACCCTAATGATAGCGACGACGGCGTCACAAAACAAAAGGTGGCGCCGTCGCAGATGTAATCTTATATATAGAATCCAAATTTTTCAAGATTTGTGTGTAGTCTTTGGAGTAAAACCTAAAACCGAACCAAGGCTATCTTGTACAGTATTTTAGGGTTCCAAACCCTATCTTACACCAAGATAAGTGTTTTACTTCATTAATACAATTATGTCTTTGATTATTTGTGTGTATGCTTGCATGTTCTCCATGTCCGGCTAATTTACTTGTGTATTTGCTTAGGGAATATGAAACTTAATTATTGAATATTGATTGGTTGTCTCTTATCTTAGTTGATTAATGATCTAGTAATGCGATAGGTCATTCATTGTGTACTTAATGCTTGATTAAATCTTTGTGAACCTTAGAATATAACTCCTTGAGTAGTTGTAAGCTAAACCATCCAAAGAGTGCCTTAGAGTAAGAGTTTATTAATCCTAGTGGGTTTTGTAGAAGAGACCCTTTGGTAAGTTCAAAGAGTTAGGGAGAAACGCATACCCTACAACCTTAGACACACAACGCAACTAAGAATAAGGACGTGACAATTCAACCACCAATAGGAGATAATTAAGGAGTAGTAAAACCTAAATAAACACATCTTTAAACTATCATACGAGCACACAATAATTAGACATAGACTACATACACCTTAAATTAGATAATTAGATAAGTAGAGTAATCGGTAGCAATACCAACCCCCCAAATTTAAACCCCGAGATTCGTACCTTTCCTTTCCTTAAAAAAAATATAAAAAGAAAAAAAATAATCTTCCTCAACCCCAACCTTAGCATAGTAACTTCTCACTAGCATTCCTATTCCCCTATAGAACGATATCAATACCCGTGGCTTACCCTAATACTACACTACAACGATTAGGTTCACTGCCTAGGGTGTTGAAAAACTTGCTCGACGAAAAGGAAGTTCCTTTGACCCCGAACGACGCGTGTAGCGTTATCAACAAGCCTCAATATGAAAGAAAGAAAGATAAGATGATGGGATGAACAAACACACACACACACGTATGAAATGTAGAAGAGTTATGCGTAGAGTAAATGTGTGAATTGAACAACCAACCCTCAAGTGAGGGTTTACAAGGATTATTTATAGAGCAAGGAGCTAGGGCAACACTACTAGCATCCTTCCCTTTTTATGGGCTTGGGCCAAGGCTCATGGGCTTTCTACATAAGCCTTGGCATGATAACTAACATAAAAGCCATAATTAAGCTAACTATTACATATTAATTACTAACACTTGAATTCTAGTTTAGGAGTGATTCCAACAATATATATATATATATATATATATATATATATTTTGGTGAAAAGATACAATATTATGGCAAGTCTAGGATATCTTTATTATGAATAGCACATTAGGTTGTAATCTTCGGCATGCTGAATTATGGATGAATTAGTGATTTGATATCATTATTGGGAGTGCTTATTTGACCTCTCAAAGGTTGATTATTTGTTTTTATTTTGTTTTATCTCGTTCGTATCAAATTCGTATCAATTTTGAGATATTACAAAAAAAGTAACAAAAAAATAATGATCACTGGCAGAAATTACTGTTTACGTCGGTTTTACTATTCATCACCAAAAGTTGTTGTTCTCGGGCCGGATTTAATGCTCATTTCAAAAATGAATGGCATCAAAGAGTCTTGAAGAAGAGTTAACTAAATTCGAAGAGATGGTGAAACGGTTCCAACCAAACTTAATGTTGTTGCAATCTACACGAGATAAATTTTTACATAGGTGCGTCCAGATTTATCATTGGTGTTTGAAAAGTTTCACGAATCGATAAAATTAGCGATAAAGGAAGAGATTAATCACGAAGGGCAAGTCCATTCATTGGGTCCAGCTAAATCCACGGAGTCCTCAAAGGAAGGTAAAGGCCGTAAAGCCTAGGCTTTTTTGGAATAAAGAGTAATGCTATTTAAACCTACTAATCAAGCCTAAATACATGCCTAATGCATAAATCACTTGTACAATTGTATTATGTACTTTTTCTCTTTAAATTTTCACCAATCATTTTTTTAAATCAGCCAATCAAATCATTAAGTACATTTGTAGGCTTGATTAGTAGGCACAACAATCATTTTTCTAAATTTGTGGTTGCATGTGTCCAAACTAAAAACCTTAAAAACCAAGTATCTCGCTTGATCTGGATTTGAAAGATTTGGTTCCCTACAAGCTTGCATAAGAAAACCCATGAAGATATATCAGGAATACTACATGCACTTTGAGCACAAAAAAAGGATACAAGTTAGAACATGGACTGTGTAAGCAACACCTTGATTATAAAGTGTTTTTGGGGGTGGGAGTATTACGAACATGTATTACTATAATTCATTATTATTATTATTATTATTATTATTATTATTATTATTATTATTATTATTATTATTATTATTATTTTAATTATAAAACACCACTTTATTATTATTGTTATTATTATTATTATTATTAGAAACCAAAAGGATTTTACAAGAAATTGGTGAGAATCAGAAACTAGTTGGGCTCCCACTCATTTCTGGATACAAAAACTTAAGGGCCGGTTTGGTTGGGGTGTATGGGTATGGGTCTATGACTTTCAAAGTCATTAATGTTGTTTGGTTGGTTATGGGGCCCACCATAATGGAATGAGGATACCAAAATGTGAAAGTTTCCTCATATATGATGTGTGTGGGTGATTTCTTTATACCCTCCATTATCATTCCATTCTATACCAACACCCATACTCATTGTGATTCATAACGACAAACCAAACGCACCCTTAGTCTATGAAAACTAAAAGCACCACTCTTGATATTATTCGAGTGGTTAATGGCAACGGTCTTGATGCGTGAAAGTGTATCCAAAGCTTCCGCGTCAAGCTTCCCGAATATGGTAAAAGCAAATGGAATGAACTTGTAACCGTTTTCTTCACATTTGGACACATATTTATTTATTTTTCCTTCTCCACATTATTATTATTATTATTATTATTATTATTATTATTATTATTATTATTATTATTATTATTATTATTATTATTATTATTATTATTATAAATCAACACTTTATTAAAACTCATAGGATTTACAAAAATTAGTGGGAAGCGAGAAACCAACTGGGCCCCACACCTCTAGCAATAGCAAAACCAATCATATTAAAAATATGAACCATGACCGCGTGCCCCAATGTCTTGAGTCATAGAGAATCGTCGAATACGCTTTAGTAAGGTTCTCGCATCCTTCTCAAGTTCTCCAAACGAAGAGAATGAAAAGGGGAGAAACCCATATCCAATATCCGCACATTTAGCATCATACTTGACACGTTTACGTTGTGCGGCATCAATAACCACACGCCCTGGCCTAAAATCAGTCATCTCAGATTGCGTCAAGGGCGACGATCCCGTAAGATCAATACATACATCACGCCCACCATCCCAAGAGTAAAGTAATATATCAGCCGGTCGTAAGGATATGTCCCTATCTCCATAAAGCCCAATATTATTATTATTATTATTATTATTATTATTATTATTATTATTATTATTATTATTATTATTATTATTATTATTATTATTATTTATTTATATTATTTATTTAGTTTATCTAATTTCCTTTAAATGTATTTTCTTGATGAGAAAGATACAATATTATGACAAGTCTATGATATCCTTTAAATAGCACATTAGGTTGTAATCTTTAGCATGTTGAATTATGAATGAATTAGTGATTTGATATAATTATTGGGAAAGCTTATTCGACTTCTCGAATGTTAATTATTATATCTTTATTGTTCTTATATCTCTTTATCGTATCCGGTTCGTATCATTTTTCGGTGTGTGTGTTTTAGCGAGAAAAACCTTTCTCTTTTTTTGGGAGAATGAATGGGGGCTGAATTTTTTTGCTTATATATTAGACAAGTTTGCACTTCCAATAGAATAGAGATCTAATGTGAGCATTTGGATCAAAATTGGATGGATGGTTGGATGTTTTCTTTTAATTTTAAAAGAATTCCCTCTACCAAATGCATACACGATTTGTTACTCTCCTAAATGCCATAGAGATATCTACACTTGTGGCCTTTCTTTTCAATTTCCACAACAAAATTTCCATGAAGTTTCCTTGGAATTAAATCTTATGGTCCATACATGCAAATCATCAGCGTCCAATATATTGCTAAGGGTAGTATATATGCACCTTGTAGTAGCTGTGAATTCCAAAAGTTGTATAGTTATGATTTCCAAACATATAGGTGAATCCCATTTGCATAGCTTGACTCTTAAAAGTCAAATCCTTGATACTTGAAAAACTAACAAATGTTTATGCTATTTTTGAAGACTAGATGAAAACTCATGCATGGCAACGAGATTTTATAGCGGCAATCTTTTAAAGTTGCGTGGCTATTCATTTTTATCAACTATGAAGTAACAAAATAAAACAAATAAAAATAGTTATAATCTTATGTCTTATATAATAGAGTTTGTTGATAAATTTATAGAAATTATTAGTGTTGGGATTACAAAAAGAAAAAGTCTCATTTTTTTTTATAAACTACATTAAAAAAAAATTGTCAAAAGTTGTCATGCATTCTTTTGAAATTTTGAGTGGGAATTTTAGTGCAACTATTTTATTAAGGAAACATTTTTATATTGGAATTTAGGTTTCGAATGGTATTTTGGGAATTAAACATTACTCAGTTTTGAGTTTTTGAAGTTTTAAAGAAAAAATATGCATGTTTTTTATGTAGCATAGATAACAAAGTAAATAGATCATGTATCATATCAAATTTGAATTCTATTTTGTGTTGATATTTTGTTTTCTAAATGATTTGGGTATCAAGAATCCAATTTCTTTTCATAGTCAACGTGTATTTTTTTTTTTTGACATATATTAGTTGTTAGTGTACAAGTTTATGAACTTTGTGCATTTGCTATTTCATGCAATATTTTTCATTGAACTCTTTTTTACCATTAACAAATCATATACATGGCCCTCTTATTAGACGTTTCCAAAGACAGACCCTTTTATAAAACTAAAGAACACCAAAACAAATAAGGAAAGAGGAAAAAAAAAAACGCTAATTCTTATACCAACCGGACTTTTTGTGACATGCAGTTCTGCATTCTCAATCTTTCCTTATGTTGTTCTCCCACAATTCAGATACTTCTTTAACATCGTGAGAATCTCTAACTTTGAGGTTTACAATCTACAAATTCCACGTATGCGTAATAGCTTTGCACAGTATTCCCCAAGGCCGGTAAGTCTCTTGAAATTGCCTCAGATTCTCTTCATACCAAACATAGTAGGTTGTAGCTAAGCACCAATTTTTTTTTTACCACAGTCGAAATGCTTCACGTAATTATATATGGTTTTTGAAACATGGCATTGACTTAATTCAATTATGTGATCACATTTGTCAATTTGAAACTACAGTTAAACCATTTATTCTATAATTATCTAGTTTATGTGATTAACTAGATTTCAATTATGATATGTTCACAGGAGGTTCTTGGACGGCCTGAATAAATATGGAAAAGGCGACTAGCATAGCATTTCAAGAAACTCAGTTGTCACAAGGACGCCAACACAAGTAGCCAGTCATGCCCAAAAGTATTTCCAATGACAAACTTCTAGAACTAAAGAGTGGAAGAGATCAAGCATTCATGACATCACCATTAATGATACTTACATGGTGGTCCAACCAGCCCCAAAGCCACAACCACCACCAACACCAACTCCAAAGCCATCACCATCACTCATGAATTTCTATAGTGGCGTGGAACAACTATCAATACCGCAACCTACTAATTTCCATGGTACCACTATGATGGTGCATCCACCCCTACAGTCATCACCATCACCACTGACACCATCACCGCAAACCACTAATTTCTATAGCGGCATGCAACAACCATCAACACCACAACCCGCTAGTTTCCATGGTAGAATTATGGTGGCGCAGGAACCCCCTCAGCCAACACGATCACCTCCGTCCAATAATTTCTACAGTGGCAAGCAGCAACTACCGGCACAACCACCCTCTAGTTTCAATGGTAGTGTCATGGTGGTGCAGCTACACCCATAGCAACACCATCACTGCCACCCCACTAATTTCTATGGTGGCGTGCAACAACCATCAACACCACAACCCACTGATTTCTATGGTGGCATGCAACAACCACCAACATCGCCATCCAAAAAGTTCAAATGGCGGACTGCCAACACCATTGATTCATTGTAATATGGCGGTTTTAATACTTTTAAGTTTTCCCGTTAGATTTAATAATCACTTGAGGACAAATGATAATCAATCTTCCGGAAATCATGGTGAAATATGAATTGATATTTACGTTATTGTCTTTTGTTTTATGCTTGATTGTCAAACATATTTTTTTTCGTTTGGATTTTATAAAAGATTTTTAAAACTATTTTAGCTAACAGGGAATATTTTAACTAATTAAAATTAGACTACAACTAATGACGAATAGAGATTAAGTTAAAAATATGATAATAAAAGCTATGTTTGTCAAGTGAGGTGAAAAGGTAATTAAGTGTGAATAATCGTTTAAGCCCGTTCAATTAATATCCATCAAAACAAAATTATTTTCTCTAACGTTGACTTATATTCAAAATAATTCTTTTTTCTTGGTAATAATCACTAGATCTAAATAATTAATTATCCTAACAAATTTTGCCCGTTAAAACAATCAATCAAATATGTCTAAAAATTATCCGGAAATTATTAATCAATAATCTTCGATACTCATTTCTAAAAAAACTATTTTCTCACAACGTTGGCTTATTTTGAAAACAATTCTTTATCTTGGCAAAAATTACTTGATTTAGATTAGTATATTTCCAAACGGCTTTTGCCCGTTTGATATAACAAAAAATCAACCCAAGTAACCGAAGATTATCAATCAATAATTTCTAAGCTTTTCACACTCAAATCCAAATCACTACTCACTTAACAAGCATATAAAACTCTACTCACTACGCATAACTACTAAGCCAACAATAATAATCTCAACAATAACCACAATTTTTCTACTAATTATATAAGCTAAATGAGAAAGGTAAGAATTTAGAACCAGATCCGACGAAACTAGACTAATAAACCATCGGATTTTATAAACTTATCAAACCCCAAAATTTAGTTCTTTATTAGTTTTTATATAACCAAATAGCTAATAAAGTTTGTAACTTTACTTACTAATTAGTTGTTTAAAAACTAGAAAAGCTATAAACTTTAGTTAATAAGCAAGCTTATAAAACCCTTAAGCTCCTCGCCTTATGATGTAGGATTGGTTCAACCAAGAAAAAACAAACTTTATAAGGGTTAAGACAATAAGCTATATAGATAAGCGATAATAAAGACCATATAAGCTAGGAAAAAGCTAATTTGATCTAAAAAGTACTAATTTTTAATCAAAATAAGCTATGAAAAAGCTAAAAGATTAGATCTAATATCCACCCAAAACTAAGGTGTTCACTTCGAAAAGTAAACACGGATTGGGTATATTTAAGGACTAGATCTAAATAAATAAGCTAAAGATGAAATAAGCTAAAGGAAAGCTAAAAAGATAAAGACTTTAAAAGCTAAAAGTACTAGATCTAAATCCACCCAAAACTAAGGTGTTAAATCCGAAGATTAAACGCGGACCGGGTATATTTAAGGATTAGATCTAAGAAAATAAGCTATTTAACAGCTTATTATGAGATAAAAACTAAAAAAGATGAAATTTTTTTAAGAAATAAGCACTAAATATGTAAAGAAGATCGCTTTAAGTAAATAAGTTTGATCGAGACAAAAAGATGTAAGGAAGATAACTTAAAGTAAATAAGCTATGAGAGAGCTTATCATAAATAAGCTAATCTAATAAGCTACAATAAGCTATAAAGCTATTATAGATTATGATATAAGAAAAGAAAAATAAAAGAAAGAAAGAGATAAGAAGAAGAAGAGAATAAGCTTAAGTAATAAGCATAGTTTTCATTTTTTTTAATAAGCAAAAAAAAGAAAAAAAAAATTACAATAAGGTCTGTGAAATAAGCTACTATTACAATAAGCACTTAAAAAGCTACAACTAATACTACTTCTAAAAACTCCTACTACTATTGTGAATGTGTGTTTTTGTATCTGTTGAGGCCCGGATGGAAATGAGCAGTTTACTCCATTTTATAGCCCAAATTGCTCTGATCTAGATCCTTCTTTAATAACAACTCACAAATGCCACGTGTCACGCCCTCATTAGGCGCCACCATCTAGAACATTTTCACGATCCTCGTCTTGACATGGCGGCACCGCCCACATGTTACTCTCCCGTTGGTCACCGCTTTGTGTCGTGCAACCTAGAACCAATCATTAGTTTGGCGGTACCTGGTTGGCGGCTGCCAGCCACGTCAGCAGGTGGGTCCCACTTTCTTACATTTCGGGTGACGTAGCAGTGCCACGTGGCGGGTCAACGGGTCTGGTCCAGGTCGGGTCGGGTCTGGTCCGGGTCTGGTTGTCACGTGGACCACTAAGGTGGTGTCACGTGGCAGGGTTAATATTAACCCTCACAACGTCCACTGGGAGTCGAACGTGTGACCTCTAGGTTAGAGGGAAGTGGTGCACCCAGTTGCGCTGGAGCATCACTTCATTAGTTATACGCATAATTTAATATAAGACCCGTCTCCTATTTTGCCGAGTTCAATATTAATAAAAGGTTCAGAAGTATTTTAGGCTATCAATTTAAAGAGTTATATGGATTGTCAAAAAATAAATAAATATACTGTCGAAATCATTTTTTCGCGCTCTTTCCAATGGTGAGCTCGGATAATTTCTACGACTTCGTTTGAACCTTGAAAAACGAGAAAATGTCGCCGAAACTCATCCTAAAATCACCGTTTTTGCTTTGTTTTCAAACCCTTGTACCAGCAAGACATAATAACACATATCCAATATATTTGCAATATAATTTGACATATTTAATGGTTATTAGTCCAATTTAGAATATTTTAGATGTAAAATGATGTGTGTTTAGCACACATCAACCATCACCTCCACCCACCAACACCAACAGCGACTATCATTGAGTGCGGCAACCACCAACACTACCATCCACAAATTTCAATGGCAGACTGCCAACACCATCACCATCACCCAATAACTTCTATGGCGATGTGCAACAACCACCAACACCATCCACTAGTTTCCATGGTAGTACCATGGTGGTGCAACCTTCACCATCAACACCATCACCGCCACCCACCAATCTCTACGGTGGGATGCAACAACCACCAGCACTGTCATCCATAAATTTCAATGGCGGGCTTCCAACACCATCATCACCACCCACTAACATCCATCATGGTGCGCAATAACCACCAACATCGCCATCTACATATACCAATGACGGACAAGGAGGAGCACCACCAGCACCACAACAACAACAAATAGAGTATGAACATCAACAACACTTTGGGAACCCTCATTAAAAGTTACTCTCTCGATGCATAATTTAGTTAAAAAACATTATCTTTAGTTGGATTAGTATAGTACATGATTGGTTTGCCTTAGAATTAATCATTACGAGAAATTGTGACGTTCTATTCTTTCATTTATTTTCTAAGACATGAATTGGAGATTTCGGATAGTATCATTGTGAATTTGGCAAATATTAAAAGGATTTGGTTCAGTTTATTTGGTTTTTTGTTTCTACTATACGTTAATCCGGAGCCGAATGTGAAGCAATGTATCGCTTAAGGCACATTGCTAGAAGTGTGTCTCAAAACAAGATTTACCAAATAAGCATTTTCTAAACCGTTTTGGGTCAATCTCTAGATTTTCTAGTATAATTGTATCAACAATGGTGCATCAAATTTGATTTTTTTTTTCTTTTTTGGAGATCACTTTGAAACATGTTAGGGCCTTGGAGATACTTAAATAAGCAAATATAATTATTGTGAAGGTTAAACATATCACCAGTACTCCATTGTAACCTACCATTTTTTATTTATGTACTTCTTCCTAGAGTAAAGAATCCAATACATCGTCCTAAAACCATATTATGAACGACTTTCTTCATATCTTAGTTTCACTTCCGCCTTCTACGAATGATGCATAAGTATATATTTTCATATAGCTCATCACATTTCATTATGAACCATCAACCATGGAGTGCACATTTTCAATTAAACTATGAAGAAAGTATCACACTACCTACCATGCAAACCTGCAAGGGCCCAAAGCCCATTTTGTAATACTACTAGGGTGTCATTTTATTTTGTTTACCTAAAAAATGTTGCATACCAAGGGACAAAGGAGAGCCGTCAGATAAAAAAAACATATTTTAAGAATAAAAACATGGAGGGACCACGTTTGTAATATCGCCCACCAACACACACCCAAACCGATCATTTTCACACTTTCACTATCAACAAAATCTCACTTTCTCTCTAAACGAAATCGGAAAAACACACATAAACCAATTTTCTCTCTATCAAACTTGAAAAAAAAAAAAAAAAAAAAAAAAAACCATAATAAAAAGTCTTAACCGTCGAAATCAAATAAAACTCATAGAAATGGATGAATCGAGGCAATCAGAACCAGAAACGAAAAAAAAAATGGTTCAGAATGAAGACGTTGTTACGGGAAAAAATGGTTCACAAGAGATTCAAACTCATTGAAATGGGTCATAGCGAGCAGTTGCTTAATCCATCTTGATTTGTGAATATTTGTTTGATAAAGTTTTGAGTGGTATTTAGTTTAATTTGGTAATGTGAACTAGGTTGCTCTGTGTAGAAAGCTTTGTATATATGGATGCACACCAAGTGTTTCATGAAATGTGTGAGTGAAAAGTATCATACGTGTAGTATCACCAGTGATATTTGAAGTTAAACTGTATATGTGTATTATCACTAGTGATATTTGTATTATCACTTGTGAAATTTTGTTTACTTGATAGGTTTTTTTGTTTACGTGTTAAGCTTTATTATATGTCATATATAGTATCACTTTTGATATTTCATTGTTATTGTTTATAATCATAGTCAAAGCTTTTTTTTTGTTAAAAGTTTTGATGATATACTATTTACTGTGTGTTTTATCACCTTTCTTTTATATAATAATTTTGATGTTTTATATGCTTTTTGTGAATGATAATTGTGTTTTAGTTACTGATAAGCTTTTTATTATAGTGCAATATTTCTTGTTATTTAAGTTGTTAGATTAAACAGCTTAAACATGTTGATTTTGCTTTAAACACATAGTTATTTTATTTGATTTTGCTTATTATTTAAGTTGTGATTGGATTTGTCTATTTAATTGATACATTGTGCGTATTTCAATTGGTTTTACAATGGGATTTAAAAATATCTATGGTTTAATCAGCAAACTCAAGAAGCTATGGTTAAACAAAGCACAACATCTTCATAAAACAAACTGAAGAAGCTCAAACACATATTATATCACATGTGATATCGCACGTGATATCACACGTGATTCAACAAATAAAAGAAGACGACTCATATATGGTATCACCTGTGATATCAAATTCTCCTCCAAAAAGTTGAACAACATGAGAATGAGATACACGACAAACTAGCAATAAAAATGTGGTAGTTAGTAGTTATTGAGGGATTGTTGTGATAATGTGATGAATGTTGTGATAATATGAAAAATCACAAGAGATGTTGAGCTTGTAACATGCTTAGGTTAGATTTGTAATGCATTTATTTTCTTAATTGATAGAGTACGCATGTTTTGATAGGTTTAACACCGTATTTGACACCAAATATATATTTATTAGGTCCCGAGCCACATTGCATGGTGCCCGAGTTTGTACTATTTTAGGAATGGCTAAGTGACTTGTATGATCATTTGTATATAAACTAACAGTATCACACGTGATATTACTTTTAGCTAACTAAAACATTTTTTTTACATTAAAATGTTTCATATCACAAGAGATATAACACTCTCAATTATATATACCAAATATGTATAAAAACAAGAAACAAAACTAATAAAATAAAAAAGTTGACATATTTTAAAAATCAAAGAAAGTGTTGCATCAAGTTTAACAGAATATCACAAGTGATATAAATATCAAAATCCAACCCAAGTATTGCATCATTTTTAACACAATATCAAAAGGCCGACCGACCGAACCCGAACCCGAATTAGACTATTCGGGTCGGGTCAATCGGGTCCAAATGTATATTCGGGTCAATTCGGGTCAACCCGACTAACCCGAGTTTTAAATAAGGTCGGGTTCGAGTCTAATATATGTTTCTTATTCGGGTTCGGGTCAACCCGAATTTGATTTTCTTTTTTCTTTCTGATTTTATACGTAAACTAAGGCCCATATTATAGTTAGGAAGTTAGTAGCCCACATATCCTATCCAATTACAAACTAACCAGTTGACCACATATATTTACAAACTAACCAGTTGACTCATTTTGGATCTCAAAGATTTTATTACTCACTTTCCGTTTAGTATCCGTTTGATATTTTTGTGATCGAAAAGTATAACGGATCATTTACCATTAAGAAGTATTCGTTTTAGTATCCGTTATATTTTAAGTGTCCGTTTAATATTCCATTGTCCATGACTACTGTGATGGTTTTGAATATGCAGGTCGTACATTTCCTTTGTTTCTTGATTTAAATTGTGAATGGGACCTGGTACTTTACTCCATCATATTTGGTCACAGAAATTATGAGTTGTTTATAGTTGTATTTTTTCCTTTATGTAGTGTTATGGTTGTGTCTTGTTGTTGTTGTGTCCTTTTATATAGTTTTCATGTCTAAAAGAAAGAGTATTATTAAGATATAGCTATTATCAAAATTTCATCATCCATACTGCAACATTTTTTTAGCAACTGCAACAAAAAAGCATTATCTTTACAATTACACATCAATGGCGCAATCCAAACTCCATGTAACGTAAATGTTCTTGACTAAATAAGTAGCTATTTAAACTCAAAAGTTGAACTGAATTTGCAACTTTGTTTCTCTTTTAGTTGTTTTATAATTTTAATTTTCAAGTTACAAACACCAAAATTGTATAATTTTTAATTGACCCGACCGAACCGAGTTGACCCGACCCGAATTGACCCGAACCCGACTAACCCGAGTTTTAATAAGGTCGGGTTCGGGTATGGATTTTTTAGCGTTGACCCGAATTGACCCGACCCGAATTGACCCGAACCCGACCGACCCGACCCGATTCACACCCCTAATCACAAGTGATACCATGATACAAATACTGTATGAATCACAAAAATCCTCATAATAAAATTATTCCAAACTATTGAGCATAATTTTTTAAGAAACAATATTGAAAAGCTATGAATCACAAGTGATACATTAACAAAAGAAATTTTAAAAAAATGTAAAATCAGACTTTGACTGCAACAGATCCCCCTTCAACGGAGTCGCCTTTAGGAACACCGTCGTCACGCCCATCGTCTTCAGGGTCACCGCCGTCGGGGCAATACCTATAAAGTACTCGTAACGCACAAGCAGAAACTATAGGAACCCATGATGATTAAGCTCATGATGATTAAACAATTTAGGTCTTTTTGCACTAGTAGAAGCTGTAAACAAAAGTGATAAAACACACAGTAAATAGTATATTATCAAAACTTTTATCCAAAAAAAAAAGAAGACACTTTAACTATGATCATAAAAGAATAACAATGAAATATCAAAAGGGATACTATGCATGACATATAGTAAAGCTTAACAAGTAAACAAAAAAATCCATCAAATAAACAAAATTTCACTAGTGATAATACACAGTTCAACTTCAAATATAAATGGTGATACTACACATATGATACAAAGCAGATTTAAAACAACAATCAGACATAAAAACAACATTCGAATGTAGTTAAAAACAAAAATTCAACTAACAACTTAATTAATAAGCAGAATTACAGGAGCAGATAACAGGATTATCAAACATTTTTCACTCACACATTTCATCAAACACTTGGTGTGTAACTTGATAAAAAGAAATGTTAACAACTTGATCCACATCACTTTTTCACTCAGACATTTCACCGAACACCTGGAGTGCCGCACTCACATCTTTCGCATTCAAAGCTCTCTCGATAATCAACTCATACTCATCATCATCACCACCACTACTAGTACTAGTACTAGCTTCTTCGTGATAGCTTTCACATATGTTATTGTGAGTTTTGGCACGAAAAGCAGTTGGGGAGGTTGTTAGGATGCGGTTGTGATGGTGATGGTGGTGATGAAGGTGGAGACGGTTGAACCATGGTAATAATGATGTTAAGTTGCTCATCATGTGTGTGTGTGTGAAAATGAATGTCTGATTAGTGTGTGTGTTTTTTAGAAGATGAGGAATGAGAGGCTGAATTGGAGGGAAGGAATAATGAAGGAAGTTACGATGTAAAAAAAATATAGGTTTATCACTTTAAATCTTAGATTACTCTCTACCATTATATCAAACGAAATTAATGGTGAAGATTCGTCCTTTAGTAAACACTTAAATAAAAGTAAGCAAAAAAACTTTTCTCATCCCTCTAATTAAATTATACATGGAAAGAGACATTAACATTTTATAATCTAGTTAATATGGTGCCAAAAGTCTTCTTTTAAAAGTCCACGTCACTTCCAAATTTCAATTTGCCAAGGGTTTAATATACATGCACTTTTCATTTTCCGTTGACCATATAAGCTCTTGAAATAATATACTATGGAAGAGCTCTCCAAAATAGTTGTGGCTCGTTAACGACCATATTTTGTGTTCGAACTTACAGATTAGTGTCATGCAAACTGTCCCAAGAAAACCTAAAAAAATGAAGAAATTTAATATGAAAGTGGGTCTCTATTAAAATAATTAAATGTTTGTCTTAATCGTTTAATTTACTCACCGAACAATTAATAGATCTTGAGATATACTATTTTTAAAAAAGAAAAGTAAAACTGTATTTTAATTTAATAAGAGGGATGACGAGTGTGAAAGTTGATGCTTATTTTATTGAAAATGATTTTTTCTAATATTTGTACTTGTTAATGCATGTTTTGTTTACCTCACAAAAAGTTAAACACATTCACATGTACAAATATTAAATCCATTCACAAATGCACAGTTCAGATAAATGATAAAAGTTTCATACGAAACAACATTTATCTAAGGAACAAACTACAATGACTTAGATTAATTAGTATTTTAGAATAAAATATCTTGAGAGGCATTTTAGTCATTTACTTAATTAGTTATCAAACCACCCCAAACTCTCTCACCCCAAAACCACCCCTAAACCACATGCAAACCGTCGCAAACCCTAATTCTTAAAATTATTCCATTAAAATGGATATAGGACATGAAATAGCACAATCTAAGCATATCGGTTGGCCAATCGGTTCATTGCTACCTTGCAATCATAATAAGCTTATAAATGAAGATTACGGTATATTTTTACTTATATGTTAATCTTATCTGTTACATTTCTTAATTTGATCTCTTGTTGTTAGTTTGTTATGTTATGTTTTACTGATTTGTTGATGACGTCATAGATTTGATGTTAGGTTAGGTTTACTGATGTGATGATGATGTCATGATTGATTTGATATAGTTGAATGTGTATTGAACCTGTTGCTGTTATTGTTTCATTTGCTTGCTTTTCCATGTTGCTTATTGTCTTTCTGCTATCTTTTCTTTTCACGCTCACATGCACACCTGCACTTGCCGGAGGTCTCATTGGAAGCAGTCTCTACTCCGGGTTTATCACGGGGTAGGGTAGGACTGTCTACATTTACCCCCACCCCCGCCCGACGGGATTGGGTTTGTTGTTGTTGTTGTGTTGTGAATTTGTACTTTGATTGCGTCATATAGATAGAGTTAGTTATCGTTAATTTCATCCATTAAATTTTGTGTCACGGGTCTTGTTTAGTTAGTCCATTGTCAAATGGAAACAAAATAGTGAGCGTGGTCACTTTGGCGCATAGGTTGCGTACATCAAATTTTGTGGTTAACGATCGCTATCTAAAATGCTTTCTTAGTTAGGATTAGGGGTTCTCACATCACATGTGTGGCAAATGCTCTGCTGGTTTTCTGTGGTTTGGTCAACTCAGCTTTGCTATATGTATGGTGGTAGCTATTCTAAACCGTATGGACTACATAGGTCACATGATAATTCAGGTCCTTAAACTCATGGGAAGTGGTCATGATTGGTTTGCTTTTAAGTGTAAAAAGTGTTGATTAAACAGCTTCGTATGGTATGGAAGATGCCCATACAAATGCTATCTTACTTACACTTAGGGGTTCTCACAAGCGTGGCGTTTGTTTTACAGGCCAAATAGTATGGCAACTGTTTGCTGCATGGGCTACTTGTTTGCTGATCTTGTATTAGGGGGTGTTTGGATAAGCTTATTTTAGGTGCGTAAACCATTTAAATGTGTTTGGGTATGCTTATTTTATGTCGTGATTGCCTTATTTAGGGTTAGCATTCTTGATGTTTGTTTTTTGTTAGCGTTCTTGATGTTTGATACATTGATGGCGTGATATTCTTAGGTTAGGATCGCTAATTTATTTGTGACGATTTTGAGTTTATTTTTGAACATAGTTTGTGATTTTGGGAAATATTGGTTCTAATTTTAGCTTAGGGTTATTATCTTGATTTGAATTTATTGTGCATGAATCAAACTTGTTTTTGTTATTGCTAGTTAACGAGAATGTTATTGCTAGTAAACATATAACTTGATTCTTGTGATTAATTTTGAATCCCATGTAATTTATTCTGAATCCCATGAGATTCATACTGAATCTCATGGGCTTCTTAATGCTTTTTTATTGTATAACTAATATTTTTTAATGTTTTTTTATGTTAGGTGTTGTTAGTGCTACTACTAGTGGTTCTCCTAGGAAGAAGTGGGTTACATTGACAGATGTGCGTCAGTCAGGGGTCAAACCTGCCAATAAAGTTTTGAACCCGACGCCGTTGAATCAGTTTAATCCTAATGGGTGGCATTTTAGGAGAAGAAGGTGCAGGAGAAGGCACCAGTTGTTGAAAAGGAGAAGGGTCTTGAGAAGGAAATGGTTTTTGAAAAGGAGAAGAAAGTACCAAAGAAGGCACCAGTCGTTGAAAAGAAAAAGAAGGTTCCGGATGTTGTTACTGATACGGCAAATGAGAAGACCGTATGAAACTTAGGAGGGAAGGAATAATGAAGGAAGTTACGATGTAAAAAAAAAGGGTATAAGGGTGCGTTTGGTATGCTGCCATGAATGACAATGAGTACGAGTTTGATAGTAGTGATGGGTCCCTCACCTATGAAAGATCCATACCTAGCTCCCTTCATGAATATGGAATATGGATTATACCTATCATTCATTATCATAGTGGTGGGCCCCTCATCTTAAACAAACACCTTTAGTCACTTTCATAGTCATAGTCTTATTCCCATAGTGGGATACCAAACGCACCCTAAGTTTATCACTTTAAATCTTAGATTAATCTCCATCATTATATCAAACTAAATGAATGATGAAAATTTGTCCCTCATTAAACACTAAAATAAGAGTAACCAAAAGAACTTTTCTCATCTCTCTAATTAAATTATACATGGAAAGAGACATTAACATTTTATAATCTAATTAATATGCTGCCAAAAGTCTTCTTTTAAAAGTCCACATCACTTCTAAATTTCAATTTGCCAAGGGTTTAATACACGTGCACCTTTAATTCTCCGTTGACCATATAAGCTCTTAAATAATATACTATGGAAGAGCTCTCCAAAATAGTTGTGGCTTGTTAACGATCATATTTTGTGTTTGAACTTATAGATTATTGTTATCACAAGTGATATATTGATACATCATGCAAATTGTCTTTAGAAAACCTAGAAAAATGAAGAAAAATGTTTTTTATCGAAAGCATATGAAATTGGATCTTTACTAAAAGATAATTAAATGCTTGTCATAATCGTTTAATTTATTCGCCGAACAATTAATAGATTTTGAGATATGTAATTTTTAAAAAGAAAAAGTGAAAATGAATTTTAATTTAAAAAGAGAGATGGCGACTGTGAAAGTTGATGCTTATTTTATTGAAAATGATTTATTTAATATTTGTACTTCTTCATGCATGCTTTATTTACCTCACAAAAAGTTAAACACATTCACACGTACAAATATTAAATCCATTCACAATTACAGTTCCGATAAATAACATTTATCATGTAAATAATTATGGGAAGGGAGCTAATTTGCACACTTTTAAAAATAATTGAGACACTCATATTTTGAGTGTTTGGACATTTATACCCTCACATTATTTTTAGTTATGTTTATCCTGTAAGGGTATAAATGTCCAAATACTCATAATTTGAGTGTTCCATTCATTTTTAAAAGTATGCAAATCACCTCCCATTATGAGAATGAGTGTTTCTATAACTATGATTACATGACTAACATTCTTCTAAGAATGCTATAACTTGCACACATTCTATACCAATTTTGCATGGGAATTGATATCTATATCACATCTTTTGATGCATGCATCACAATTTGCTTATTATAGTTTGTACCATACAATAGTGTAATGCACAAATTGTAGTGTATGCATTAAAATATGTGGCGTGAGTTTAAACCCCTTTTTTGCATAGCTGACCTTAATCATGTTCATTTTTACCTATATGTTGTAACTAAGTATTACGGTATTTTCTATTGTTACATAACTTACGTTTTATCAATTTCATTTCATTAAATACATAGACGAATTTTGTTTCTCTACTAAATAATGTACAAGAAAGTTAGATTTTTATTTCTTGTTTTTCTACTAAATACATGCTTTTTGTTTCAATTCTCTACATAGCCGATTTGTTTTTCTGCTAAATACATTTGTGGTCTTCTTTCCGGTTTCCACATTAAAAGTTCCATGAAGTTTCCTTGGAACGAAATCTTATGGTCCATACATCCAAATAACCAATTTCCAATATATTGGCAAGTTGGTAGTGTATATGTGCACCTTCTCCTTAACTACAAGTTGTAAATAGAAAGAACTTATACAATGAAAGAGCTTTCCAAGATAGCCATGGCGTCTTTTCAAGCAGATTCGGACAAGGTTCAAAAGTTGGCTCGGGACTTCTTTTGTGCCATGGACAGTGATGGGGATGGCAAGATAGACAAAACAGAGTTCTTGGAGTTCATGCAAGTCCAAGGGTATTGTCGTGAGGGAATAAATCTGTGCCTTTTTAAGCAATTGGACCAGGATCGAAATGGTACTTTGGATTTTGAGGAAGTTATGACACTCTACTATATAATTAAAAGTGGAAGACCATTTTGTGATTGTTGTGGGGAGTTCATCCCTTCTACATACTTCACATGTGTCGGATGCTTGGAAGATGATCCAACTGGAAGACCGGTCTATGTTTGTCTTGATTGCTTTACTAAACAGAAATGCGCTCATCACAATCACAATCACTTGTCACGGTTTGTAGACAATTATTCGTTGCTTGAAGCTATGAAAAAATCATCATTAAGCAAGGTATTTTTAAGATAGCTTTCGTTAATTTTTAGGAATTATAGTTGTCGTAAAGCAAAATCATATACGAAATATTTCTAAAGTAACTTGTTAAAAGGGTTCTTCTACCGAGTGATCTCATGAAACACATATTAAGGTGCATATGTTGAATTCTAACTTCTGCACATTGATTAGAACTAAATGTAATTTAATCTTAGTAACTCAAACTTTACTTTTAGAAAAACTCATGTTAATATAATTTGTGTTATTCACAGCTATCAAGGTCTAGATCACATCCGGGTTATTCTAATAGTTACCAGACATCATCGAATACACCTGTTGTTCACAATCATATAGCCTACAATACTTGGAATATCCAAAACAACTCTTACCAACATTCAATCTCGCTTCCAGTTCAGTATCCCGCTCCATCTACTGCGATCGTCCCACAAGGACAGGTGAGTTGTAAAATTTATACGTTATGGCATGCTAGTATAGTCGGTGTCTTCTTTATATAGTTTAGGTTTGCTTTTATTTTTTTAGTACTTGTTACCAGGGACGAAGATAGTAAGGAAGCCAGGGGTGCTCAGCGCCCTCTCCAACACTTTATCTTATAAAATTTAAGCCTATGACCCAACTATAGCCAAATGACCCCAACCTTTTTTTTTGGTTAAGGGCATTCAAATGACCCCAACCTTTAGATGACAAAAGAATTAAGAAAGACTTGACACTATTTCATGCACAAGGTTTTCATCCAATATTTTTTTTAATAGTTGTCAATGTGTTTTTCTTATTAAAATTTTAAGTTTGTAACCTAACAAATGTGATTATTAGAACCTGCCGTTTAAAGTTTTAGTTATATTACTATGTTAGTTTGAGAAAAAAATTCCGGCCCCTCTTATCCCTAATTCTTGGCTCCATCCCTGCTTGTTACATACGGTTTTGGCATGCATATGTGACTAGGTCAGTACTATAGGAGTCATCGTATGTATGAATATGAGTACTCAACACACAAAAGCCCATGGTAATAAAGTAGGAAGAGATTTGAACATTCTATATGCCATCAAGATCGATCGAAATCATTTGAAGGCTTGCAATGTATTTAATAAAAAACTTTTGTTACAGGTTCGTTGGAAACGTCTAAATATATGGAACGAAATTGTAATGGAAAACTAATATAGTTTCCTCATATTTAGTATTCTAAATTTTGAATGATATTTTCTCAAGTATTTAATTTATAATCTTTCGTTAGAATTCTGTTGCAAATTTGCAACTGAATAGCAACAAAATATGTGAAAATAAATTAATTTGTTTTCTGCAACGATGCAAGTACGTGTTATCTTTATCGTTGCTAATCGTTTGGAAGACAGTTGCCAAATTGCATCGGGGATTTAGCGTTGCATTAGCTTGTTTGACTAGTAGTGTTGTACTCAACCAAAGAACACATATAATAGCAAAAGAAATGCTCATGTGACAACTGAACATCAGTGAGGTACCTGAACTTAAATTACGACGTAGGATTTTTATATGACTTGATTAGTTCATAATTTTAAGGTTAGGCCGGGTTCTTAGATCTATATTCGTGATGCATGTTATGGTCAGATATATAAGCTGGTTAATATATAATTTATTAATTTTGTTATCTTTACTCTCACGATTTGATGCAGAAACCATGGATGGCCGCGCTTAAGGCATTGGACTTGGGACTCCAACTTGGTGCCATTACCTTTTGTACTATTTTATGACACTTCTTACGTTTCTACTTCAGTGTGTGTAATGTGGGTGAGTTTGCTCATTTATATCGTGAAAAATAAGTGTGTATATTCAATAGTACGTGACAGATATCAATACTGTATCATTCCATTTATGTATAATACAATAGTATTTGCTTGTTTTCTACTAGCCCATATTCGGGACAGAATCTACTCCCTCCGTCTCTAGTTGGACTTTTTGAAGTCTTTACTTTTCAACTTTGACCTTAAATATTTTTGTTTGTGTTATATAATACTTGATGCAAAATATATAAATGGATTTGTGATGCGTATCAAAACGAAAAAAGAGAAAATAATGAGAACATAATAAGAATCAATAACATTGAATTTGACTTGGATAAAGTTCCCACCACCAAGCCTAACAATCTGATTGAATCTAGAATCAATAACACTAAATTTGTGTTATATAAAGTACTTAAACACCACCAAGATTAATCAAATTGGCGAAAGAAGATGTAATCAGTGATAAAGCAACAACACCACACTAAGAACAATCAACTAGCGACTCTTTTTCGAGTATGGACACTCTAGATTAGCTTCAGAAGCTGATGTTTATTTCAAAACTGAGATATATCTCTAATACAACTTGAGAGCCTTTATATAAGAGGCTGGAAAACTGTTCACAAGACAAAACATTAACTTCTTGCTTTGAGAATGAAAGATCAAAAGTCTCAAGAAAGATAAAAGCTGAATATAATTAAGGAAGTAATAATGGAACTGATTAGAGTAAAGACTCAATTAACTGACTTGACTCATTCAAGCTTTTAATGCTCTTCATGGGCTGAACTAAACTTCATTGGGGTGCTAACAAATTAGGTTCTTCCTTCCAAGAGACTTGAACCCAAATATGGCTTGAGAATCTAAATTCAGTCCAACACGAGTATGACACATAAAATGAGCCTGTTTTGTATTACCCGATGCCCCCGCATCAATTTGGTTTTAAATGTATTTTCATTGGTATAAGTTTCATCACATATTATATAACACAAACAAAAAAAATATTTAAGTCAAAGTTAAAAAAGAAAGATTTCAAAAGTCAAATATGGACATTTAATATGGGAAGGAGGTAGTACCATTTTTCATTTATCAAGCTCGTACTTAAAGCAAAGAAGCCAATACTTCAGCCAAAAACTATATTTTGAAAGAATTTATTCAGCTTTTAGTTTCACTTATGAAACCGCCATTTTTGATGAAATGTTACGGCCTTAGCAGGTCGTATAGACCAATTGGGTCGTGGCAAATGGTCCAAAAGATGACCAAAGTGGCAAGAATCTTTTGTGATGGGCTAGGATTTCTCTGCCATAATTATCTCAATGTTTAGAAAAGTCTTTGTGTCGTATTAGGAATGTCTTTGTGTCGAGAGTCCTTGTTTAGGTATGTTTCGTAATTATCTTGTGCTACAAGTCTTGTATTCGGCTATATATACCGAATAGGCTATTAATAAAAGTTCATCGTTTGTTCAAATAAATCTTTGCTTCTCTTCTCTTTATCTTAAGGAGTTTGCACCCATTATAGTGGTGCTGTTGGGAATTAAACAATAGCAGTACTAACTGTGCTTGACTTAGTACTGCTAGTACACATGGTTTGTACTGCTAATAGGATATGCACACATTTTGTATTTTAAGAAAAGATATTGTATATCTTATACGA
>CM040245.1:56224720-56424720 GCA_022545495.1 Chrysanthemum lavandulifolium
TTGTAGCATAAATTTAATAAAACTTTTTATTACCAATTCTTAAAGATCAAATTATCAAAGTCTTGGTTTGAGGTATTGGGTTCACCGATCAAAATTTAGTGTTAATTATAAATCGATTATACCATACTTTTGCATAAGTGTAAACACTTAGTGTTTGGGTAATTACTCTGCAGTGGCGCATGGAATTAAAACTAATTACATACTTAAGATGAGTTTGCACATTGTATAGCTTACTAAGTAGCTCCATTCGAACTTCACAGAGCGAGAGGACGGTTAAGCATAAAGCATAACCTAAGACATCCTTTCGGTGTTTATTATTTGTCGCGCTTAACCATTTACCCTTATAGTTAATTCTAGTGGGTGAGCCATTGAGACCAGTTTGTACCAAAGTCACCAATCAATTAAACTGTTGAAAACTTAACTCTTCAAAACAAATCAAATTTAGCCATTGTTTAGTCCGTATTATTTTCTATTCAAAATTACCCTTTGCTTATTGCATCTAACATAATAAACAAAAAGTAACAAATAAAATAAACTACTAAAAACAATGCACATAATAAACAATTTATACGTGTAAACAAGTAGCCGCATTGCAACTTATTCGATAAAACCCTATTAACAATCAATATCTAGAGTTAAAATTAGTGTATATATTAATTGGGGCTTTCACTTCTCTCGATTATTGAGGTGAGCAGCATCATCGACGAATCGATTCGTAAACTCATAATTAATAATATACCAAATTGCACATAATTGATTCATTAATTTACATAATTAGAGTCTTCCCGATTCAAGATTTATAAATAATTAAATATGTCTCAATTATTAAAAATTACCAAAAGCAACTTATCCATGACTAACATGCATGTATAATAATGGATATCATAACATTATACAAATAAGTCACGGATACGCATATAAAAATTCCATGACACATAACAAATTATTCATGAATTATTCATGTAACCAATATATTAATTCTAGGTTTTAATAAGGTTATGAAACAATTTTAAAACTCTAAAAATTTATACATGTGTAGACAAAAAAAAATAGAAATTCGCCCCAATTCTTAAAAAATCGTAAACAATAAATTAAACATAAACCCTAGATTAACATATCAAACAACATACAAGTATTTGTTTTATTACGGCGTTTATGTAATTAATTCTCATTAAAAGCAAATGACTCGTCGTGCAAAACATTGGAATTATATAACATGACATTCAAATAAATAACCACAAAACATCAAGTATTAGCGGGCGTATAGGATTTATTAATGAACGATTAATTAACATAAAAAGAATATGCGTCACCTTTTCTTGATTACAGCGAACAAGGGAGTAAATCAGCGTACTAACGGATGAACCTAATTTGATTTGATTAGGATTATATGAATCACTTACTTCTGGTTTTGTAATTGATCAGGAATAATATGATAGTGTGTTATTACTGGCGTTACTTCTGGCACGTGTCTTAAGCGAAGATTAAAATAATCTAGGTTTTATCAAACGAAAATAACTTGTTATGTGGAAAGAGATGGATCGATCCCTTAGGGTTGTCGGCGGTTTATGAGAACGAAGAAAACACACACAAACAATTTAGGGTTTAGCGATATGTGCACAAAGATGAGTTTACAAACACTGCAGGTTTTGTATATATCTGTCATCATTACGGTGACACAGTTTGAGTCAAAGTAGGTTTAGGTTGGGTCCTTGTGGCGGTTCGGTTCTTAATCCATGAGGGATTCGGAGCCTTCAATCTTTTACAATTTGGTCCTTTTCAGCCAGCGTTTAACGTAGTTGAATTAAATTCATTAATTCTTGCGTTAAATTAGTTATTTCATTTAATAAATAAATAAATACAACATTTATATTTAATTATTTAGCTTTAAATTACCATACGTAAAGTGTCTTGATGCAAGTGATACCGAGTTCGATCTGCTTCGCGTCTCTTATTTATATCAATAAACCAACACCAAAGGCCTTGGGTGTGCACATTCTCAATTAAACTGTGAACAAAGTATCACACCACCAGTCAAGTGGCCCAATGCCCATTTTGTTATATTATTTACGAGCTTAGCAATTATTTTCTGTGAAGTGTAAACAACATTTTGATTTAGGAGTCAACTTTTCTTATATCATTGTTGAGTCAGTATTTATTATTTATGTGTTAATATACTGGTTATCATGTATATGTCAAAAGTTTTGTATTCATGAGATATGAGAATTTCATTAGTGCCCAGAATATCAAAAGCAAGGTCAATGGTCTACCCATCATTCTGCAAGTTGTCAAATTTGTGAAAAGGACCACAGAATGAATACAACCACACAAGAAATGCTAACGTCTATATCCTAGGATAAAATTAAAAATAAGTATTAATAACCGAGAAACCATGCATAGCAGTAACAGTGTTAACGATAAACAATTATAATTTCAAATTTGTGGCTCACGATTTCGTGTAAATACAATTGGGTGAGCATGTAGCTTACTATCGATCGTCTAACATTCTGTTAAAAAGTTGGAGTGCATTAAGTGGAAAAAAGTGAAGTATCTTATCTTGAGGGTGGATATAAGTTTGATCGTTTTGTGCGATTTCACAGCTTAAGCACATTCATAAATACTGAATTCATTCACAATCAGCATGAATAACAATTCGCATTCATAATCAATAACATTTACCATGTTATGATTACATGAGTATCAATTTTCTAATAACGTTAGAGTTGGTGAGTAAGCGTGCATAAACCGATTTTAAATGCTGTCAATGCATTAAATGATAATATCGTATATGCAAATACCATACTGCGTCTAAATACACATGATATATTTTAGTGGCAATGCATAGCTGCATCTATTTTTTTATTTTTATTTTTTATTTTTTTTAACAATTTAATAAAAACATAATATTTTATTAATAGTTAAAGAAAATCACATAGTACTTATTAAAAAAAACCTTTAGTCGTTAGGTATGGTAAGTCTTGGCGTCGCATCTCCAGTAAGATCATAGCGGAGGCGGTGATGGATATTTTCATCTTATAACTCACGATAGTACATTGAATTAATGGCCCGGCGTGTGGTGGATCAAATTATATGAGCAGGTGATATTGCCACCCGTCGTTTTTAAAATCATATTGTGTAATATAACACACGAATGAGCGATTTTTCTTATCTTTTCGGCGGACATAGCCGGTGGTTACGAGAATAATCCATTTGCTAACAAGGCGACCAAAAGCTCTTTCGGCGTATCTGTCGCTGAGACTCTTGTAAACTTGAATCTCTTTCTTCGGGTCAATTGGATAAGGATATGCTTTAACAAGCGTTGAATCGTGGGATAGATTATCGGAAGATAATATCGCGTTTGTAAAGCCGTTCATTTAGAGTAAATGAACTATTGGGTGCTTGCAGATTCCATTTCGATGAGTAAGATCTGCGGTGATTGATTCAAAACATTGATGTCGTTATTTGCAGGAGGACCAAAAATGAATGCCAAAACCACATATCATTTGAAACGGCGAGCAAGCATAATAGTCGGTATTGGTGATCACCTCTTATATTGCATCTCAATGCCTGAGGACAATTTCGCCGAGCGAAATGTGTACAATCAATGCTACCAAGCATTCGGAGAATGTGATGTTGCTCTTCGTGTGCCTCGAATAAGCGTGCAGCGTCGTGGGTTGTCAATATTCAGTAAGAACTCTTCTTATATATAATTGGATTACTGCTTCATGCAAAATGATCAAGGCATTCACCTACAAAGTATCACGAATTATAAATAATTAAAATACGAATTATATAAAAATAAAATACGAATTATAACAAATTAAAATACCAAATTATAAAATTAAAAATACCGAATTATAAAAATTAAAAATACCGAATTATATAAAATAATAAATGCGAATTATATATAAAAAAAAACACGAATTATATAAAATAAAAATACGAATTATATAAAATAATCGATGTTCTTACGTGCCATGTTTAAGTAGTCATGTATCTGTCAGGAGGTCCACCCGTTGTGAGTTGTGAATAGCCGATGTACATTTTACTGTAGTGAAACTTTTCCCAGCGTCTCATACTCTTGAAACCATTCGAAATTAAGCTTCAATATCACAACAATTTTTAGAAACAAGCTTTTATTCATACGAAATCTTTCACGAAAAACATCGGAGGAAACTTTGGGTTTTCTTCTGCGAAATAGTCATTCATTAGAGTTTCTAGAGCTTTTCGCGATAGCGGGTAACATGTCTTGGTGAAAGCTAGCCGTGTCTTCAATGCTATCATGCCTTGGCTAAATAGGTTTCTATGGTAGAACCGGTGGAAAATATGTCCTCGGAAGAGTCGGATAAAATCTAACTTTCGTCACCGGATGAAGAAGATGAAGATGAATACGTTTTGTTTGTGAAATAGAAATGATATTGTTTGAGAAAAATAGAGTTGTTATTGTGTTTAAATAGGGAGAAAAAAAGGGATTTTTAATGCACCCTAACGGTACATTTGAGTTTCAATGCACATAGCTATTTTTTGCCCATGTAGATTCGGCAATCTTTGCGATTATGCAATTGCTTTCGACCGTACCGCCTCATTGCGATTCAAGGCATTACTCATGCCGATCGGCAATCATCGAACCGAATGCCATGTCGAGAGGTTGCGGTACCATAGGGGTGGAAGTCATGCCTAAGGGGCGGCAGCGAGAGTTAAACATGAATCATGCCCGGTCGGTGTATGCAATGCCACAAATTCGGCATGGTTCGGCATGAACATTTGGTTTGTGTATTGGTATAATTTACCGATTTGGCATGGCATATTGTGGACGTTGGATTTTAAAAAGTAGCCGTTGGACATTAAATGGCTTATAATAGTTGCATGCTAAAAAAATAAAAATAAATAAATAAATAAATAAATAAAATTACTTCCCTACATAAATAAACAAACTCGATTATATTTTTACCACAAATTCAATCACATCTCTTTACACTTTTAAAAACATTCTTATGGATCCAAGAAAATCAAGAGGTGGTTCTTCGTCATCGAGCCGTGGGCGGGTTCTCGTTCCATTAGTCCATAAATTCAATCACAACCGCTCCATACATTCCTCGAATGAGTCCTCCTCAATATTATCCTCAAATGACTTCTCACGTACTTTCAACCCCAATATTTTCACCACCACCATCATTGACTCAACTGAATACGATGTCCTACAAGTGACTTTGACCGTTAAATCGACTACTAGTAGCCGGTCCTTGGCGTGAACCAAGTGTTGAGCGAGAGCTACCGCTATATGACTTGTGTTAGGAATTAGAAATTCCGGTATTAAAGAGTCGGTCCTTTCAGTATATGTAATCGTTAGAAAGCTCGTAGTAAGTAGTTCTTTTAAGTTAAGTAGTAATTTAGTTGTGTAACACCGTGGAGGGCAGACGGGTCTTTACCAGCTGTATGCGATCCACGACCCAAAGTGTGGCGAGTTATGTAAGACTATAAATACTCTACCTTCAGGTAGAGAGTTGGGCTCATAATAATATCTTTCACTTTCTCAAGTTCCCTAAACCTCAACTTTCTCTCTGAATTCCATCTATATGCTACTTTGTGTTATGGTTTGATGTGTAAGTGAAAAGTTATATCTTACAATTGGTATCAAGAGCCATGGTTAGATCATATCTTGCGCATCTTTGGATTTATAGTGGTTTTAGGTGGTTTTGAGTTTGAAAAAGTTTAGTGGTTTTGCATCATTTGTTGATCTCTTGTGTTAAAGTTTGAATTTTGTTGGTACTTTTATGTTTAGAATCATCAAAAGTGTTTAGGTTTTCATTTGGTAAGCTTGAATCATCTTGGTTGGGTTGTTTTTGGATTGAAAAGTGAAGTTTATTTGGTTTTCAAGCTAGCGACTTAGCTCTCGGAATAGTTTCTTGGTAGCGACTTGCTTCCGCGTTTTATAGCGACTTACGGTGTTAAAGCTAGCGAGTTAGAGCTAGCGAGTTAAAGTACAAATAGTGGACTCTCCACTACGGGTGGCGACAATGGTAGCGACTTGGTCGATGTGAGTTGCTCTTTAGCAACTGTGTCTCTAGCGACTTGTGGCAATTCTTTGCAAAATTTGGTTAGCGACTTGGTCGTAAAGTAGCGAGTTACTACTTAGCGACTTGCTTTTACATTAGCGACTTGGGATTCTAGCGACTTGGGATTGGTAGCGACTTAGTGCTTTTGTTTCTAGCGACTTAGAGCTTTATCATCTAGCGACTTGAGTGATTGTTTACGGTTTTCTCTTGATTTAGTAAAATCCCGTGAAGAATCTATTTCCGGTTTAATCATTGAGTTATAAAATCCAGTATAATCTGTTAACATGTCTACCGCGTCCCTCTTGTCATCTCCCTTGTTGAGGATGTACAAGCGGTGGTTCGGAATCTTTCGTCCACCCATGCTTGGCGAGGCCGATTCGACTCTTGGGCTCAGCGAATCAGTTGTATTGCCTTGGAAAGGAAAATGGTGTCAACATTCTCAAATCCATTGATGAAGGACCATATCGGGTTGAGGCGACTAGAGACATACTTGATACTAATGAAGATGGTACTCTGTTTACGGTATGGAGCGGACCTAAGATGTACAGTGAGCTTGATAATGAGGAAAAAGAGATTCGATGCGGATATCGGGGCTTGAACATTGTTCTTCAGGTCTTCTAAAGACATCTACAAGGCGATCAATCATAACAATCAGATGCAAAGGCGGTTTGGGATAACGTTAAGATGCTTCTCGGGTTGAATTAACTATGGAAGGCGGAGAATCGACTCTATGATTTGAGCACTTCAAGATGAAACGGATGAGGTGTTTATGAGTACTATGTGAGATTTCATAAGTTAGTGAATGACATGAGGAACATCGAGAATGACTATGCCTAACATTCAATTTGAACTCAAAGTTTGTGAACAACATGAATCCCGAATGGCACAAGTTTATCCGCAATTTGTGAAACTCACTAAAGGATTGAAACATACAAACTATGAGCAACTCTATGCCTTCCTCCTTGAGAATGAGAGACATGCTATGTTTGAAAATTTGATTCTCAATCGGTTCAAAGCCAACCCGGGAGGAACAAGCTAGTCTAATGATTCAGCGCCTTCTACTAGAACATCGGAATCACAACAAAAGCATCACAAGTCATACCACTTGGTAATGGTAATCACAAACTCATCCACGATCCTAAGTTCAAACAAGGCGTCTTGATGCACGTGGGTAACATCATTAATCAACTTGCTCTTCTCATCGATCAAAACATGAATTCTCTCCACAACCAACAACAACCTTAGGCGCATCTAACCCGCATAATCGAAGCCCTTTGTTAAAGATGGAAGAATCGTGGTGCAACCAGTTCAAGAAAAGGCAGTATGATCGGGGAAGAGGTGGGTGGGAGGCTATGTTGGAAACGAATCGAGGAAGAAATGGTAACCAAGGTCAACCTAAGCCAATCAAATGCTATAAGCTGTGGTGGTGAAGGACACATTGCAAGGCGCACATCTCAAGCGTCCGCGAATCTTGATGCCGAGAGATAAGATGTTCTTGGCCTTGGCTTCGAGACAATGGTAACTGCGTTGGATGAAGAGAATTCTGTTTCTTGTTGAGGGCAATACCAAGACCTATGATGCGAGATGTGGATGGCGGCCTATCGGAGATAGGTCACAATCATCAAAATGCCTTTCAAATGTTGACCATGATGCATACGACTACGATGTAGATGATGGACCTCTGCACGCAATCTTTATGGCTAGCATCTCTCCGATCGTTTCTCCCAGATCCCTTACCACAAGGTGGCCCATCAGGACAAACTCATCTACGAGGTATTAAAGCTATCTGATGATCTTGATATACGGATGCATGACAAAAGTACAACCAATGAAACTATTGAATCAAATATTGAAAATATGGGTAATATCAATATTGTCCCATCGATCAATCGTGAAACAAAGTGAAAGTGAAGTTGTACCAAGTGATGCATCTTCTGATCAACAATGACTATGTCTTTGATGAATACCTGCATGTGCTCTGATGATTCGTAATTTACGAACTAAATGCCTATAAGGAGCGATGTTGCTATTTATGAACAACGCTAAATTTGAGTTGACCACTCGTGAGCGAGAAATGGATGACCAAGTGCGTCTGATAATTAGAAAAAGTAATTTTAGAGAAGAAGTATTGAAACAAAATTAATTTCTTTGCAAAAAAACTTTCTAAAAGCAATTAAGCAAAAACAAGAACTTCAAGAAAATGTGAAAATGTAAGCAAAATTTAATGCAAAAGTATCAAAGCTCTTGAGAGATTTTCTAATCGAAAACTTTGAAAAACAAACTTGAAAACAAGTTGTACATGCAAGGAAACACCATTCGATTTTCGCATGATCACTAAGCATAGAGTTCTAGCGATAAGCATAGTGTTCCCATTATAGATAAACCCGACCACAGTATGGAAAGATAGCAAAAGCGGCTCAAAGTGTTATCTATGATGGAAATGAGATTCTTAAACCTAGACAAAAACCTAGTTGCGTTGAGTGCGAGGATGACAAGAAATTAGATGAAGTCGCTGGGAGAAGATGAATAAGAAACTAAATGATCCTAAATGCAAAGAGAAAGTAATTATCACTCCCATGACTACAAGAAGAAAAGCTGGATTTCCTTGAACAAGTTTAAGACTCGGACATTGTTGACTCCCGAACAAGTCTTACGGAAAATGGATTTAGATAAGCGAAAAGTGAAAATATTGTGAAACAAACCCTCCCCGGAAAATGCCTAGAAACAGCTGTGTATCCTCTAATACACCAATGCATCTTGTTCCTAGAACAATTGCCACTAAAAGCAAGACCTTAATTAGCCATCGTTATTTTCCAACTATTTGTTGATTTTGAGAAAACTTGCAAAAAAGGATCACACCTGGCATAGCGAAGGAGAAGGGGTTTGAACAAATGAAAGAATGTTATTTAGCGAGGTCATGCCTTTCTTTAAACTTTTAAAGATCACTTTGAGAGTCTTAAAGGGGATAGAAAGCAGATATTAAGGGAATGGAAAAGGAATTTGATGCAATAATAGTTGAAATTAGTGACTATGAGCGTGCACTAAAATATAATGAGATTGAGAGGAAGAACACGCATACATTGAATGAGAATCTTATTCTTGAATGTGTTGCTCAAGATGTCTTTTCTTTGCTTCAATTGCTCTATTAAACTTCAAATTTCATGAACTATCGTACTGAAAGTCTCCATGATCGTGTCATTGAGCTTGAAAAAACTAATTCTAAACTAAATGAGAAAATTGAGCTGGATGATCATGACAATTTGGTTAAACATTTTCTAAACTAGAAGTTGAGTATTTTAATCTACAACTAAAATATCAACATCTCGAAAATGTCAAAACTTCAAATATCAAGACATCTTGAGATGCTCGAGTTTGATCGGTTTTAAAATTAACAAGCGAGATGAGCAATTCATGCTCGGTTAACACGATCGAGAAAGTTGAAAGCGAATCTCTCGATTAAAGGTCAAGCGAACAATATAGCGAGCTCCAAATGCCTCCTTCTTTAGATTCTCGAATTCTCAAGCGTTTCATCTTCAAAACCTAGTAAATGCTTTACAAAGGAAAGCGAAAGTTTTCTAGAAGAGAATGAAAAAGGTTAAGCGTCATTTCAATGAGTTGTTTGAATCAATTAAAGTCACTGTAACAAAAACAACGAACAAATAACTTCATTGCAAAAGGAAATTGAGAATCTGAAGAGTGGGGTAAAAGGAAAATGCCAATGATCAATGAGGAAAATGTTGTATCAAAGGTTCACTCTGGTAATAAATATGCTTTATCTACGTGACATATGTCCCCCCTCTACCTAAGGAACAACAAACTTGCCATTGAACATATTTCTCATCCACTTAAGGATTGCTTAGAATACTGCGTGAGATTGTTGAAGAGGATAAGCTAGAGAAACCTCATGATAATGCAATTGGACATGCATGCTTATATGCGAAGCGATCTCGAAATCTTAGAATGTTTGATCACAATATGCCCAAGACATTAGGTGAGAGAGTTAACCCCTTGATTCCATGCTCGATGCCTAAGGCCAAACATGACATGCACTCGATTCCCAATGGTTTGAATGTGAGGGTAGTGTGTACCATTGGTAGTTCGGATCTCGAGATCATCGATGCTAGGAAAGTGAACTCAAATGTGCCTTCTAGGGTACTAATCTCGGTACCTCTAGTGTTAGAAAAGTGAACCTTAGTGCACACATGTAGTTCGAGATCCGCACATCTAAGCGGGTGGTGCAAAGTAGTAAAACAAACTAATGTTCCATTCCTCTACAGAATGTCGGTGACATTAAAGGGAGCGGTCAAAGTCTCGAGACAATACAAGGAATGATAGGACCTCTCAGAGCTAAGAATGTGCCTTTGGAAGAGTGAAGAACAATCTAGGAACCTTAAGTTTGAATCGAATAAAGCGAATCGTGTTGATTCTAGTATTAGCCATAGGCGTCTTGTAATTAATTGAATTACGATACTATTTGCAAACCTTGTCTTGATGATTGCTTGAATTACATTTCTAATCATGAATGTGATGTTAATGTTACGCCTAATGATGTTAATTGTCCGATTAATTTTGTTAATGCTAAAACTCATACTAAAAAGGCTAAAAGGCAGCGAAAAAGAGTTAGAAAACAATGAAACCGGGAAGAACATTATTGAGAATAGGCTTTTATTGGATACTGTTGGTCATAAGACTAATCGAGATAATGCCCACTAGAAAATGGATGCCCTCTTGGTAGAACTATTCCCTTAGAAGTGGTCCTTGTAAATAGGGCTATCTGAGACACTAGTATTGCATCTATTCACAATGATTCCACTATCTCATTTATCGATATGAATCGTCTATTTACGATGTGGGTGGTCAATATTGCTACTAACCAAATGGAACCCATTCTTGCATGGGGATCCCAATTATCGATTATCCATTCTTATGCATGTTCAGCTGCGGATCGTTCAAATGGATTACGTGGTACTGGACTCGGTACATTTCAAGCATATATTTGGAGACGGTCACGACTCATGAACTTCGTGAGCAAATTCATCGGGGCATTAGATTTGGTAATGATCATTTCGGTGCTATTATGGGTTATGGAGATTATGTTGTTGGTGATAGTGTCATCTCGAGTGTATTATGTGGAAGGTTTAGGTCATAATCATTCTCTGTTGGTCGATTACGTGATTACGATCTAGAAGTAGCCTTGAAAACATACACCTTAGTTAGAGATCTTAATGGTAAGGAAGCTGTTGAAAGGAACTCGTGGCTCAAACCTTTACACCATCTCTATCGATGACATGATGAGAGCTTCACCAATCTGCTTGTTATCAAAGGCTTCAAAACAAAGTCATGGTTATGGCATCGTCGTCTCGATCACTTGAACTTGGCACCATCAGCGATCTTTCGGAAAGGACTTAGTTGTGGGTTTACCTAGACTAAAGTATGAAAAGGATCATCTTTGTTCGGCATGTCAATTGGGAAAAGCAAAGTATGCCCATAAACCCAAACCTACTAACTTTCATCACGAAGTTCTTCATATGATTCATATGGATTTATGTGGACCAATGAGGGTGCATAATATCTTTGGGAAGAAATATGTGTTAGTTGTGGTTGATGATTATTCTAGATTCACAGGGTCAAGTTCTTAAAGACAAAGGATGAAACTCACGATATCATCATCAAACTCATCAAGCATTTGCGAGTTAGACTAAACAAAGCGTCGAAGAGTGCCAGAGCAGACAATGGGCCGAGTTTGTCAACAAACAACAGTGAATTCTATGAAAGCATTGGAATCGACCATCAAAGTGTTCACGAACCCCTCAACGAGCGGTGTAGTTGAAGGCCAATCGTACTCTTGTTGAAAGCTGCTAGAACAATCTTGATCTACTCAAAGGTTCAATGTTTCTGCGGGTGAAAAGATTGCCACTGCATGTTACCAAAAATCGTTCACGATTCGCACCATTCATGGAAAAACTCCATATGAACTTGTCCCTGAGAAAACCTAATCTATCTTTCCTTCGTGTGTTTGGTGCCTGTGCTATCAACTAATGATGGTGAACTTGGGCAAACTTAGGGCTAAAGCCGACATTGGAGTATTTGTAGGATATGCACCAAACAAAGGGATACGAATCTACAACAAAAGAACCGAAATATCATGGAAACAATTCACGTTCGTTTGATGGTGACGGTCAAATGGCTCCTGGACACTCCAGCTCAGGACCAGCACTTCAAAAGCAGTCCTATTGGTTCATCCTTGTTCCAAACTCCTCTCAAGAAGCGCCATATGTACCTCCATCGAAGATGATGTAAAGAAATTGTTTGATCCTATGTTTGATGAGCTATGTAGTCTACTACTAATGAGGTGCTAATCCACAACGAGAGGATGCTCATATTCCGATGAATGAAGTCAATCCATCGGTTTCAATATCCGTAAGTCAAGAAGCACTGCTGCGATCCTTGATCTCATCAACAAATCATCATTCTTGAAATGTACATCATGGAAATGTTTACGGCATCAATGATGAAGTTAATCCCTTTGCGACTCACGAAGATGCTCCATTTGAAAACATATTTGCTACTCACGAATCATCATCAGAACCATCTTCTTGGAGACATCGACTCGGCTACCTCGGTTCCTCAACAAATGCCACATGAACAACTCGAGAAAATGGACTCCACGATCATCCATTAGACAACATCATTGGAAATCCCTCTAGTCTGTATCAACAGGGAAGCAACTGCAGCGTTGCCTTATGGTGCTTCTTGACTCCGTACTATCTAAGATCGAACCAAAGATGTTAAAGCGCTATGAATGAAGATAGGCGGTTCAATGCTTTGCAAGATGAAATTCATGAGTTTGATCGTCTTGATGTATGGGAGTTAGTACACACTCGAGGCGTGCTATGATTATAGCCTAAAATGGATCTTCAAAGTAAAACTTGATGAGCATGGTGATGTGTTGAAGAACAAGGCTCGATTAGTTGCTAAAGGATATCGTCAAGAGGAGGTATAGACTTTGAAGAATCTTTTGCTCCAGTTGCTCGAATCGAAGCTATCGAATCTTTACGGCTAATCTTTGCTAGTAAGAACATGGTGGTATATCGGATGGATGTAAAGGCGACATTTACGAGCGGAGATCTTAAGGAAGTTGTCTCGTCGGTAACTGAAGGATTTGTGAACCAGAACATCCTACTCACGTTTATCGTTTGAAGAAGGCTCTTTACGGTTTAAAGCAAGCTCCAAGGGCATGGTATGATACTATCAAAGTTTCTTCTATCGGCGGATTCATCAAAGGCGATTGATCCTACATTGTTCACCGAAGTCGAGGAAACATTTGATTCATGTTCAAATTTATGTTGATGATATTATATTTGCCTCGGTGACCCAATGGAATGTGATCGTTTTCTAATGAAAAGAGTTCAAAGTTTCAAATGTCAATGATGGGACGAATGTCATTTTCTTGGGATTACAAATTTACAAAGTCCGGAGGCATTTTCATAAATCAATCTAAATATACTTGAGATTTTAAAGAAATTTGGATTTGATTCAAGTGACCACAATGACACCCCATGATTGACCGAACCAAACTAGATGAGGACCTCTCGGGGATCATGATTGACCAAGCGAAATATAGGAGTATGATTGGATCACGATGTATCTACTTTGCTAGTAGACCCGAGACATCTTGTTCTCTGTGTGCATGTGCTAGATACCCGAGCTAAGCCTACTAAAAGCACCTTGAAGCGATTAAGCAGGTCTTCGGTATCTCAAGGAACCATCAATATGGGACTATGGTACCGAAGGACACCGGTATGTCACTAACGACCTATCGAATCTTGATCATACGAGGTTGTCAAGATACACGTCGAAATGCGTGCGGAGGTGCTTTCAGTTTTTGGGTGATAAGCTTGTGGTGGTCTTGAAAAAGCAAATGGTACTTCTTTCCTCTGAGGTGAATACATAGCCATGTCATCTTGTTGTGCTCAAATCTTATGGATGAGATCTCGATTGTCGACTATGGCTTTAATTCAACAAAATCCTACTGTCTTGTGATAATAAAGTGCTATTGCTCTCTCATGCAACAACGTTCAACACTCAAAGCAAAGCATATCGACATTCGACATCATTTCATCGGGAACAAGTGGAAAAAGGTGTGGTGGAACTATATTTTGTGAGTCTGAATATCGGTTAGCGGACATCTTCACTGAGCTCTTCGAAGAACGTTTGAGTTTATTCTTCCACGTCTTGGTTTGAAAAGCCTTCACGGAAACTCTCAAGCGTCTTGAGGAGAAGGCGAGGAGTAAAGTCTTTCTTCATCTATCTCTTGTAAATAGTTATTAGAAAAACAAAATAGAAAATTATAAAACTTTCAAAATCCATAAAATACGAAAAAAAAAATTAGAAAATTCTTCAAAAATATTGTCTTTTTGTCATGTTTTTCACGGTTCGATAATATCTCGGTCTTTGTCTTTGTCATTCAAAGAATGACAGGACTTTAGATGTTGTTCGAATTCTTTAAATAAAAATAAAAATAAAAAAAAAAAAAAAAAAAAAAATTGGGAGAAAGAAGAAAATGGTTTATTGTCATTTCGAGGCAATAACCGGTTTTTAAAGAAAAACGAGCCATGTTTTACCATGTTTTCAAATTCTATGCTCACGATTCTATAAACATTTATCTGCTGAAAACTAAATGCTTTGAAAAATAACTCGGTTTCTATTTTGATAATCATCGGGACTTACTTGTCAAAATCTCATCTACCGATCAACAACCCATATCATTGATTGAGGGGAGAATGATTTCAATTAAATTAAAAAAGTTATTTGGCATCAAATTGTTTTCAAAAGATATACATGCATGTTTTATAAATGGGTTTAAAGTCTTAAAATCCGATCATTATCGGTTCAAGCGCTTTCACAATCAAGTCGCAATTCTCCTTAAAAGCTTTCAAATCAATTTAAATCTATCGAGATCACAAATCTCAAATTCTTTGACAAGTGTGATCGGGGAGAATGTGTGATTTAAATTGGTTAGGCGATAATTCGGTAAATGGTTTCATAAGAATGTACATCTTGTCCTTCCAGCGTGTGACAAAGCGATTTCAAATTTTCCATGCACATGTTGAGGGGCATCTATCTTAAAACCTTTGATTTGAAGCGTGATCATTTATCCCATGTGCGAGGTTCCTACAGTATGTGCAAAACTCTTTTCAAACCTCGAGGCATATTGAGGGGGAGCAAAATTATGGAAACTTCATCCTTCCGAAATGCTATATCTACTTGATTTGTTGAGGAAGTGATGTTGATATCTTTAGAAAATGGTAATCAAAAGTTAATTCTTTCTCTTGCTTCCGTGTGCAAAACATTTTCAAATACTTGATGCACATGTTGAGGGAGTTCTCGTTCTAAAAATATCAAAAACAATTCGGTACAAAATGCTTTGATAATATATCACAAGTATAGAATTGATTTTCAAATAGTTTTCAATTGGATCAATGGCGGATGAGCGTACCAAAAGACCGACCAATTTACTTTATGCATGGTGTTATAAGGATGGTTAGGTTAGGTATTACGTTACCACGATCCGCGAGCAGGAGGGATCTACCAGGGACAATCCACTGGTTAGTGTAGAAGTCCTTAGGTATGATGAGAAAAGGAGAAAAATGAGATATGGGAAGAGTGCGGACTAAGGCGAGCTAGTCTTGGAATAAACCCAACAAGGTAATAGCTATGAAGTCTCGGTAGGCGAAGGGGTTGAAGAATTAAAAAGAATTGAATGAGGAAAGGGTGAAAACAAATAGCCCTCGGTTATTCAACCTTAGAGGCGAAACGGGTTCAACTCATATGCTCTTGATGGTAACATCGGTATTGAAGACAAGGCGTCATGGACCCGGTGGCCTTGATGCACTTCAACTTTCCAAACCACTCAAGTTCCTCTTAAAGGACTTGTTTCATTCTCACGGGGAACCGACATTATCTATCGACTTTCTCTTGAGATGTTGATATTGAAGAAGGAGACCTACTCCTAGTCTCGGCATAGGATCCAAATATGCATAAATTGAGTCTAGAGCCACGAGATCATCAATAAATCTCATTAGAAACTTTCAATGAAGACTCTCTGTTTCACACATGTGGAAGAGATTATATCTTGAGTCCTCGCATTATCCTTGTGGTATTGCGGAACATCGAGTGATGTGTTTACATATTCACAATGAAGATGGAAAGCCTTACGGGCCAACATCAAACAAGCTCTGGTAGGTGGCATGTGAGATCTATTATATAGATCAACCATGTGACAATGAGCAGAAACAATGGGGCGATTCAATCTCTTGAATCAAACACAGATTCGAGTTATGGATTAGCGGATACCTTTGAAAAACATGTCTTTGTGCTTAAAACTCTTTTCTTTAGCACATTGTTGTGTACTCATTTTCAAACCAAAAGGTATTTTTATGATTGATAATTGATTTTCGATAAAACCTTTTGTATTGCAAAAACAATTTCTATTGAGCAATACGATTGTTTTCAAATCTCTTTCATCGATCGGTGGACTTAAAATTATTTGGTTCACTCACTCCGTGTTGTCTTCTTTGAGATGTTCGGTTTGAGAGCAGCTAGAAACATTACGAAACCATCAGGAAATTCTTGAATTATACGATCACGGGCGATACATGTCTTGATCAGCGAGGAACCGTGGGCGTGTACCTCGATTCAGCGAAAGTGATCAAAGACACTTCGTGTGATTTATTACTAGCTGTTGTATGCATGTACACCGGCGTTTGCGGTGATCGAATGAAGCGGTCAATCCATGGCGCATGCTCATAATACATTCAACTCAAAAGAAATCATGATTAGTGCATCATTGACTACGATATTTTCACTCCATGCTTACGCTGCGGCGATGCCAATATCATGAATCAACTAATGCTTCCTTACTACGATGAGAAGATATCATGATCGAGAATGTGAGCATATGGGTCCCAAAGTCGCAACATCACAAAATACCAACACCACAAAGGATATATGCGAGATTGTTGTGGTGATGATCTCGAAAGATGGCTCGAACTTATCATCGCGTGGATCGATAAAAGACCTCCCTTGGAATAACCAAACATGCAATGTGAAGGATCAATGACTCTGAGCTCGGGAGCAAGGACTACATCAAGAATACTAGATCAATTGTTAATGTTATATCTATTTGTATTCTATGTAATTTTGGTACATGTTTGAGGTGACCTCCACAGGGGAGATTGTTAGGAATTAGAAATTCCGGTATTAAAGTCGGTCACCTCAGTATATGTAATCGTTAAGCTCGTAGTAGTAGTTCTTTTAAGTTAAGTAGTAATTTAGTTGTGTAACACCGTGGAGGCAGACGGGTCTTTACCAGCTGTATGCGATCCAGACCCAAAGTGTGGCGAGTTATGTAAGACTATAAATACTCTCTACCTTCCAAGGTAGAGAGTTGGAACTCATAATAATATCTTTCACTTTCTCTCACTAAGTTCCTAAACCTCTAACTTTCTCTCTAGAATTCCATCTATATGCTACTTTGTGTTATGGTTTGATGTGTAAGTGAAAAGTTATATCTTACAACTTGGATGATGATGAAGATGATGTGGTTCGAAGCTTGACAACCAACTCCATGGGTATATTTTTTTTGTTAAAATTTTATTTATTTTAATTTTTATTTGTTAAAATTTTATTTGTTAGAATATTTATTTGTTAAAATTTTATTTGTTTTAATTTTTATTTGTTAAAATTTTATTTGTTAGAATATTTATTTGTTAAAATTTTGTGTTTGTTAGAAAATGATGAAGAAATTCAAGAAGTCCAAGAAGTGCAAAAAAGAAGACAACCAAATAAAGCGGAAAAAAATCTTGGGCGCAGCTTGATCGAAGAAGGCTTTGACTAAAGCTTGGGTTCATATCTCGACATGTAGAGTCGTTGGGAATGAACAAAGTAGAGATAGTTTTGGAAAAGAATTCTTGAGCATTTCAAGCAAAGCGTGAAAGACACAACTAGATCTTTTCATGCCTTGAACACAAAGTGGAAAACTATTAACTTGACAAAATGGGTGTCTTTAATGGTACATACATCCAACAAGTAATTTTAAACTTTTTACTTTTATAATTGTATACTTTTAATAATTTATACTCTTTACTTTTATAATTGTATACTTTTATTAATTTATACTTTTACTTTTATAATTGTAGAACCGTATTCGTGAAGTGGGTGTAGCGATGTTAACGTGATGACAAATGCCTTGGCGATTACAAGAAGAAAAGCGGTAAGTCGTTTAGTCATATTGATGCTTGGGACATTGTTAAGCAAGAAGACAAATGGTTGGAACAACGGATATAGCATAAGGATCTTCTTCTCATTCCGACAAGCGAAGAAAGTCGTGGAATCCGCCCTCTGAGTCCATAAGCAATGACAACAACAACGTGCTTCCGGATCGAATGTCGACAACACTCCTATCACGGAAAAGAAAAGGCAAAAGGCCGATAGCGATTAAATCGACAATGCATAGTGTAGGCTGCGAGCTTGACATATACACATCAAATAAGACACAACTATTGCGAGGACGGTGGCGACAAAAGTTGCAAAGAATGAAATGGCCGAAAAGTTCTTGGCGACAAAATCCGTATCCTTGAAGAAAAGCATATGTTTAGGGCGATGAAATTCTATAAGGAACATGCGATAACATAACCGACCCAAATATACTTGCGTTCACTCTTGACAAAAAGCGTGAGCTCATGCGAATTATGGATGGACTTGCGATTTTTAGATATATGTTTTAGTTCGTTGTTTTTATTAATGCGATTTAGTTGATGTAACTTTCTTTTAAGTATTAATAAAATATTATGTTTTCTTAAATTGTTTAATATAATTATTAAAAAAAAATAGAGGAGGTATGGGTTAGGCGTGGTTGCCATTAAAAATTTATTGTTAGGTATGAGATTGGTATGAGATGAGATGGAAGGATATTATTGGTGGGTGATTAGGCATGAAAAGACTTGTTGGGCATGGTTGACACCACCAACAACATTTCTCATACCTAATCACCCACTAATAATATCCTTCATCTCATCTCATCCATATCTCATACTAACCATAGATTTTAGTGGCAACCATTCTAACCCATACCTCATCTATTTTTTATAATGCTCCAGCGGATACATTTTAATGCTCAGCGGATACATTTTTGAATCTATCTCCCACCTAATCGGTGAACTTCTCTATTTCACCCACAAACACACCACACCGATTTAGTGGCAAAGCTCATACCGATCGGTATGGGGCAAACCATAACCCTTGCAGATCCCACTGCCACCCAGTGCTATATTGCCCACATTCTTTTCCATGTTTACATAATTGACCTTAATCATTTACATATCATTAAATACATAGCCAATTTGTTTATCTGTTAAATAATGTACAAGACAATTAGATATTTGTTTCTTTACTAAAGAAAGGTTTTGTGTAGGTCATGATTTACTCATATATCAAATAAGAGGAGAGTTATTTAGCATATCAAACTTTTTTTACATCAAGTGACTAATCTCACAATCAATAAAAAAATAATCGATTCTTTGAGATTAAGCGTTTTATTATTTCACCTATTTTATAATTTAAATATCTCTTAAGCAGTTAATCGTTAAACAAAAATAATTACACCATCATGACGAGCGTTTAATTATCTTTTTATAGGCAAATGACTTTGATATCTTTTGAAAAAGAAAAATTTTGTTTTTCACGTTTTTAGTCTTTTTCGTTTTTCTTGAGCGAAATTTGCATTAAATATCATATATGATTTAACACTAATTTGAAGATCACATGTGATATTAGTGTTAAATAACATCTGATATGTAATATCATATGTGATACTAGTGTTAAATCATATATGATAAATCACATATCATATACATATCATATATGATTAAACACTAATATCGTATGTGATATTAATTAGTGTTAAATCATACATGATTTTTCATGCAATTTTAGTAGCGTATAAAAGCGAAAAAAGGTGAAAAGCGAAACAAATTTTTGTCAAAAGTATATCAAATCTATCTATGAAAGATAATTAAATCTTCGTCATAATATATTTTTTTTGGTTTGACGATTAACAATTTGAAAGATATTATATTTGAAAAAAATGATGAAAGTGGGGTTTTTAATTGTTATGATTAATCTTGTCAATTAGATCTGATAAAAATGAAGGTGGAGATTGATCACAAGTTTTTGTCGCCGAATGATCTTAAATCCTCAAATAAACACATTACTATTCTCTAATCGTTTTGATTCAATGGTCTACATTATATCTGATTTTTTATTTAGAGTTAATTAAATTAAACTGATAATAATTGAGGGCAAAATTGTCATTTCGTCAAGCTCATTTAATTCATCATCTCACAAACACTCAATCACACGCGATTCAACTTGTGTGTTTTTATTGAATTAGCTAAAGTACAATTAATTTATTTACATATTCAAGGTCCATCTACGACTCTACATGAGATATATAAATGCAAAAATAACATTTTATTGTATCGACAATCACATGCTATTTACACCTTAAATCACAAGTGATTGTGAATACAATTACATATGTTTTAGCAATTTAGTCAAGAAAATTACATAAAGTATCACATACATTCATATCCGACCAAACTTTATTCAAAGTATTATAAATCAGTGGTTTAAAAGTTGGTTAGCCACCTAAACCTTACGAAGTTTAATGAGATTTTACCGAGTTGAGTCTATGAGAGAAAAAAAATCAGGGTTTTCCTCTTAATGTGAAATAGTGAGTTGTAGGAGTTTAAAAGCACGGGTCTCATAGTGGTTGGGTCACGGGTCACTGCCCGTTTGAATGGTTTAGCTCGGGGTTGGATTTTAAGTGGTGTGGTAATATATATATATATATATATATATATATATATATATATATATATATATATATATATATATATATATATATATATATATATATATATATATATATATATATATATATATATATATATATATATATATATATATATATATATATATATATATATATATATATATATATATATATATATATATATATATATAGAGATTAAAATAAAAAGATAAATATCCGTAAAAAGAATAAAAGATTTTTTTTCAAAAAAGTTCACGAAAAATTCCCAAAAATCCCACAAAAATCATGCATGCAATTGATTCGAACACAGGTGCATTAGTCTACAAACAAACATGATTACCACTAGACCAACACATTTTTTGATTATAACTTGGAAAACCAAATTTATAAATCTCTACAACCAATAATTGACCATTTTGATTAGTTTGAAAAGGAATGTATTTATCTACAAAAATTATATTTAGTAATTATCTTTTTTAAAACTTATTATACATATCTTTTCCTTAAATATAACTTAGTTTTTTATTTATATTTTGCAAAACCTTAAATATAATGATCAGCAGAATATTAATACCATTTTAAATAAACACATTTAAATTTGGTTTGTATTTTTTAGAAATTATATAAGAAGATATACATAATGCATAGAAGATAATTGTATTTGTGAGAGAATTTGTTAAAAGCCTGTTGATGATTTACGTATACTCATAATGTGAGCTTTTTCTCAAAACCCTAATGCTAACTAGAGTTTTCATATGGTGGTCGATCTTGCCAAACGGGCTGCAGCTGAGAAGAAACGAAGGAAGATCCAGGTTTGATATATTTTTCTTATAAATAAATTTGTTATAATATATACATATATGCTCGATTATTTTTTCTTTTTATCATCTTTATTCGGCATTCAGTAGTATTAATCTCATAACAGAATCTCTACAGTTTTTTACCTCTCCACAAAACCCTAAATCTGGCCGACTCGAAGAGGCGTCACCAAAAAGGTTACTTTGATTATTTACTGCTTATTTGATATTGTTTGAGATTGCTTGATTGGTTATGTGAATATGTAATAGGATTGTTTGTGATCATGAAACATGAGTTTCAAGCATACCCATTTTTTATCAGGTATGCATTCTTTGTTTTTGACATTAAAAAAAAAACATATTAACATTGGTGAGTGTATATTATTCATGATATATTATTAACTTTTTAACATTGGTTGGTTTTGTGTTTAGGTTGATTATAATAGCTCATATTTATTCACTTTTTAAGATTGGTTGGTTTTGTGTTTAGGTTGATTGTAATTGGTCATATTTAGTACGATACTAAATTACTATCTTATTACCACAATTGGTCTTTCATGGTCTTCATAATTGGTTCTTCATCATTAAATTGATATCATTAGTACTCACTGCTTCTTAGGTATGTATACAAGGGCTTTACTGTAAACAGAATCAAAAGTAAACCTGTCCAACCTCAAGTTTAAAAAGCTGCAGTTGAATTGGTACAATTATTTTTATTATTTTCTTTTACATATTTTGGAGAAAATACTTATATAAGCATTTATATTTCTCACCCTTGCCTTTGATTCTTCATTTGTTGCTATCCATTACCGTCCCACTTATCTCGGAGTTATCTATATTTCGATTGCAATGGAGTTTGTGTTTGGTGACACTTTCGGAAGTTGCTTCATACTTGGACATTATGGAAAGGTAGTCACCAAGTCACGATAAGGTAGAGGACAAGCGGCTAACAAAGTGGTGAGTTATTTAGTAACATATTTAAAAGTATTTTTTCTAAGGACCAAGAGTATCATGCCTTGCTAATGCTTGCGACCTGTTGTGTTGAGGTTTGGTGTGTTTGCTAATGCTTGAGTGTAATTGCTAATGATTGCTTTACGGATGCTTATCTATCTGACGCCCCTTTACCAAGGAATATCGAGATTCTTGATTATTATATATATGTGTGATAAGGAGTATTAAGTTGCTTCAAATTTATCGCATGCTATAGTATGATTAGCTAATCGATGATGGATGTCCGTCGTTGGAAAGATGGAACATTCATCCGCTATTTTCCTCAATTCAACTTTTTATTAACTGTAATATTGCGGAAATTAGTGTTTAGTTTTCTTATTTTTACGTTTGTGTTTTGTTAACATACTAAAGAGACGGAATTTAGCACGGCAAATGTAACTACACCGTGGGTAAGTAATCGAAAACTCTTCATCTTTTGTGCTCTGTTAACATATTTAAAAGTATTTATCTTATTTGGGTTTTGCATTTGGTATGTTAATATATTTCATAATTATAACAAGTGAAGCTAAAAGTTTGTCATTTTTCGGTGTATGGGACATTTCGATTCATGGAAAAGAATGCTCGATGTTGGTGACATTGGCTTTTAAGTTGAGGTATCATGAACATGGTCTATTATTTAAGCATATGTTGGAGTCGTCATTTCGTGACTTGATTGCAATTTTTGAGTCTTTTGACTTTGCTCCACATCTTGGCCTGACGTTGCTTCCTGAATTGGAGTTCGCAGCCATGTTGGAGCAGAATTCTCGAGACTTCACCCGTTTTGGTGCAAATTGTATGACTGAAATTATTTGAGGTTGAGAATGACTGTATCTTGGCGGAGCGTTTCTACTAATGTAGCCATGAGGGGTTCTCCTCATTTGTTCTGAATGGGTGAATCTGATATGTGGATTGATATGTCGAAGGTGGTTGTTTATTCATAATCCACATATGATATAAAACTGTTGTTGGGCCTAATAATGGCCTGAAAATGGGGGTTTGCATGTCTCTGAGGCATAGATAGTTGGGTAAATGAGATGGGTTTGATTAGGATTTGGGTTTTATTAAGCTAATTTTGGAGGAGCCGAATACGGGGATGATTGTATTAGTGTGTTTTGAATTATGACAGTTAACTGGATGAGATAATGCGTGGGGTTATTATCTTTATTCGTCAATTGGATGATACAAATAGAAGCGGAGATAGGTTTGATCTGAGTTTATGGTTTGGGATTAGGAAAGTGCAAAAAGGTGTGGTTTGCTTGAATGTTATTGTTGTGTTGTGGGATAGCCAATTGGTTACCAGGGAGTGATAAGGAATTGATAAGTATCAGAGGGTACGGAGAAGTCTCCGATTTCTCAAAATGAACTCAGAATCTGTAAATCAAGCTAGAGGGTCGTACATCAGGAAATTGTGAGTATCATATGGTTCAAATCGTAGTAACAAGGGATGGAACCATCATGACCATATCAAAGGACAAGGTGAAGCCTTCCCCAGGCCGATTCATGTGATTATCATATGGGATAGCCAATTGGTTACCGAGGGTGATAAGGAATTGATAAGTATCGAGGGTAGGAGAAGTCTCCAATTTCTCAAAATGAACGGAGAGAGGGTCTCCGATTTCTCAAAATGAACTGGAATCATGACCATATCAAAGGACAAGGTGAAGCCTTCCTTAGGCCGAAATCAAGCTAGATAAGGTTGATAAGTACATCGTCTCCGAAATCAGAATCAAGCTAGGGTCGTACATTGTGAGTATCATATGGTTCAAATCGGGGTAGTAACAAGGGATGGAACCATCATGACCATATCAAAGGACAAGGTGAAGCCTTCCCTAGGCGATTCATGGAAGTTAAAGGAGGAGATTGAATAGTATCGTGTGAGTAATCAAGATTATTGAGTAGTTTGTGAATTTGAAGAGGAAGTCGGGGACATTGTGTGATGCAGTGAGATGGGATTCACGAGATTGGTGATTATTAACCTATGTTCATTTTGATATAACTCCGACATTACTTGATGGGATGTTCACTTTCTATGATTCAACACTTAGCATCTTGCGATCTATCTATCGTGAAGTTGGCCCCGCATTTTTTTCATTTTTAGTTTTTCAAAGCTAACCATACAATCACGTTGACACTATTGCAGTCGCCGGTGTGACATTTTTCTTGCTTTTCTCGCTTTGTATTGGATCATACTTGATCACCCTTTTCAGTTTACTCGTGATAACTACCGGGGTATGATGATCTCTATCATTTACCAAACTTCTTAGTATACACATCTCTTATCTTTACTGCATATCTGAGGTATTATTTGGGAGACAATACACTAAAAGTTATGCTCTTTTCTCTTTAATAATATTGTGGTCGTGATGCATCCTTTTGGGTATATATGAGTATAAGGTGTTTTTTGTGGCAAGGTTTGATGCCTGCACTTTTTGTTCTGAGTGACATCATATTTTTGACTGTCCTAGAGTTGACGGTGGGCGGAGTCGCATAATGCTCTTCACCGATGTTTGTTGATTCTTTATCGTTTTTTTGTCCCAAACACCCTCATCTGACATAGAAAAGGGTGGGAGGAGAGATATATAAAAAGATAATAACCAGAAATGTAGGTGCGATTCCAATGGCGGGTAATAATTTTGGTTTTGATGGTATCAGCTCACCGTCCACCTAATCAAAGCACTATTTATACTACAAGAGTCAACGTCATTTTCAACAACGGAACTCAAGCGTAATGCTTTGACTCCCAACTCTTGCATTATCCCGATGGCTCTAATGAACACCGCCCAAGTGAGATTAGGCTTGGGTCGAATAAAACCAAGAATTATCGAATAAAACCAACAATTATTCTCGCTAAAGTCGCCAAAATGAACACCGCCCAAGTAAGATTAGGCTTGGGCGAAACCGGGTTGATGGCTCTAATCAATGGCTTCCAACCTTTGCTCCCAATAGCCTCAAATAGACGCAGAACGCCGTTTCCGAGAAAGAAGCTTAGCGAATCTGAGATGATGAAATGTTTATTCGGTTTCAAAGCCATATCTTAAACGGGGTTTCTTTTACTTGCTCTTCTTTTTCAAGGACCCGTGTGATGATGCCAGTCAGAAAACTAAGGATTAAGCCATGTGTCAGGTAAGCAGCAACTAAAGTAAATGCAAAGGTCACTGGGTGCAATGAGGTGGTAAAGATCGTGGTGGCGTAGGCGATTATGGTGAAAGGAAGTCAGTGAAAAGCTCCAGCAACACAAAGGAATGAGAAGTGCTTGCAATAGTATTATGTGTTCACATCCATTTAGCGAAGGGGTATATATTTGACCATAATATTTCAATTGTTACTTTTGAAAGCAGATCTTTCAGATATACCTACACAAACACTCGACGAATTAAAGAAGCTGTGCATGATTGAAACAGTTCCATACTCATTAACGCTTGGATATTCATACTGGGATGCAGGTGAATTGGATATCTTGAATCTCAAATCTATTTTTTTCTTCTTGCTGTTTACTTTTGCTTTAAGTAGATGTCATCCTATATCATACTAGACTCGGGTAACTCTTTATATAGAAAATAGCTTTATAGAAAATATATGGGACAAATCAGGGTTAAATATATTTAATTCATATAGAAATTTTTTGTGTGGGATTGCTGTTATATAGCATGATAGGCAATACAAAGCAGCATGCTTTTACCTGAATTGTTTTTTAAAATTTGATTTTTGAATGATTCATAAATCATAAAACACATAATTGCAAGCAGCCAATGCAAGGAAGAAATCATAAATGCTTTGCTTGGCTATTGTGTCACTTCAAGTTTGTGACAACCGAACTAACTCCCTGTCAACCCGCATCTTCATTTTCGGCCTCAAAACAACCCCTTCCAATGAGAAAACAAACAAACAAGTAATATGCATAAGGATCATCAACTTTTACTTCAAACAAGTATTTATTTTATGAAAATAAGAAAAGAAAAAATTTATAAAATTAATACCTTCAATAATATCCACTTTGTTCTTCATAGTAATCTGTTTTCTCCCCACCATAATCTACACCCGCAATGCTTGCATATTGAAATTCCATTTTGTTTTCAGTCAATGTACCGGTTTTATCAGAAAACACATACTTCAGTTTCACTTGACCCAAATCCTCATTCATATTGAATCTTGACTCAATTGATTCATCATACATGCTATATCATCTCTAATCATAAAGAAAACATGACTAACACGAACAAGCTCCATAGATATGTACAAAGCAATCGGTATCATAATATGGTACACAATAACCACCATAAGAAACGCGAAGAAAAACTCCATTCCCTACCCGTAATACTTATAGTAGTTATCTTCATCATCACCAGAATAATCTTTTCTTCTATAAAATGGCATAATATCAAGCTCATCTGTATGACACCTCAACTACACACAACACAAACAGAGAAACAATTGAACCTGGCCAAGAAGGAAAAACGAATTAAAAAAAAATCCCTTTTCATTCGAGCCTAAAGATGACTCCTTTTGGATTGTGCGCGCGATTTATTAAGCGTCTTGAGATTTATTAACAATGATTAACAACAAATAACCATCTATAATATCTGTACAGAATAACCATCAAGCAAACCAAAGGGTCTTGGTTATAACGAGTGTAAATTAGCTGAGTTTATCTGGTTCCAATATACACTGGCAACAAATCATGAGTTTATCTCAAAGTTTTTATACATATTACCTTAATAGAATGAGTAAATTAGTAACTAATCTAATCTTAGTTTATCTAAACATAGTTACAAGTAAGTTGCTGATGATTTTCATATTTGTTTAAAAAATGATGAACAAGCAGGTACAACAATATCAGTGAAGTGACTGCTAATACAATTTGGCTTAACAACAGGTTTGCAAGAACATTGATTTATAGTAACTTGCTTCTCCTCTCCTCCTGGTAACTCCGCAGCCAGTTTCGATAAGGTTTGCACCATGCACTGGGCCTCAAACACGGATCATCCTTCACACACGATCTAAGCCAGATTCGTCAATGTGTGATAAGTATCAGCTCCTCAAGAGATCTCCATTGACGTATGTGTCAAGAAGATATGTTGGATGCTAAGCTTCATCTTGCACAGGGTCAAGTGAAACGTGCCACTTAGACGTACACACACAAGGTTGCGGTTCTTCAAGTTCGATCTAGAGAACATCTTGAGGTATGTTGAAGGATTTGACTTTCATGTTTTAAATGGTAACATCTTAGATCATTTTAGTTTTGTTTTATGTTGCAATGAATGTAACATACGTGTAAATTATACTCAACATGTGAATTAGGAGGTTGTATGGATTGCAAATACACATTTGGCGACTTAAAATCATTTAACATGTTCACTTTCTAGCTAAATTTTTATCGACCCATTTGACATGTTTGATATAATGCCCAACCAAAATTGACCCATTTATAGATGAACAGATCTAAATTTCCATTTCTAACAAAACCATCTATTTTGTGAAGACGCAAAAGAAAAACACTATACTCAAGTACTCTATAAAAGCTTGAGATTTTAGAGATATTAAATGCAAATGCGAAAGAGCCATCATACTCTTTGTTGTAATGATCTTGCATTTTCTTTGTCACTTCAACAGTTCTACAAAAGTAGCAATGCTTTCCTTTTGCTATGTTCTATGAATATTGCAACATTTAATATATTTGGTAGAATTTCTAATGAATAAGATATTATGTTTCTTATATTTTGGTATATACTAGGTTATTAAGAATCACCGTCGAGTTTGGAGCTAGAAATATAGAACGATCTTGCTAAGGTCTATAAAAGCTTATCAAAGTGGGATGATCTTTGAGGTTTGTCTATCAAAATCCAAGGCCACCACTAACTACTCGGCTTCTACACGGCATGACACAAGTACATGCTTGCTACTTATGTTCCACCACTTATGTTTTGTTACATAGCATTCACGACAATGCATCTTGTTATGTTTATCTAAGTCCGTTATTTTAATCCATAAATTCTGATTTGCTTTATGAAGCAAATGGTCTGCACAAACAAGCTTTAAAAGCTTATAAACACGTGCTAGATGCCGATCCTGCTCACATGGGGAGTCTCATTTCCATAGATGGTGTGTTAAAGTAGCTTGGTGGGCGGTTTGGGCTTGTGGCACTTATGTGTTAGTAGTAAAGAACAATACCGGGTTCCAAGTTTTGACTTTGAAGAGTCGATTAATTTGTTCCTCGCTATACCAAGGTATACATATTTTGACTTTAATTGTCTAAACCATGGATTATATTGAAATTAATATGCTCTTCTATTGGACAAACGCATCATTCGAGTGCATAGAGTGTTTTGAAATGGGTTTGGGTTTAAACCGGTCATTCGCTTTTAAGATGTTTTTGGCAAAAGTCTTGGTTTATTTGTAAGTTTATCAAACATTCCAAACACTCTTTGCATTATATATGCAAGTTTGGAAAAAAAAACCAACATTGAGATGACGAGTAACTGGATATCCTGCTACATATCTTCTATACGAATCTAAGAAATGTACTTTTTAAAAGGTATGCTCTTATTTCTCATATTGATGTTTCATTATTTCAACTTTAAAAAGGCACTATTCGTACCAAACATGTCTCTTGTCACGAAAGTTAGATCTAGCTCATCCTTGTCATCAACTGATTCTGCAGTTGATATATCGTGGCAGCTCACACTTCAAAGAGTATGGGAGACCGTTATACTTGGGAAAAGAGGTATCATTTACACTTTACTCACACTGCATAAAATCATCAATCATGTTTTTCAAAGATTTGTCGTAATTATATTTGAAATACAAATTGTAGGATATTCAAGTTTTGGACAATATGTGATGTGGGTCATCCTAATCTGACCTCTCTCAAATAATCACTCATTTGACCCGCTCATTTGACACCTTCCCATTTAAACAGAGAATTAGATTCTTTCTTACCGTTACTTTTATGTTTGTTATGTTCTCTTTGCTTCCTCTTTGTTAATGTTGATAAATAAATTTAGTTTCACCATTTATGTATGCTAAGTAACTTCTACTATAAATTGCTATTAACATACTTTTACTGTTAAGTGCTATTAACATAACTGTCAATTAAAAATTAATGTTAAAATATGGATAAATAGTTACAGAGCTGTAAAATTATAACCTTTACATGTGTAAAATTATAACCTTTACATGGTGTGCTAAGTATAGCTTCTAGCTGCTACTTAAGCGACAATCTCTCTATGGTCATTGATCATTAAAATTTACCAGCTACTGATGTTTACTAATTTGTTCCCATTCCTCTTAAACATCCTATTAATTTTAATGATTATAGGTTGTATTGATATATTTGAATTTATAGTACTTGCAAGTGAACGTTTGGTTTTGTCATAATATTATAAAAACATATGTCTTAACTAACTTAGACATGATTCTCAAATACATAGTATTTCAACCCCATAAAAACCTATTGTAAAAGCCAAAGTTGACGTGTTAATTACTAACCCGCCCGTCATTCCACCTCTACTATTAAGGCTCTAATAAAGTCACTTTCTTCTTGACCTAACATTCACATAGACTCATTTATGTGGTGCCAAAGACAATGAAGGCCACCATCTTTGTTTATTATTGGCTTGACAACTTCTATCAAAACAATCGTCCGTAAATGGTATTTTATTAATCATCTGCAATAATTTTGTGTGCCTATTGTAGTTAAATATATCCTAATTGTTAATATCCCCAACCCAACTTGCTCTGGCCCCGGGTCCTTCCTTTCTATTCCTCGGTAAGTGGACTGTAGGAGCAGAAACCAAGTAGCTTTAGAATTTCTCACGATTTAGTCTAACCATGATATGTGGCTAATGTAATGATTTAATCTGGCTTATCAATATTTTGTTTAAGGAATATTAAATCAAGAAAAGAGTTAATTGGTACAACAAAACGGGTAAAGCATTTGGATTGGGTGAGTTTCGTGGGTGAGAGTGATCTTTGATGGATTCTTTATGGTCCCTTAAGGTTGAGAAGAGCAATGAGAGAGATCCTCACCTCCTCCTCATCGGCCCTTACATGGTGAGAATTATTTTGATGTGAAATTGTTTTATCTGCATTTTTGCATTACATTGAGTCTTAATGCATGTTATTAATGAGTCCATGGTATCTAACTTATAATATATTCTATTATGTTGTCTAATTGAAGTTATAAATGTTGCAGTAACGAGTCAAAGTCAGGCCTTTTAATGAAATGTGCCACCGTCAAGGTTCGGAATGAAGGTGTCAATACGCATCTTGGCCCATTTATGATTTAGCAAACGCAACATTCATATAAATAAGTTTTTAAAGACGAAGGTTGTCAAGCTTTGTATTTTCTCTCATATTTGATAAACGTATATTTCTTTTGTTTTTTAGTACAAGTGGCTACAGGCTTTGCTATGACCTTTTACTATCGTTCAACCGATCCCGACTATATCCTTAACGCGCTATTCGTACCTGCCAAAGTATATCATGATGTCTCAAAACATACTAACAGTAATATAATTAAATAAAAAAAATATATCGCCCTAAGTGTATCTTTATAGAATGATATTCGTAAATACCAAACTTTATCATAATGTCTTAAAACTTACTAATACTAACAAATTGTATTAATATTAATGAACGTAAAAGAATACATAACGACTCATCCAAATGTTATTAAAATACAAAAGTGTGTTTGAATCTCAATAACAATGTTGCCTTATAAAAATGAGTTACTTAAATGATAACAAATGTATCTTAATATATCATGAAACTCAAATATATCAACTATTACCGAGGAGTAAAAGTGTGAAAGTGTTAAAATCAGTTACCACAATATTCCACAATAACGTATCACAAAACATAACAATACACTCAAACAATAATCACAATACATAAAATCACATGATTCACAATAACTTCCTTACACATTATTTACCAACAAAAACATCATTCGTATACATATATCTCATTATTAAAAATAATACACTAAAAGCAAAATCACAATAATTTAACTTTTAATAACTTTTTAGTATATTGTTCAACTAAATCCTAAAAATAAAAACCACAAATCAAAGTACTTACCTGCTTTTAGGCGTTTTATGCATTACGGTAACATCAATTATAGATCTTAACCGTTTCATCTAACTTTTAATTACTTTTTAGTATATATTTGTTCTACTAATATCATATGATTATACATAATTCCAATACTTGGACAAATTTAACTACTTATCATAGGAACAAAGTCAACCTTGAGAGAACTTTAACTATAGTGGTCAGTACCGAGCGGTTTGCCATATAACACACGAGAATCCTTGTCACGTTAAGATGTCTTGATGGTCTATGCTTTATAATAATAATATGGAGATGAGTGCCAAGTAAATGCAACACAATCTTTATTCACTTACATCGCTCTACAAATCTATGACAAATTCCATAAATAGAAACATACTTTTCGAGATAATTTTATGGAGATTATAGGTTGTGATTGGTGTACGTGTATGTTCATTTTGTGGTGAGCAGGTTAAGTGTCGGTCAAGCTATGTAGTGGTCACATGAGATATATTTTCTCATGGTTAAATTTGTCTTTTATTTCTTTGTGCATGTTGAAATGCGATAAATCAGTAAAATGTAGATATGCAAAATTTTTAGAAGTGTTCCTTCATTATGGGCATATTGTAGCAAACCTTAGAAAACAATAATATGTATTCTTTATTATGGTCAACCATCTTTTAGTCGAGTGTTTCTACAGTATATAGAGTGCGATAGAAATGTGTTTTTTAGTTTTATTTTGAGTTTTACTTACTTGAATGGCTTTATGTATAATCATGGATGCAACAGTCTCAACTCTTTACTAAATTATTAAGCTAAGGCGTCTAACGTTTCATGTGTGCATCATTGACTATGACTTGGCAGTTATTATCCAACCAATGCTTATGCTAGGAATTAGTATCCGATTAGCCTTTTATGTTATCTCATGTTAAATGGATTTTTACAGTCATACTAAAGACTGTTTATATGTGACCCGGTGCAAGATTTTACTTTTTTTTTTCTTTTTACATTTTTAGTGAAATAAATCATTATGTAACACGTAATATTCCGTTTTAAGGGTCAGATAATTTGTATTAATTTACTCTCATAGGAGTCAAATTAGACAAATTAGCATAATATGGGATGGTTTTGAATAGAAAGGCAATCATATAAGTAAAACGATCACGATGCTTTCGCTATTTGTCAAAAGAAAAGAAGCCAAATGAGATTTTTTATTAGATCGTATAAAAACTATAGTATGTATGATATTCGTTATATGCTATTTTGAAACCATAAATTTATCTAGAGGTTGCAAAATAGGCATATTAGGTAACTGTCAAACGGGTGAATTATGGTATGAGTCATTTTATTGCGAGTTGCCTTAATAGTTTTATTATGTTGTGGATATTAATTCAATAAGAATCCTAAACCAATTGAGATTTCTAATTTGTTTGTGTTTTCTTTGTTATGGACAGAGATCTTGGCATTTGTTCATGTTGTAGGGGATGCACTTACAAAGCATATTACATAAAAAGAATACATTTAAATCATTGGGAAGTTCAGAGGATGAATTAGTTAAGAAAAAATTATCTTACTGTTACTTTAGTGTTATTTTTATACGGTGATTTTTGCGATTCTTAGTGGGTCTCTTTGGGACGCTCTGAAAAAACTTTGAAGGACCCCGGGTATCATTTAGGTATTTTTCATTAGCTTATTTGGTAAGCTTATTGAGCTTAAAACTTATTTAACTTCATAAACTCATGTTCATAAGCTCATATGCAATAAAAAGTGAGCTAATTAGCATTATAAATTTTCACTATTTGCAGATTCTTAGTGGGTTTGATGGGACGTCTACAGAAAAACTTTGAAGGACCTCAGGTATCATTTAGGGATTTTTCATTAGCTTATTTGGTAAGCTTATTGAGCTTATAACTTATTTAAGTTCATAAACTAATGTTCATAAGCTCATATGCAATAAAAAGTGAGCTAATTAGCATTATAAATTTTCTATTTTCACCCATCAAATAAGGTAAAACAAACACCCCACAAGAATTCAACTCTAATAAACAAGTTTGGGTATGAACGAAATAAACAGTCGGTCATGAATTTTCCATAATACACTTTTGGTAAAAATAATAGTTTGTTAATTAGATCACAAAGACAACATTATTTCAATAATAATCCAGATTGTTGATTTAAGAAACGAGTTGGGAGTTTTATCCATTGAAAATAGACTTTGGACCAATTCCAAACTTCTAACAAATTTGATATGTTTTCCTTTTATACAAGGTTATTATTTGACCCGGTTTTGATCCTGTTTTTGAGAACCATTAGATTTTTTGGAAAATTTTCTTTGGAACTTATAATATTAATTCAGTATTTGTTAGCCTTCTTACTTCGTATGTCGAGAGAAGCAACATTTAACGTTCTGAAGTCTTAATGTTGTATTCAGGATATATATCTTTTGGACTTTTGTTCTACTTATTTTGGTCTACTTGATTCTACAGGTAGTTTGAAGCCAAGTGTTTGGATTAGCAGAGTGAGAAATGGCGTGGAATTGAAGTAATATTTTAGGATTGACCGATGCCAGTGAAAGTATTTAGGAATAGTAGCGAATTTGTTGAAGTAGCTTAATAAGGTGGATAATAAGTTTATTGAGATTGACATTAGAACTAACATTTATGACTTGAATGTAGATATATTGCATGTGAATTTGACCCATGTTTTCTTACCAATGTATAACTATGACCTCGGTGTCCGACATCAACAAAGTTCTTTCTCTTTCAGTGACATACATGTAGAAGAGGATGGTATAAGTTTCAACTTTCAAGGAGTGTGACGACACAAAATCACAAGACGATTTGTTTCGTTGGATGATAAAAATGGTGTGCTAATCTTTAAGATATTGGTAAGGCGTACTTGGGTCGTCTTGAAGAAATTTGGCTCTAGCTGTCGTAGCAGCGCCAACTCTAGATTAAGATATCTTATGGGCTTCTTCCAACAACAAAAGTTTTTAAAAGGATTCAAACTTATGTTGTAACTTGGAAAATCCTTTATTGTTTTGTTGAGACCTAGCTACTGCCGTCAAAAGAGTTCTAAACAATGCTATATGAGCATAAGTGTTAAGTGTGTCTTTTAGTTACTAGCAGGTATTTCATCATGGAATGGAGTTTGATTCGTTCGAAGTGAGTGGTGAAAAACACAATATCAACGTATATCAAAATAACCGTAAAACTCGATAAATTAACCTTTTAGGAAAAGGGTCAACGTACCGAACCTCACGGGTGTGATAAAAGTGATACCGGGAAAGTGATTTCCCCGGGTCGTGTCCCAACGAGGTGTGAAATTGACGGAATCGTTGAGTTTCGTGATTATGTACTTGAATTGGTTAAACGAATTTGGGATTTGATTACGTATTCTACAAAATAAAGAACAAAAATGAAAATAAAGCATGTAAAACTAAGAAAACACTAAATAAACTACGACTAAGCCTAAGAAACAATAAAACAACGCTAAATTACATCCTAGGGTGCTAAAATGCAAAAACGCTAAAAACCGGGAACACACCGAGCCTAAAATGTAAAACTTTTGCAATTTAAAGGCTACGGGTGTGAAATCAATTTTCCTACGTTCAAAACGACTAAAAATAATTTTAGGAAAAAGCCGGGTATTTTTCCGACTTTTAAATTATTTATTATGATTTAAAAACTAATTTAATCTAATTTAATTATAAAAAATACTAAACTAATTTGAAAAATCAAAATTTTACTAAAAATACTTTAAACCTAAGCGATTTTGAGAAAAATAAAAAGCGTAGTCTTGCTTATGTAAATAAGCACTTAAAAAGCAAATAATCGAATAAGCTAAAAGCTGTTTTTGTATATAAAAGACTAATAGTGCAAGAATAATTACGAAAAGACCCTATGGCAGATGGTGAAGAGCGTGTGTGGTGGTGGGTGGCGAGATCAAATCCCAAAGAATGGCGTTTTTTCAAACATTTTTTTCAATTTTTTTTCTTTTGAAACTTGTAAATAAGATGAAAGTGAGACTTTTTGTAAAAACACTTTTACCAAACCTTGAAATAAGCGATTTGAGGCGCTTATTCACCTCGATCCACACTTGACCAAATAAGCAATATTTTGTGATTTGAAGTACCAAAAGCTAGGAATTTTAAAATAAGCTATTGAAACATAACAACTAAAAATACTCTAAATAAGCTGGAACTAGGTTACTCCAATGGGAAAATAAGCAGTTATTGTGGAAATCCTAAGTTAAAATGGAAATAAGCATTAAATGATACTAAGCTAATCTTAAAGGATACAAAGGGTAAATAAGCAACTAACAAGCTAATCATAAGCTATCCTATCCTAAGCTAATCTATATTATCTAAAAAGCTTCCTAAATGCCTAAATAAGCTAGATGAAACCTGAAGTAAGCTAAAGATGGGAGATGCATGTGTGCTGTTGAAATTTGCTGTGATGCGATCAAACAAATCAATAGGGCTGTTTGAGCTTAAAAATAAGCTCTAATAAGCACTATCTAAAAACTATAAAAAAATACTATTAGCTAGGTGACCAACTAAATACTATGCATACCAAATTTTAGAATCTAAGGCTAAGTAATAAGCAAATTAAAATCGAATAATTGAAGCCGGCAGCCATTTAAATTCTTTGAGACGATGTGAAAATGGGCAATGGACAGTTTTTTAGAGCAATTTTAAACTAAGTAAGCTATCCTAGGTGCAAATAAACTAATGCTATGTTGAGTTGGGTATGTAGAGATGTAAGAAAAGTAGTTTTGACACTTTTATGATGACAAATAAGCTGTGAAAAGAGGTTGCGACAATGACACATGCGAAACTTTTGACGAGAAAACACTTTTTGTTATCAGAAACTTGTGAACTAAGTGATACAAGTTAAAACCACTTTTGCAATCTTACTAACACCTCAAGATACTTTGACTTTGAAAGTCAAAGTGAGTGGAAAAGCAGTTTTAGACTAATAATAAGCTAGTGCCAAACACCCCTTTATGAGGTAAACTGTTATGAAATCTGATTTTTAGAAGCTAAAACCTGAAGAAAAATTTTTTTTTGACATAAATAAACACTAGCTTATACTAACTTATAAAAGAATAGTTTGGTGAAGAACTAAGCTCTTAATTTATAAGAGCTTATAGTGGCTTTTGGACAGAAATACAAAACTGAGAACAGAATTTAAACTAAAAATAACTTTTTCATTAAATAAAAACTGAATTACAATACTGAATAAAGACTAGAAAACTAGAAAACTATTTTTAAAACTAAGACCTACTGCCTTTCAAGGCTTACAAAGCTTCTCTTTATACTAAGGTCTTCTTGGTCTTCACATCTTCATAGTGTGCTTCTTTTGAGAGGCAAAACAGCCAAGAGCTCTACTTGTGCTTTCTTGACAATCGACCGTCCAACAAGTAGGTGTACATGAGAAACAATCCGAGCCATCATTGGGGACTTTTATTCTTGGATTGCCACAGTGGCAATGGGAAGAGGAGTAGTGGGTTTGGGAGTTGGGATTGGTGGGTAATAGATTGGGATTAGGGTTGAGTGTCACGGGGTTGAGTGATTACGGTAAAAGGGTTTTGGTGAGGATGGAGTGTTCACAGGTTTTGGGGATTTTGGGAGTTGGGTATTTCTTTGTTTGTGTGATTGGGCGGGAAAGAAAAAAGGAAGAAAGGGTTAACCGTGTTAACCACGAATGGGTATTTAGGGTTTGACTTGGATATTGACCGGTAAAAGGTTTTGGACTATTAAAGGGTGTAAGTATTGGGCCTTGGTAGTTATTATAGATTGGACTACCAATTTATCCATTAAGCATTTAGGGACCATAGTTGCCAAAGCGAAAATCCAGGACCAATAATGTAAATTCAAATCATATTCCAAGGGTTGGTTTGCCAATCTTCAATAGACCAAGGATGATTTTGCCAAATTTGAAACTTGAGGACTAAACATGACAATTCGAATCTTGAGGACTAAGGTTGCCATTTCACGATTTCGGCTCGTTTTGCCCGTTTTCACTATGTTTTCAATCCTTTAGTACCAGAAGACATAAAACACACTCCTAGGATATGTTTTAACATATTTTGAGCGTGTTGGGTGTTTTAGTCATTTTGTGGTCTTTGGCGGGTAAAAGCGATGAGTGAATAAGCACTCATCAAATCCCCAACACTAGGCAATTGCTAGTCCCTAGCAATCTTTTGAGAAAACATAATGGATTTGAATCTCTTTACCAAAAGCCATTACTTGGAGTAGCCAAATGTTTCGATTCAAGTAAGAACTATGGTACAATCGATAACCATATGATTTTGAGCAAATCATCGACTTTCAACGGTTTTGATTTGTCTTTACCGAAGCCGTTTGTACGGACTAGCCAACTCTTAGATAAAATATCTTTGGTGAGTCGATTACCAATTATGGTTTTCAAGCGCTTTTACCACAAGCCATAAACTTGCGGGCTAGCCAACTCTTCACTAATTAAAGATATGGTGAAATTTGAACACCATACAATTTTGGGCAAATTGCAAGCCGTCAACGGATTTGAGATATCTTTACCAAGAGCCGTTTGCTCTGGATTAGCCAATCCTTTTGTTTATTAGACATGGCGGATGATAACCGTAGTCGGTAAGTGCAAAACACCTACTCAAAAAAAAAAAAAAATTTGGCCAAAATGGGGAATTGGGTGGTATAATTACATGATAAAATTCATGAGAATTCCCCCACACTAGAAATGAATATTGCCCTCAATATTCAAAGTACCTACTGTTATGCGAAACATAGAACGTAAAAGGAAATACTACGGCCATTATTTGATTTTTTTTTTTTTATTATAGAAAACCTTATATACAACAATGGGGAAACTCCCCACACTAGGGTGGTAGAAAATAGAAAGAAGTCGAATACGGGTGAAAAACCATGTAGTGTGCTCTTGTTTTTGTTCCTCAGTCGCTAGCTTGACTCGACCCGCATTCATTGGTTCATGGGAAGCAAAGTGGAAGAAACAATCTCCATCGGACTTTCATTCAAGATGTTTGGACAAACATTTGAAGCACGTGAAAGTTCCACATCGATGAGATATATTCCCGGCTCAAAAGAATGAGAAATTCCGGGTCAAAGATGGTATCTTCACTCGTGGGAGTTAAGACATGGAGAAGAAATGGGAGGAGAAGGCAAAGTGTCAATTACTTGACAACGGGTGGGATAGGTGGGCAAAAGATTAGATTGAGGAACATTAGCGGAATGTTCAAAAATCTTTTCCACCGCAAGAGAAGTCACAACATCCGTGTTGGACTTAAGAAATATCAGAGTGAACTCCTTGAAAGGTAAAATACCGGGTTTGAAAACTTTATCCTCGAGAGGAATGAAACGCAAAGTATCAACCATGGTAAAATCCTCGAGGGTGGATGAGTTACTCATGGAGGAAAGGGGTGTAGAGCATTTTGCTCAAAAGCTCATCCTCAATTCCGGAGGAAGAGGAAGATGTGAGTGAGTTCACCGCGAACTCCTCATGGAAAAGTCTACTCCTTTTGGAAGGAGGAGGCAATTCAAATGTGGACGACTCATACTCGGGAAGAGAAATATGAAAAGTGGGAATGCCACTACTCTCTTTTCGATGATCGTCATCAAAGCGGAATACATCAAATTCGGAAGAGAATCATTGGAGAAAGCCTCAAGCTCGAGAAAATGTTTCGGCTTTTCCAAGATAGAGTCACTATCCTTAATTGGGATAGGATCCGTCGGTTTAACACAAAATGATTCGATCTTAGAAGCGAGGAGATTTACATTGAACAATTTTTCACGAAGTATCTCGTCCTCAATTTCGGATCATCGAATCTCTCACTTCCTCTAAGCTAACTAGCTCGGAAGGTAACTCCTCGACATAATCGATGTCTCCATAAGATAAAGAATCGTCAAGCAGTACAATCGTTGTCAGAATCGGAGAACATCTCGACATGATCGTTTGGGATGTCAAGAGGAGGAGAAGAATCATCATCAAGAGGCTCATCAAACATATTACCGGAGATAACCTCGGACTCACTTGGGGTTGGGACAAGGTTCTCAACACAAGACGGTTCCGTTTCCAGAATAGTGCTAAGATTTTCGTCCCCCATTAAAAGATTATCCGACGGTTCTAAGGTAGATAGGCAAGATAAGGGCGGAGAGTGGACATGTGCGGTACTTTGTGGGCTTGAGATATGCACCTTGTCCTTTGTCATCTCCCAATCTTCCTCATCCTCGTCATCGAGGCAAGATTCGTTAAAGAGGAGAAGCTTTTGAGCTGCTCGCTCATCGGCAAGTAATCTTCGTTGCGGCGACTTGTTCCTCGAAAAGTTCTTCAAGAATTATACGAGGAAATTGATCAATAATGGGAAGCGTGGGGTTGGATGTTTTCAAATTTGAAGTCCACGATTGACATTGATAATCATCATGAGGACCCCACTTAGCACAATGAGGGTATTGGGAGAGAATTTTGAAATGACGTTTGATCATTGAAATGATGAAAATACGGTTCTGGTTCGTATGAATTTTGTGGAGGGTAATTGAAATTGTTTTGAGGATAACTGAAAGATTCCGGGTTAGAATCATAAGCAAATGAATTCTCGGCGCAAATCGAACAACATCCATTGACAAGATAGTTTCCACACCACTCGCACATACATTTGTAACAACGAAAACCTTGTGGTAACAAGTCTCCACAACCGTAGCAATAACTTTGATCAAACGAAGATATTTCGGGCTCGGGAATAGGAATCGAGGGTTCAACAACATCACATAAGGAAGGAAAAGCGGTATTTCCCGAAGTTGAATCATGACGAAGTTCAATTAAAGTTTTGAATCATGTCATTTCGGCCCTAAAGAAATCTTGGTAAAACGTTCGAAGATTCGGAGTTGGGACAAGTGGTGTGCTCTTAGAGCTAGCAAGTTCCACCACTTCGTTATGATCTCCGGCGTTTGAGCGGGTTCATCGTAATCAATTTTAATTCTCGACCTTTTTCATCGGCTTGAATTTGCTCGATTCGATTACGGGATCTAACTTCAAAGAAAGTATCCTCGTAACCCTCGGTGGGTGCTTGAGGTAGCTCAGAGCGTTTGAACGGGTTCGGGTTGTGGCGGGTGGTGAAATAACTTTGAAAAGACTTTTGATGGATAATTCGCACAAATTGCAAAATTCGCTTGAACTAGGCCTTCCACACCGCGCACACACACACTTGTGACAATGATGTTGATCTTTTCCATACAAGAAGATGATCGTCGTCATTAGAATTAAACATATAGAGGTTAAAGAGATAGAATTAAGCGGTTTTGAGGTTGAAGAAGAGTAGAATCAAACGGTGCGAGAGGGTAAGAGAAATAGAATCATACGGATAAGAGGAATGAGAAGAGTGTTTTGTATTTTTCAAAAGCGGTAACTTCACGAGGAAGGTTCTTCAAGTCACTAATCGCAAAATCACGATATAGTCGCAACACACCTCCCGTGGCGCCAAAATTTGATTCGTTCAAGTGGTGGTGAAAACACAATATCAACGTATATCAAAATAACGATAAAACTCGATAAATTAACCTTTTAGGAAAAGGGTCAACGTGCCGAACCTCACGGGTGTGATAAAGTGATACCGGAAAGTGATTTCCGGGTGCGTGTCCCAACGAGGTGTGTGATGCGTGCCAAGCGGTCAAGCTAAATCACTCAAGCTCGCCACTTGTGAATGGCGGACCGTAATCGACTTAAACCGCTTAAGCACGAATGCAATGAAGATCCGAGGAGTATAGTGTTTCCCGGTCGTTATGTCCCAATGTATATGATGGATCACCCTACGAATAGTGATCGAAATTTGAGCGAAAAAGGATTGATTATGATTACAACTACGAAAAAGCCAACAAATTACAACGGCTTAAATGCAAATTAAAGGAAATTAAAAGATAAAAATATTAAATAAACGCTATCACTATAATTAAAATGATGTTTTTGCTTTTATGTTTTATAAAAGCGAATTAAAAACTACGTTACGTACAAAATAAAATGTGAAAGCGGAGGCGGTATTAACCTAAAAATATGAAAATGCTATTTTACAAACCTAATGATAAAAGAAAATTTTTAGAAAAAGAAAATTATTTTTATAACTAATTATCTAATTAAAAAACTATTTTTAACTATTAAGTAATTACCTAAAATACAAGAAAATGTGAAATAAAGCTAGAAAAATTAAATTAAGACTTAGAAAAATCTAAAATATCAAAAGAAAATTTTCAAAACTATTTTTATATTTTTCTGATTATTTTTCTATTTTTTATGAATTTTAAACTATTTAAAACTACCTAAATCACTTAAAAATACAAATTTAACTAAGAAAAATCTAGAAAAATACTTTTTTGGCTTTTTATATTTATCTAAACTTAAGAAAATTGAAAAATTATTTTTTTGAACCTTTTCTGAATTTTTTGTATTAAATGCTAATTAAAAATGCTTAAAAACTGAATTAAATCAAGAAAAATACTAAACAGACTTGGAAAAATCTGAAAATTTCAGGAAAACTCTAAAATTATATTAGAAAACTAGGAAAAATGGAAAAACAGTAGGTTGTGTGGAGGAAAATGCGACTGCTGTGGAATGTGCTTAGAAATAAGCACTTTCAATAAGCCAACAACCACAATAAGCTTCCAACTTATCACAGAAGCTCTAATGTACTATAAGAACTAAAATGTAACAAAAAACAACTGACCTAAACCTCTTGATAGCAATCTACACAGATTTGGATTATTTGATTTAAGTACTAAAAACAGTTTCTGAGGTGCTATTTGCAGCCACAAAATAAGCACTCAAATAAGCTAGAAATCAAAGACCAAGTATTAAGACCTAAACTAGACCTAAGTAGCTACTTATAACCTAATGACCAGACTTTGGGAGGCTCTTATGAGCCTTGTGCGATCTGCACAAAGCGAGAAATACTCGGTTTAAGCGATGCTTGTGAAGCGGGGCAACTAGGTCCTAATCCACAAGCTTATTTGAAGCTTATAAAATTTGACAAAAATCGGTAAAATGGTAATGAGATTTTAGACCAGCTTAAGTTTATGAAATACCAAGTCTCATGAGTAAGTCCGAAATGAACTCAAGATAATTCTTACTAAATGAGCCCAAATGACTTTTTACACTTTTGACTTTTAAGCAGTTGAGAAAATTTGACTTAAGTGAACTTTGATTCCAATTTTATGACCGATATTGATGTAATATGTTAAACTGAAACTCGCAAGCAATGTTTAATGAATCTTAACACAAAACAAGGTTTTGCTTATCCAAATTTTCAACAGATAAGCAGTTGAGGTGGATTATGTGAAATGTTGACTTGGAGCTTTTTGCAGGCACAAAATGAGACAGAGATGAGTTAATTAGAACTGAACAAACCACAAACAACAAAAGACTCTCACTGAATAAACCTCTTGGACAGTTATGACAGTAAAACCAAACACACCTTTATAACTGTTTTGTAAGCAAAATCTATATTAACTACTGATCCAACATGTAATTGTTATCAAACTAACTTTAAATACCCCTAATACTACTGTTTAAACAGGTTTTAGCTACTGGTGACCACTAAAACAGATTATGCTAAAAATTGAGCTTGAAATTGACTTACAATTGTCCATAGCCACAATGGCTTGCATTCATGAAACATAGAACCTCTTATAGGTGATGATGAATATAATAAACATAAATAAAACATATAAACGCAGCGGAAACATCACCAACAACGGATCCATATTGCCATATGATCAATCAAATAAAACAAAGATAAGGTTTATACCTTTGTAGCGTGATTCCGGTAACGAGACACCAACGACCACCACGAATGGAATCAAGAAACCAAAAGACCAATGATGTTGGTCTTTCCCAATGATTGAAACACACTACACGTCAAGCAATCACCACTTTGATGCTAGTCTAACCTTTTCACAAACACCTTGCAAGAGATTACAATAGAATGAGCAAGGAAGAAGATCAAAACCAAAAACACAAACCCTCTCATGTGTGTGTGTTTGGACGTTGCAAGAGGGGAGGGGAGAGAAGAGCACTTAAGACCAAATTGTAACTTATCAATTATCATCAATCATCATCAATTCTCATCAATTAGTATTAATGCTAATTGATGTCAAATCATAAGATACACATTAGGTCCTTCAAAGTCCAAATACTCCACTTAACCCCTTTATGAAACAAAGGTTATACATAATGTAAATACGATAAATACATTATGACAATGGTGTCTAAGTGTATATGTGTGTGACCCCATAGGCTCACATATGACTAGCCATATAATTCTTTATTATGACACGAGCATACTCCAACAGCTCCCACTTGCGACGTCATAATAGATAAGTAATTATACAAGCAATGGTTAGCGTCTAGCAACACGCCAATGCCCCTAGTGATATGTGAGGTCAGTTTCTTAAACATTTCATTAAATGGTTTATATGTCATATATCCCTTTGTTTCAGATACCATGTTGAATATTAGACATGGATCAAAAGTCATTCTAATTGATCAACTATTATGTTCTCGATCTTGATATTGAACAAGATTACCAAGTGAATTAAGATTCATCTTAATCTCATTTGGATCTGACCATACAAACATCTGTTCAAATCATCGAGGGGCCCAATAGTATCTAACTCCAAACCATGTGGAGGAACAAATCCTATTTTGATTGCCGACGTGTCATTCATGTGTATCAAATCATTCACGATAGTGGCCTTTATAACTACCTTATTCAGGACAGCGTTTAACCATATCAAGGAATGAAACTCCACACATGCAAGACCTGCTTGCATCTCAAGTCTAAGGATAATAGACATAACCATTTTCGAGATTCACCATTTGACGCCGATCCATGCAGTGAATACTCATAGGTTGGGTCAGTCCAATGATCATCACCATGAACAACATGTGAGTTTGGCAAAATGGTCACCAACACACTCACAATTGTCTTAATTTGATGGTACTCCCGTACCGTCAACCGACAATGGACAAGTTTTGAATGAAGAAAATCATTCATGGATTTAAACATGCAAATATAGAATACAGTTGATATAAATGAAAACGATAATAACCATTAAATCAATTCATTATAAAATATAAACTGCTTAGCATTCCATTATCCAAATACTATAAACAGATATGCATAAGACTACATATAGATCGGAAACCGTGTTCCCATCATGATCAAATTATGTTGTTCAAGACAACAAGTAGTCATCTCGAGTAAACCTTGAGAATACTTGTTTCAATATCCATGAAAGGTATGATGATTGTGCATTCAAGTACAATACGAGTATTGCAACAATGCATTCCATAGGGTGTTTGATACTAGCAAAACACCTACTATAGACATTCATCTAAACAGTTTCAAACTGTAAAGTATTCTTATTCTTTTATGGTATAATACATTAATGCTCTCGATGAGCACATCTAGTCAACAATGTCATCATTCATGATGATATGCTACCATGACTAGGTTTGAGCATCATTTCAGTTAAATAAGCATCAATGTATGCAAACAGAACAGAGATCCTCAAATATCCGTAAATGTTGAACATATATTTGGTCCTTTGAAGGTCCATTAGAATGTTCGTTTAACAATTATCTAATGACATTCACTTAGATATTTGTTGTTATCAATCATCTTGCATTCATGCAAATGATATAATTAGTCCAACGCACAATACGATATACATAATAAATCCTTTAGTCAAACTTAAGGTTTCTATTTATGCTTTCAATCTCATCAGGTAAGATTGATTATTGAGACTCCCCTCAATAATGTGTCATATTGTGTCGACTTAATAACCGCATATGTTTATTCAAACAAACATATGTAACAAGGTTGCATGTTTTATTTTCTAAAACTCTCAAAGAAACTTCATTCCAAACTAAGGAATAAATTCTAGCTTAGATGGAATAATGTTTCTAATCGTCATCAACATATGAGATTTAAGAAAATAAATACGATGCTCCACTTGCTCTTAGTGTACTTCGTCTTGATCTTATTTTAATCAACATCAAATTAATGATTATATGGTAAACTAAAGATCTTAGCTTGGAGATGCATGATCTAATCCACACTTGGATTCTTGTATCTTGTAGACATAATAAAGATTATATATATTCACAAACCCTTTTGAATACACATCGTCCTCGCAAATGTATTCAATAAGAAAAGAGTTTTGAAATCCTATTGTCACATTTCATTTACATGAAGATAAGTATGACAATTCATCATCTTTATACATTTAATATTTGCGGTAGGAATATTTAATCATAGTCAATTTCTTGAGTATGAGTAACTCATTTCACTACTCGTGAATTAAATGTGTACAAGTTTGTCCTTTTGAGTCTTCTCATTGAGAAACTCATTTTAACCTCACGATCTAAGCGATTGGTAAGAGATCAATCAAGCTTCATGAGTGATTGTCTTCCACGGACCGCATCTTATCATTCATAGTTTTGAGCCATTCATCGATTCACAATATGATAATGCGACTCTTAGTTAAGGTGTTCACAATGACCCTCTAACTTATATCCCTTAGCATTGATATAAGACTATATCATACAGTGCAAGAAGTTTCCTTCTGGATCTATGAATGAGAGATATCATACTATGGTTTAACATATGCATGTTCAACCTTAGTGTGACATCAGCAAGTGTACCTAGAAGGTTGTGTATATTAGTTCTTGAACAACTTCAAGATCTAGAGGTGCTCCCACTTGCTTTGTACATAGAGACTAATCTCTAGATACACAGCATCTTGAGAAACAATAAATTGTTTTCAATTGGGACATCCAAAATACATTAGTAGTTCTTGACTCTGGTTTGTTAATTACTTACTCTAAGGTATTTAACAAATTAAGAACTTCAATCAAGACACAATGGGATTCATCTCATTCCATAACATAATGGCGTCTTAAATACCTTCCAGATTGGAACCATATTGAGTGTACCCATGGCACATTCAATTTTCTAACCTTAATAGCTTTGGAGGTAAGAGAGTTTAAGTCATCAAAGATCAAACAATATCAATAGAGTTTGGTTTTCCATGATGGACATACCATAACGATGTGGTATTCCATGAGGATTGATGTTGTGAGACTATCCCACAACTCATTAGATGAACTTATACTCTTTGGCTTACGATTCGCCAACCAAGTCAAACCAGATGGCATCAACGGTGTTTTCACCCATTGCATACTTAATTTACAAGTCGTTGACCAAGTCAATAACTTCATGTGCATGTTTTGACTAGAAAACATAAACATTTAATATTTTACTATACGTTGTCGTCATTTACAATTTAATGACTTCATGTACATGTATTTAACAAGAATACATAACAAGTTAACGTCTTACTTTACGTTATAAGTCTTTCAACAATTACGAGACTTGATGTTTAAGTCTTTACAAGAGACCTAAACATATTCAAGTAAAGCAATTTAGAGTGCCGACTCTTGGCCTCAATAGTAATTTCAAGTTAATTTCATACTTCAAGATTATGACTTTACAATAATACATAATCATATTTATGAACAATTACGTGAATATGTTGAAGTAGCTTTTCATATTATCTTGACATTTTTTCTAATTTGGGCAACTTACATTTTATGTGTAGAAGTCCTAGTAGAATATTAGTTTTCTTACCTTGCGGTCAAGAAAACTATTAGTCATATTGTTATATGTTGTATCTTGCACAATGAAGATTTCTCCCACTTGTGCACCAGCACAACATCATGAGTAATATGACAATGTCACGTATATGATTTTATACAAAATCAAAATATAGATATGTAGAACTTTATTGTTTTAATAATGAATCATGCATAACAATTTATTGATAACATTTCGTGAAGCAACATTAGAACGCGACAAGTTATCTAATAAATTCATGCAATGGTTCTTATATAAACTATGATGCTTCACGTGTGGAAAGTAATGTATTATTTCAAGACAATCAAGAAATAATATGGGCAACCTGCAAGGTAATAAAGATTACGGCTCCCATCGGATTAGACAACATTACATGTGTTTCGTCACGACATTAAAGTCACATAGCTCCCATTGGATTATACAACATCATTAATGTTATGTCACCAGTGGAGACTGAGTGTCAATTGGATACTTTCCTTCTTTCTTTGAATATGTACACATTATTGCTAATGTGAGTCACTTGGACTAGTAAACATGTACTTTAGATATTCAATGAAGTGCATCAAGTTCTAACATATAGATGACGGGCTAGTCATCATAGATATTTTTAACTTGAAAATAGGCATGCAATTCCTCTATAAGGTCTATTTTACCACAAGGGTGTGTAGTACCTTATTAGGTTTATTGGGTTAAGATAATTGCTAGGTAATCAAGCTAGTAATTGTCGTTACCATTTACGGTTTATTGATATTTCCATCTTCTAATTATTAAAACTCATTATTTTGGTAGCTATAGAAAGCGTGTTCTCTAGTTATCCAAATATCTCATCTTACTTCAATGTTTCGAACCGAAACTAGGGTTATAAAACAAACTTGAAAGAATAAGATGTGCAACCACACTTAACCGTTTGACTTTTGCAAGACATCACGATTTCTAGAGTGGGTGTGCTTTGAGTTTGATTAGAATTAGGACAATTCAAATATTCCTATTATTGTATTTCCTCATAAAGAAAACAAATAGGAACAAGTCTCTTTCTTACAAGGAAAGAAGTACTTAGTTTGTCTTTATAACAAGAAAAGAACAAACTTTTGTTTACGGATGTGATGCATTATATCATTAATATGAATTTACAAAGTTCAATTTTAGTATTTTCGACAATTATCCTTTTACAAATTAATTACCCCAAGTTTAAAACAATTAATTTACGAAAAAGGCTAAGATCCACATTGTGCTTCTACTATCACATCGCTTGATCCGCTAGCAATAGTAGATTCAATTGGTGGCGACGATCACCAATTGCATTACATGTGCAACTCTTAGATCCTTATGGGACTCATGGCACTAGTGAACAAGCATCTAGTGTCAAGTAGGCATGTTTAGTCCCATCCTTGCCTCGGGTCAAGGTCTCACCGCTTAACTCGATTAAGTCATCCAATTTGAGAACGTGCGAAAATATATCTAGGTCCCACGCATGATAGACAATAATCACCTTGGGTTACAATTCAACCTAGGTCCCACGCATAGGCAAAAAGTAATTGCAAGTGTTCTCGGCGATTGACCTGACATGACTTAAATTTGTGACGGTAAAAATATTTTGATGTGAATCAAAAAGGTGTCTGAAAAAAGCATGCATTCATTCTTCGTAGCACAAGTTAAAACTCTTCTTAACTTAAGTCTAATCATTGTTTTAATTTATGTGTGTCAAGTTGTCCATATTCAAGTCTAATATAGAACCTATGTGGATAATAAAAGAGATAGGACAATACACAAATCGAATAACATACATAACAAGTTAAGTGTTATTATTAAAACAATGATTTTAAGTTAAATCCATATTTAAACTTAGTTAAACCAAATCATAAGATTTAGTTTGAAAATGGTTTGTGTTGCGTTTTAAGTTTTACAAAACAATTTGCAAGTTATATACATTCACAACATACATAATAAGCAAACAACCAACACACAACCACAATATGCAAAGCCTCAACCGATGAAAGAACCTATGCTTGGTCTCGTGAGCCATCACGAGAACCAAGAGTCATCTAGGGACATAAACCACAACCACACGGAGGGCTCCCACTTGCTCCAAGACCAAGCAAGGACAAGTAGAAGCCCATAATGCACATGAAATGTGAATCTGCCAGCCCAGAATTTCTGCATTCGGAGGCCCAAACGGCCTAGAAGGAGTCATCCTCGAGCTTAGCACCAAACTACAAAGTTGTGGGCCCATGAGTTGTCTACCTGCAAAAAAAATTTTGTTAAAAAATACGCCACCAATCATCGGGAAACGCCGTTTTACTGCAGCTTGTACGAGCAGCCATTTTACGTCTTTATGTCTTTTATGCTTCGCCATTCCATTCCAAGCATCGGTTACAATATATAGAATGTAAAATACAACTAATCTACAATCTATCTATTGTAACATGCCCAAACAATGGCAAAAACCAAATAAAAATTCATACATAAAAGCCGAAACAATGGCAAACCCCAAATAACAAGAAATTAACGACAACCACAATCATTCATAGCACAAGTGGTCTAGGTTTTCATCGGCTTTGCATATACACATAATAAAACCATAAAATTATGATCATAACAAGGTGTTGGCTAATCCCATGAGCAAACATGCATGTATTTGCCATGGGAACAATTTAAATAGCATGAAATAAAAGATTTAGCCAACGAATCGAAGAAATAATCAACAAGAATTAAAACCCGATTGAGTGCTGAGTAAATGGATTTAGGTTCTCAAACCTACTGAAATTAGACCTTCTAAAATCATTTTACCACAGTAAATTAAGCCTTAGGGGCTGTTTTCAAATCGTTTCTAGAATCGATTAAAACAACGCGATTAAAGCCATTTTAGCGCATCGAACACATTGTTTAATTAACAAATGCGAAACCAATGGCCATAGGACCAAAAATCACAGATGTTTATATTAATATTAACATTCTTAATCCATGAAAAATGGAGCCCTCGGGCTGTTTTGAAAGTGGTTTCAAAAACACTTAAAACACGCTGCTTTGACCATTTTTCAGATACCGATAATCATATGGCACATATGATGGCTCGAAACCAATATAGGTGATGATGAATATAATAAACATAAATAAAACATATAAACGCAGCGGAAACATCACCAACAACGGATCCATATTGCCATATGATCAATCAAATAAAACAAAGATAAGGTTTATACCTTTGTAGCGTGATTCCGGTAACGAGACACCAACGACCACCACGAATGGAATCAAGAAACCAAAAGACCAATGATGTTGGTCTTTCCCAATGATTGAAACACACTACACGTCAAGCAATCACCACTTTGATGCTAGTCTAACCTTTTCACAAACACCTTGCAAGAGATTACAATAGAATGAGCAAGGAAGAAGATCAAAACCAAAACACAAACCCTCTCATGTGTGTGTTTTGGACGTTAAAGAGGGAGGGAGAGAAGAGCACTTAAGACCAAATTGTAACTTATCAATTATCATCAATCATCATCAATTCTCATCAATTAGTATTAATGCTAATTGATGTCAAATCATAAGATACACATTAGGTCCTTCAAAGTCCAAATACTCCACTTAACCCCTTTATGAAACAAAGGTTATACATAATGTAAATACGATAAATACATTATGACAATGGTGTCTAAGTGTATATGTGTGTGACCAGGGCTCATATGACTAGCCATATAATTCTTTATTATGACACGAGCATACTCCAACACCTCTAACCTATAAAACCCTAACCTACACCAATTCCAAATCAAATTCAACCCAATTCCAACTCTCAGATTACCCATTTTCATGTCCCGCTTTCGCTTTTGCCCCATTTTGACTTTTGTTGACCTTACTCCAAAGTTGCATGAAATTTAAATGTGAGCTTATACAAAGCTATAACAAGCTTATTAGAGCTTGTTTGAGCTTAAAACTAAACTGCTAATGATTTGACATATGATTTTGAGCATGAGAAATTCAACAGTGGACATAAAATATGGAAATTGAACTTAGACTTGAATTGATACTTAAATTAAGTTGCAATACACTTGAACAAAGTACTTTGATACACTGAAACTGAAAAACAACAACTGAGGATCTATTTTAAGCTTAAGAATTACAAAACGACATACATTTTAGAAAAATAAACTAAGTACCCCCTTTGTTGCATCCTCTTGGCTTCTTTTATAATCCAAAACTCTTTTCTCACTCCTCTGATCACATCCCAATTGTTTCCTGGCCATTGGATTGCTTTGGAATCAATCTTGGCCGTTTGATGGTTTTGGCGCCAAAACTGGTCTTGATATCTTGGACAGGGAAGGGGCGCATTTAATGCATTGGGTTGTTAGGTGAGGTGGGGAGACAAAGTGTGAGGGGGGTGGTGGAGAGGATGGTGGTCGGTTGCGAGCATAATATTGTCTGGGAAGACAGGAAATAGGGGCGGGTATTATTATTTTAAACGTTGGGTTTGGTAGTGGATATTGGACCGGGTCATGGATTTGGGCCAAGGGATTTGGTTTGGGCTTGGGATAATAACTAGGTCCGTTTGGTTTGTGGAAATAATAACATAAGGACCAAAAGTGTAAAGTTAGAAATTCCAGGGGCCAAACTGTAATTTATGAAGATGTAGTCCAAGGGTTGGTCTTGCCAATCTTTAATAGACCAAGGGCTAATTTTGACACTTTTGAAATTCCAAGGATTAAATATGACCATTTTAAAAATCCAAGGACCAAAACTGTAATTTCTCAAATATTTTGGATTTTTCACCAAAGGACTAAATATGACAATTTATGATTCCAAAAGGACCTTTGGTGACTTTTCTTTTAAAATAAGTGCCTAGGGACCGATTTTGCCATTTTCAAACTCTGGGACCGAACGCCAATTATGCAAACTTTGCTCGTTTTTCATCCGATTTTAAACATTTTGCATCTGAAACATATAAAATGCACTTTTGTGATATTTTCAGTACTTTGATGCATTTCTGAGCATTTTTAAACGTTTTGCAGTTCAGAATTAACTAAAAATGATGAGTATTTACACACTCATCAGTGTGAAATTGACGGAATCGTTGAGTTTCGTGATTATGGACTTGAATTGGTTAAACGAATTTGGGATTTGATTACGTATTCTACAAAATAAAGAACAAAAATGAAAATAAAGCATGTAAAACTAAGAAAACACTAAATAAACTTTGACTAAGCCTAAGAAACAATAAAACAACGCTAAATTACATCCTAGGGTGCTAAAATGCAAAAACGCTAAAAACCGGGAACACACCGAGCCTAAAACGTAAAACTTTTGCAATTTAAAGGCTACGGGTGTGAAATCAATTTTCCTACGTTCAAAACGACTAAAAATAATTTTAGGAAAAAGCCGGGTATTTTTCCGATTTTTAAATTATTTTATATGATTTAAAAACTAATTTAATCTAATTTAATTATAAAAAATACTAAACTAATTTGAAAAAATCTGAAAATTTTACTAAAAATACTTTAAACCTAACTGATTTTGAGAAAAATAAAAAGCGTGGTAATCGCTTATGTAAATAAGCACTTAAAAAGCCAAATAATCGAATAAGCTAAAAACTGTTTTTGTATATAAAAGACTAATAGTGCAAGAATAATTCAAAAAGACCCTAGGGCGAGATGGTGAAGAGCGTGTGTGGTGGTGGGTGGCGGAGATCAAATCCCAAAGAATGGCGTTTTTTTCAAACATTTTTTTTCAATTTTTTTCTTTTGAAACTTGTAAATAAGATGAAAGTGAGACTTTTTGTAAAAACACTTTTACCAAACCTTGAAATAAGGTTGGAGACCCTTATTCACCCTCGATCCCCACACTTGACCAAATAAGCAATATTTTGACAGATTTGAAGTACCAAAAGCTAGGAATTTTAAAATAAGCTATTGAAACATAACAACTAAAAATACTCTAAATAAGTTGGAACTAGGTTACTCCAATGGGAAAATAAGCGCTATTGTGGAAATCCTAAGTTAAAATGGAAATAAGCATTAAATGATACTAAGCTAATCTTAAAGGATACAAAGGGTAAATAAGCAACTAACAAGCTAATCATAAGCTATCCTATCCTAAGCTAATCTATATTATCTAAAAGCTTCCTAAATGCCTAAATAAGCTAGATGAAACCAAGTAAGCTAAAGATGGGAGATGCATTGTGGTCATTGTTAAGGTCGCTGTGATGCAATCAAAACAATTCAATAGGGCTTTTTGAGCTTAAAAATAAGCTCTAATAAGCACTATCAAAAACTATAAAAAATACTATTAGCTAGCGACTAACTAAATACTATGCATACCAAATTTTAGAATCTAAGGCTAAGTAATAAGCAAATTAAAAATCGAATAATGAAGCCAGCCAGCCATTTAGGTCACGAGACAAGAACGAAAATGGGCAATGGATGCTTTTTAGAGCAATTTTAAACTAAGTAAGCTATCCTAGGTGCAAATAAACTAATGCTATGTTGAGTTGGGTAGGTAGAGATGTAAGAAAAGTAGTTTTGACACTTTTATGATGACAAATAAGTCAGTGAAAAGAGGTTGCGAGCAATGACTGTGCGTAAACTTTTGGACGAAAACACTTTTTTGTTATCGTAAACTTGTGAACTAAGTGATACAAGTTAAAACCACTTTTGCAATCTTACTAACACTCAAGATACTTTGACTTTGAAAGTCAAAGTGAGTGGAAGCAGCTTTAGACTAATAATAAGCTAGTGCCAAACACCCCTTTATGAGGTAAATGTTATGAAATCGATTTTTAAAGCTAAAACCGAAAAAAATTTTTTGACATAACTAAACACTAGCTTATACTAACTTATAAAAGAATAGTTTGGTGAAGAACTAAGCTCTTAATTTATAAGAGCTTATAGTGGCTTTGGACGTAAATACAAAACCGAGAATGTAATTTAAACTAAAAATAACTTTTTCATTAAATAAAACCGAATTACAATATCAATAAAGACTAGAAAACTAGAAAACTATTTTTAAAACTAAGACCCATCGCCTTTCAAGGCTTACAAAGCTTCTCTTTATACTAAGGTCTTCTTGGTCTTCACATCTTCATAGTGTGCTTCTTTTGAGAGGCAAAACAGCCAAGAGCTCTACTTGTGCTTTCTTCAGCTTAATCCCAGCCGTCCAACAAGTAGGTGTACATGAGAAACAATCCGAGCCATCCGTTGGGGACTTTTATTCTTGGATTGCCACAGTGGCAATGGGAAGAGGTGTAGTGGGTTTGGGAGTTGGATTGACCGGGTAATAGATCGATTAGGGTTGAGTGTCCCGGGTTGAGTGATTCGGGTAAAAGGGTTTTGGTGAGGATGGAGTGTTCCCGGTTTTGGGGATTTTGGGAGTTGGGTATTTCTTTGTTTGTGTGATCATGGGAAAGAAAAAAAGGAAGAAAGAGTTAACCGTGTTAACCACGAATGGGTATTTAGGGTTTGACTTGGATATTGACTGGGTAAAAGGTTTTGGGCTATTAAAGGGTGTAAGTATTGGGCCTTGGTAGTTATTATAGATTGGACTACCAATTTATCCATTAAGCATTTAGGGACCATAGTTGCCAAAACTGAAAATCCAGGGACCAATAATGTAAATTCTGAAATCATATTCCAAGGGTTGGTTTTGCCAATCTTCAATAGACCAAGGGCTGATTTTGCCAAATTTGAAACTTGAGGGACTAAACATGACAATTCTGAATCTTCAGGGACTAAGGTTGCCATTTCCGATTTCTTGCTTTTTGCCGTTGCTATGTTTTCAATCCTTTAGTACTGCAAGACATAAAACACACCCTAGGATATTTTTAACATATTTTGAGCGTATTTGGGTGTTTTAGTCATTTTGTGGTCTTTGGCGGTAAAAACGATGAGTGAATAAGCACTCATCGTAGTTTAATCATATTAGTTTGTGACGGTGGAATGGAGTTGAATCATATTAGTTAGTTACTAGCGATCATTCTCATTAGAATATGTTATTCTTGTGTGTTTATTATATGTACACATCAAGTGTTGGTTATACCTATAGCTTATTTTTTCGTTAACTTAAGTTTTTAACGATATTTATAAGGCTTGGTCGCCCATCGAACGAGCTATACTTTAATACTTTGTTCTTACGTACCACTTTGAAACTTTTTTCTCTCATATTCGATAACCGCTTATTTCTTTTCGCTTAATGCATTCAATAAAAATTTGGTACGTGTATATCTTATTTTCCGTTAACTTATTTTTTCAAACGATGATTTCGCTATAGCAAATTATGTCAACAATAATTATAGACATGCCCGCCTATCAAGTGGGCTTCACCAGTATATATATATATATATATATATATATATATATATATATATATATATATATATATATATATATATATATATATATATATGATTGAGTGAATTATAATTACATTGATTATATATATATATATATATATATATATATATATATATATATATATATATAATCAATGTAATTATAATTCACTCAATCAATGCAAATACAATATAAAACTTAGTGTTAAAACATGGTAACGATACATTTAAAACAATTTTCAAATATTAGTCATGTTTGTAGTCCTCTCTTCACAACATCCACGGTTTTTATTCGCTCAAACTAACATTGACCGCTTTTTTTTGCTCTTGCATTCATGAAAGTTTCTCCTTTCAGAAGACCTTTATTACGTAGTACCTTAATATACATATAACCCAAAAAAAAATCATGTGATGTATGTGGCAATCAAAATCAGTAAATCACGTGTGATTTGCACTTTTTTAAACCAAATAGAAAAGCAAAATCACATGTGATTTTACATGGTGCAATAACTACATCTTTTTCTAGATCTGAAATTGAACATGTCTCATCTACAAGATAATTTTTGTCATACATAACGTGATTTTCTTTACCAACAATCGCGTTTTCTTTCAAATTATCGATTCAATAGATTTTTAATATGTATAGATTTAAAAGGACCAATTTTGACCTGTAAATTTGTGTAATTATGATCGAATAATGATTTATGGTTAAATCCTCATTTTATTGAAGGTTTGGAGTCCTTTTGATTGTGATTTTCGATATGGTGTGGTTTTGTGTGTGTGTTTTATATGAACATGCATTACTATTGTTATATTATTATTAATTAGTTTATTCAAGATCTTTATATATATATATATATATATATATATATATATATATATATATATATATATATATATATATATATATATATATATATATATATATATATATATATATATATAGTTATTGGATAGTACCAATATATGACTTGTGATTATTCTTTGAGTGTATTACTTTTCGAATAGTAAGATATATATGTATACTAAGTTATTAGTAGCGTAAACAACATAGTATATGATTTAAACTCGAACGTTATGATTTATAGAACAATTAAAAATACAAAGTAAATTTACTCATATTACATGCAATTTACTCGAATAAATATCTACAACGAATGTGAAAACGACCAATATAATGTCTTTATTTAGTCCTACACGTTCAACATAGTTTAAGCTTAATTTTAAAAAGAAAATGATGTAAAACTATTGAATTTTTACCATTTGATGTAATATATTTGAAAAGAATTTAAAAGTTAACCGATTAGCTGTTGAGTGCATGACTGGTTACATATAAATGTGACCAGAGAAGAGTTTGTTACATCTATTTGGGATCGTTTTGTTATATAGCAGAGAAACTATCCAAACACTCTATTTGTTTGTTTTAGAGTGAATAAGCACTAAATGTAAACCAACTTATTTTCAAAGCACATAAGTGCTTCAACTAGCAACCTAAACTTTTCATGGTCCCGAATGGTAAATGTAAAAGTTTATGCATTTTTGCATTTCTTTAAACAGAACGATCAATATAACCAAGTAGAATTCACGCTGTTATTTAGTGGCATTGAATAACAATTGTGTTATGTTTCTTGATAAAACTTTTTCACACTTATAGGTTCACGTGGATCAAGAAAAAGGCCTCCCCCTTCTAGTAAAAATCCAAGTAGCTTAAATAGAAACACAGGCGGGATTGTCAAGCGGATCAAAGCTACTATAAATCACGGTAACATGGCCTTGTTACAAAGTCTATTCCATTATATATATCATCAACATGTCATTAATAACAGAAATGACTTATATGTTAGGTACAAACACTGATGATCATTTACTCGATAAGATTGCAAAAGAATACCTCCATCATATCTCCACCATCACCGCCATTTCACAAAACTAATATCTCAATCAAATCATTGCATGCTCGAAAACGACAATCCACATACTCAACATTCAAATCTCCCATCGAACATAGATGTGTACATATTTGACAACCACGCTAATTCAGCTCATTGCTAACGATTTCAAAGACAAAAATCACAAAGCGACACGTATCAAAAATAGCTTATCAACGATAAAATTTGAATCGACAGTAAGTAACATGAAATGACCAGATAACATTCAATAATGCAAGGCATATACGATCGTACATATATCAACTAAACTGCTTAAACAAACATTAATCATAGACATCACAACTTGTAACTAATAATCTCACATTAACTATGGAGAACTATTTTTGTCGCGATCAAGATTGAATTTTACACTACTTACCACTCTAATCGCCATTATCGGCTAAAATCTTGAACGATGTCGCATCTAGTTTCCGAATAACATAGCGGTGTAAACTATTACTATAAGAAAGTATTAATAAAATACGATATGATTGTAAGCAAACTTTGTTCCAGTTGATGCCAATTCCACAAAGGTGGCATATCATGGCTTCCTTTACGGTCATTGGGAAGTAGCTCTATTTGTCTCCTCTTCCATCTTCTACCACTAAAGGTTGCAGGCGATTCATTTCGTAGCTCGCACTAACAAAGTTCAAAACTCAATCACAAAACCAACATTAAAATGTAACAATCTCATATCTATATCTATACAAAACTATAATATACACAACATACATTTCGCCTACTTCACCTACTATCACCGAAAATTGCTCAAAACACTAAACCACACACACTATCGTAATCAATCTTGACATCATAACATGCTAGCAATTGATAGTGCAATACATAGTTTCCTTATATTACTATTTTACTATATTAACCTATGCCTTAAAAAGGTCGATTTTCTCAAATCGTTATATCGTGGATCACATGGGTATTTGCCATTGCATTTTGAAAGTGACTATAATTATATTATTTTTCTTTGTATTTCCATTGTTTTCTCAAGAGTTGTTGTAGATCTATATTTGTTTACCCGAACATCACTATGACAGACACGAAGCGAGGAGCCGATCATGAAAGTTTTGTATAGCCCCGACGCAATGACACATGAGTTGAAGTCGCATCCGATGAAGAGCAAGCTAATTCGATACGGGTGATTAACTCGATGAAATAGATGAAGAAACGGAGGACATAGGCGGATATATGGGGACTCATATGTTCACTTCGACCGCTTCACAATGTTTGTCGGGACTCTACTATCGGTTTGTGATAGTTATATAAAGAAACAACCAATGATACTTTACGGGTTTGATTCTATAGATTCGCCAAAAGATCGGAACCATGGTTACCTAAATAAAACAACCAAACATACTTTCACCTTGTTGTCGAATTATTATAATATTCAAGTCATAACATCTAACTTCTTACGTGCTTTTTAACCAAATGAAAGTAGCTAAATTTTTTTGTGTTGAGCTTATGACTTGTATAAGACCATTAGCCTAGGGGGGGTGTTTATGTTTTCAAGGTCGCTGAAATAAAAAAACTATCAAAAATGGAAAACGTTAAGACTTTCAAAAGACTTAAAGACTACCCTAGCCTTATTTCCGTATCGTGAAAAGTTTTTCCAAGATTAAATATAATGAGTGTAAAAAGCATGAATAAAATCTACTAAAGCTTTCGCTGACTTGACTCCATGAATAAACCAGCCATCTAGGATGTGAGGCTAGCTCATTGATGTCAGAGTCACGACAGAGAATGAAAAGAGGCAAACGTGAAATACCAAAACACAACCGTATGGATATGACTACAGAAGTATTTTTATTTTACGTAAACCACAAATTATAATCTATATACACACCGTGTAATACATCGGGTTATCTAGATTAACTTTCTTTTAATAAAAGTTAAACAAATGAGATAATGAAGTTCAAATGGTATAGTAAACCGATTGTAGTATCGATTATATAGGTGTCAAACATTTCGGATAACAGATTAGAGTAGTTAGAACATAACACAACATGCACTTTGTCCTTGATACCACAACGCCTTTCATAGTACTCGTAGCTTCACGGCAGAAGATGTACATCGCCGCTCGCAATCAAGAGTAAAGATGCATTAATCGATTAAAATGTAAATTGCACATTCATTTACCCGTTATCGCTGGTTTGAATTCCAAGAATACTCATTAGGCGTGAAGGATAGTGAAAAAGATTAACATTGTTTTGAGTTCTTATCAAGAGCATCCATTGTGTAACCACGACAAAGCGAGTCCTCCGAGTTTAGCAAAGTCAAAGTTCACTCTTTCAACCTTATTAGTTTCACCTCACCTCGAATCAATTAGTCCATTCCGTATAATCAGATGAGCGAACCATTTTTATGAAAAATGACTTAGGGGATGTTTGAATAACCTTCGATTGGCCAAACCAACGTAGATACACTAATAATACTCATGCCGTCCCCGTCACCTACAATGTGCATTAAGAAGAAATAAAACATATTAAGAGCCATAACCTATAGAACCAAGTTTAATAAAAACATAACAAAAGCAAATCTGGTATAATCTTTATGTTGCGTGTCATGGTCATTTAGAAAATATTTGTTTAATAGAGTACTTAGATCAATCGCTAATATATATGAAAGCTTTTAGCAACAAATGGACTAAAAACTCTAATAGAACTAATAGCATCGAATATAAATTCACTTGCATACTCATATGCAATGCTTTGAAAGGTTATATACGAAAAGACACACAAGCAAAGATATTTTAGTTGTTCACCAATCCTTGTTCACAGCGGCTGATCACATTGTCTCCGCGGTAATTATTGCATCTTCCAGTATCTTGGCATCAATAAATACATTAAGATCCATTACCAAGAATCTGTGAATTCCGTTATATATCAGTATTGAACTTTCTATATAGGAAAAGAAGACTAACATAGCTTATAACCAAAATATCACATAAAAATAGATTAGGGTAGTAATTTTGTTTGGCCATCCCCTGTCGAAAAGAGCCGTAGTAATCGAACTAAATTGAACAATCACAAATCGAATATAATATATCCGCTATTCATATCGCTTCGAAAGTGTTGGTTAAAAAAATCTATATGCATATCTGCTTTCTTTTTAAACCAATATAATCATTTTCCAATGAAAATGTTGTTTAGTTGATATAACAAAATCATACCATTTCACACAATTCATGTTTATTTTCTTTTTGGGAGAATGAGTCGTTTAGAATAAGCACGTTAAAGTGCTTATTATGACCACAAATAAACTGTAATCAGTGCATGTTAATAACTCCTCAAGCCTCAAAGATTTATGAATACTTGGTCACTTAATTTTCAATGGTCTTCTATTTGTTTCTTACATGAATAGATAAATAAATAATTGAAGAAAATCTTACATGTTCATAAGGCCAGTGGAACCATGACTTCACGCCCAAGATGATTCCTGTGAACTCCAAAGAACCTTGCCGTGAAACTTACCCGTTAAACATGCATAATTTAGAATTTAGAATTAATGGTGTGAGCTTATCATTAATTAGATAACCTGCTTAACCGAGTACTGACACGAAAAATTGTAAGTTTGGTAAATAAAAGAAAACACTTACCGATTCTAACACTTGATCAACAAGAGGTCCGACATATTCCGGCTTAAACATAGTATATAATTGAACCAAACAGAGTCTCGTGATTGACAAAGAGACCATGCTCCTCGTTATTATATTGAATTACCAAGGAATTTGCAAAAGCCAAAGACAAGATCGCTTTTGAAACTATTGCAAGAACATAGCTTTGATGCACACTATTTAAATATTGTTATTAGTTAGTTTGCCATTCTAAATAGAATAACCACACCGGTTCATAGATTTAATTATCCTCAAATGGTGTCCAATGACATGATACATAATCATGAGACGACATACCGATTAGTACGTATTTGGATCATCATCAAACAAACACCCTCGATAAACCTTGTGTATCCGCTTTACCATAAAACATGCCATCAAAGAAGTTCGTTAACAAAAATCATATAAAACGTACTCTTTTCACCATTAGGGTTTTGAGGAAAAGAGATTTTTTTTCCAGTATGTGATAAAGGTGAAACTATATTTAAGGAAAAGATATGTATAATAAGTTTTAAAAGAGATAATTACTTAATATAAATTTTTTTCTTTTTTTGTAGATAATTACATTCCTTTTCAAACTAATCAAAATGGTTGTAGAGATTTATAAATTTGGTTTTCCAGTTATAATCAAAATAACTTGTTGCCTAAGTGGTAAACACACGTTATTTATCCAAATGACCAAGGTTCAATCCTAGCGCCATTTTTTAAAAACAATTTTCAAAACATTTCATAAAAATCCGAATTTTACAAAAAAAATTTATATAAAATCTAATTAAATTAAAAAATTAGTGCTTAAAAAATCCGAAATTTACAAAAAAAAAATTTATATAAAATCTAATTAAATTAAAAAATTAGTGCTTAAAGTGGACATATATAAAATCTAATTAAATTAAAAAATTAGTGCTTAAAAATCCAAAATTTACAAAAAAAAAATTATATAAAATCTAATTATATTAAAAATTAGTGCTAAAGGACATATAACGCTTGAAAGATTGGAGCAAGATTGGCCCAGATTGACGCCAAGATTGAGGTAAGATTGTGCCAAGATTAACGCCAAACGCTCTATATATAATATTATATAACAGAATCAATGGCTAAAAGAGCTTGTGGCATAACTGTAATATTTTTTTTTTCATTAAAAGTTGTGGTTAACTGTAATATATTAAAGTTGAGGTTTGATTTTTAAGGAAGAAAGTATTAACGTAATTTCTTTATCCTTGTACTTCCACATTTCACGTATATTACCTTTTCAATATTTGGAGTCAGTTATAGTTTTTACATTTATTCCTCTTCTCCCACAAAAACCTAGCCGCCCCATCTAATCTCTTTTTTTTAAAGGCGCTTTATCTTCTTAATTGGCAATAGCAGAATGATAATGCTTATTAGGTTCCGATGGCCAACCGAAAAGTGGTGCACTTTAGATTTTTCTCGTCAGATTTTTGGTCCTTGGTGGTGGTAGTTAACGAAATTCAGACGGTGGTGGCAGTGGCGGATCTAGGAATTCGGAATACGGTATGCACTATTTTTTTTGGAGGAGATTAATAAATTTGGTTTTTCGGGTTGAGTTTTCTCGGGTCGGGTTTTTCCAGGCATCGGAGTAGGCATGGTTGTTTCATTTTACCATATTTACTCACTTACGGAAGCAGTTTCATTTTATTCACGTTATATTCATTCTTCATTTGTTCATTTATGTACTATAACATAAGTACTTGTGTCTTCTAAGTGTGTGTCACATTATTATTATTGTTGTTGTTTTTTGGTGTCATGGGTCCGATTGAGAATTATGACTTGGAGATTGCGAAACCAATACCTATAATCAAGAGCAAAGAATGTTTGTTACATACGAGGTCGAATAACGATGTTCGGTTTCGGGTTTTGAAGGTGTTTTTGGAAAATGTTAGGACAGTTGTGTTTGAGACTAAACTTTTTGTCTTGTTAATGTACATTGTTTTGTAATTTTGTTGTTTAAGTGTCTGAATCTTGAACCTGCAAACATGAAACATATTGCGGGTCTATGATTTAAGACAAGTGCATGTAAGTAATTGTGTGTGTGTTTTTTTATTTATTTATGTAACTTGAATTTGATTAGTGTTTGGTTTATGTAGCCATGGGTTTTTGCTTTGAGTTTGGTTGCATTGACTCCACTTGCAGAAAGATTAAGTTTTCTAACAGAGTAAGTTTCATACTTACATTCTCATTCATACTTTATTTCTAGATTGTTGTTGAACTAGTATTTGTTTATAATGTCACTAACCTTTGTTTTTGTTTCTGAATTATGTGTTGGTGAATTGGAAATCAAAAGACAAATTGCATTCTTCACAGGGCCAACAGGTAAACTTATGAACTTCTACTAGTTTTTAACTTCAATCTACTTTTGTTTTGATAAGAGGTGATAACAATGTGAAGCAATTATTTAATTAATGCTTACACAAGAGTTGCAACAAACCTTTTTCGGAGTATCCTATGCAAGACTTTCCAAAGGGATTTTAGATCACATAAATTGATATAATATGTTTTAAGCTACATCCTTTAATAAAACAATTTTTTTGCATGCATGTGTATGTTTACACATTTATATGGCTAGTTTTAACCATGAATGGGGTATATATTGAGCTACATCCTTTTTTCCTTTGAAATTCTCTTTACTGAAGTTGGGGTTTCAAAAAAAAAGGTTGATACATACACCATTTTTACCACTTTTTTTTATGCACACATCACATTTTGTGCATTACACTTGTTGTCACAGATGCTATATATATTTTATACAAAATAGTGTATTTATCAAATAACATAGTGTGCATACAGGTATGTTTAACATGTATGTTCTTGGTTTAACATGTTTGTTCTTGGTTTAACAAATATATTTAACATGTAAGTTCTTGGTTTATGGCTAGTAAAGAGTCAATTAAAAGGGTGTGCATATAAGTTTTATGGTTCATATAAAATTTATAAAACATATATGTTTTCTGTATGAATTACAAAACATATATGTTTTGTGATTTGATTATATATGTTTTGCATACACAAAAAAAAAATCTCCTGTTATTTGTGTTTGTTTGTTTAAGTTTGTTCATGTGTGTTATTTTATCTTGAGTTTTATTTTAAAAGTATTTAATCTTGGCTATTATTTTTTCTAGGCGAGACGTTCTTTGAAGGCGGCACACATCTGGAAGTACATACATGTTCTTGGAAGGCGTGCATGTATGTTTTTGGAAGACATGCACATGTTCAAAATAATATGATGAGAAACTTCAAACACATATGTTTTGTGCACATATTTCCGCTTACGTTAACTATTGTTAGTGCATAGGCGTAAAGATAGATTATATTCATGTATTTCTTCTTATTATAAATTGTATTTTAATTGTATTTCAATCTATATCGAATTTTGTATTTAACATTATGTTCTTCATCGTTATAAATTTACATGATCTAAAAACACATATGCACCTTTTCATTTGAGAAACATGTATGTCGAAAAAGTATTCCAAAACCAAAATAATAAAATTAATTCATACAAACACATATGTTTTAAAACATGCATGTTCGAAAAAGCACAAAAATGCAAAAAAAAAAAAAAAAAAAAAAAACGAAAATTGAATGTTTTTAAAAAGTATGATTTATTTATTTAAAAAACAAAATAATATAAAATTGACTTTTACTATTATACCCTTTTGAATTAAATAAAAGGTTTAATAATTCAAAATGCCAAGATGCATTAATATGTTGCACAATATGCATTACTAGGAGTACATAAGAGGTTCTAGTAGCTAATGTGTTCTCAAAATAAAGGCTATATATATATATATATATATATATATATATATATATATATATATATATATATATATATATATATATATATATATATATATATATATATATATATATATATATATATATATATATATATATATATATATCTAGATTCTAGAAAAGTGTAATTAGAGAGAAAAGTGAGAAAAAAGTTATAGGGTCTATTTTGAAACATCTCAAACTTCGTGGGTAAGTTTTGAAAACCACCCCACCCCCACCCCCGAAAAAAAAAAAAAAAAAAAAATCCGCCAAAAAAATTTTTTTGGCAAATTTTTTCCCAACAAAATTTATAACCGTGATGCACCTTTTTTTTGGTGCATCTCGTATAAAATTGGCATCATAGTTATAACTACTTTTTAACCGTGATTCACCAAAATAAAAAGTGCATCGATCGCATATGTTATTAATTTATTCCGAAAAAGTTTTGAATTGGAACCTTCAACCTTTGTGTATAAAAGAGAGATTGTTCAAATGATTCAACACGTTTATTTTATTAATCACATGGTTAATATACAATGAAATCAATTATCCTAACATGTTTCAGAGTTATTTTGTTTTACTTTTCATCAATTCACGATGGTTAATATGCATTGGCGTTATCCCAATGACAAAGCATGTTATAACAAAGAGATGCGGCACTACCATGGCTACCATCCGTCCCTGGTTGTACAACTAATGCCCCTTATAGAGTATAGTACACTAAGTTATTGCAATGTTATAGAGCATATTAGGTAATGATCATCATGCATCTCTGTTATAAAAATTGGTGCATCATAGTTATAACTATTTTTTTAACTGTGATTCACCAATATAAAAGGTGCATCAATCGCATATAATTAACTTATTACGTAAAACTTTGAATTAGAACCCTCAACCTTTGTGTATAAAAAGAGAGATTTTTAACCGATTCAACACGCTTTATTTTATTAATCACATGGTTAATATACAATGAAATCGCTTATCCTAACATGTTTCGTAGTCATTTTATTAATCACATGGTTAACATACTTTTCATCAATTCACGATTGTTAATATGCACTTGCTTATCCCAATGACAAAGCATGCGGCGCTACCATGGCTACCATAGATCCGTCTCGGTTGTACAACTAATGCCCTTAAAAAGCATAGTATACTAAGTTATTGCAATGTTATCAAGCATATTAGGTAACATTAGTTGGGTGCATCTCTGTTATAAAATCGGTGCATCATAGTTATAACTAATTTTTATAATCGTGATGCACCAAAATAAAAGGTGCATCACAGCTTATAAAATTTTGGCCCAAAAAAAAAAAAAAAAAAAAAAAATGGCCCCGGAAAAAAAAAATTTATGCGGAAAAAAAATAAAATTCTAAAGGGGGTCAAAGGGGGTAGGTGCGAATTTACAAAACTTCCTTAAAGAATGAAGGAAAATACAATTAGGTCCTCGTAGTTTGGTGTGAAAAAATAAAGGGAAGAGGGGTGATCCAATGGTTGAGATTATTTTTCTCACTTTTCTCGAGATCAACTTTTAAATGATCCAAGCTTCTCTCTCTCTCTCTCTATATATATATATATATATATATATATATATATATATATATATATATATATATATATATATATATATATATATATATATATATATATATATATAGAGTCCTGTTCTAGAAAAAGTATAATTAGTTAGAAAAGTGAGAAAAATAGTTTTAGGGTAAATTATGAAAACACTTGAAAGTTTAGGGTGAAAAAAGTAAAAAACAAAGAAAAAGAAAAGAAAGTACGGTCTTTAATACTGATACAAACATAGTATTCAAACACACACACACACACACGATTCAAACACACACACACTCACTGTTACCACCACCGTCACCTCTGTAACCGCCACACCACCACCATCACCGCCGTAACCGTCACACCACCACCGTCTCCTCCGTAACCGTCACACCATCACCGTCGCCGCTGAAATCGTCACACCACTACCGTCGCCGCCGTAACCATCACACCACCACCGGTCACAAAACACATACTCCGATCAGAAAGCACACATACTCCAATCGAAAACACATACTCCGATCAAGAAACCCTAATTTGATTTTGATATTCAAAAGAATGACAAAAAAATGAAGTTTAGGAATCTTAAGTGAACCAACTCCGATCATCATAAAAATAACAGCAGTAAGTGTTTACAACCTCTTTATTTTTTATGTTATTTTAGTGCATCTTTGTGTGAATTATAAAAATAACTGTTGTTATTGTTGAATGAAATGACATATTAAAGCATTTGTATGTATAAAGTTACAATTTAGTGCATCTCTCATAATAATATGTTACAACATTTTTTTGTCTGAATAAGTAAGTGCATCACGATTCATGTTATTGCATCTGTTAGTATGATTAGAGAAACATGTCATAAGTTAGGGATTCTATTTGTTTGATTAGTGCATCTAAAGTAAGCGCTAGCGCATCTGTTAGTATGATTAGAGAATCATGTGATATGTTAGAGAATCAATTTGTTTGATTAGCGCATCTAATATAAGCGTTAGCAGATTTGCTAGTATGATTAGGGCATTACACAACTTGTTACAGCATTTGTTTGCATAATTAGTGATTAAAAAAAATGAGTTACGAAATCTCTTTTTATGATTAGAGTATAAGGCTAAGTTAGGGCATCATCTTGTTTTCTTAGTGCATCAAAAAAAAAATACGACATATGTTAGTATGATAAGTGCATCAGGAATACTTGTGCATCTGTTTGAATGTTTAGTGCATTGATGAACACATTAAGGCATCAGTTTTTATGTTTAGTGCATCATTTGTCATAGTAGGGCATCCATTTTTATGTTTAGTGCATCGTTGGAACTAAACATACAACGATGCATCTGGTTGTATGTTTAGTGCATCGATGAACATATTCATGAATCAATGATTATGATTAGTGTAGTGCGTTGTTAGACATATTGAAGCATCAATGTGTATGTTTAGTGTATCGTTGGAACTACTTAGAATCTGGTGGTATGTTTAATGCATCGTTGGAACTACTTGTGCATCTATTTATATGTTTTGTGCGTTTAGTGCATCGATGAACACATTAGGGCATCAGTTGGTGTGATTAGTGCATCGAAAGGTAGATATTAGGGCATCTATGGGTGTGATTAGTGCATCAAAAAGGTAGATATTAGGGCACCTATGACCAAAATGGATTCCAATCTCACTAGGTAAACATCTTCAAGTAAAAGGGTTTGGAAATGGTTACAAGGATACTTCGGTCAGGCAACGTACATTAGTAACAGGGAAGACCTTGTATATTTACCCGTTTATATTAGCACCATTTGCTTAAGCAAATCGGCGTTTAGTGTTCTATAGGTAATGAAATAGGCGCATAATTGTGTGTCTCAGATTTTATAGGTTTAAATAGGGCTTTTTGATCTGCACTTCAATTTTTAAGTTTTATGCATTACCTTGTTCATATCGTTCTGTCCAACAAACAAAATGATAGCTTTTAGCTGCTAAGCTCATATGCATGTAGAATTGTGGATACAATGTAGTAGATAATTTAACTCTCTAGATAGGAATGCGATTATGCATGATTTTCTTGTAGGAATTTAAATGTGTTTTATATGATTAAACGTGGCTATAAACGAGTCAAGGGTTAAGGTTATTTTATTAAGCTATCTTGTGTGGAAAGTAATGTAGCGTTGCTTGTGATGATTTGTTAGTCACCGGATATATCTTTCACATTGACTGTGGTCTTGATAAGGCTAGAGCAAATAACTCTAGGAAATTCAGATCCTGTACAAGCATAAACTATGTTAATCGATTACATGTCATTGATAACTTTGGTAGTATATTATTAAGGGGTCCAAATCTAAATGTTCTGTTTAGCTAAAAGGGTATGCCTGTTGATTTTATTGGCTTTATGTTCAGTTTATTTTCTTCATTTTTTCTTACAGACACGCTTGTTTTTAACTTTTTTTTATTTCTTGCGAAATCGACTTTTTTGCTACAATCGAGCCATCCATCATCAAAACTTGTAATGGGGATGCAGAGGACACGTTCAACCCTCTAAAAAGAGCTATCGGAAGGAGTTATCATGAGATAACCCGGTCTTGATGATCAAGAAGAGGTTCCAAGACAAGAAACCAAAGACATTTAAAAGGACAAGTGAGGAAGTAATAGCAAACATAAGAATTGTGCAAGTCAAAAGCGCTTAACCATATTCAAACCCCATCTAATCCTTTTGCAAATGATTCGCTTGGTACCTCCTACATATTCCACTTCGGCTCTGCACCTTTTACGAATGTACAAGAAACCAAGAAACCGCTTACGAAAAGGACGAATCACCAAGTACCATAAATAAGAAAAATGATAAGGACGAAGATGAGGATATTGAACAACCAGAAAACAAGGTTGGTGAAACCGAGTCTGCGGAAACTTCAGATGAGGTAAGAAAAGTTACCAACTGATTCCGTAGTCGAGAAAGAGAAAGATGGAAACAAGGACTCCTCAGAGGGAAATGACGAAAGCAAAACTGCATTTGCATGCCTTAACTCATTTCAACAGCTTTCTAGTAGCCAGAATGTATTTACGGGACTTGTCAGGACAGGATTTTCTAGTTCAACTTTTTGGTTTGGTTCATTCCCAAAAACGAACAACCCACCTACTTTCCCTTCTTTCAGTTTTGGTACCAACGGAAACGCATCAGTATTCATCTTCCCCAACATGAAGCTGATAAAGATGGACAAAAAGCAATGTTGCAAAAATCGGTCAACTCGGCCGATTAATCACCGATTAATCGTTAATCGGCCGAGTACCTTGTCGATTTTTGAAAATCGGTCAAAAATCGGCCTAGGAAAAAATCGACACTAAGCGGTCAAAAATCGGCTAAATCGGCCGATTAATCGGTGAATCGTCGAAATCACCGAGTCGGTAAAATCATTAGAATCGGTAAAAATCGGCGAATTGGCAAATCGGTCATTTTAAAAATAATAATTTAGGCATTCTACTTAGTTTGGGATCGATATTTCACTTATAACGCACAATGGGCATCATAATCGAAATTGGAGCCTTTTATTGAGGTTTGGGACATAACAGGCTTGGAATCGCTTAAGATTTTTAGTTTGGTCTCCGAAATACCAAAATTGCAGAAATGCCAATCCGATTAATCACCGATTAATCCCGACTTGACCGATTACTCGCATGTGGTGGTCGACCGCCCGACTACCGATTCAGGATTTTTGCAACATTGCAAAAAGAGATCACATTTGCGTGCTTAAACTGTACAAGTGACCAGAAAGATGGTCTCTCGACGTTTGCTTTGAAGTTCAGAGATGCATTAGTTGTTGACGAGTTTCAATCTGCTGTCATGTCACATAAAAGGCAACACTGCTGCACCATCATTAAAGACACCTGAAAATTCTCCTAAAGCATCGGATGAGTAGCCTCACACTCAGGTTGCAAAAGTTAAAAGAATCATATTTAATATTGAGTCTTGTAGTCCCCCATTGTAATAGAGTCTTAATGTAAAAGCGATTATATCATATTCATTTGTTGTTATTTGGACACACATCTGACACTACAAATGTTATGTATAGTTTTTGTCTAGGATTTTGGCTGAGATCGAGTTTTTAATATTAATGAATAGTTGATGACAATTGTGCGTGATGATAAAAATTGACATATTTGATATGATATGATAACAAAACAAAATCATTTCTAATGGTTACGTAAAAAGAAAGAGAATGGGGAGATGAAAATATGAAAAGTTACAAAATGACCACGAAAAATAAAAGAAGTGACAAACAAGCCCCATGAGTTAGGTTGGAAAAAATGAGGGAAGAGGGGTGATCTAACGGTTGAGATCACTTCTCACTTTTCTCTTGAGATCAACTTTTAAATGATCCAATCTATATATATATATATATATATATATATATAATCTAGATAAAATAAGATCATACTTAAAGTTGTTAAATGAGATCGAACTAAAATTTAAAGACAAGAGATACTCTCCTTACAATAAAAATAATTTTTTATTTACTACAACTAAAATTGTTAAAGTTTCGATAGATTTCTTTTTAAAATTTACGAAACCTAGGTGATACACTTTGATTAGTAGTTTAATGTGTATCGTGTTTTTGTATGTGTATCGTGTTTTGGAATATTTATTAGTGTAATATGTATCGATGTATCACTAATCCAAACTCATGTATCATTTGGTTATTAGTTGCTAAAATGTTAATTTGTATTAAAATATTATTTTTTTGTGTATGATTGCTAAAATTATTATTTATAAATGTTTCAAAGGGTTTTTAGATTTGATCTTATTTTTACGACTTTAAGCTTGATCTCACATTAACCCCCCTATATATATATATATATATATATATATATATATATATATATATATATATATATATATATATATATATATATATTAGGTTCCCATATTTGTAACACAAGCCTCAATATGAAAGAAAGAAAGATAAGATGATCGGATGAACAAACACACACACACGTATGAAATGTAGAAGAATTATGCGTAAAGTAAATGTGTAAATTGAACAACCAACCCTCAAGTGAGGGTTTACAAGGATTATTTATAGGGCAAGGAGCTAGGGCAACACTACTAGCATCCTTCCCTTATTATAGGCTTGGGCCAAGGCTCATGGGCTTTCTACATAAGCCTTGGCATGATAACTAACATAAAAGCCATAATTAAGCTAACTATTACATATTAATTACTAACACTTGAATTCTAGTTTAGGAGTGATTCCAACAATCTCCCCAAGTGTTAGTGATTGATGATATAAACGCTGAAGGTGCTGATGTAATAGTAGCTTTGACGCCTTCCCGACATTTTTCTTTCTTGTGAGAAGAAGTGCCTTGATTCGAACAATCTCCCAAATGTAGAGAAATTGTTTCCTTTGAAGTATTCTTCTTTGACGTCATCATTATCTTTGTTCTTTGATCTTTGTTCTTTGTGATGGTAGTGATAGTATGTTGTGGTTGTTCGCATCAGTCCGCTTCGTTGCTCCAAAGGTTCCATGTCTTTCTCCAACATGCTCACACGCCTTTAACATTGGATTTCATTCATCGAGTAGTTCTCTTAGTCTTTAAACTTTGTAGATTCTTTGACTTGACGAAGAATCATTCGACTTTGTGTTGCCTTTTGAGAGAACTTGATTAGTGTTGTTGTAGGTATGAGCATGAGGAGAATTTGCACGATCTTTTCCACCCGCAAGCATCCATAAGAAGAAAACATGAAACATGGGTTAGAAATAATCCAACATTACAAGTTTGAACTTCAAGAGTGTTAACAACATAGTGTGGAAACACAACTCTAATTCTCACAAAGGTCGCCTCGAACCGGAGTTCCACAAGTGAGATAACGCGATGTACCGGGTACACCTACAGTTCGGATGAGTCGTTGAGGTACAATCAAGCATCACCTCACGATCAGACCGCTTGAGACACACTAAACGTAATCCACGGGAGTTACCGAAGTGACTGCCGTGGTTGTTTGATGTTGACCCCGGCGGAGTTTCCATTTAATCACCGAGGATCACATATGAACCTCTCATAAATGTTATCGATGATTGCTAAGATCCGTGAAGGACTCGATAATGTATCACTTGCGTCCTTATTGTTGAACGATAAGTGATAAAATGTCAAGAGTACCTAAGAGATCTTCGATGAATCTCGTGGCTCTAGACTCAATTAGTGTGCTTTGGTTTTATGAGCGGAGACTATGGAGAGGTCTCCTTGCTTCAATACCAAAGAATCTCTAAGAGAAAGCCGATAGTTTATGTAGGGTTCCCGTGAGAATGAAACAAGCTCGCTGAGAGAAACTTGAGTGGCTAAGAAGGTTTAGTGCATGCGCCATCGGGTCCATGAAGACTTTAATCTTCAATACCGGTGTCATCAAGTGACAATCAAGAGTATATGAATTGAACCCGTTATCCGCCTTTAAGTTGAATAACTGAGGCTATTTATTTTCACCATTTTCTTTACTTTTCTTTTAATTTTTCAACTCCTTCTTTCTCCAATTCTCTTTTCTCCTTTTATAATCATACCTAAGGACTTCTAATTCTAACTATTGGTGGTGTCCTTGGGTAGATCCCTCCGGCTCTGGCGGATCATAGGACGGTTATTCCTAACCTTAGTCACCTTATAACACCATGACTAACCTATGTTGCCATAAAACCATTTTCATGAAAATCTCTCAAAGTGGTTATGAGTAAAAGCATTTAATACCACCGTTGAGATTTGAAATTTTCGTAAATACTCTCCTCCACACGTGCTTAAGTGTTTTTACGTGAAGTCGCACGGTGAGAGAAGAGCGCGACTTTGAATTGATCAACTCAAGATAGACAATCCCGCGAGACATGGTTACATTGCATAGTTAAAGAGTTACATTGTCGCCTTTTAGGTGACAACTAGCTCTAATAACTACCTTGAAGGTGTGGACAAGCCTCGAAAGGTTGAAAACCCATCAAAGTTCATGTCTACCAAGAGTTTCTCGAATGGTACATTCTACTCGGACAAGTCCTTTCATGAGACACGCTTACATCACTAGCGAACTAGTTTGAAATTATTACCGTCCCGCACAAGTCTTTTCGAGTTACTAACATTTAAGATCTCACAATTCATTGGTTAAGTCTCAGAGCACAAAGATTCATTTGCAATTACACAACATATTTCTTATCACATAATTTTTCTCCCCCTCAAAATGGCATATAAATGTTATTTTTGACGAAATTTTGATATCGAATATGTCCATTTTGAGTTTTTCGGGAAGATTACCATGAAGAACAATTTGTGAACAAAGGTTTTAACCAAATACTCCCCCTCAACAAGTGATATTAACTTTTGAGGTTTTGAAAATCATAAGGGGAAGTACTTGTTCTTTTGAGCAAACTTTGAAAATGAAAGTTTTGATAGTTTTACTCAAAAGTAAGAAGCTTTCGCTCCTTTTATAAGGATTGTGGCAATCAAGCGCACTACTGTGGTCCTTTCATTACAAGTACGGGTTGTACATCGTTATGTGTGCACAAGCCATTGTCATTAAAAATCACACATCCAAATAAATATTGAAATGAAACATTTCAAGGTGTACCAGAGATTCGTAGTCCAAAGAATAACTCTGTGAATGCGAACGGGCATTGATAGCCTGTGATAGAAATCTCGGGGCGACCACCTACGAAGCTCTCCAAAGTTCTAAACTGGTCCCTTCTGTACAACCTTTCATCAATGCGAGTGATGATTTTATTCACATCCCGTCTCTCTTTCGAATTCCATCGCTTTGGTGTCCCAATGCCTTGTTGTATCTCCTTCAACCTATAAGCTAAGACGTCCCTGACTTTCTTCAGTGTGTGATCTCCAAACTTATGAAGCTCTTTACACGCCATCAAGCAGTTGCGGTGTAGTTCACTACGGTAGACTACGCCAAATGGTTTGCTGATGAGAGTGTATGTTGATTTCAGGACGGTCTAGCTGAGGTCTGGTGAGGTTGACACGTGTCTGATACGATTCCACGGCAAGTTGCAAGTCTTCTACACGTTCGTGGATCACTATGCTTCTGATGAAGATGAGCAAGGACTTGATGTATTCACGTTGGATTTTGTCGAGAATTGTCTCATTCTTCCTGCACCTTGGCAAGATACGATCTTCAATGTCGTTGAGAGACAAATTCGAAAGTCCGCTTCATAAAAGCATAGTCCTCTTCGCCTTGTCTTTTGACCACGATTTTCTTGAGAAATGTGTAGTCCCATTTAGACGAGAGAGTTACATGCTTAACAAAGAACGATCCCTTTATCACTATGCACTTCATGTGTAGACTTTTGAACCCGCGACTTTTGTAGAAGATTCTTCTGCTCGTGCCAATGGTGAATCCCATACATCGCATCAAGGTCATATTTTTCCACGTTGTTGGCAAACATGTGAGTAGCCTTTTCTTCGATGGCTATGCATTGGAGTATATGGTCACGGAATGGAAGTGTTAGTGATGTAGCGAATTTCTTTGACACATCGCTACCATGTAGAAGAAATTCCAGGTCTTTGTTGAAGAAGTAGCGAAATAGAATTTTAGGTTGATCTGGTTGGCCAATTATAGGTAGAGGTCTGGTCTAGTCTGTGTAGTATGGAGCCTTGTCTTTTCTGGTGAAGTCAATGTTCGCTTTAGGGTTGAGCCAATCGATGTTGTTACACATGGCTCGTGCTATGTTTTCAAGATGATATTCAACTTCAATAGCACTTTCCGAGCTGTCTTTGAGCGGTTGAAAAGCTTCATTCTTGATGCTTTTAACTCGACTTGGTCATCTTCTTCACCCGAAACTTTTCTTGAAGTTATTTAGCATGCTCCAATGTTCGACTTTCTACCATATCGTGACCTTCAAGTAGGGAGGGAGTAGCATCAACAAGTGTAGAAAACCAGTCATATTCGGTGTCATCTTCGTCTAGCCATGATACGACATCATCCTTAGGCGTCTTCTTCTTCTTCTTTGGCCTAGATGAGGATGCTGGTTTCTTTGCTGAAGCGGGAGAGGTGGGTTGTTGTTGGGGCTCAGGGACTTCCTCATCGTCACCACCAGTGTATTCGAAATGATCACCAGTTTTCTCTGTGGATGGCGGTAACTCAGAGTCCTGAGGTTTATCAGCAGAAGAGCGTGGAAGGGATCGTCTTTGTGTCGGAGTCCTTTGGGGTGGTGGTGGCATAGAGGAGGGTTCAATAGACTTCTTTGGACGTTTATGCTCCTTATCCTTATCCTTATCCTTATCCTTATCGCCATCGCCTCTTGGGCGCTTAGGCCTTTCACTTCTACTCGCATGCAATTTTGAGTTGGTATTCCAAAGAATGCTTCAAACAGTTTATCTTCGTCGAAGTAAATGTTGCGATCATTTTGACATTTGCGTTCACGAGCACGAAACCAATTCAAGATCGAGAGAACACTATAGGATCGAGATGGGTTGATTGTTACGGTTAGAGGTGTTGATCTTATAGTTTTCTTGGCCAATTGCATGAGATTTGGATAGAGTTGTCTGCTGAACATCTCTCTTGTCACGCCAGGAACAATATCGAGAAGGAATTTGTGAGTATATCCCTTAATCATCTCGTTCATTTCCCCTTGGACATCACGTTGCATGAACTTCTGGATATACTCCCTTTCACTTGACATCTTATCTATCTCGTCATGTAGAAGATTGACACTATCAGCGAGCTGATTCAGCTTTTTGCTGAGCATGTCTTTCTTCCTAACTTGCTTGACAGCTTTTACAATCTTTGTTTTAGCCCGGGATATCCAAGAGTCAGTTGGTTTCTTCACTGACTTAGATGTGGATCTGGTTATGCCTTTGGATGGTGGAGGTGAAGAGTGAGAGGACGAGTCTGATGATGAGGAGACATGAGGAGATTCAGGGTCCTTAGGAGGTTCAGAAGTTTCTTCCTTGGAGCTAGTTGGATTGTCTAGAAGAAAATTATCATAATCAATATCTTCATCATTTCAGACTTAGCCGCTTCATCGACCTTTAGCATCTTCACCGAGTTTTCTCGCCTTTTCCATATCTGGTTTCTCAAAGTCGTAGTTGATAGAGTCCTCAATCGCCTTTGTTGTTGTTCGTGAGTGGTGGTACCGCCCTTTATCGGGTTGATTAACCGCATCGAACGGTGTAGATTAGGCACCACCACTTGACCCTCCGGGGCCACGAGTTTGTTGCAGTTTGAAATCTTTGGCAAGATGTTTGAGTCTGAGGTTCTTCAACTTCTTTTGATAGTCTCTTTCTTCGTCTAGTGGTTCTTCTTCCGAGCTTTCCTTTTCTTGCTCAAGCACTGGAGTTTTCCCTTTACCTTTATCTGCTTTTGGACTGGGAGGTTTTGCTACTGTTTGAGTGTCATCGATTGAGTTTGAGTAGATGACCTCTTCGTCTCGATTCAAGATCCTCGAGCTTTCATCCATTAGCTTTTGTTTTAGTTCGTGCTTGGGAATAGGGATAGCCTCCTTTAGTGAAACTTTCCTTTTACGGGATGAACTCCTCTTCTGATACCTTCTAGTACTCTCGCTCGTGATACTTCTGCCGCCTCTCCCGGTTTTCCTAGTAGGTGTACCGAAGATTTTTCATCCATGAAACCTACTTTGCCGACTTCAATCTTTGCCGATATCGTTTATACGAATAAAGTTCCTTGATAGCATCGATAGAAGATGATCCGCAACACCGCACCTTGTTTCTTCGTTGTAGAGTCCTTAAATTTGACAAGGAGTGGGCTCATACAACACGGAGTGTTGTTTGGGGTTATCGAGTCTCGAGGAATATCGTGGATTATACCATAGAGCTCTTTGAATCAACAGTTTGGTATATCGATATACGGATTTTGGTGCCAAGCTTTTAAGAAAAGTCATCATATCGTCCCATATCGAGCTTCAACTTCTATGTCTTTCTTGTTGACCAAAGCCCAAAATATTTGTAGTTCCATGAGCTTGGGATGCTCATGACCACTATCACGCCCGTGAAATGATTTAGCAATCATAATGTGAGGGTTCTCCATGGTGGGGAATGTTCTTGAGGTCCACAGATGAGTGCTTTGTGATCACCCCGGTAGCTTCATCATAGCCGATGTCGACCATGAACTAGAGAACGACCTCTTCAGTTGGAGTGGCATTGTATTCAGTAGGTTCGATGACAGGAATGAGAAGAATAGCCCTCAAATCTGCTAGTGTGATGATGACTTGTTTGTTGTTAAGCGTCACCGTCACAACATTTTGACCTTTGACCTTTTGCATTGTATGCCAAAACTGGTGAATGTAGATCTCCGGTACAGTAGTAGAGTTAGTGAGCATGTTCTGATAGGGGTGAGTCTTCAGAATATCCACTGCAATCTGACAAGAAGACTCAGAACAATAGAAGTTATCAAAATCAACTTTGAGATTGTGCTTTTCGATCTTCATTGGGTAACCATGAGGGAAGATATCTTCAATGGTGAGAACATTTGGTGCTTCCACATTTTGCATTTGAGCGTCCATGTCATGATCTGAAAGATATTTAGCCAAAAGAACCAACATATCGAAAGACATTACGTTAGTCAACAGTTGATTTTATTGTCTATTTATTGAATGTGATATGTCGATTATTGTTACGAGTCCAATGTCACTTGTTAGTCCAATAGTCCAAAGACGCCATGATAAGTTTCATGAGTTGATTAACTTTAAGTTTTAAAGTCCAAGTTTTCACTTATTTTTCACAACTTATTAAACATTTAAGCTTATTAGTGACATTTTGGTTTCGTGGCGTTATGATTTATTTATTTACAAGTTTGCACGCCAACAATTCATAATTTAGGTTAAAACTAGGCTTAGGCGTAGGTTTTGCAAGCTTATGCGTAAACAGGGTGGTTATACGCGTAAGCATAAGCTTATCGTGGGATCTTGACTTCACGCGAAGAAATATTACGCGCGTGGAAAAGAGAGCCTTAGGCGTAAAGCTTACGCGTGGCGTATATGGAACTTTACGCGTAAGGCTTACTCGTGAAGAGTGAACCTTATGCGTAGAGGTTACTATTTACGCATATCCTTCACGGATACGCGTAGTCCCCATTGTAGAACCTTACGCGTAAAGGTTACGTGTAAGATTTCTCTTCGCGTAACATTCTCGCATAAGGTGATCCTTATGCGAAGATGTTCAAGTAACATTGATTCTCGAATTTTCACATGTAGAAACCTGAAATAAATTCATCATATCACCAATATTAACACATACATTCATTTATTTTCAGTTTTAATCATGAATACTCAATTAAAACAGTTACGCGTAAAGAAACTTATGCGTAAAACTTAAACCCTAATAATTCAAGAATTACGACTAAGAATTCTAGCCATAGGATTGTCACCAAACTTTTTCTGGGATATATTAGAAGCCTAATGAGTTGTTTTATCCAAGTTGTAACATCAAAAACTAGGCGGATCAAAAATACCCAAATGCTAAGAACATAAACCCTAAATTTCAGTTTTAACATAATTGGTGTTTCTGGGTAAGTTCTAAGCCTGGATAAGATCAATTTAACATGTAAACAACATAACACAACTATCTTTTTAACTAGAAACATTCACATTTGAAAACACCTAATTCACGCATAAAACCCTAACTTTTAAAAATCAATAATTTGTGTTTCTGGGTGAGTTTTGATGATAGAAATGGTATCATTGTGATTAGAAAAACGTTTTGACACTACCATTTTAACCAATAACACTCAATCATGATTATGTTTTTATATGCTTATGCGTAGAACACAAAATCACTCCTAGATTAATTTCTAGCCGTTTGATTTGAAAACGACTCAAAACCATTGCTTATAATCATGTTAAAGACGTAACAACACTTACAAAATGATGATCAAAAACACGGATTTGCAGGTTGAATGATACGCGTAGATTTTGGGTAGTTGAGAAATAAATGTGGTGGAGTTAATGTAATTTGAAAAGTTTTATTAAAAATACTTTGATCATTTGACACTTTAGTCCTTCCACCTTAAACATTTACATCCAACGCCCATAACTTTCATTTTGGTTACCAAACGAGAGATATTTGGAAAGAAACTTGACGACACTCCCCCTTTACTTAAGAAATAATAAAATTTTATAAATTTTAGTCTGAGGAGTGTCAGTAAACCAGAAATGTGACCACCATTATTTAAAGAAACAACCGGGATGAGGTAACATGCAAGTACAAGGTTTTATGAAACCGAAAAATATTTGCTTTCTCCCCCTCAACACTTGACCGAAAAAATACTGAATTTTGAAAGATAAAAGTGTTGACGGAAGATTTATACTTGCCATGTTAAAAGAAATAAAGATAGAAGAATATTTTTGTTGTTTTATCAGATTTTATAATTTTGTATTTTGTTTTTGAAAATATTTACAAAGGAGGTTTTGGTGTTTGACTTTTAAGAATGTTTTAAAAGTTCATCCAGTTCCTCGAGTCAAACACCGCATACCAATCCAAAGGACCAACTCATTAAACCTAGCGGAGCTAAGGCTTTGGTGAGGAGATCGCCATTGGTATTAGTACCACAAAGTATAATTCAACAAGACTGCTTTCCACGTGCTCCTTGATGAAATGATATCAAAGATCGATGTGCTTTGATTTGAATGTTGAACGAGTTGCGAGATCGCAATAGCACTCGATTGTCACGAAGACATCGGGATTACATCAAATACATAACCATAGTCTTTGAGTTGTGTTCTCATCCAAATGACTTGAGCACAACATGCCGACATGGCTACGTATTACTCGCTTTGGTTGAGGACAATGATGTACAATCCGCTTCTTCGATTGCCATGACACCGCTTTATCACCAAGGAATTGTAATGCTCTCAAGTACTTTTCCGTGAATCTAAGCATCTGCGTGATCGCCACGAAAAAGCTATTAGTTCAAAACCGTAATCCTTTTGATACCGATACCCAAGTTAATGGTTCCCTTGATGTATCGGAGGATTCTTTTAGCCTCGGAGAGGTGGTTTCGATTGGTCTTGATCGATAACGGGAGCAAAGATATACTGGCAAAAACAACATCGTGCCTACTAGATGTTAGATACATGAGAGGCCCAATGATACTACGGTATTTGGTAGGTCCACCAATTTTCCATGTAAATCGGCGTCTAGTTTCTTGGTATGTGCCATTGGTGTGGCATAGGTGTCACAGTTTTGAATTCCAAATTTGTTTAAAAGTTCAAGGGCATATTTGGATTGACTCAAGAAAATACCACGGGGTGATTGATGAACTTGCATTCCGAGAAACAATGTGAGTTCACCCATCATTGACATTTCAAAATGTTTTGTCATTAGTTTTGCAAAAGCATTTGAGAATTTTAAATGTGTTGACCCAAAAATGATGTCATCCACATAGATTTGAACGATTAAGATGTGAGCCCCGTGATATTGTATGAAAAGTGTAGGGTCGACCGAACCTTTGGTGAAATTATTGGCAATGAGGAAGGATGATAACTTATCGTACCACGCCCGAGGAGCTTGTTTGAGTCCGTGAGAGCTTTGTTCGGTTTGTAGACATGGTTCGGGAACTCGGGATCAACGAATCCTTTTGGTGGCTGACATAAACCGTTTCTTTCGCTTTCCCATTCGAAAAGCGCTTTGACGTCCATCGAAAGACCGTGATGTTCATGTGTGCCGCGAACGCTAGAAATATCCGAATGACCTCAAGACGAGCAACCGGGTGAATGATTCTTCAAAGTCAATACCGTCTTCTTGTCTATAACCCTTAGCCACCGACGTGACTTATTTCGATTACGTTCCTTGACATCAATTTGTTTTTCCAAATCCATTTGAGACCAATGACGTAGACCCTGTTGGTCTTTCAACCGCCTCCATACTTCAAGACGTTTAAACCGATTGAGTTCTTCCCGCATGGATTCAATCCGGTTGTCTTTGGTCATTGCGTCTTTAACGTTTTTAGGTTCGGGCAAGCGGTGAGTGCATAAATGCAATGTTCACCATATGTGTGAAGACGTTGTCTCGTTCTGTTGGTTGATTCGGGTTACCAATAATATTCTCAAGAGGATGGTCTTTTGTCCAACGATGAGTGGAAGGTTGATGTTGATATACATTATGCAGATTGGGTGGATTCAAATGGCTTGTAGATGATTCCGCAACATCAAATGCGCAGTTTCATTGGTAAACGGGTTAAAGAACGCATTTGGATCAAAATCTGGTGGGGTACTTCATTGTTCGAACATCATCACCGGTTCGTCGTTGGAAGAAGTTTGTTCAACTATTGTTGTAGAGTCAATCGGTGGTGCTTCTTCAACGATAGTTGTTGTAGCAGTGTATCGGTATTGGAATATGATCGGGTTGAGCGGTGAAACATTGGATACACACGGAGCACGTTCATCAATATCATCACTAAACATAGGAGCAAATAGCTTTTCCATTTGTTAACGAGTAACACAGGGGCTTGGTTCGGTGATGATGGGGTTAGAGGAAGTTTAAACGGTTGTGACCGGGTTCCAAGTCATTATGCTCGAAGCCATTTCAGTAAGCTCATCGAAATTTGCATGAATCATTTCCATAACCTGCTTTGTACGACGATTCCAGATTTGGTAACATTTAGAATTCTCACAATATCCAATAAAGACTCTAATATCAGCTTTGGCTTCGAGCTTTCCAAAGTCATCACGATCATTATTCGGATAGCAAAGGGATCCAAAGACATGAAAGTGTTTGAGATTCGGTTTTTTGTTGTGGATAAGCTCAAAAGGTGTTTTTGTGGCGTTTAGTAATCATTGAACGATTTTGAGTGTAGCATGCAATTGATACTGACTTGACCCACTAGTAACATCTGGAAGTTTAGCATTGATTAACATTGTTCTTGCAGCTTCCACTAACGTGCGGTTCCGTCTTTCAACAACTTCGTTTTGTTCTCGTGATTTGTCGACCGTGTTCTGGAGCTGAACTTGAATTTTCGTGAGAAAGGTGATGATCATCTGTGGAGCTTGATCTTTACTTCGAAGAAAGTAGACCCAAGTCTATCTTGAGTAGTCATCTACAATTACCAGGATGTAGCGTTTGCCATTAGTCATTTGCACACGATCGGGCCACACAAATCCATGTAAAGAAGATGAAGCACATCTTTGAGAGTTGTGTTCCACCTTTGAAGGAAAATGAGCACGAGTGATTTTCCCTTGTTCACAGTTGAGCATAGGTGATCTTTAGAATATCGGAATCTCGGAGACCTACAACTAGTTTGTATCGAGCAAGGTTGGTTATGGTTTGAAAGTTTAAATGTGAGAGACGACGTGCCATAGCCAAGATTTTGTTGATGTTGCCTTTGAAAGTAGAGCAGATGGGAGAAGAAGCAATCATGTCTTGCATGGAGATAGTGTAGAGACTTGAATCATGAGTGCCGGACATAAGATCGTTTCCTTGTAGATCACGAATGAAACAAGTTTTCTCCCGAAAAAGCAACTTCCAAATCTCCATCACGTAATTGACCTCTTGAGAAGAGATTGTATCCGAGGCCTTCTACATAATAAACCACCGCTAATTTTGATGTTTCCATTGATGTAATCTCCGTAGCCCATGATAGCTTCAGTGATCATTCCGAATCGACCGTGCCAATAAACTTTGCAACAAATTTTGATAACAGTTTGAGATTGCTGTCATGTGGGGAACATCCGCTATCAACAAACCAAAGGATAATCTGTATCACTTGCATTACACATGCATTTACACGGATAGAATAGAAGTAGATGTGGAACCATAAGAGTTAGAGGTTCCGAGCGCTTATAGTAGAAATACACACATCAATGATTTTAGGCATCCATTTAAATCCTAGTGTATTATGTATCCATTTCGCCATCTCCAACTAGTCTTTGCTTTAGTCTTAGTGAATGCACTAGGTGGTACTACGTTCCTTGGAGGTGATAATGGAGCTATGGGTACATCAATCGTTTCTTAGAATCTAAAGAGGCGGTTTACCTAGCACGCACTTAGAAGCATTAGTGGGCCTAGAGGTATTCCATTTCTAGGATTCCGTAAACGAGACAAGATAGCTTTAGCAACACATTTATCATGACAATCGAAAGCATACTTTTCGACATATAACACAAGAAGCTTCAAACTTAATATCAAAAGTACTTAAAGGTTCAACATTCGTTACATCACTTTTCCATTACATTTGTCGACGCAATATCTAAAGTGGGTGCAACTTGGGTCTTATTCAAAGTCCTAGGGTGTTCTTCTACAACATTCTTTATTGTTCTTTTCTTAGGTTGAAACTTCCTATTCTTCCTTGTATTGCTCTTAGGTGTGAAGTGCGGGCGTTGGGAAAAGAGGCAACTATTCTGTTTCGAAGTGAGGAAAGCACATTAGTTTCTTGTGGTTTGTCATTAGATGTGCTAGAATCATTTTGAATCTTTTGGGTGCAAGGACATTTGATGTTACTATCCCTAACTTTCTTAAGTTTCACCAACTCGACTTTTAACTCATGGATTTTGTGATACAAATCTTGATTGTCGATTTTAGTTTTCGATTAATGCCTAAAACATCTTTGGTGTATGAAAGATGATCATCAAGGTCATTTGATGCTTTATCACGAGTCTTTTTGAGTAAATCACATATGACACTATACTCCTTTTTTAACTTTTGCAATTTCTTGTTCATATTTTGAGATTTGACACTTCAAAGACGCGTTTTGATCATCCAGTTGCTCAAGTTTTGGATTAAAGGTTTTGCATGCATTGGTTGATTTTGTTTTGCAAAGCAAGTTCACGATTTTGACAATATTTTTGACACCATTGAAGACGACGTTTTGCATTTGAAAGCTTCGTTTAACAATCGCTCATTTTCAACTTTTAAAGACTTGATTTGTGACACATTATCGATATTCTCAACAATTTAAACAGAATCAACAGAGTCAACAGATATATAATCGATGCATATGAAAAGAATGCAATAACACAACATTATGGATATCGGCACGGATAACATCTTCCAAGAGTTGATCAACATCTTTTCGTAACATTTTCTTTTTGCTTTTGTATTTGAAATCGATGTTTCTATTTTCTCGAAAACTATTTTCATCACCAAGTTCCTTATGAAATTCCCTTTCCCAATATAATGCACATTTTTCAAAATTTTAACATGGGGTAAAATTCTTTTCGAAAAATGTCTCTTTGTTCTCGAGCATAAGGCGATTGAAAATGTTCAACTTTTATTTTAGAATGAAATTCAATCTCACGTTCTAAAAGTTTGATGTCGAACATGAAAATGTCAAAATATCTAAGAATTTGACGATTTTCGGTGTTGATTTTACTTCACCGAGTGAAGGTAAAGGACCATAAATTTGTGCATAATTTGGTTGGGGAGTAACATTAGAAGACTCAGACATAGGTGTGATAACCCGAGGTGTGTTAGAAGAATCCTTTTGTGTGATGAAAGTGACGGCTTTTGAATAGTTAAATGGTTTGTTATAAATAACATTTTCTAATTTTGATCGACTCTCGTCTTCTGCATCAAATTCCACTTGATGATGATATTCAACAACACTCATAACAGAGTCATTAATTTTGTATTCTGCACTGGAAACTTCAGGATTTGGTTTGAATGCTTTGTTTGAAAGCTTTGGTTTGTAATCAGCAAGATTCGGTCCATATCCATTTGCATTGGGTTTTAAAGTAAACTTCTGAATAGTTGTGATTGACTCACCATGTTTATAAACAACATTTCGAAACTCTTTAAGTTTGTTTTGTAAGCCGACAATTTCTTCAAGATAGTCATCTATTCATTTCCTTGAATGCTTTTTGTACTCAGAGAACTGTTTTGACAAGTTAACAACTCGGACTTGGCTTTTGAGTTTCAAAGTAAGAGCTTTAAGTTGTTTTTATGATCATGTTTTGTTGTTCTATTTGAGACAACAAAGCATTCTTCAATGCGGCTAGATCACGTATCTGTTTCTAATGGTTTTTCATTTTGGTTTGATTTAGCAAAAGCGGCTTCAAAACCTTGTTCACGTTTTCTTGAGTTTTGAAAAAATTGAGTTGCCTTTTAAGCATTCAATATCCTTAGTTAATAGTGCATTTTTACTATGTAATTGTTGATTGATCTCACAACATTCTTCCATTCGGATTGTTGGTCTTTAAGGTCATGAGATCAACATCCGGATTAGGCAAAGGTTCATTTTGTTCAACGTGAGTCACAACATGATCACTATTCGGATCCTCAAGTATAACCACGGAGTCAATTTAAGTATCAAAGGTAACCATAAGGTCATCTTGATCATCAAATGTAACTACGGGATCTAGTTGAGAATCGTCGAGAATGAGATGTGGAAGGCTCATGTTGAACATTATGAGCCTCGTCGGATTCGGATGTTGGTGAGATATTAGATCGATGATGAATATGGTTTGTTCGGGTACATGAGACAAGCCATCGATGTCATCTGCTGGGCATGTGTCACTCATGTGGAGTTCGTGCATATTAGCCATCAACATCACTGATGCATTAGCCTGCAAGTCCTCCATATCATCATCTGAGTCTGCATCTGCCATAAAGCTCTGTTCTTTGTTTGTGAGGGTTCCACCAGCTTCATCCTTAAGAGCCAAAAGTAAAGCCTCCTTGTGATAAGCACTGCCTCTAGTCCTCGGCTTTGGGCATGCATTATCCTGGTGACCCTTCTCATTACAGTTGTAGCAACGAAGGCCATTTATCCCATTCTGAGTATTCCCCTGTTCAACCACTTGAACTCTCTGTTGCTGTGGAGCACCCATGTTATTCCGTCCCATAGCATTAAACCCTTGAACACCTCCCACTTGACGACCATAACCACGATTCTAAACTTCAACACGTCCATTGTTCACAACAGCCTGATTTCTTGTGTTGGATGAGGAACGAATGCGATTGTTGGATTTGTTTGTATAACGGCGAAGGCTTTAGCAATCATAACAAATCCTTGTTGCAATGCATCGAAAGCATCGAGTCCTCATTAGCTTCAATGTAAAGTGCTTGATCATTGTTGTTGTTGTATGGAACCAATTGAGTTTGTTGAGATTGTTGTTGTGACGGATCATATGGTGTAATTGTTGCCGTGGTTTTGGAGCGGGTTGAGGAGGATAACTAGTTTGAGCCCACAAAGCAAGTTGTTGATTATCCGGTGACGGTGTGATCGGGAGTCCATGGAGAGCCCTTTCTTTTCAACTTCTTTTGGTGAGGCTTCAAATAGTCGTACAACAATCCGTATGTAGCATGATGAAGATTCTTAGCTTGACGGATGAAAATGACATACTTCTCCCAATCAGGACCAAGACTACTTAGGAACTTAGTATTGATTGCAATTCTTGGCATGATGATGTTGTGTTTTTCCAAATCATTGATGATGTCTGAGAATCGATGATGATAAGACTCTAATGTCTCTCCTGGTTCAATCATAAAGTGTTCATAAGCCAAGTAAATTTTGGATTCCATATCCTCTTGATTGAGTTCAGTGCCTTCCATGAGAAGATGAATATGTTCCCACATTGCCTTTGCCGTCTTTTGAGCATCAACACTTCGAAAGATTGGATTGGGTAATCCTAAAAGGATATATTGCATTGCTAACTCATCAGCTTCGAAATGTAGAAGTTCATCACCGTAAAGGTCGATCTGATTGCAATGTTTGTGAGATCATCTCTTGGTGGAATAGCATTAGGATCTCCGGTGTAACGACAATAGGCATCGAAATGGAGCTTCCAATATAACCTTCTTTAAGAACTTTCCATGTGGCTTCTTTAGATCACAAAACCTAAAGAACCTTATTACCCATTGATCGTAGTTTCCGGGAGTGAGCATTGGAGGTCTATCAAGTGATCCCGCCTCATGAATGGATTGTTGGTCGCTTAAAGCTTCACACATCTTTGCAAACCAAGACGGTTCCTTCATAGTATTCTGGATGGATGTTGATTGTAAACGTTTGTGTAAGGTTGTACTTGAAGACTAGTGATAAGGTTTTAAAGGTACCTTTTGAGGGTCGTTTAAGCCCTTATTTGATCACTTTTGTATCCGTTATTGCTTAATATCGTTCCTTTTCACTTTTAGGTCTCTTGAAGGCAAAATCTTGGAATGGCACTTATTTGGACGAAAAGGCGCGAATATCTGAAGAAAATGGCCAAAGTCGAATCGAGACACTCAAAGTCTGCTGAAAACATAAGGTGGCGTCGTCACTGGCTTATCTGTGACGCCGTCGGAGGATTTTGTGACGGGACGAAGCCAAAACTCCTATTTTCAAGTGGCGACGTCAAGTTATAAAAGAGTAGGCCGTCGCAACTCGGGCGGCCTAGATGCAATCGAGGCGGCGTCGGAAGGCGAAGAGGACGGCGTCACAAGCATAAGGTGGCGCCGTCGCAAGTCTAACGTGGCCAAGGCGAAACCCTAATGGCGGCGACACGGCGTCACAAAACATAAGGTGGCGCCGTCGCATGTGTAATCTTATATATAGAATCCGAATTTTTCAGTATTTGTGTGTAGTCTTTTGGAGTAAAAACCTAAACCGAACCAAGGCTGTCTTGTACAGTATTTTAGGGTTCCAAACCCTATCTTACACCAAGATAAGTGTTTTACTTCATTAATACAATTATGTCTTTGATTATTTGTGTGTATGCTTGCATGTTCTCCATGTCCGGCTAATTTACTTGTGTGTTTGCTTAGGAATATGAAACTTAATTATTGAATATTGATTGGTTGTCTCTTATCTTAGTTGATTAATGATCTAGTAATGCGATAGGTCATTCGTTGTGTACTAATGCTTGATTAAATCTTTGTGAACCTTAGAATATGACTCCTTGAGTAGTTGTAAGCTAAACCATCCAAAGAGTGCCTTAGAGTAAGAGTTTATTATCCTAGTGGGTTTTGTAGGCGAGACCCTTTGGTAAGTTCAAAGAGTTAGGGAGAAAGCATACCCTACAACCTTAGACACACAACGCAACTAAGAATAAGGGCGTGACAATTCAACCACCAATAGGAGATAATTAAGGAGTAGTAAAACCTAAGTAAACACATCTTTAAACTATCATACGAGCACACAATAATTAGACATAGACTACATACACCTTAGATTAGATAATTAGATAAGTAGAGTAATCGGTAGCAATACCAACCCCAAATCCAAACCCGAGATTCGTACCTTTCCTTTCCTTAAAAATATAAAAGATAAAAATAATCTTCCTCAACCCCAACCTTAGCGTAGTAACTTCTCACTAGCATTCCTATTCCCTAGAGAGCGATATCAATACCGTGGCTTACCCTAATACTACACTACAACGATTAGGTTCCTTGCCTAGGGTGTTGAAAAACTTGCTCGACGAAAGGAAGTTCCTTTGACCCCGAGCGGCGTGTGGCGTTATCAAGTTTTGGCGCGGCTGCGGGAATAGAATAGCTAGTTAGTAGTCCACCTCGTTTAGGTTTCTTTACTTGATTCCTATCAAGTAAATTTTTCTCATTTTAGCTTTCTCTTAGTCTATCCCCTTCTTCGTGACCTTTGTTCGTAATCCCATCACTTTTCATCATGGAAGGTGATAACCAACCACCATTCATCAACCCACCACCAAATGACCCGCCAAGAGCCCGTACTCTTGGTGAATACTCGAGACCAAGCCACTTAGGCTATAGGAACACCATTGAGCTTCCGACCAAGCCCAAACTACGGCCTGCGATCCGACACCATCCGGTTGGTGCAAAGCGGATGTGCATTCCATGGACTTCGTTCAGAAGATCCAAATCGACATCTTAGGGATTTCCTTAAAATTGTCGATTCCATCGACCTTGATGCTACTACTCGGGAGACCACGCGCTGCGTCTCTTCCAATTCTCTCTACGGGACCAAGCTAGTAATTGGCTTGGCGACTTCCATGGCTCCATCTCAAGTTGGGATGATCTTACCTCTCGCTTCCTTGCTCAATTTTTCCCACGGGAGAACCACTAAGCTTAGGAATGACATCTTGATGTTCCAACAACGTCAAGGTGAATCTCTCTGAAGCATGGACTCGATTCAAGGACTTACTTCATAAAGTCCTCATCACGGCATTGATCTTTGGCTCCAAGTCCAAATCTTTTATGATCATGTCAACTTCCCCACCAAGCGATCCATTGACCAAGCGGCCGGTGGAAAACTTAGTGATCTCACCGCGGAAGAATCATGGGGTATAATAGAGGACCTTGCCCTCTATGACAACGAAAGTTGGGATGACCCCCGTGAGCTGCCCAAAACCGTTAAGGCAATCTCCTTGCCTCCCATTACCTCACAATCTTCCGACCGTAGGATGATCGAACTTGAAGATCAAGTTAAATTCCTAATGAGTTCCTACGAAAATCCTAAGTCCTCACGTCAAGTGAATAAAATCACTCTACCTTGTGAGTTATGTAGTGGTCCCCATGACACTCGTGATTGCACAAGACTCCCCGAACAAGCTTTTGCGGACTACGCCTCCATGCGTGCCGGCGGAGGCGGGAGAAAGTGGTACACTTTCAAGCCCGAACAAAACAACTTAGGAAACTCTTACAACCCCTCATGGAGAAATCACCCTAACCTTAAGTGGAACCAAAACTCAAGCACACCCCAAAGCTCATCTAGTCCACCTAATAGGTTCAACTCTCTAAACACGGGAACCCCACTAATCTTGAGGCAATTGCATCTAGATTCTGTCATCTCAAGAGACTCGATTGACTAAGCTTGAAGCCGATTTTAAGCAAAGACAAAGCGAGATGACAAACAAGCTTGATGCCCTCTTAAAAGCCTTCAATGAGCGGGAAGTTGGAGCACTCCCAAGTGATACTATAAAGAACCCAAAAGTGAATTCGATTTAAATCGACTTCATGTTCTTGTTCACCATGGGAGAATGCACATCCATGCCCTCACACCCAACGGTTCACTCGGTAAATGCTATCAAAAAGGGTTCCAAGCCATCCAAAATGAGGTACCAAGGCCCTGCACCATTGGTAGAACCTACTCTTGAGAAACCCGTCAACCAAGAATCCAAACCTAGTTTAGAGGAGGAGTACAAGGAACTCCATCAAGAAAAACCGATTCTTGAGGTCTTAGCTCATGCACCTTATTATAATGCTTTAAAAGAAAAATATGAGTTAGAACTTAAGCTTGGAAAACATGGGTCCGCTTTTGTGCGAAATAATTTACCTAAGAAGTTAGACGATCCTGGGCTATTTACTCTTCCGTGTAGGCTTGGAACTTCCAAACCTCTCGACGCTCTAGCCGACTTAGGGTCATGCATCAATCTTGTTCCGTTGTCCCTCCATAGAAGCCTTAACTTAGGTAAAATAGAACCAACGAAAACCGTCTTAGGTCTAGCGGACGGTAGTGTTGCACGTCCGGTAGGAATAATAAAAGACATGGTAGTACACGTGGGAGAGTTGACTCTTTTGGCCGACTTTCATGTGCTAGACATGAATAAGGACCCGACATGCCCATTACTAGTAGGAAGAGGATTCTTAGCTACCGCTAGTGCCATCATCGATTGTAAGATGTCCAAGATAGTGGTAGGAGAGGGAGTGCTAGGTCAATTTACGATGTCAAAAGCATCGTACTACAAAGAAGAGGAAATCCCACATGAGATTAGGTTGGATAGAGAGCCTTCTAGATATGGACCTTGGATAGATAAGAACCTCATAGGCCCCAAAGACCTTTTTACCTAGATGAAGCCTTCACTAGTAAAGCAACTTTCCAAGAAAAAGAAATGGCTAGGGACATGGAAGTGAACCCGTTCGAGGGCCCTTAGTATTTAGGAAGATGACCGAGTTCCTAGGAAGCTTGCCCGTCAACCTTGTCATGAATAAGTGGAAAGTTGAGAAATCTAAACACAAATGGGATTGGGATAGACCGCCTAGTGACGGTGATGGAGAGTGGCACATTAGGATAACAATCTATGATCCCGATGGAGAAGTTTGAAAAGGCATATCTAACCGAGCGTACTACTAGGAACTTGAATGATAAGTTTGATCCTTATGACATTGTTGAGGATAGGCTTACTTATATCGATGCGTAGGAGCACGACTACGAGTCTAGCTACAAGACTCTTAAATAAAGAAAAGCGCTTCGTGGGAGGCAACCCATGCTTAATTGTTTGCTTGTTAGTGTCATATGTCTTTTATTGATTGTTTATTCTCATGTTTAAATTTGTAAAATGCTTTATTTTGTTTTTAACCTCGTCTTAATTGCATATAAAGGTATTTTACATAAGGGATAAGTGTAGGGAGGATTACACACGTTTTCAAAAGCGTAAACATGAGAATAACAATTAACTAAAAGATATATATGTGTGTTTGTTCGAGTCAAATGCTTGTATCGAGTCATAATGGATGTTTTGCGAAATTTTTCCAGATTCTAAAGATGTAAATTTTCCGAATTTTTTCGAAAATCGCAGACCGGTTTTGTCGGGATAACTTTGGCGGCGTCGAGATCGCAACTGACGGCGTCGGGAAGGAGTAAAACAACAGTTACTTTTTCTCGTTTTACGAGCTACTTATAAATTTTGGAATTTTCGGTCTTAATTTTCCGAAATGCAGTAAACATCCATTCCACAAGCATTATATCCTAGTTTAAATCGAGTCTTATATATATTATTACCGCCGATTTTACGCGAAGGTTTCGTTTGTTTTCTTCAAGTGTGCGGGTTTAATTTATCAAGAAGAAGTTACATAAGATTGGAAGGAGCTTTTCACGCATAAATTCTTCTTGGAAAGGATTTAACCACTACTTCACACACGGATCCTACCGAGCTAATCGGGGAGTACTAGTTTCTTTCGTTTTAATTACCTTCCATTATCATAACTTTGATACTTTCGGGAACATTGGGGACAATGTTCGGTTTAAGTGTAGGGAGGAAAATAAAGCGGAACTTTGAAACTATGCTTATCCTTGAATATTTGCTTTGTCCAATTGTATTTGTGTAATAAACCATGAGAAAATGTCGGTTAGGGTAATTTTGGCACCAAATTTAAAATTTTTCATGACATATAGGAGTGGGCCATTAGTCTTAACAAAAGCGTCTCACGGATAGGAAGTTGCATGACTAGCACAAAAACCCTTTACCACCTAAATTCCACCCAAAATGTGAGGATCGCCCTTAGATTAGTAGGAATTAAAGCATTCATCTTTAATGCTTAGAGTGTGAACCGGTAGTATATTAGATTCTAGAACTTGTTTTGTGATGCATTCTGAGATCGCTAGTAAGACTACACTTGTGTAGTTAGGAATAACTAAATGATAAGAGGCATTAGGATAACCCTTGTTTGATACCCGTAATATAATTACTTCTTCCACATCGGTTGAGTAATTCCCCACACCCTTTGCGTTGTACTCATCTTTAGTACACGATACCCTAGTTAACCCCTCGAGCCTATCCTTTTCGCGGTTCTCGTGATGTTTCGGTTTTCGGAATATCAATGAAGAGCATTGTTTACACCCCCCCAATATACACCCAAATCGCCTTAGCCTACCTTGTATGCACTCACTTTTAGTGCATTATTGTTATCACCCTAAACCCTTAGTTCAATTATCGGTTGCTTGCATGAGTTGCTAAGTCGAGTCATATCCTTTGTATCTGATTTTGGGACGATTGGGATTCATGGGAAAAGTTAAAGTTTATGAAATGACGGGAAGGGCGTTAAATTCAAATTCCCTTTGTTTGCATAATAATGTACCCCAAGTGTTTTGATCTTTTCAATACGGGTCAAATTAGTGTTAGAGTAATAAAAACTCAAGTGTAGGGATGTGCCTATAAATCCCTATCATTTTGATGTTACCGTAGAGGATGGTAGAGTAAAAGTGTATGAAAAAAAAAAAAAAAAAAAAAAAAAAAAAAAAAAAAAAAAAAAAAGAAAAAAAAAAAAAAAAAAAAAAATACATACGCTACCATCCTACATCTATCCTTTAAATTTATGTTTGTTTATTTCGGTTAGCTAGAGTCTAGAGTGTCGAGTCTTGGCTTAGCAACGCCATTCTTCGTATGCTTGTAACATAGAGATTTTGACTTACCACCACTAAATAGCCTATCCCACCAAACCCTTTGTTTCCCTACCGTAAGCCTAACGTTACAACCCTTTAAAGACCTCTTTGATAGTCTTTCCTAGGTGCTTACGCCAAAGCGATGGAGGTTTGATCTATTCTCAAGCCTATGGTAATCTATGTACTAGGACCGGTTAATGAGTGTTTATCTTCCATTTCCAATTTGTTATATTTCATATACACCGAGAGAGATGTGAGTATCCAAACACCCCATGTGAGGTGCTAGTATGTAATTTCCGTGCTTGTTATGACTTTTGGGGGCTTATATGTGTTGTGGACCGTTTTAAACCAATGCTTCATGACCCTAACTTATAAATTAATTGGCTAAAAGCACATTTGCTTGAGGACAAGCAAATACCAAGTGTAGGGATATTTGATAAGGTTTTAAAGGTACCTTTTGAGGGTCGTTTAAGCCCTTATTTGATCACTTTTGTATCCGTTATTGCTTAATATCGTTCCTTTTCACTTTTAGGTCTCTTGAAGGCAAAATCTTGGAATGGCACTTATTTGGACGAAAAGGCGCGAATATCTGAAGAAAATGGCCAAAGTCGAATCGAGACACTCAAAGTCTGAAAACATAAGGTGGCGGCGTCACGTTTATCTGTGACGCCGTCGGAGGATTTTGTGACGGACGAAGCCAAAACTCCTATTTTCAAGTGGCGACGTCAAGTTATAAAAGAGTAGGCCGTCGCAACTCGGGCGGCCTAGATGCAATCGAGACGGCGTCGAAAGGCGAAGAGGACGGCGTCACAAGCATAAGGTGGCGCCGTCGCAAGTCTAACGTGGCCAAGACGAAACCCTAATGGCGGCGACACGGCGTCGTCAAAACATAAGGTGGCGCCGTCGCATGTGTAATCTTATATATAGAATCCGAATTTTTCGATATTTGTGTGTGTAGTCTTTTGGAGTAAAACCTAAACCGAACCAAGGCTGTCTTGTACAGTATTTTAGGGTTCCAAACCCTATCTTACACCAAGATAAGTGTTTTACTTCATTAATACAATTATGTCTTTGATTATTTGTGTGTATGCTTGCATGTTCTCCATGTCCGGCTAATTTACTTGTGTGTTTGCTTAGGAATATGAAACTTAATTATTGAATATTGATTGGTTGTCTCTTATCTTAGTTGATTAATGATCTAGTAATGCGATAGGTCATTCGTTGTGTATAATGCTTGATTAAATCTTTGTGAACCTTAGAATATGACTCCTTGAGTAGTTGTAAGCTAAACCATCCAAAGAGTGCCTTAGAGTAAGAGTTTATTATCCTAGTGGGTTTTGTAGGCGAGACCCTTTGGTAAGTTCAAAGAGTTAGGGAGAAAGCATACCCTACAACCTTAGACACACAACGCAACTAAGAATAAGGGCGTGACAATTCAACCACCAATAGGAGATAATTAAGGAGTAGTAAAACCTAAGTAAACACATCTTTAAACTATCATACGAGCACACAATAATTAGACATAGACTACATACACCTTAGATTAGATAATTAGATAAGTAGAGTAATCGGTAGCAATACCAACCCCAAATCCAAACCCCGAGATTCGTACCTTTCCTTTCCTTAAAAATATAAAAGATAAAAATAATCTTCCTCAACCCCAACCTTAGCGTAGTAACTTCTCACTAGCATTCCTATTCCCTAGAGAGCGATATCAATACCCGTGGCTTACCCTAATACTACACTACAACGATTAGGTTCACTTGCCTAGGGTGTTGAAAAACTTGCTCGACGAAAGGAAGTTCCTTTGACCCCGAGCGGCGTGTGGCGTTATCATGTTGTTCTCGGGCGGATTTAATGCTCATTTCAAAAATGAATGGCATCAAAGAGTCTTGAAGAAGAGTTAACTAAATTCGAAGAGATGGTGAAACGGTTCCAACCAAACTTAATGTTGTTGCAATCTACACGAGATAAATTTTTACATAGGTGCGTCCAGATTTATCATTGGTGTTTGAAAAGTTTCACGAATCGATAAAATTAGCGATAAAGGAAGAGATTAATCACGAAGGGCAAGTCCATTCATTGGGTCCAGCTAAATCCACGGAGTCCTCAAAGGAAGGTAAAGGCCGTAAAGCCTAGGCTTTTTTGGAATAAAGAGTAATGCTATTTAAACCTACTAATCAAGCCTAAATACATGCCTAATGCATAAATCACTTGTACAATTGTATTATGTACTTTTTCTCTTTAAATTTTCACCAATCATTTTTTTAAATCAGCCAATCAAATCATTAAGTACATTTGTAGGCTTGATTAGTAGGCACAACAATCATTTTTCTAAATTTGTGGTTGCATGTGTCCAAACTAAAAACCTTAAAAACCAAGTATCTCGCTTGATCTGGATTTGAAAGATTTGGTTCCCTACAAGCTTGCATAAGAAAACCCATGAAGATATATCAGGAATACTACATGCACTTTGAGCACAAAAAAAGGATACAAGTAAGAACATGGACTGTGTAAGCAACACCTTGATTATAAAGTGTTTTTGGGGGTGGGAGTATTACGAACATGTATTACTATAATTCATTATTATTATTATTATTATTATTATTATTATTATTATTATTATTATTATTATTATTATTATTATTTTAATTATAAAACACCACTTTATTATTATTGTTATTATTATTATTATTATTAGAAAACCAAAAGGATTTTACAAGAAATTGGTGAGAATCCGAGAAACTAGTTGGGCTCCCACTCATTTCTGGATACAAAAACTTAAGGGCCGGTTTGGTTGGGGTGTATGGGTATGGGTCTATGACTTTCAAAGTCATTAATGTTGTTTGGTTGGTTATGGGGCCCACCATAATGGAATGAGGATACCAAAATGTGAAAGTTTCCTCATATATGATGTGTGTGGGTGATTTCTTTATACCCTCCATTATCATTCCATTCTATACCAACACCCATACTCATTGTGATTCATAACGACAAACCAAACGCACCCTTAGTCTATGAAACTAAAAGCACCACTCTTGATATTATTCGGTGGTTAATGGCAACGGTCTTGATGCGTGAAAGTGTATCCAAAGCTTCGCGTCAAGCTTCCCGAATATGGTAAAAGCAAATGGAATGAACTTGTAACCGCTTTCTTCACATTTGGACACATATTTATTTATTTTCCTTCTCCACATTATTATTATTATTATTATTATTATTATTATTATTATTATTATTATTATTATTATTATTATTATTATTATTATTATTATTATTATAAATCAACACTTTATTAAAACTCATAGGATTTACAAAAATTAGTGGGAAGCGAGAAACCAACTGGGCCCCCACACCTCTAGCAATAGCAAAACCAATCATATTAAAAATATGAACCGCAGCACGTGCCCCAATGTCTTGAGTCATAGAGAATCGTCGAATACGCTTTAGTAAGGTTACTGCATCCTTCTCAAGTTCTCCAAACGAAGAGAATGAAAAGGGGAGAAACCCATATCCAATATCCGCACATTTAGCATCATACTTGACACGTTTACGTTGTGCGGCATCAATAACCACACGCCCTGGCCTAAAATCAGTCATCTCAGATTGCGTCAAGGGCGACGATCCCGTAAGATCAATACATACATCACGCCCACCATCCCAAGAGTAAAGTAATATATCGGTAGGTCGTAAGGATATGTCCCTATCTCCATAAATTATTATTATTATTATTATTATTATTATTATTATTATTATTATTATTATTATTATTATTATTATTATTATTATTATTATTATTATTATTTATTTATTTATTTAATTAGTTTATCTAATTTCCTTTAAATGTATTTTCTTGATGAGAAAGATACAATATTATGACAAGTCTATGATATCCTTTAAATAGCACATTAGGTTGTAATCTTTAGCATGTTGAATTATGAATGAATTAGTGATTTGATATAATTATTGGGAAAGCTTATTCGACTTCTCGAATGTTAATTATTATATCTTTATTGTTCTTATATCTCTTTATCGTATCCGGTTCGTATCATTTTTCGGGTGTGTGTGTTTTAGCGAGAAAAACCTTTCTCTTTTTGGGAGAATGAATGGGGGCTGAATTTTTTTGCTTATATATTAGACAAGTTTGCACTTCCAATAGAATAGAGATCTAATGTGAGCATTTGGATCAAAATTGGATGGATGGTTGGATGTTTTCTTTTAATTTTAAAAGAATTCCCTCTACCAAATGCATACACGATTTGTTACTCTCCTAAATGCCATAGAGATATCTACACTTGTGGCCTTTCTTTTCAATTTCCACAACAAAATTTCCATGAAGTTTCCTTGGAATTAAATCTTATGGTCCATACATGCAAATCATCAGCGTCCAATATATTGCTAAGGGTAGTATATATGCACCTTGTAGTAGCTGTGAATTCCAAAAGTTGTATAGTTATGATTTCCAAACATATAGGTGAATCCCATTTGCATAGCTTGACTCTTAAAAGTCAAATCCTTGATACTTGAAAAACTAACAAATGTTTATGCTATTTTTGAAGACTAGATGAAAACTCATGCATGGCAACGAGATTTTATAGCGGCAATCTTTTAAAGTTGCGTGGCTATTCATTTTTATCAACTATGAAGTAACAAAATAAAACAAATAAAAATAGTTATAATCTTATGTCTTATATAATAGAGTTTGTTGATAAATTTATAGAAATTATTAGTGTTGGGATTACAAAAAGAAAAAGTCTCATTTTTTTTTTTATAAACTACATTAAAAAAAAAATTGTCAAAAGTTGTCATGCATTCTTTTGAAATTTTGAGTGGGAATTTTAGTGCAACTATTTTATTAAGGAAACATTTTATATTGGAATTTAGGTTTGAATGGTATTTTGGGAATTAAACATTACTCGCTTTTGAGTTTTGAAGTTTTAAAGAAAAATATGCATGTTTTTATGTAGCATAGATAACAAAGTAAATAGATCATGTATCATATCAAATTTGAATTCTATTTTGTGTTGATATTTTGTTTTCTAAATGATTTGGGTATCAAGAATCCAATTTCTTTTCATAGTCAACGTGTATTTTTTTTTTTTTTTGACATATATTAGTTGTTAGTGTACAAGTTTATGAACTTTGTGCATTTGCTATTTCATGCAATATTTTTCATTGAACTCTTTTTTACCATTAACAAATCATATACATGGCCCTCTTGTTAGACGTTTCCAAAGACAGACCCTTTTATAAAACTAAAGAACACCAAAACAAATAAGGAAAGAGGAAAAAAAAAACGCTAATTCTTATACCAACCGGACTTTTTGTGACATGCAGTTCTGCATTCTCAATCTTTCCTTATGTTGTTCTCCCACAATTCAGATACTTCTTTAACATCAGCAGAATCTCTAACTTTGAGGTTTACAATCTACAAATTCCACTGTGTCTGTAATAGCTTTGCACAGTATTCCCCAAGGCCGGTAAGTCTCTTGAAATTGCCTCAGATTCTCTTCATACCAAACATAGTAGGTTGTAGCTAAGCACCAATTTTTTTTTACCACAGTCGAAATGCTTCACGTAATTATATATGGTTTTTGAAACATGGCATTGACTTAATTCAATTATGTGATCACATTTGTCAATTTGAAACTACAGTTAAACCATTTATTCTATAATTATCTAGTTTTATGTGATTAACTAGATTTCAATTATGATATGTTCACAGGAGGTTCTTGGACGGCCTGAATAAATATGGAAAAGGCGACTAGCATAGCATTTCAAGAAACTCAGTTGTCACAAGGACGCCAACACAAGTAGCCAGTCATGCCCAAAAGTATTTCCAATGACAAACTTCTAGAACTAAAGAGTGGAAGAGATCAAGCATTCATGACATCACCATTAATGATACTTACATGGTGGTCCAACCAGCCCAAAGCCACAACCACCACCAACACCAACTCCAAAGCCATCACCATCACTCATGAATTTCTATAGTGGCGTGGAACAACTATCAATACCGCAACCTACTAATTTCCATGGTACCACTATGATGGTGCATCCACCCCTACAGTCATCACCATCACCACTGACACCATCACCGCAAACCACTAATTTCTATAGCGGCATGCAACAACCATCAACACCACAACCCGCTAGTTTCCATGGTAGAATTATGGTGGCGCAGGAACCCCCTCAGCCAACACGATCACCTCCGTCCAATAATTTCTACAGTGGCAAGCAGCAACTACCGGCACAACCACCCTCTAGTTTCAATGGTAGTGTCATGGTGGTGCAGCCACACCCATAGCAACACCATCACCGCCACCCCACTAATTTCTATGGTGGCGTGCAACAACCATCAACACCACAACCCACTGATTTCTATGGTGGCATGCAACAACCACCAACATCGCCATCCAAAAGTTCAAATGGCGGATCGCCAACACCATTGATTCATTGTAATATGGCGGTTTAATACTTTTAAGTTTTCCGTTAGATTTAATAATCACTTGAGGACAAATGATAATCAATCTTCCGAAATCATGGTGAAATATGAATTGATATTTACGTTATTGTCTTTTGTTTTATGCTTGATTGTCAAACATATTTTTTTTCGTTTGGATTTTATAAAAGATTTTTAAAACTATTTTAGCTAACAGGGAATATTTTAACTAATTAAAATTAGACTACAACTAATGACGAATAGAGATTAAGTTAAAAATATGATAATAAAAGCTATGTTTGTCAAGTGAGGTGAAAAGGTAATTAAGTGTGAATAATCGTTTAAGCCCGTTCAATTAATATCCATCAAAACAAAATTATTTTCTCACAACGTTGACTTATATTCAAAATAATTCTTTTTTTTCTTGGTAATAATCACTAGATCTAAATAATTAATTATCCTAACAAATTTTGCCCGTTAAAACAATCAATCAAATATGTCTAAAAATTATCCGGAAATTATTAATCAATAATCTTCGATACTCATTTCTAAAAAAACTATTTTCTCACAACGTTGGCTTATTTTGAAAACAATTCTTTATCTTGGCAAAAATTACTTGATTTAGATTAGTATATTTCCAAACGGCTTTTGCCCGTTTGATATAACAAAAAATCAACCCAAGTAACCGAAGATTATCAATCAATAATTTCTAAGCTTTTCACACTCAAATCCAAATCACTACTCACTTAACAAGCATATAAAACTCTACTCGCTCGCATAACTACTAAGCCAACAATAATAATCTCAACAATAACCACAATTTTCTACTAATTATATAAGCTAAATGAGAAAGGTAAGAATTTAGAACCAGATCCGACGAAACTAGACTAATAAACCATCGGATTTTATAAACTTATCAAACCCCAAAATTTAGTTCTTTATTAGTTTTTATATAACCAAATAGCTAATAAAGTTTGTAACTTTACTTACTAATTAGTTGTTTAAAAACTAGAAAAGCTATAAACTTTAGTTAATAAGCAAGCTTATAAAACCCTTAAGCTCCTCGCCTTATGATGTAGGATTGGTTCAACCAAGAAAAAACAAACTTTATAAGGGTTAAGACAATAAGCTATATAGATAAGCGATAATAAAGACCATATAAGCTAGGAAAAAGCTAATTTGATCTAAAAAGTACTAATTTTTAATCAAAATAAGCTATGAAAAAGCTAAAAGATTAGATCTAATATCCACCCAAAACTAAGGTGTTCACTTCGAAAAGTAAACACGGATTGGGTATATTTAAGGACTAGATCTAAATAAATAAGCTAAAGATGAAATAAGCTAAAGGAAAGCTAAAAGATAAAGACTTTAAAAGCTAAAAGTACTAGATCTAAATCACCCAAAACTAAGGTGTTAAATCCAAGATTAAGCGGACCGGGTATATTTAAGGATTAGATCTAAGAAAATAAGCTATTTAACAGCTTATTATGAGATAAAAACTAAAAAAGATGAAATTTTTTTAAGAAATAAGCACTAAATATGTAAAGAAGATCGCTTTAAGTAAATAAGTTTGATCGAGACAAAAAGATGTAAGGAAGATAACTTAAAGTAAATAAGCTATGAGAGAGCTTATCATAAATAAGCTAATCTAATAAGCTACAATAAGCTATAAAGCTATTATAGATTATGATATAAGAAAAGAAAAATAAAAGAAAGAAAGAGATAAGAAGAAGAAGAGAATAAGCTTAAGTAATAAGCATAGTTTTCATTTTTTTAATAAGCAAAAAAAAAAAAAATTACAATAAGGTGCGTGAAATAAGCTACTATTACAATAAGCACTTAAAAGCTACAACTAATACTACTTCTAAAACTCCTACTACTATTGTGAATGTGTGTTTTTGTATCTGTTGAGGCCCGGATGGAAATGAGCAGTTTACTCCATTTTATAGCCCAAATTGCTCTGATCTAGATCCTTCTTTAATAACAACTCACAAATGCCACGTGTCACGCCCTCATTAGGCGCCACCATCTAGAACATTTTCCTGATCCTCGTACTGACATGGCGGCACCGCCGCCACATGTTACTCTCCCATTGGTCAGCCGCCTGTGTACGTGCAACCTAGAACCAATCATTAGTTTGGCGGTACCTGGTTGGCGGCTGCCAGCCACGTCAGCAGGTGGGTCCCACTTTCTTACATTTCGGGTGACGTAGCAGTGCCACGTGGCGGGTCAACGGGTCTGGTCCAGGTCGGGTCGGGTCTGGTCCGGGTCTGGTTGTCACGTGGACCACTAAGGTGGTGTCACGTGGCAGGGTTAATATTAACCCTCACAACGTCCACCGGGAGTCGAGCGTGTGACCTCTAGGTTAGAGGAAGTGGTGCACCCAGTTGTTGTTGGAGCATCACTTCATTAGTTATACGCATAATTTAATATAAGACCCGTCTCTATTTTGCCGAGTTCAATATTAATAAAAGGTTCAAGTATTTTAGGCTATCAATTTAAAGAGTTATATGGATTGTCAAAAATAAATAAATATCTTGTCGAAATCATTTTTCGCTCTTTCCAATGGTGAGCTCGGATAATTTCTACGACTTCGTTTGAACCTTGAAAAACGAGAAAATGTCGCCGAAACTCATCCTAAAATCACCGTTTTTGCTTTGTTTTCAAACCCTTGTACCAGCAAGACATAATAACACATATCCAATATATTTGCAATATAATTTGACATATTTAATGGTTATTAGTCCAATTTAGAATATTTTTAGATGTAAAATGATGTGTGTTTTAGCACACATCAACCATCACCTCCACCCACCAACACCAACAGCAGCTATCATTGAGTGCAGCAACCACCAACACTACCATCCACAAATTTCAATGGCAGACTGCCAACACCATCACCATCACCCAATAACTTCTATGGCGATGTGCAACAACCACCAACACCATCCACTAGTTTCCATGGTAGTACCATGGTGGTGCAACCTTCACCATCAACACCATCACCGCCACCCACCAATCTCTACGGTGGGATGCAACAACCACCAGCACTGTCATCCATAAATTTCAATGGCGGGCTTCCAACACCATCATCACCACCCACTAACATCCATCATGGTGCGCAATAACCACCAACATCGCCATCTACATATACCAATGACGGACAAGGAGGAGCACCACCAGCACCACAACAACAACAAATAGAGTATGAACATCAACAACACTTTGGGAACCCTCATTAAAAGTTACTCTCTCGATGCATAATTTAGTTAAAAAACATTATCTTTAGTTGGATTAGTATAGTACATGATTTGTTTGCCTTAGAATTAATCATTACGAGAAATTGTGACGTTCTATTCTTTCATTTGTTTTCTAAGACATGAATTGGAGATTTCGGATAGTATCATTGTGAATTTGGCAAATATTAAAAGGATTTGGTTCAGTTTATTTGGTTTTTTGTTTCTACTATACGTTAATCCGGAGCCGAATGTGAAGCAATGTATCGCTTAAGGCACATTGCTAGAAGTGTGTCTCAAAACAAGATTTACCAAATAAGCATTTTCTAAACCGTTTTGGGTCAATCTCTAGATTTTCTAGTATAATTGTATCAACAATGGTGCATCAAATTTGATTTTTTTTTCTTTTGGAGATCACTTTGAAACATGTTAGGGCCTTGGAGATACTTAAATAAGCAAATATAATTATTGTGAAGGTTAAACATATCACCAGTACTCCATTGTAACCTACCATTTTTTATTTATGTACTTCTTCCTAGAGTAAAGAATCCAATACATCGTCCTAAAACCATATTATGAACGACTTTCTTCATATCTTAGTTTCACTTCCGCCTTCTACGAATGATGCATAAGTATATATTTTCATATAGCTCATCACATTTCATTATGAACCATCAACCATGGAGTGCACATTTTCAATTAAACTATGAAGAAAGTATCACACTACCACCATGCAAACCTGCAAGGGCCCAAAGCCCATTTTGTAATACTACTAGGGTGTCATTTTATTTTGTTTACCTAAAAAATGTTGCATACCAAGGGACAAAGGAGAGCCGTCAGATAAAAAAAACATATTTTAAGAATAAAAACATGGAGGGACCACGTTTGTAATATCGCCCCACCAACACACACCCAAACCGATCATTTTCACACACTTTCACTATCAACAAAAATCTCACTTTCTCTCTCTAAACGAAATCAGAAAAACACACATAAACCAATTTTCTCTCTATCAAACTTGAAAAAAAAAAAAAAAAAAAAAAAAAAAACATAATAAAAAGTCTTAACCGTCGAAATCAAATAAAACTCATAGAAATGGATGAATCGAGGCAATCAGAACCAGAAACGAAAAAAAAAATGGTTCAGAATGAAGACGTTGTTACGGGAAAAAATGGTTCACAAGAGATTCAAACTCATTGAAATGGGTCATAGCGAGCAGTTGCTTAATCCATCTTGATTTGTGAATATTTGTTTGATAAAGTTTTGAGTGGTATTTAGTTTAATTTGGTAATGTGAACTAGGTTGCTCTGTGTAGAAAGCTTTGTATATATGGATGCACACCAAGTGTTTCATGAAATGTGTGAGTGAAAAGTATCATACGTGTAGTATCACCAGTGATATTTGAAGTTAAACTGTATATGTGTATTATCACTAGTGATATTTGTATTATCACTTGTGAAATTTTGTTTACTTGATAGGTTTTTTTGTTTACGTGTTAAGCTTTATTATATGTCATATATAGTATCACTTTTGATATTTCATTGTTATTGTTTGTAATCATAGTCAAAGCTTTTTTTTTGTTAAAAGTTTTGATGATATACTATTCTTGTGTGTTTATCACCTTTCTTTTATATAATAATTTTGATGTTTTATATGCTTTTGTGAATGATAATTGTGTTTTAGTTCTTGATAAGCTTTTTATTATAGTGCAATATTTCTTGTTATTTAAGTTGTTAGATTAAACAACTTAAACATGTTGATTTTGCTTTAAACACATAGTTATTTTATTTGATTTTGCTTATTATTTAAGTTGTGATTGGATTTGTCTATTTAATTGATACATTGTGCGTATTTCAATTGGTTTTACAATGGGATTTAAAAATATCTATGGTTTAATCAGCAAACTCAAGAAGCTATGGTTAAACAAAGCACAACATCTTCATAAAACAAACTGAAGAAGCTCAAACACATATTATATCACATGTGATATCGCACGTGATATCACACGTGATTCAACAAATAAAAGAAGACGACTCATATATGGTATCACCTGTGATATCAAATTCTCCTCCAAAAAGTTGAACAACATGAGAATGAGATACACGACAAACTAGCAATAAAAATGTGGTAGTTAGTAGTTATTGAGGGATTGTTGTGATAATGTGATGAATGTTGTGATAATATGAAAAATCACAAGAGATGTTGAGCTTGTAACATGCTTAGGTTAGATTTGTAATGCATTTATTTTCTTAATTGATAGAGTACGCATGTTTTGATAGGTTTAACACCGTATTTGACACCAAATATATATTTATTAGGTCCGAGCCACATTGCATGGTGCCGAGTTTGTACTATTTTAGGAATGGCTAAGTGACTTGTATGATCATTTGTATATAAACTAACTTATCACACGTGATATTACTTTTAGCTAACTAAAACATTTTTTTACATTAAAATGTTTCATATCACAAGAGATATAACACTCTCAATTATATATACCAAATATGTATAAAACAAGAAACAAAACTAATAAAATAAAAAGTTGACATATTTTAAAAATCAAAGAAAGTGTTGCATCAAGTTTAACGAAATATCACAAGTGATATAAATATCAAAATCCAACCCAAGTATTGCATCATTTTAACACAATATCAAAAGCCGACCGACCGAACCCGAACCCGAATTAGACTATTCGGTCGGGTCAATCGGGTCCAAATGTATATTCGGTCAATTGGGTCAACCCGACTAACCCGAGTTTTAAATAAGGTCGGGTTCGAGTCTAATATATGTTTCTTATTCGGGTTCGGGTCAACCCGATTTGATTTTCTTTTTCTTTCGATTTTATCGTAAACTAAGGCCCATATTATAGTTAGGAAGTTAGTAGCCCATATCCTATCCAATTACAAACTAACCGATTGACCACATATATTTACAAACTAACGATTGACTCATTTTGGATCTCAAAGATTTTATTACTCACTTTCCGTTTAGTATCCGTTTGATATTTTTGTGATCGAAAAGTATAACGGATCATTTACCATTAAGTATTCGTTTTAGTATCCGTTATATTTTAAGTGTCCGTTTAATATTCCATTGTCCATGACTCTTGTGATGGTTTTGAATATGCGGTCGTACATTTCCTTTGTTTCTTGATTTAAATTGTGAATGGGACCGGTACTTTACTCCATCATATTTGGTCACGAAATTATGAGTTGTTTATAGTTGTATTTTTCCTTTATGTAGTGTTATGGTTATGTCTTGTTGTTGTTGTGTCCTTTTATATAGTTTTCATGTCTAAAAGAAAGAGTATTATTAAGATATAGCTATTATCAAAATTTCATCATCCATATCGCAACATTTTTTAGCAACTGCAACAAAAAGCATTATCTTTACAATTACACATCAATGGCGCAATCCAAACTCCATGTAACGTAAATGTTCTTGACTAAATAAGTAGCTATTTAAACTCAAAAGTTGAACTGAATTTGCAACTTTGTTTCTCTTTTAGTTGTTTTATAATTTTAATTTTCAAGTTACAAACACCAAAATTGTATAATTTTTAATTGACCCAGACCCGAACCCGAGTTGACCCGACCCGAATTGACCCGAACCCGACTAACCCGAGTTTTAATAAGGTCGGGTTCGGGTATGGATTTTTTAGCGTTGACCCGAATTGACCCGACCCGAATTGACCCGAACCCGACCGACCCGACCCGATTCACACCCCTAATCACAAGTGATACCATGATACAAATACTGTATGAATCACAAAAATCCTCATAATAAAATTATTCCAAACTATTGAGCATAATTTTTTAAGAAACAATATTGAAAAGCTATGAATCACAAGTGATACATTAACAAAAGAAATTTTAAAAAAATGTAAAATCAGACTTTGACTGCAATAGATCCCCCTTCAACGGAGTCGCCTTTAGGAACACCGTCGTCACGCCCATCGTCTTCAGGGTCACCGCCGTCGGGCAATACCTATAAAGTACTAAATAACGCTGGCGAAACTATAGGAACCCATGATGATTAAGCTCATGATGATTAAACAATTTAGGTCTTTTGCACTAGTAGAAGTCGTAAACAAAAGTGATAAAACACACGATAAATAGTATATTATCAAAACTTTTATCCAAAAAAAAGAAGACACTTTAACTATGATCATAAAAGAATAACAATGAAATATCAAAAGGGATACTATGCATGACATATAGTAAAGCTTAACAAGTAAACAAAAAAATCCATCAAATAAACAAAATTTCACTAGTGATAATACACAGTTCAACTTCAAATATAAATGGTGATACTACACATATGATACAAAGCAGATTTAAAACAACAATCGGACATAAAAACAACATTCGAATGTAGTTAAAAACAAAAATTCAACTAACAACTTAATTAATAAGCGAAATTACGAGAGCGGATAACGGGATTATCAAACATTTTCACTCACACATTTCATCAAACACTTGGTGTGTAACTTGATAAAAGAAATGTTAACAACTTGATCCATCACTTTTCACTCGGACATTTCACCGAACACAGGTGCCGCACTTCGCATCTTCGCATTCAAAGCTCTCTCGATAATCAACTCATACTCATCATCATCACCACCACTACTAGTACTAGTACTAGCTTCTTCGTGATAGCTTTCACATATGTTATTGTGAGTTTTGTACAGCGATTGGGGAGGTTGTTAGGATCGGTTGTGATGGTGATGGTGGTGATGAAGGTGGAGCGGTTGAACCATGGTAATAATGATGTTAAGTTGCTCATCATGTGTGTGTGTGAAAATGAATGTCGATTAGTGTGTGTGTTTTTAGAAGATGAGGAATGAGAGGTGAATTGGAGGAAGGAATAATGAAGGAAGTTACGATGTAAAAAATATAGGTTTATCACTTTAAATCTTAGATTACTCTACCATTATATCAAACGAAATTAATGGTGAAGATTAGTCCTTTAGTAAACACTTAAATAAAAGTAAGCAAAAACTTTTCTCATCCTCTAATTAAATTATACATGGAAAGAGACATTAACATTTTATAATCTAGTTAATATGGTGCCAAAAGTCTTCTTTAAAAGTCCACGTCACTTCAAATTTCAATTTGCCAAGGGTTTAATATACATGCACTTTTCATTTTCCGTTGACCATATAAGCTCTTGAAATAATATACTATGGAAGAGCTCTCCAAAATAGTTGTGGCTCGTTAACGACCATATTTTGTGTTCGAACTTACAGATTAGTGTCATGCAAACTGTCCCAAGAAAACCTAAAAAAATGAAGAAATTTAATATGAAAGTGGGTCTCTATTAAAATAATTAAATGTTTGTCTTAATCGTTTAATTTACTCACCGAACAATTAATAGATCTTGAGATATACTATTTTTAAAAAAGAAAAGTAAAACTGTATTTTAATTTAATAAGAGGGATGACGAGTGTGAAAGTTGATGCTTATTTTATTGAAAATGATTTTTTCTAATATTTGTACTTGTTAATGCATGTTTTGTTTACCTCACAAAAAAGTTAAACACATTCACATGTACAAATATTAAATCCATTCACAAGTACAGTTCCGATAAATGATAAAAGTTTCATACGAAACAACATTTATCTAAGGAACAAACTACAATGACTTAGATTAATTAGTATTTTAGAATAAAAATATACTGAGAGGCATTTTAGTCATTTACTTAATTAGTTATCAAACCACCCCCAAACTCTCTCACCCCCAAAACCACCCCTAAACCACCGCAAACCGTCGCCAAACCCTAATTCTTAAAATTATTCCATTAAAATGGATATAGGACATGAAATAGCACAATCTAAACGCAATCAGTTGGCCAAATCGGATTCATTGCTACCTTGCAATCATAATAAGCTTATAAATGAAGATTCTGGTATATTTTTACTTATATGTTAATCTTATCTGTTACATTTCTTAATTTGATCTCTTGTTGTTAGTTTGTTATGTTATGTTTTACTGATTTGTTGATGACGTCATAGATTTGATGTTAGGTTAGGTTCTTGATGTGATGATGATGTCATGATTGATTTGATATAGTTGAATGTGTATTGAACTTTGTTTTATTATTGTTTCATTTGCTTGCTTTTCCATGTTGCTTATTGTCTTTCGCTATCTTTTCTTTTCACGCTCACATGCACACCTTGCACTTGCCGGAGGTCTCATTGAAGCAGCCTCTACTCCGGGTTTATCACGGGGTAGGGTAGGACTGTCTACATTTACCCCCACCCCGCCTTGACGGATTGGGTTTGTTGTTGTTGTTGTGTTGTGAATTTGTACTTTGATTGCGTCATATAGATAGAGTTAGTTATCGTTAATTTCATCTGTTAAATTTTGTGTCACAGGTCTTGTTTAGTTAGTCCATTGTCAAATGGAAACAAAATAGTGAACGTGGTCACTTTGGCGCATAGGTTGCGTACATCAAATTTTTGTGGTTAACGACTGCTATCTAAAATGCTTTCTTAGTTAGGATTAGGGGTTCTCACATCACATGTGTGGCAAATGCTCTGCTGGTTTTCTGTGGTTTGGTCAACTCAGCTTTGCTATATGTATGGTGGTAGCTATTCTAAACCGTATGGACTACATAGGTCACATGATAATTCAGGTCCTTAAACTCATGGGAAGTGGTCATGATTGGTTTGCTTTTAAGTGTAAAAAGTGTTGATTAAACAGCTTCGTATGGTATGGAAGATGCCCATACAAATGCTATCTTACTTACACTTAGGGGTTCTCACAAGCGTGGCGTTTGTTTTACAGGCCAAATAGTATGGCAACTGTTTGCTGCATGGGCTACTTGTTTGCTGATCTTGTATTAGGGGGTGTTTGGATAAGCTTATTTTAGGTGCGTAAACCATTTAAATGTGTTTGGGTATGCTTATTTTATGTCGTGATTGCCTTATTTAGGGTTAGCATTTACTGATGTTTGTTTTTTTGTTAGCGTTTACTGATGTTTGATACATTGATGGCGTGATATTCTTAGGTTAGGATCTGCTAATTTATTTGTGACGATTTTGAGTTTATTTTTTGAACATAGTTTGTGATTTTTGGGAAATATTGGTTCTAATTTTTAGCTTAGGGTTATTATACTGATTTGAATTTATTGTGCATGAATCAAACTTGTTTTTGTTATTGCTAGTTAACGAGAATGTTATTGCTAGTAAACATATAACTTGATTCTTGTGATTAATTTTGAATCCCATGTAATTTATTCTGAATCCCATGAGATTCATACTGAATCTCATGGGCTTCTTAATGCTTTTTTATTGTATAACTAATATTTTTAATGTTTTTTATGTTAGGTGTTGTTAGTGCTACTACTAGTGGTTCTCTAGGAAGAAGTGGGTTACATTGACGGATGTCGTCGGTCGGGGGTCAAACACCCAATAAAGTTTTGAACCCGACGTTGAATCAGTTTAATCCTAATGGGTGGCATTTTAGGAGAAGAAGGTGCAGGAGAAGGCACCAGTTGTTGAAAAGGAGAAGAAGGTGCCGGAGAAGGAAATGGTTTTTGAAAAGGAGAAGAAAGTACCAAAGAAGGCACCAGTCGTTGAAAAGAAAAAGAAGGTTCCGGATGTTGTTACTGATACGGCAAATGAGAAGACCGTATGAAACTTAGGAGGGAAGGAATAATGAAGGAAGTTACGATGTAAAAAAAAAGGGTATAAGGGTGCGTTTGGTATCTTTGGAATGACAATGATAGTCGAGTTTGATAGTAGTGATGGGTCCTCACCCATGAAAGATCCATACCTAGCTCCTTCATGAATATGGAATATGGATTATACCTATCATTCATTATCATAGTGGTGGGCCTCATCTTAAACAAACACCTTTAGTCACTTTCATAGTCATAGTCTTATTCCCATAGTGGGATACCAAACGCACCCTAAGTTTATCACTTTAAATCTTAGATTAATCTCCATCATTATATCAAACTAAATGAATGATGAAAATTTGTCCCTCATTAAACACTAAAATAAGAGTAACCAAAAGAACTTTTCTCATCTCTCTAATTAAATTATACATGGAAAGAGACATTAACATTTTATAATCTAATTAATATGCTGCCAAAAGTCTTCTTTTAAAAGTCCACATCACTTCTAAATTTCAATTTGCCAAGGGTTTAATACACGTGCACCTTTAATTCTCCGTTGACCATATAAGCTCTTAAATAATATACTATGGAAGAGCTCTCCAAAATAGTTGTGGCTCGTTAACGATCATATTTTGTGTTTGAACTTATAGATTATTGTTATCACAAGTGATATATTGATACATCATGCAAATTGTCTTTAGAAAACCTAGAAAAATGAAGAAAAAAGTTTTTTATCGAAAGCATATGAAATTGGATCTCTACTAAAAGATAATTACATGCTTGTCATAATCGTTTAATTTATTCGCCGAACAATTAATAGATTTTGAGATATGTAATTTTTAAAAAGAAAAAGTGAAAATGAATTTTAATTTAAAAGAGATGGCGACTGTGAAAGTTGATGCTTATTTTATTGAAAATGATTTATTTAATATTTGTACTTCTTCATGCATGCTTTATTTACCTCACAAAAGTTAAACACATTCACACGTACAAATATTAAATCCATTCACAATTACAGTTCCGATAAATAACATTTATCATGTAAATAATTATGGGAAGGAGGCTAATTTGCACACTTTTAAAAATAATTGAGACACTCATATTTTGAGTGTTTGGACATTATCCCTCACATTATTTTTAGTTATGTTTATCCTGTAAGGGTATAAATGTCCAAATACTCATAATTTGAGTGTTCCATTCATTTTAAAAGTATGCAAATCACCTCCCATTATGAGAATGAGTGTTTCTATAACTATGATTACATGACTAACATTCTTCTAAGAATGCTATAACTTGCACATTCTATACCAATTTTGCATGGAATTGATATCTATATCACATCTTTTGATGCATGCATCACAATTTCTTATTATAGTTTGTACCATACAATAGTGTAATGACAAATGTAGTGTATGCATTAAAATATGTGGCGTGAGTTTAAACCCCTTTTTTGCATAGCTGACCTTAATCATGTTCATTTTTACCTATATGTTGTAACTAAGTATTACGGTATTTTCTATTGTTACATAACTTACGTTTTATCAATTTCATTTCATTAAATACATAGACGAATTTTGTTTCTCTACTAAATAATGTACAAGAAAGTTAGATTTTTATTTCTTGTTTTTCTACTAAATACATGCTTTTTGTTTCAATTCTCTACATAGCCGATTTGTTTTTCTGCTAAATACATTTGTGGTCTTCTTTCCGGTTTCCACATTAAAAGTTCCATGAAGTTTCCTTGGAACGAAATCTTATGGTCCATACATCCAAATAACCAATTTCCAATATATTGGCAAGTTGGTAGTGTATATGTGCACCTTCTCCTTAACTACAAGTTGTAAATAGAAAGAACTTATACAATGAAAGAGCTTTCCAAGATAGCCATGGCGTCTTTTCAAGCAGATTCGGACAAGGTTCAAAAGTTGGCTCGGGACTTCTTTTGTGCCATGGACAGTGATGGGGATGGCAAGATAGACAAAACAGAGTTCTTGGAGTTCATGCAAGTCCAAGGGTATTGTCGTGAGGAATAAATCTGTGCCTTTTAAGCAATTGGACCAGGATCGAAATGGTACTTTGGATTTTGAGGAAGTTATGACACTCTACTATATAATTAAAAGTGGAAGACCATTTTGTGATTGTTGTGGGGAGTTCATCCCTTCTACATACTTCACATGTGTCGGATGCTTGGAAGATGATCCAACTGGAAGACCGGTCTATGTTTGTCTTCAGGGCCGGTTCTGAGATTTCGGATGCCCTGGGCGAGTTGATATAAAAATGCCCCTTGTAAACAAACGATACACTATTTTAAAAGAGTTTGAAACCTAGTCATGTTATACGGCTCATTCTCACGTCTATTTTTATTTAATAAACACATATCAAGATTGCTTTACTAAACAGAAATCGCTCATCACAATCACAATCACTTGTCACGGTTTGTAGACAATTATTCGTTGCTTGAAGCTATGAAAAAAATCATCATTAAGCAAGGTATTTTTAAGATAGCTTTCGTTAATTTTAGGAATTATAGTTGTGCCCTGGGCGGTAAAGGGCAAAATCATACAATCTCACTTGAAATATTTCTAAAGTAACTTGTTAAAGGAATTATAGGGTTCTTCTACTTGTTAAAAGGGTTCTTCTACCGAGTGATCTCATGAAACACATATTAAGGTGCATATGTTGAATTCTAACTTCTGCACATTGATTAGAACTAAATGTAATTTAATCTTAGTAACTCAAACTTTACTTTTAGAAAAACTCATGTTAATATAATTTGTGTTATTCACAGCTATCAAGGTCTAGATCACATCTGGGTTATTCTAATAGTTACCAGACATCATCGAATACACCTGTTGTTCACAATCATATAGCCTACAATACTTGGAATATCCAAAACAACTCTTACCAACATTCAATCTCGCTTCCAGTTCAGTATCCCGCTCCATCTACTGCGATCGTCCCACAAGGACAGGTGAGTTGTAAAATTTATACGTTATGGCATGCTAGTATAGTCGGTGTCTTCTTTATATAGTTTAGGTTTGCTTTTATTTTTTTAGTACTTGTTACCAGGGACGAAGATAGTAAGGAAGCCAGGGGTGCTCAGCGCCCTCTCCAACACTTTATCTTATAAAATTTAAGCCTATGACCCAACTATAGCCAAATGACCCCAACCTTTTTTTTTGGTTAAGGGCATTCAAATGACCCCAACCTTTAGATGACAAAAGAATTAAGAAAGACTTGACACTATTTCATGCACAAGGTTTTCATCCAATATTTTTTTTAATAGTTGTCAATGTGTTTTTCTTATTAAAATTTTAAGTTTGTAACCTAACAAATGTGATTATTAGAACCTGCCGTTTAAAGTTTTAGTTATATTACTATGTTAGTTTGAGAAAAATTCCGCCCTCTTATCCCTAATTCTTGGCTCCATCCCTGCTTGTTACATACGGTTTTGGCATGCATATGTGACTAGGTCAGTACTATAGGAGTCATCGTATGTATGAATATGAGTACTCAACACACAAAAGCCCATGGTAATAAAGTAGGAAGAGATTTGAACATTCTATATGCCATCAAGATCGATCGAAATCATTTGAAGGCTTGCAATGTATTTAATAAAAACTTTTGTTACAGGTTCGTTGGAAGCGTCTAAATATATGGAGCGAAATTGTAATGGAAAACTAATATAGTTTCCTCATATTTAGTATTCTAAATTTTGAATGATATTTTCTCAAGTATTTAATTTATAATCTTTCGTTAGAATTCTGTTGCAAATTTGCAACTGAATAGCAACAAAATATGTGAAAATAAATTACTTTGTTTTCTGCAACGATGCAAGTACGTGTTATCTTTATCGTTACTAATCGTTTGGAAGACTGTTGCCAAATTGCATCGGGGATTTAGCGTTGCATTAGCTTGTTTGACTAGTAGTGTTGTACTCAACCAAAGAACACATATAATAGCAAAAGAAATGCTCATGTGACAACTGAACATCAGTGAGGTACCTGAACTTAATTACGACGTAGGATTTTTATATGACTTGATTAGTTCATAATTTTAAGGTTAGGCCGGGTTCTTAGATCTATATTCGTGATGCATGTTATGGTCAGATATATAAGCTGGTTAATATATACGGAGTAATTTATTAATTTTGTTATCTTTACTCTCACGATTTGTTGCAGAAACCATGGATGGCCGCGCTTAAGGCATTGGACTTGGGACTCCAACTTGGTGCCACTGGTAGTACCTTTTGTACCATTTTATGACACTTCTTACGTTTCTACTTCAGTGTGTGTGATGTGGGTGAGTTTGCTCATTTATATCGTGAAAAATAAGTGTGTATATTCAATAGTACGTGACAGATATCAATACTGTATCATTCCATTTATGTATAATACAATAGTATTTGCTTGTTTTCTACTAGCCCATATTCGGGACAGAATTTAGAGTAATATATGTACAACTTTTGGTATAAATTAGTAAGACTCTACATGTCATCATAATGCCATTCCTTTGTGTTTAAGAATTTCGAAACACAGTTTATCCAAAAAAAAATGTTTATGGATATTTTTTGTGTCAATATCGTTGATTCTCTGGTATAAGCACAGTGCATCAATATTTCTGAATTCTGACCTTGTTTGGGGATATCTCGTTGAAACACTAAAGGTAATTTTATGATTCTAATTTCTAATCAATATGCATATATTAAGTGGTTTGATCACTTGATGTATATAGTAGTAAGCCAATTGTGAAGGTTAATCATTCATATGGCTAGTAGCTAGTGTGTTGCAATCTACCATTTTTCGTTTATCTACTCGTTCTTAAAGCAAAGAAGCCAACACATCGGCCAAAAACTATATTTTGAATGAATTTATTCGGCTTTTAGTTTCACTTGTGAAACCGCCTTTTATGATGAATGCACAAGCATGTATCTATACTAATATATAAAGCGTTTAGGTAATTCTCAAATAGAAAGACTTAAAAATTCATTTTCTTTGACTTTATGCCAATTCGGAAATTAAATAGCTTGTTTCATACTCATAAATAAATGTTACATCTAGAAAATTAAGTGTATTAAATTAAGTAAATTTGTAAAAGCTTTAAATGTCATCCCATAAAGTTGTCAACCCATTTGAAGAGTTATCTATGCACCACGAAATATCAAATGAAAAGTTAAACATCAATATTTTCATCCTCATCTCACATAATAACCTCCACAACACACCATCACACCACCATCTAGCCACCATGAGCGAGCACCACCAAAAGCCAACCACGCCACCACGGTAGACCACCATGCACCATCGACCACCACCACCACGGCCGAGTACCACCACGGTTTTGAGGTTTTATGTAAAGTTATTGTAAAAAACATATAAATGAAAACATATCTTTCATTCTGAAAATTTAGTCGCGGGGTGTCATTATCGCGTTCTTGATGCACTCTCTTAGTTTCATTCAAATAGATCTTCAAATTTCATTATGAGCCATCAAAAATATCTGAAGCGCTTGATTTATTTTCTTTATAATTGCGACAATCATGTATTTTCATTCAAAGAGATTTTCACATTTCATTATAAACCATCAACCATAGCAATTATTTTCTGTAAACAACTAAATATCATTTTTAATTTAGTGTCGACTTTCTTAATAGCACATGTTGTTGAGTCAAAGTTGATTAAAATAGCTATGGTGCCATGTAACAAGTAGACCTATATTCCAGCTAAAAAACCAAATTAATAATTATTCTTATCTCACCATCTAAAAACAAGTTGATATAATTTTGTAACGACGCGGTCCCAGTATTTTTTTCTTTTTTTTCCTTCTCGAACAGATATGTATTTAAGTGTAGCAGATTCGTTGTAGACTCACACAAAGTCAACGCACTCGTTCTTGACTGGGCAAGTCTCATTGGCATCTAAAAAAATAAAATTGATTGTCTGTAAAATGTTTTGTTTGCAAAACTGTTTAGTGAATTAGTATATCAAGACATCAATCAAAATCTATCAGCTTCATAAAAACATAAAACAAGTCTTGTTAAACTTAGTTTTAGGCTAAATCAACGAAGAGACGATACCGACTGGGTGGTGTTTGTTTTTCATAAAAAGGCTCTTAACAACCTCTTAATCTGAACCGTTCAGACGCGGTCAGACATTTTGGTCGTTCAGACCGTTTATTTTTTTTTCCCGCTCGACGCTGCGTTTAGGCGATAAGATCTTAATAGTGCAGGCTTGAGAGGGGTGTCAATTCCTCTTGTTGCTCTTGCTAACACAAAAAAAAAAAAAAAAAAAAAAAAAAATTAGTGCGAGCAAGCAAATGTGCGGTTCAAACATGAGTTTTTTTTCCGTTCGAGATCTTGGTCGATTCAACATTTACGCCCAGTTGATTCGGATGTACGGTTCGATTGATTCGAGCCTTTTAAAAAACAAACACCACCTGAGTTTTAATTTCCAAACTAATAATGTTCAAGGGTCATTCTAAGGAAAATGTTTTAAGAGTACAATTATTTTGGTTTGGTTTCTACCGGCCTATAAATATAATATAAGCTTTTCCAAAAGGACCAAAACTAAAAACAAAAAATTGCAATGATTTTTTTATTTGTAAGGAATTATATTTTTTAAAACAGATTTAAGTTTGTTTAAGTCTATTTAGGATTAATTCTGGTAATATTTGTGGTTAAGTCGGGTAAGCCAGAATTAAGTCTGTTAGTAGTTAAGTCTGCCAGTACTAATGTAGTTAAGTCTGCCAGAACAAATAGTCGATAGTTAAGTCTGTTTATGATAAAAACAAAATAGTTTGTTAGAATTATATTACGAAAGGATATGTACGCGTATAGATATCTTAGGAAGAGATATCATTATCCTTCTACATGTTTTGTATTCTAGGGTTTCCTAAGAGTATAAAGGAACCCTAAAGGTATATTGTTAGTTATCAAGTCTTTAGAGATTAATAGAAAAAGTTATTTAGTAATTATTGCGTTCTTCTTGCTTGTTGTTAATATTCCGCATTAGCATCAAGTACTCATTGTTAAAGAGTTCTTCACATAATTAGTTTTGATTTATCCAAGTTAATTATTGTCTTACAAGGCTGCTTAGATCCATAACCTTTGGACCTACAAGTGGTATCAGAGCCTGTTGAAGGACCCTGAATTGAAGAAACACAACTCACCAAAACACTCATCTCATCTCACTCAAAAATCCTAAAGAATGTCTCAGCCTGATAATTTCTCAAACCACCTTAGTGATGAAGAGGCTTCTGACCATGATTCTGAAGCATCAGAAGCAGGGTCTAAGAAACAACAACAAACCATCCCTGCTACAACCACTATTTCCAACCTCAAACTTCCTATTCTGAAAAAGGAAGAGTACGACATCTGGGCTATGGAAATGGAACATTATCTGCAATATGTAGATAATGAGGTCTGGAAAGTGATCCAGAATGGGAATTTAAAGAAGAGAATTTCTAAAGGTAAAGATGGCGTGGTAAGAATCCTTCCACCAATCTCTATTGCAAAGACACTTGCTATGGAAAAAGAAAGGAAGACAAGAACTCTCTTATTGATGTCCATTCCAAAGGAACATCTCAGAAGGTTCCACAGTATGGATGATGCTAAGGAGATATGGGAGGCTATTAGAACCATATTTGGAGGAAATGCTAACTCCAAGAAAATGCAGAAAGTTGTTTATAAACAACAGTTTAAAGCCTTTACCATAAGCAGTTCTGAAGGCCTGGAGAAAGGCTATGATAGATTCCAACAACTCCTATCACAGTTAGAAGTACATGGATCTGAAGTGTCTAATGAAGATGCAAATATGAAGTTTCTCAGATCATTGCCCAAAGAATGGTCAAATCTAGCAATGATCATGAGAACTAAAAAAGATATTGACGCTTTGTCAATAGATGACTTGTATAATAACCTTAGGGTTTATGAACAAGACATCAAAGGAAGTTCAAAGGCTTCTTCAAGTGACAACAATGTTGCTTTTGTCTCTCAAGGCAAGAGCAGTAAGAACAAAGTTAAATCTGGTAATGGGTTTAGTTCTAGTAGTTATACCATTTCTTCTGGTGTAAAAGAAAAGGATGGGGCTGCTGGTTTTGCTGATAAGATCATCTACTCACTATTTTCTTGTCAATCTAAAGACATACTCAATGAAGACTTGGATTAGATTGAAGATGAGGAGATGGAGGAAATGGATATAAACTGGCAGTGTGCCATGATTGCCTTGAGGATGAAGAAATTCTTCAAAAGGACTGGTAGGCAAGTCCTTTTGATGGAAAGAGACCAGTAGGATTTGATAAGTCAAAGCCTAAGTGCTACAGGTGTCAAGAAAGAGGTCACTTTGCTAAGGAATGTACAGTAAAAGAGGCCAATGAAGAAAAGAAGAGGGATTCCTTCTATCCTAGGCATGCTGAGAAGGAAGATAAGAGTCAGATGGGGTTGCTGACTTTGGAAGCTGGTGTGATTAACTGGGGAGAGCACACTGATGAAGGAACAAAAGTTAATCATGCTCTCATGGCCATAAGCTCCAGCAGTGAGGTATCTTTATGCTCAAATATTTGCACTAATTCATACAATAAACGTCAATCTCTTTGTGATGAACATATGGGTCAATTAGGTGAGCAAGAAGTTAAATTACTTGCTTATGAAAATGTTGTTAAAACATTAGAAAAACAAGTAAATACTCTTCAAAAACAGAATGCATCTCTATATGAAAAGCTTACTTTCCAAGGTAATGAAATATTTGAAAAAGATGAGAAGCTTAGGAAATATAGAAGAATTGGAATGAAAGCAGTTAAAGATAAAGAAGAGTTGCAAAAGATAGTTGACTCATGGCAAAACAATGGTAAAAATCTGTTGAGGTTAATAAATTCACGTATGAGCTCAACAAGTAAAATTGGTTTAGGGTTTGAGATAAAATAAGATAAAGAGGTATTAGGATATGAAGAAGAGATGAAAGAAACTGTTTTTGTTAGTTCAAAAAGTGACTTTGAAGGAAAACCTGTATATCACATATTTTCTAAAACTAACAACTACAAAGTCGTTCCTCATCCCCTTAATAGTGAGTATACTCCTAAACCTGAAAAAGAATATGATGAGTCTTTATTTGTTTATAGCCAATGGAAAAACCCTGATACACTTGCTTCTCAAGATTACTCCATTGAATTTTCTAACTGTCAATCTAATGGCATTGAAAGATCGTTTGGAAAGAAGTCTGAGACCAGTGTTGTAAAACCCTAAAAATCTAAAACGTGTAAAATGACTATTATGCCCCTCTAGTAATGATTGGGAAATTCGTAAAACACGTCAAACTCGTTATACTCGTTAAACTCTTAACTTTAGATGACTTATGCAAGTTAATAATTAATCTACTTTCATTTCATGTCTATGAATGTAAAAAGAATCACACAATATGATATTACTTGGACCATTTTATGTATATATTGACAAACACATTTAAACTAAAATCTATAAATGACATTTAAGTGAAAAATGGTAACTAAAATATTAATTTATTTAGTCATTTAACTCCTTCCTTGATTTCAGCCTAGTCCCTCTCCATTTTACACATTCACGTTTCATTTTATCAACTTAAATTGCTTTACATTCCAAAAAAACGCATAAACCCTAATCTACAATAAAAATGACGGCAACCATTTTTCCTCCTTTTTTCATTCGATCTAAATTAAACAAAAGAGATTCGTTTATACTGCTTTGGGGTTGTGGATCGTGGGTTTTGATTCAAGGAATGGCTGGTTTCGAATCCTAGGTCGTGGGCTGTTGGTCGTGGGGTTTCCTGGTACGAATGGTGATGTTGTCATGGTACTGCTGATCGTGGTTCAAGAGGGTTTGGGGTCGTGGGTTCCTGAATCAAAAAGGGAGGTTATCGTGGGTTACAAGGGTACCTAGGTGGATGTTGATGGTTGCTTGTTGTGGGTTTTGTGGGTGACCTGGTCATGGATTTCTTTAGGACAAAGGGTTGTTTTCTTGACCCTCACGGTCGTGAGTGCACTCTTGATTGGTGCTTGCCCACAGTCGTTACCGTGGTGGCCTGGCCGTGGGCTCATCTTCACGGTTTCTTGGTGTCGTTCCTGCCTCCTACACGCCTCAAGGGTAACTAATTCATCCCCATCTCGTGCCTTTTTCTTCTATTATATCGTGTATGGGTCACTTGTTTTCAAAGACGTCGAATTCGTTTATGCACGCCTAATGATATGTTACATGAAATAACCATTAAAACCTCACACGAAACCATAAATTTGTTACATAAAATCATGAGTTGAACCTTGTTTATGTCGATTTGTATAAGTCAAATAGAGGTACATGAAGTTTTTGAACACGATATTAAAGCTCACGATATTGCATGTTCACGTTAAATAGAAAACCACATGGAGTGATATTCAAATAAACAAAGACCTCATGTATTGGATAATATTTGTATATAGCAAATAGAGAATGGTCTCATAAGCGGTTTTATAACACCGATATTGCATGCATTGTCATTTATCGAATACCTCAAGAGCATGAATTAATGAATATTGGCAACTACATTCAACCTTTATGCATGTGTTTGTTTTACGTTGTTCGACCATCCACAGGTTGTGATTGGTAGTCAACCCATGTGGCATCTTCTAACATGTATAAACAAGAAATCAAGCCTAGGTAAAATATATATTTGAAGCATATGGAATTTTACAAGAGCTAGGGTCGTTTGGTAATGACATCACATAAAATCATGAACATGGAATAGGTATATAAATCGACCCTTATGAAACCCTTGTGTTTGGAATCTGTTTCGACCTTTGTCTTCACAACCTATGTACGTCTTATTCAAGATTCAATAAATACGTTTATGTCTTGGTTAATTGTGTCATCAATAGTTCATATATAAATCTCGAAACGGTTATAAATATGTCTAATGGATTTTAAAATGGGATGAGGGTGTCTCGACCCATAATGAGATTCCACAAGGATGGTATAATCTTGTACTAATCGGGTTTAAATGGTTTAAAAACGTAATGGGTAATCGAGATGTATAAACTAGAGTTTTCATATGTTATTCGATTTAATAAAAGTTAAAAGGTTAGCCTTGTAATTAATAAAATTTGAAGGTGTAATTGTTGACATGGTAAAGACATGGAATAAACAAGTAAAATGAGTAAACATGCAATATTTACACTTAAGACCCTATACTTGTAATAATTACACTTTAAACCCTAAACTTGCGTGACTTGTCATAATTGACCCTTAGAATACGATAATACTTGTTTTCGTCATTTTAACTTAAATTGACCTTGATTATATAATTTATGACTAAATCTGCTATTTACTAATTATAGAAACCTACTAAAAATTGAAAGCCGTCTAAAATGAGTAATCCGACTTTAATAAGCGTTAACTAATTCATATAGGTTCGGACGGTAAGGATTGATTCATCGTGTGACTTACGTTTCTATTTTGCTTGCTCGAATGAGTCTGAGATATTCTATCCCTTTTGGTAGGGATTTCTCATGACTTTCGATCCTTTGACTTTGTTAAACATGATATATCATTGCTATGATTTCCTTTGCTATTGACCTTCGATATGGAACCATTGCTATTGACCCTATTCTTGAACCTCGGTTATTGAACTCATTCTTGAACCTTTGTTATTGACCTCATGTAATCGAACCTTTGATATTAAACCTATGTTCTTGAACCCTTGATATTGGACTTGATATTGGACTATTGTTATGAACCTCGAATTGTGACCTCGATATTGAACCTCGATTATGATGGTGATATATATTGCTACAATGTGGACCTTTGTTTGACCCTTGATTTATACCGAGCCAAATCATTAACTAGTCATGGAGGTACCATGACCGTGTCATTGATGCACCAATGGCATGACTCCAATGTGTCTGGTGATGTTACACACCGTCCCTACATTATCGATAATGAGCTCGATATATATTGTGTGTCCACTATTTATCTGCGGTATGGATGCATCCTAGATCATCTTGGGTATTCTTGATATATATACTATTACGGTGATGTGGTGCGTGTGTGCAATACACCCCTCGCGATCACGGGAGCTAGCTACTCCACTGGTTCTGAGGTCTCCCTCTCTATTGTCCGGTATTCGAGGTCATCCTCCGAATCGATGGTTACTATTGATTATTGGGCTACTATTGCCACTCTTGATATTCTTGTCTTGTCTTGTTGGCTCGGGATAGAGTTCGACAACCCTTACTGTTGATATACTTATATTGTACCATCTGTTTACCCCAACGCACTATATTACGTATTGTTGCTGTTACCCTATACCCTTATGTGACTTATTCTTCTACCATTCCATTCATGTACCGAGTTATTATTATTTATGGTTATTGAATTTGATTATGCTTTTACATGTTTTAGGTGACAATCGTTTGCCTCGCTACTATATGATTAATATGTGATTATCGATTCATCTATTGACATGCTAATAAGCGACAAGCGGTTTACCATCTTGTTATGTGACTCTTTGATTAAATCGGTCCATGTTAGTGTATAAATGATTGTTTTGACGGCTTATCATGTAAACTCGTTTGTTAACCTCGTGGTCTACGAATATCTGTTAGTATCTTTTCCGCTTATTGTTGATCGCCATGTGTACATTCTTTGTTTATATTCTTGTATGATTGGATAAATGGTTCGACTTATGTGGTGCGGCTTGTTAACTTGTCAATTTGCTCGCTATGTCCTTAAGTCATTCAATTGTAGTGTTCATCTTGAGTTCATGATTGATCGTGTGGTTACCATGTCCGCTCTTGATAGTATTTACATTGTAGTGATACTTGTGATGTTATTAAGCGTAGTTACTTGACTTGTATGATTGCCATGCTCACTTTCTAATTTAATTGCTTCCGCTTGCGTTTAGTTTTCCATTTGGCTTAATTATATTCTGACTTCCTAAATTGATTGTATGCTATTCTTGTTGAGTGAATACGGCGTTTGCTTTGTTTGATTTTGTTTTCGGTACCTGCATGTCGGTCTGCTTATATGTGATTATGTATATGTCGTGGATGCCTTACCCTGCTTCGTTCTCCTTGTTATCTGTTCATTCTGGATATCGGTATAATTGTGTTCTGCAAGATCCTCATTGACTTATTGATTCCTTTTTGTTGCGACCTTGTTATCAGTTCCTTATTTCGTTTCGCATTTCTGATTTTATGTAGCTTTCATTTTGTTATATCATTCCTTGGGCTTTTAAGCTCGGCCGCATTTCTTTTCTGCGGCGGGTTTTAGGTTTGAAGATGGGCTTGTTGGATGAGAGTTGGATTAGTCAAGTAGACCGACCTTAGCTACTTTATCATTTTGGATTTAATTTGAAGAAATATTGTTTTGATTTTATTTCCGTTTTGGACATAGTAGATTTTGTATTTTCTTTGTAAGTCATCCGTTATATGACTTAGTAATTTATTTTATAATGCTTTAAACTTGTAAAATTTTATTTGTATGTTACGATATGACACGAGAATGTGACACTTCTACCCTTGTCGGGTTGGGGTGTTACAATTATGGTATCAGAGCCAGGTTTCATCTTGTTGACCTTAGGATTGACCTGTGAGGACTTGGGTAGACATTAGGCTTCCGTCTGTTCTGATCTCTTCCGATTCCTTTTGGTTGTCGTTCCGATTTGACTTCGATTTTCTTTTGTCTTCTCTGATTTGACCTTCTCCTTTTCACATTTGATTTTGTTTGTTTACCTTCGCACATTCGTTTGTCGATCATTTAGATGAGGATTTCTCGTAGAGCCGAAGATGATGGTGCCGACCCTGCATTGTTGCAACAAATCCTGGAGAGGTTCATGAAACAGAAGCCGCACCCGATCATGATGCTGACGGAGACATCAAGATGCTGCTGGAGGGAGCTAGACGGATCAACCAAAGGCGCAAAGACGGAGACAAGATTCAACTGGTGGCTGCGGAGGTTCATCTACTTCACATGATTGGGCGCGACTGTGTTACTCCGATTTGTTTGTCACTCATTTTGAGGCAGTTTTATATTTTGCTAAGTAATTTTGATCGATATTGCTTTCTATGATTTGTTCAGAACTCGGTTTGAATCGTGAAGTTTTACCGTTTAGCATTTTGTTGATATCTCAGTTTTGTTTTGGATTGTCAGTAATGAGTCATGAGGAACCGTTTTATGCAAGTTGGTGGCCTTCTCTCTTTTGTGGTATGGTAAGTTGATTTGATGTTTTATATGTTGCATGTATGTGTATCTGGTCTGCTTTTGTATGTTGCTTGCTACCTGTATGCTATCTGTTTTGTTATGATATTGGCTCGTGGTTTGTCATGACCGAGGCGAAATATGATGACAATAAGGACTAGTTATGTGATGCAAGTATTATGGCCTTTGATCACCGTGATAATACCGAGATCATATAATTTGAAATTATTGAAATCATCTGACGTCTTGGGAAATGCACAGGGTTGAGTGCGTGAGCGGACTATGACCTATATCCGTTATTTGTCGATCCTCGTGTTCGTTTGGAATTCTGTACCTCTTTGCGAGATTCTCACCAACATCTGTTATGTATAAGTTTTGTACGCTTAGGAACCAAAATCGTTATGAACTGTGTGAAGCTATGGACTGCTACGTCTGCCTTAAAACTATTACGTCTCTGTGTACCCTGCGACTTCAATTTTCGAGGACGAAAATTTTCTTTTAGAGGGGAAGAGTTGTAAAACCCTAAAAATCTAAAACGTGTAAAATGACTATTATGCCCCTCTAGTAATGATTGGGAAATTCGTAAAACACGTCAAACTCGTTATACTCGTTAAACTCTTAACTTTAGATGACTTATGCAAGTTAATAATTAATCTACTTTCATTTCATGTCTATGAATGTAAAAAGAATCACACAATATGATATTACTTGGACCATTTTATGTATATATTGACAAACACATTTAAACTAAAATCTATAAATGACATTTAAGTGAAAAATGGTAACTAAAATATTAATTTATTTAGTCATTTAACTCCTTCCTTGATTTCAGCCGAGTCCCTCTCCATTTTACACATTCACGTTTCATTTTATCAACTTAAATTGCTTTACATTCCAAAAAAAACGCATAAACCCTAATCTACAATAAAAATGACGGCAACCATTTTCCTCCTTCTTTTATTCGATCTAAATTAAACAAAAGAGATTCGTTTATACTGTTTTGGGGTTGTGGATCGTGGGTTTTGATTCAAGGAATGGCTGGTTTCGAATCCTAGGTCGGGTCGTTGGTCGTGGGGTTTCCTGGTACGAATGGTGATGTTGTCATGGTACTGCTGTTCGTGGTTCAAGAGGGTTTGGGGTCGTGGGTTCCTGAATCAAAAAGGGAGGTTATCGTGGGTTACAAGGGTACCTAGGTGGATGTTGATGGTTGCTTGTTGTGGGTTTTGTGGGTGACCTGGTCGTGGATTTCTTTAGGACAAAGGGCTGTTTTCTTGACCCCTCCTGGTCGTGAGTCTGCTACTGATTGGTGTTGCCCCTGGTCGTTACCGTGGTGGCCTAGCCGTGGGCTCATCTTCACGGTTTCTTGGTGTCGTTCCCTGCCTCTCCTACACGCCTCAAGGGTAACTAATTCATCCCCCATCTCGTGCCTTTTTCTTCTATTATATCGTGTATGGGTCACTTGTTTTCAGCACGTCGAATTCGTTTATGCACGCCTAATGATATGTTACATGAAATAACCATTAAAACCTCACACGAAACCATAAATTTGTTACATAAAATCATGAGTTGAACCTTGTTTATGTCGATTTGTATAAGTCAAATAGAGGAGTACATGAAGTTTTTGAACCTGATATTAAAGCTCACGATATTGCATGTTCACGTTAAATAGAAAACCACATGGAGTGATATTCAAATAAACAAAGACCTCATGTATTGGATAATATTTGTATATAGCAAATAGAGAATGGTCTCATAACTGGTTTTATAACACTGATATTGCATGCATTGTCATTTATACGAATACCTCAAGAGCATGAATTAATGAATATTGGCAACTACATTCAACCTTTATGCATGTGTTTGTTTTATGTTGTTCGACCATCCCTGGGTTGTGATTGGTAGTCAACCCATGTGGCATCTTCTAACATGTATAAACAAGAAATCAAGCCTAGGTAAAATATATATTTGAAGCATATGGAATTTTACAAGAGCTAGGGTCGTTTGGTAATGACATCACATAAAATCATGAACATGGAATAGGTATATAAATCGACCCTTATGAAACCCTTGTGTTTGGAATCTGTTTCGACCTTTGTCTTCACAACCTATGTACGTCTTATTCAAGATTCAATAAATACGTTTATGTCTTGGTTAATTGTGTCATCAATAGTTCATATATAAATCTCGAAACGGTTATAAATATGTCTAATGGATTTTAAAATGGGATGAGGGTGTCTCGACCCATAATGAGATTCCACAAGGATGGTATAATCTTGTACTAATCGGGTTTAAATGGTTTAAAAGCGTAATGGGTGTCGAGATGTATAAACTAGAGTTTTCATATGTTATTCGATTTAATAAAAGTTAAAAAGGTTAGCCTTGTAATTAATAAAATTTGAAGGTGTAATTGTTGACATGGTAAAGACATGGAATAAACAAGTAAAATGAGTAAACATGCAATATTTACACTTAAGACCCTATACTTGTAATAATTACACTTTAAACCCTAAACTTGCGTGACTTGTCATAATTGACCCTTAGAATACGATAATACTTGTTTTCGTCATTTTAACTTAAATTGACCTTGATTATATCATTTATGACTAAATCTGCTATTTACTAATTATAGAAACCTACTAAAAATTGAAAGCCGTCTAAAATGAGTAATCCGACTTTAATAAGCGTTAACTAATTCATATAGGTTCTGGACAGCGGGATTGATTCATCGTGTGACTTACGATTCTATTTTTGCTTGCTCCGAATGAGGTACAGATATTCTATCCCTTTTCGGTGAGGGATTTCTCATGACTTTCGATCCTTTGACTTTGTTAAACTTATGATATCATTGCTATGATTTCCTTTGCTATTGACCTTCCGATATGGAACCATTGCTATTGACCCTCATTCGAACCTCGGTTATTGAACTCATCATTCTTGAACCTTTGTTATTGACCTCATGAATCGAACCTTTGATATTAAACCTATGTTCTTGAACCCTTGATATTGGACTTGATATTGGACTATTGTTATGAACCTCGAATTGTGACCTCGATATTGAACCTCGATTATGATGACCGATATATATTGCTACAATGTGGACCTTTGTTTGACCCTTGATTTATACCGAGCCAAATCATCGTTAACTAGTCATGGAGGTACCATGACCGTGTCATTGATGCACCAATGGCATGACTCCGGTGTGTGCAGTGATGTTACACACCGTCCCTTACATTATCGATAATGAGCTCGATATATATTGTGTGGCCACTATTTGTCTGCGGGCGTATGGATGCATCCTAGATCCGATTGGATCATTCTTGATATATATCTTATTACGGTGATGTGGTGCGTGTGTGCAATACACCCCTCACGATCGGGAGCTAGCTACTCCATTTGTTCTTGAGGTCTCCCTCCTATTGTCCGGTATTCCGAGGTCACCCCTCCGAATACGATGGTTACTATTGATTATTGGGCTACTATTGCCACTACTGATATTACTGTACTATACTGTTGGCTCGGGATAGAGTTCTGACAACCCTTACACTGTTGATATACTTATATTGTACCATCTGTTTACCCCAACGCACTATATTCTGTATTGACTGCCTGTTACCCTATACCCTTATGTGACTTATTCTTCTACCATTCCATTCATGTACCGGGTTATTATTATTTATGGTTATTGAATTTGATTATGCTTTTACATGTTTTAGGTGACAATCGTTTGCCCTGCTACTATATGATTAATATGTGATTGTCTGATTCATCTATTGACATGCTAATAACTGACAAACGGTTTACCATCTTGTTATGTGACTCTTTGATTAAATCGGTCCATGTTAGTGTATAAATGATTGTTTTGACGGCTTATCATGTAAACTCTGTTTGTTAACCTCGTGGTCTCGAATATCTGTTAGTATCTTTTCCCGCTTATTGTTGATCCGCCATGTGTACATTCTTCGTTTATATTCTTGTATGATTGGATAAATGGTTCGACTTATGTGGTGCGGCTTGTTAACTTGTCAATTTGCTCGCTATGTCCTTAAGTCATTCAATTGTAGTGTTCATCTTGAGTTCATGATTGATACGTGTGGTTACCATGTCCGCTCTTGATAGTATTTCTTTAGTGTGATACTTGTGATGTTATTAAGCGTAGTTACTTGACTTGTATGATTGCCATGCTCACTTTCTAATTTAATTGCTTCCGCTTGCGTTTAGTTTTCCATTTGGCTTAATTATATTCGACTTCCTAAATTGATTGTATCTATTCTTGTTGAGTGAATCTGGCGTTTGCTTTGTTTGATTTTGTTTTCGGTACCGCATGTCGATGCCTTATATGTGATTATGTATATGTCGTGGATGCCTTACCTGCTTTGTTCTCCTTGTTATATGTTCATTACGGATATCGGTATAATTGTGTTCGCAAGATCCTCATTGACTTATTGATTCCTTTTGTTGCGACCTTGTTATCGGTTCCTTATTTCATTTCGCATTTACGATTTTATGTAGCTTTCATTTTGTTATATCATTCCTTTGGGCTTTTAAGCTCGGCCGCATTTCTTTTCTGCGGCGGTTTTTAGGTTTGAAGATGGGCTTGTTGGGTGAGAGTTGGATTAGTCAAGTAGACCGACCTTAGCTACTTTATCATTTTGGATTTAATTTGAAGAAATATTGTTTTGATTTTATTTCCGTTTTGGACATAGTAGATTTTGTATTTTCTTTGTAAGTCATCCGTTATATGACTTAGTAATTTATTTTATAATGCTTTAAACTTGTAAAATTTTATTTGTATGTTACGATATGACACCGAATGTGACACTTCTACCCTTGTCGGGTTGGGGTGTTACAATTATGGTATCGAGCCGAGTTTCATCTTGTTGACCTTAGGATTGACACGTGAGGACTTGGGTAGACATTAGGCTTCCGTGCATTACGATCTCTTCCGATTCCTTTTGGTTGTCGTTCGATTTGACTTGATTTTCTTTTGTCTTCTACGATTTGACCTTCTCCTTTTCACATTTGATTTTGTTTGTTTACCTTAGCATTCGTTTGTCGATCATTTAGATGAGGATTTCTCGTAGAGCCGAAGATGATGGTGCCGACCCTGCATTGTTGCAACAAATCCTGGAGAGGTTCATGAAACAGAAGCCGCACCCGATCATGATGCTGACGGAGACATCAAGATGCTGCTGGAGGGAGCTAGACGGATCAACCAAAGGCGCAAAGACGGAGACAAGATTCAACTGGTGGCTGCGGAGGTTCATCTACTTCACATGATTGGGCGCGACCTGTGTTACTCCGATTTGTTTGTCACTCATTTTGAGGCAGTTTGATATTTTGCTAAGTGATTTTGATCGATATTGCTTTCTATGATTTGTTCAGAACTCGGTTTGAATCGTGAAGTTTTACCGTTTAGCATTTTGGTGATATCTCAATTTGTTTTGGATTGTCAGTAATGAGTCATGAGGAACCGTTTTGAGCACGTTGGTGGCCTTCTCTCTTTTGTGGTATGGTAAGTTGATTTGATGTTTTATATGTTGCATGTATGTGTATCTGGTCTGCTTTTGTATGTTGCTTGCTACCTGTATGCTATCTGTTTTGTTATGATATTGGCTACGTGGTTTGTCATGACCCGAGACAGAATATGATGACAATAAGGACTAGTTATGTGATGCAAGTATTATGACGCCTGATCACCGTGATAATACCGAGATCATATAATTTGAAATTATTGAAATCATACAACGTCTTGGGAAATGCCTGGGGTTGGTACGTGAACGGACTATGACTTATATCCGTTATTTGTCGATCCTCATGTTCGTTTGGAATTCTGTACCTCTTTGCGAGATTCTCACCAACATCTGTTTTGTATAAGTTTTGTACGCTTAGGAACCGAAATCGTTATGAACTGTGTGAAGCTATGGACTAAATGCGCCTTAAAACTATTACGTCTCGTACCTGCGACTTCAATTTTCGAGGACGAAAATTTTCTTTTAGAGGAAGAGTTGTAAAACCTAAAAATCTAAAGCGTGTAAAATGACTATTATGCCCTCTAGTAATGATTGGGAAATTAGTAAAACACGTCAAACTCGTTATACTCGTTAAACTCTTAACTTTAGATGACTTATGCAAGTTAATAATTAATCTACTTTCATTTCATGTCTATAAATGTAAAAGAATCACACAATATGATATTACTTGGACCATTTATGTATATATTGACAAACACATTTAAACTAAAATCTATAAATGACATTTAAGTGAAAATGGTAACTAAAATATTAATTTATTTAGTCATTTAACTCCTTCCTTGATTTCAATGAGTCCTCTCCATTTTACACATTCACGTTTCATTTTATCAACTTAAATTGCTTTACATTCCAAAAAAACGCATAAACCCTAATCTACAATAAAAATGACGGCAACCATTTTTCCTCCTTCTTTCATTCGATCTAAATTAAACAAAAGAGATTCGTTTATACTGTTTTGGGGTTGTGGATCGTGGGTTTTGATTCAAGGAATGGCTGGTTTTGAATCCTAGGTCGTGGGCTGTTGGTCGTGGGGTTTCCTGGTATGAATGGTGATGTTGTCATGGTACTGCTGATCGTGGTTCAAGAGGGTTTGGGGTCGTGGGTTCCTGAATCAAAAAGGGAGGTTATCGTGGGTTACAAGGGTACCTAGGTGGATGTTGATGGTTGCTTGTTGTGGGTTTTGTGGGTGACCTGGTCGTGGATTTCTTTAGGACAAAGGGTTGTTTTCTTGACCCCTCCTGGTCGTGAGTCTGCTACTGATTGGTGCTGCCCCTGGTCGTTACCGTGGTGGCCTAGCCGTGGGCTCATCTTCACAGTTTCTTGGTGTCGTTCCCTGCCTCTCCTACACGCCTCAAGGGTAACTAATTCATCCCCCATCTCGTGCCTTTTTCTTCTATTATATCGTGTATGGGTCACTTGTTTTCAGCACGTCGAATTCGTTTATGCACGCCTAATGATATGTTACATGAAATAACCATTAAAACCTCACACGAAACCATAAATTTGTTACATAAAATCATGAGTTGAACCTTGTTTATGTCGATTTGTATAAGTCAAATAGAGGAGTACATGAAGTTTTTGAACCTGATATTAAAGCTCACGATATTGCATGTTCACGTTAAATAGAAAACCACATGGAGTGATATTCAAATAAACAAAGACCTCATGTATTGGATAATATTTGTATATAGCAAATAGAGAATGGTCTCATAACTGGTTTTATAACACTGATATTGCATGCATTGTCATTTATACGAATACCTCAAGAGCATGAATTAATGAATATTGGCAACTACATTCAACCTTTATGCATGTGTTTGTTTTCTGTTGTTCGACCATCCCTGGGTTGTGATTGGTAGTCAACCCATGTGGCATCTTCTAACATGTATAAACAAGAAATCAAGCCTAGGTAAAATATATATTTGAAGCATATGGAATTTTACAAGAGCTAGGGTCGTTTGGTAATGACATCACATAAAATCATGAACATGGAATAGGTATATAAATCGACCCTTATGAAACCCTTGTGTTTGGAATCTGTTTAGACCTTTGTCTTCACAACCTATGTACGTCTTATTCAAGATTCAATAAATACGTTTATGTCTTGGTTAATTGTGTCATCAATAGTTCATATATAAATCTCGAAACGGTTATAAATATGTCTAATGGATTTTAAAATGGGATGAGGGTGTCTCGACCCATAATGAGATTCCACAAGGATGGTATAATCTTGTACTAATCGGGTTTAAATGGTTTAAAAACGTAATGGGTAATCGAGATGTATAAACTAGAGTTTTCATATGTTATTCGATTTAATAAAAGTTAAAAAGGTTAGCCTTGTAATTAATAAAATTTGAAGGTGTAATTGTTGACATGGTAAAGACATGGAATAAACAAGTAAAATGAGTAAACATGCAATATTTACACTTAAGACCCTATACTTGTAATAATTACACTTTAAACCCTAAACTTGCGTGACTTGTCATAATTGACCCTTAGAATACGATAATACTTGTTTTCGTCATTTTAACTTAAATTGACCTTGATTATATCATTTATGACTAAATCTGCTAAATACGGAAATCTGCTATTTACTAATTATAGAAACCTACTAAAAATGGAAAGCCGTCTAAAATGAGTAATCCGACTTTAATAAGCGTTAACTAATTCATATAGGTTCTGGACAGCGGGATTGATTCATCGTGTGACTTACGTTTCTATTTTTGCTTGCTCCGAATGAGGTACAAATATTCTATCCCTTTTCAGTAGGGATTTCTCATGACTTTCTGATCCTTTGACTTTGTTCGCTTATGATATATCATTGCTATGATTTCCTTTGCTATTGACCTTCTGATATGGAACTATTGCTATTGACCCCTGTTACTGAACCTCGGTTATTGAACTACTGTTACTGAACCTTTGTTATTGACCTCTGTAACTGAACCTTTGATATTAAACCTATGTTACTGAACCCTTGATATTGGACTTGATATTGGACTATTGTTATGAACCTATGAATTGTGACCTCGATATTGAACCTCGATTATGATGGTGATATATATTGCTACAATGTGGACCTTTGTTTGACCCTTGATTTATACCCGAGCCAAATCACATTAACTAGTCATGGAGGAACCATGACCGTGTCATTGATGCACCAATGGCATGACTTTAGTGTGTCGGTGATGTTACACACCGTCCCTACATTGTCGATAATGAGCTCGATATATATTGTGTGGCCACTATTTGTCTGCGGGGCGATGGATGCATCCTAGATCTGCTTGGATCACATCGATATATATCTTGCTACGGTGATGTGGTGCGTGTGTGCAATACACCCTCACGAGGTCCGGGAGCTAGCTACTCCACCGTTCTTGAGGTCTCCTCCTATTGTCTTGGTATTCGAGGTCACCCTCCGAATACGATGGTTACTATTGATTATTGGGCTACTATTGCCACTACCGATATTCTTGTACTATCTTTGTTGGCTCGGGATAGAGTTCGACAACCCTTAATCGTTGATATACTTATATTGTACCATCTGCTTACCCCAACGCACTATATTACGTATTGACCTGTTACCCTATACCCTTATGTGACTTATTCTTCTACCATTCCATTCATGTACCGGGTTATTATTATTTATGGTTATTGAATTTGATTATGCTTTTACATGTTTTAGGTGACAATCGTTTGCCTGCTACTATATGATTAATATGTGATTATGCGATTCATCTATTGACATGCTAATAAGCGACAAACGGTTTACCATCTTGTTATGTGACTCTTTGATTAAATCGGTCCATGTTAGTATATAAATGATTGTTTTGACGACTTATCATGTAAACTCTGTTTTGTTAACCTCGTGGTCTCTGAATATCTGTTAGTATCTTTTCTCGCTTATTGTTGATCCGCCATGTGTACATTCTTTGTTTATGTTCTTGTATGATTGGATAAATGGTTCGACTTATGTGTGCGGCTTGTTAACTTGTCAATTTGCTCGCTATGTCCTTAAGTCATTCAATTGTAGTGTTCATGCTGAGTTCATGATTGATACGTGTGGTTACCATGTCTGGCTACTGATAGTATTTCTGCTGTAGTGATACTTGTGATGTTATTAACTGTAGTTACTTGACTTGTATGATTGCCATGCTCACTTTCTAATTTAATTGCTTCCGCTTGCGTTTAGTTTTCCATTTGGCTTAATTATATTCTGACTTCCTAAATTGATTGTATGCTATTCTTGTTGAGTGAATACGGCGTTTGCTTTGTTTGATTTTGTTTTCGGTACCTGCATGTCGGTATGCATATATGTGATTATGTATATGTCGTGGATGCCTTACCCTGCTTTGTTCTCCTTGTTATATGTTCATTCTGGATATCGGTATAATTGTGTTCTGCAAGATCCTCATTGACTTATTGATTCCTTTTTGTTGCGACCTTGTTATCAGTTCCTTATTTCATTTCGCATTTCTGATTTTATGTAGCTTTCGTTTTGTTATATCTGTTCACTGGGCTTTTTAAGTTCAGCCGCATTTCTTTTCCTGCGGCAGGTTTTTAGGTTTGAAGATGGGCTTGTTGGACTGAGAGTTGGATTAGTCAAGTAGACCGACCTTAGCTACTTTATCATTTTGGATTTAATTTGAAGAAATATTGTTTTCAGATTTTATTTCCGTTTTGGACATAGTAGATTTTGTATTTTCTTTGTAAGTCATCCGTTATATGACTTAGTAATTTATTTTATAATGCTTTCGCTTGTAAAATTTTATTTGTATGTTCTGATATGACACCAGAATGTGACACTTCTACCCTTGTCGGGTTGGGGTGTTACAAGTGTATCAGAAGACAAAACCAGCAAGTACTTTACTTGTCAATCTAATGATAGTGATGGATCCATTGGGAATGTCTCTGAATGTTCTTTTGAGCTAAAATCTGAACCCATAAAGATTTCTAAACCATATCTAATAGGTAAGCCTTATGTGCCCAAATCACAACAAGTTGAGCCTGTCATTTTTATGTCTAAACCAGAAATAGTTAAACCTAGTTGTGTCCAAACTCCTAGGCAACAGACTAAACCTGAGACACCTAAAATAGACAGAAAGAATTGGAATGGGTTAATGCAAAGAGAGTTTGGGGATGGATACTCTTTCACTAAAAAGAGTTGTTTTGTGTGTGGAAGCCTAAGTCATTTAATTAGAGATTGTGATTTCCATGAGAAAAGAATGGCTAAGGAGGCTGAACTTAAAAGGAGAATGGCAGCAAACACTGGAAATAATTTTGTTAGACCAGTGTGGAATAATGTAAACATGATTAACCATGAAAATAAATTTGTTTCTAGACTAGTACTCGTTAATACTGGCAGTTCATTTGTTAATTCTGTTAGATCAAATTTGAACACTGGTGTGTCAATTAATACTGGTAGGCAACACATTAGTTCTGGTCTGCCTAAAGTTAAAACTGGTAATGTAAATGTTAATTCTTTTAGACATAGACAACAAGTACACACCAATATCTCATCCCAGGTGAATGTCTTCCAACATAGAAGAAATTTTGTAAAATTACATTCACCTATTAGAAGACCCTTAGTCAAATATGCAGCAAACACTTTTAAACCTGGTGCTGCAAAGGGTTATGGGGGGTCTGCTGTTAAGGCCTTAGCAGGTTATAAATGGAGTCTTAGACCAGACTCCAAGTATAATGGTGGACTAGTTTCTATTAATACTGACAAATATAAAGGTCCACAAGGCAGACCCAAGCCTGTACAGGCCTGGGTCCCCAAGAGAAACTAATTTCTTTTTTTATGCAGGAACATCCTTACATGAACATGGGAGATAGAGGCATCTTTGACAGTGGATGTTCTGGGCATATGACTGGTAACAAGGACTACTTGGATGAATTTGAAGATATCAAAGGTTGTGCTGTTACCTTTGGTGGCAGCATAGGCTACCCTATGGATAGTTAGATTTTTGTGGAAGTATTACAAACATCTTTGTGTTGGCTTGATTTTGTGATTTTTAAAGCATCTTTGAAATGATTTCTATGTTTGCTACAATATTTTTGGTGTGCTTGAACAGTTTCTTTTGGTGGTTCTAGGAATTAATTCTGGTAGACTATTTGAGTTAATCCTGATTTCAAGATCTACCTGTTGTATCTCTCTTGGTTTTAGACTAACTTTTCAAGGAAAAGCAAGATGTAAACACCAAAGTGTGTGTGTGTTCCTAGGCGTAGGGCTTGTAAATGCCTAGGATTTGTTAGTTTATCATGGTGAATATAGAAAACTTTGAAGTAACATTGATGTTCTTATTTATTATTCCGCTGTGCAAATCAATGTTATGATATCCTAGATGGGCTTAAACGATTCTTTACAATTGGTATCAAAGCAACATCTCTCAAAAATAGGGGATGTATGAAAGTTGTGCTGATGGATGTGCTACCATTCAGAGTTAATTATGGTGATGTCATACTTAAATCTGTTTGACTGTTTTAAGTCTGGTAGTGCAAAAATATTACCGTTAGTGCTAGTCGAAGGAAAATCCGTTTTTACTGTATAAATAGTATCGTTACCTACTCTTGGCGGTAAGAAGTATAATATATATATATATATATATATATATATATATATATATATATATATATATATATATATATATATATATATATATATATATATATATATATATATATGGATACTTTTAATAAAATTCATCTTTAACCATTATCTACTCTCTCTCAAATATTTAAAAAGTTTAAATCTTTTTCTCTCGATAAAGTCTTTTCACCAGCATTAACCCTAACACGCGCCGCACTACCAGAACTTACAATTCACCTCGATCATGGCTCAATTAAAGTTCAATGATAAGCACAATCAAGTGGTGATGACGTATAGTATGTATTACAGGCTTACGAGGCCCAATACACACTATACGCACACTGGGTTCAGGCCCAATGATTACAAATCCTAGGCCTACTGTAAGCCCAATGGCTAATTTGGCTATGGCCCAAGCCTAGAGATGCGCGTAAGGCTTATGACGGGCTGAACCTCCAACCATCGGACCCCTTACATCCGCATCCGCGATTATCACGGAACCCTTGTCCGCCAAGGGTCCGGCTCCAGCAACTAACCCTTATATGCGAGAATCTAGGAGGCCCCAGCGGCGAGCCTCGCCTATAAAAGGGGCTCTAACCCCATACAAGGTACAACTTTCTCTCTCATAATAATACACACTTCTACTTTCCCTCTCAAGAATGTGTACTTACTCTCACGCCGGAGTCTAATCGTGGGGTCCGTCCCCACGATAAGACTAACGGTTTACCTTTCTTGTGCAGGGATCTCATTTAAACTACTTGAATTAGTACAAGATCAACCCGCCAAAGGTTTACCGTCCCAGTCCAGTAAGCTACGTCCTGACCTTCTATAACCCCTCGCACAAATTGTACTAACAAGTTGGCGCCATCCGTGGGACCCAGTGCACAAGTACGTTCCGAAAAATAAAAAATGCCTACCGAAAGAGCTCGTTCCGACCCTAATCCCGCCACAGCTACCGTGGTGCGGAACAAGGGAGGAAAGAAGAACATGATAGATCTGGAAGGATCTGATGGGTCCGCGTCCAGTACAGCCATCAAGAAGTACTATGATAAGTACTATGAACAGATCTTACCTATTGTGACAGAGAAAGTTCGGAAATAGGAAGGAAGAATCAAGGCTAGAGAAACGGTGAAAGCCCGATTAGACTTTAGCGAAACATCTCAGCAGTACGAATCAGAAAAGCAGGTGCGAAGGAAGGATATGAGAAAGAAGATCGAATCTCGGAAGCGCCGGAACACGGGGGAGAACTCTGAGCCAAGACGCAGCCGATCCAGATCACCACGGAAGAAAACTGCTGAGAAGGAAGAAATGTTCAGGGAGTCGCGCAAAAGCGCGTTCAAAAGGCTGGGAAGCAGAGAAAAGAGTATCTCCACACGTTCCGGAAGCACCGGGAGAACTAAACGTTGCAGATCCGAGGAAGACATGGGTACTCACCACCATTCTTCGCAAAAGACGGAACCCTATTCCGGAGGATACGAAGGCAGTCGAACATACTCTCGAAGGTCCGATCGGTACTCCAGAAGTGAAGGCAACGGAGATAAACATTGGAGTTCCGGATCAAAGAGGCAAAAGTCGGATGTCGAGAATGATGATTTAGCTAGGCCATGGGCATGCAAGGAGACCGACCCGTTCACTCCACGCATCCGCTATTTTGACATGCCTAAAAGGACTCTAATGCCTACTAATGTGAAGACATATGATGGAAGCGAAGATCCAGAAGACCACCTTAAAATTTTTCAGGCAGCGGCAAAGGTAGAACATTGGGCTATGCCAACATGGTTCCACATGTTCAACTCTACCCTCACCGGATCTGCTAGGGTGTGGTTCGACAATATTCCGCCTGAATCGGTGGAAAGCTATGACGAATTAAAGGAAGATTTCTTGTCAAACTTCCTTCAGCAAAGAAGTGCATAAAAGATCCAGTGGAGCTTCACCATATCAAACAAAAGGAAGGAGAAACCATAGAAGAATTCGTGAAAAGATTCAAGGTGGAAAGTAGGGATGTCAAAGGAGCCCTGAAGTCATGAAGGTTTCTAGCTTCATGCATGGGATTACTAATCCTGAACTAATTAAGAGACTGCATGATAATATACCCAAATCGGTGGACGAAATGATGAGGATAACTGCATCCTTCCTCCGTGGGGAAGTAGCCGCCGACAACCATGAAAAGAAGAGGACGCTACCCCAGGTGCAATGGAAACCACATGAGTCCGGACAAAAGCAAGGATTCAAGAGAGGATACAGAAACTCGCTCCGGATGGATCGGAAGCAGGATAGGTTCACCCTCCTTTCCAAAACGCCCAAAGAAATATTGGCATTAGAAAAGGTGAAATTTAAGACTCCTCCTCCAATGCTTACGCCGATTGAGAAAAGAAACGACAACAGGTATTGCGAATTCCATGGAGAAGTAGGACACAACACAGACGAATGCATGCTCCTAAAAAGACAAATAGAAGAATTGCTGAGAACCAGAAAGCTGTCAAACATAATAAAGGAACTTAAGCAAAATAGTGGCAAAGATCAGTCCAAAGCGCATAACAAAGGAGAAACGTCAGGAAAGGATAAGCCCCTGGCAATCTTGATGGTGTGATCCCAGCAACGGGTGATCAGAAAAAAAAGTCACACAAAGCTTCTCTCCAGACCAGAACATCTCGTTCCCACCACTCAAGGGGAGAAGAAGGGAATGACGGACCAATGGTCATCGAAGCAGAGATAGGAGGACACTTTATACACAGAATGTATGTGATGGGTTCCATCATGGTTTTAAATTTATAATCAAGAATTACCGGTTAACTAGGAACACATTCGGGCAAGTATACCCTAGTCAAGTTGTAGTATAGTATATGGTAAATCAAGGTCGTCCCAAGAGACTTGGTTGCACTACAAGTGTCGTTTGTTTGTTTAAGCAAGTAACAAGTTGATGGTTATGATTGTCACATATCAAACCAACAAGAAAAGCAATATAAGAACAAGCACGTATCAAGGTCGTGATTATGATTGTCACGGATCAAACCACTAAGAAAAAGCACACAAAGAACATACATGTTTAGACAAATGATCACAAGGATATTAGGATGTTTAGTTTGGAAAACATATTATCAAAGATAGAACCTATAATAATAGTTTAGTGTTTTATAAATCAAATGTGCATAAGCCTCAATCAAGTGGTCATGTCATGAGCCTTATACCAACAACAACAAAGAATCCCTTTTGGCCTTAGACTTTGATGTTATTAATTTGTGAAGTTCCATTTACTTGAAAGATAATGAGAACACATATTCAAAAGATTCCTTTCGGCCTTAATCCAAATTAAACCTTTACTTATTATGTTTATTAATTCTCTTGCACAATCGTCACAAAGTACAAGACCAAAATCATTTGTCGATTAATGAATTGGAACTAACCATTGTTAAGAATATTTCGACATTAGACTCAACAATGATCAACCAAAATAATAAACAAGAACAAGTTCCAATTCAACCAAATATGATGTTATCAACATATTCCAAACAAATACTACAATTATCCAAACATCCTTTTATCACAAGTTCTCATATGAAATAAAAAAGTATAAAGACAACATTCACAAGACAAGAACACATCACAAGAATCACATAATCAACACAACCAAAGAACCAAACATGAATCATAACATTCAACATCATAAAAGTAACAAGGATTTACCCAAAGTAAGATTACATTAGGAAGGGTGAAGGATTATAGCACTCCTTCAAGCCTCCAATCAACTACAACTTCTAACCAAGCATACTTCTAGAAATGGCAGAGGTTTGTGGTCTTTTGGGAGAGATAGGTTGGTGGAAATTCGTCCTTAAGGGTGGAGGCTAGAATTACACACAAGTTGGGATAGGATAGTTGGTGGAAATCCGTCCTTAAGGGTGGAGGATCGAATTTCACACCTAGAGATGGAGTGGTGGGTGAAAGGGATGAGAAGGATGGAGAAGGGATGATGAAAACATACACAAATGAGGTCTATTTATACTACTCTCAAGGCTAGGGGTATTCAATGTTCAACTTGGCCTCCAAGGCGATTAGAAAGGACTAGAATATATGTAGGAAGGGACTAGAATCATTTGGAACATGATTGGAACTTGCTAGGACTCTTATTGATGAAGAAATGGCAGAAACAGGCCCTCCAACCGAATCGGTTGGGCTCCAACCGCTTCGGTTGGTCTTCTTGACAGCTCTCCAACCGGATCGGTTGTGGGGCACTACCGATCGGTTGGAGCAAGTTCACAAAAAATCATAAGCAACAAAGTTGTAGATCTTTCTCTTAGATTTCCGTGGCCATGAACCGAGGGTAAAACGGAGTCCGTATGCAAAAGTTATGGCCAAAATGGTGAAGGTGTGTCGGGAACAACGAGTCTTCCATATTTCTTCGTTTAAGCTTCTTTTCTTCATTTCTTTCTCGTTTTCCTTCTTGAACTTTATTCTTGAGTCTTTGGACCACTAACTTGATGACTTTATCTTCTCGAATATACTCCACAAGACTCGCTTTTGTCGGGAATTCTTCGTATATGGAGAAATCTTCGTATTTTACTTCTTTTTCCGTCTTTTTCTCCACTTTCCTGTACTTGGCTACAAATGAACTAGCAAACACACTTTTATACGATTAAGCATCAAAAGCATATGATTATAACCAAATAACACACATAAAAGCACGGATAACGCTACTAAAAACATGTACAATTTGAGCGTTATCAGTATGTCGACGGAGGCTCCGTGTCAGAAGTCCTGTATGAACATTGCTTCAACCCCCCTCATGGGATTCAGCAGAGAGATAATTTGGCCGATTTGGCAGATATCATTGCTAACTAAAATTGGAGACGGTGAACATTCAGCGTCAGTATTGATGAATTTCGTGGTGGTTAGGTCCCAGTCGCCATATAATGGGATCATAGGAAGGCCGGGAATGCGGAAGTTACAGGTCGTGCCTTCAACTGCACACGGGATGATGAAAGTACCGGTGAAAGGTGGAGTGCTCACAATCCGCAGTAGCAGAATGGTCTCGTTAGAATGTACTATGGTTTTCGGACCAACGCTACTGACCGTAATGTAAAAATCAAAGTGAAAAACGAATACACGTGGCAAGACACCCAGAATATCCAGAACAAACAATAGCCATTGGATCAACCCTATCAGCTGAAGGGCGAAAAAAGTTATGTGATCTGCTAAAGCAAAACCTGGATATATTCGCGTGGTGTCCAGCCGACATGACGGGTGTTCCGAGACACATAACATAACATAGCCTAAACATACGGGAAGGGTATACTCCAATAAGGCAAAAGAAGCAAGGCCAAGCACCGGAAAGGAGTAAGGTGATACAAGAGGAAGTGGGAAAACTCGTGGACGCAGGAATCATGAGGGAAGTACATTATCACAGTTGGCTGGCGAACCCGGTAATGGTAACAAAACATGACGGGAGCTGGAGAATGTGTGTTGACTTCAAGGACCTTAATAAAGTCTGTCCGAAGGATGGTTACCCCTTACCAGAGATAGATTGGAAGGTAGAATCACTCTGCGGATATCCTTTCAAATGCTTCTTGGATACGTACAAAGGCTATCACCAAATCCAGATGGCAAAAGAAGACGAAGAAAAAACAGCCTTCATTACAAATGAAGGAATATTCTGCTACACAAAAATGCCATTTGGGCTAAAAAATGCAGGAGAAACATACCAGCGGCTGGTGGACAAAACTTTCCACAAACAAATTGGCAGAAACTTAGAAGTATATGTCGATGATCTAGTGATAAAAAGCCGCTCGGAGGCAGAAATAATAAGAGACATAGCGGAAACTTTCAAAACATTAAGGGCAATAAACATGAAGCTAAATCCTAAAAAATGCACTTTCGGGATGGAAGAAGGAATGTTTTTAGGATACACAGTAAACACTAAAGGAATTAAAGTGTGCCCAGAAAAATTAGAGGCCGTACTAAGCCTCCCATCCCCAAAATGCCTCAAGGATGTGCAAAGGTTGAATGGGAAACTAGCAAGCTTGAACTGATTCTTGGCTAAATCCGCCAAAAAGTCACTACCATTCTTTAAAACACTCAAAAAGTGTACGAAGAAGAGCGACTTTCAATGGACACAAGAAGCGGAGGACGCTTTTAAGCAGATGAAGAAGATGATAGCAAACCTCCCCACCCTAACCGCACCTCAGGAGAAAGAAGAGTTAATAATCTACTTAGCGGCAGCCAGAGAAGCGGTCAGTGCGGTTCTCATGACAGAAAGGGAAGGCAAACAAATGCGAGTATACTTTGTGAGCCGAGCCCTGCGAGGACCAAAAATAAATTACACACCAATGGAGAAACTAGTTTTATCCTTGGTACACGCTACAAAGCGGCTGAAGAGGTATTTCCAAGAGCATACGGTAGTAGTCATTACGGACCAACCAATCAAGGAAATACTATCAAGGCCAGAAGTTGCAGGTAGGTTACAAAAGTGGAGCATTGAATTGGGAGAGTATGACATACAATACATACCAAGAACGTCCATTAAAGGACAGATTCTAGCAGACTTCATAGTAGAGCATCCAAAAGACGATGAAGAGGACGAACCAATGGAAGTGGAAGAACTTCCGCAACCGTGGGTCCTGTTCACAGACGGGTCATCTTGCAGAGACGGTTGCGGAGCATGTCTCATACTGACGGACCCTCAGGGAACAGAGTTCACTTATGCCTTAAGGTTTGGTTTCAACACAACAAATAACGAAGCCGAATACGAAGCCTTGATAGCAGGGTTACAGATAGCAGAAAAAATGGGAGTCAAGAACGTGCAAGCGAATGTGGACTCAAAACTGGTGGAAAATCAAGTCAATGGAACATACAATGCGAAAGAATCAGGAATGATTCAATATCTGGAAAAAGTAAAGGAACTCTAAAGAACTTCCAATGTTCTCAATCAAGCAAGTGCCTGTATGAAAACAAAAGGCATACGCTAAGCAAAATGGCTTCTACTAGCTTTGCACATCTAAAAGCATAAGTACTAGTGGAAGAGCTGGGTCAAAAGTCAATAGAAGAAGCACCGCTCGTAGCAGCCACAAAAGAAGAGGGGTATACATGGATGACACCAATATATGAATACCTAACCAAAGAAACACTCCCAGCGGAGAAAGAGAGAGCACGAGAAGTTAAAAGAAAATCACAAAGGTTTGCAGTAGTTAATGGGATACTTTACAAGAAATCTTTTCTTGGACCATGGTTACGGTGCGTTGGGCCCCTTCAAGCTAACTACGTGTTACGAGAAATCCATGAAGGATCTTGCGGAATGCACGCGGGGACAAGCTCCGTAGTGGCCAGAGCCCTGCGTACCGGATATTACTGGCCTACTATACACATCGATGCTCGAAAACTAATCCAAGCATGCAAAAGCTATCAGGTGCATAGGCCAGTTCCAAAACATCCACAAGAAAAGTTAACGCCCATCACTTCCCCATGGCTATTCCACAAGTGGGGAATCGACATTGCAGGACCCCTACCGGAAGGTCTTGGGAGAGTTAGATTCCTCATAGTGGCAATAGACTACTTCACAAAGTGGATAGAAGCAAAGCCAGTAGCCACCATAATAGGAAATCAGATCAAGAAATTCGTATTGGGAAAACATTGTATGCAGGTTCGGACTCCCAGGAGAAATAATATCTGACAACGGAAAGCCATTCCATGACAACCCATTTACAGAATGGTGTGAAAAAATGAATATAAAGCAACACTTTGCTACAGTAAAACACCCACAAGCAAACGGACAAGTAGAAAGAGCAAATAGAAGCTTACGGGAAGGCATAAAGGCTAGGTTGGAAGACAAAAGCAAGAACTGGCTAGATGAATTGTCGCACGTCCTATGGGCACATCGCACAATGATCAAATCTAGCAACGGAGACACTCCATTCTCGTTAACATACGGAACGGAAGCTGTCATACCAGCTGAGATAGGGATGCCCACATGGAGGACGGCAGAAGCAAACATAGAAGAAAATGACGAAGCGCTGGAAATGAACCTAGACCTCCTTGAAGAAAGAAAAGAACAAGCAGCAATACGCGAAGCAAAAAGCAAGGCGCAAATGAAGAAATATTACAACTCAAGAGTCCGAAGTACAAGTTTCAAGCCAGGAGACTTAGTATATCGGAATAACGACGTGAGCCACGCTGAAGAAGGAGGAAAGCTAGGACCTAAACGGGAAGGACCCTATGTGGTCACGGAAGCACTAGGAAAAGGTGAATACAAGCTAAAGGACCGTGCGGGGAATCTAATCCCACGGACATGGAATGTTTGCAATCTTAAGAGATGTTACATACATCAAGTGTAAGCAACCCATTCCTCGCGGATTCCCCGAAGGAGGGTTCATGTCAAACCCATCTTTTTATATTGTAATGTTTTTTTTTTATTGAATGAAAAGGGTGAAGCTTAGCTTGCTTCACTAGTTTTACTTTAGAAAATTATTCTTTTTAATCATTTAATATATATATAAAATAAATAAATAAAAAAAAAAAAAAAAAAAAAAAAAAAAACTTATGTACGTAAGACGCGCATACACATGGGCATGACCCATACAACATTATTCCGAATAACAAAAGGCTGAGTAACCTCCAAATTAACTCAAGATACGTAAGAGATATTGCAAATCCAGTATCGGGCGAATAACCCACAAGTATTCAGAAAAGGACTATTATAATAGACACATCCGTATGAAGATTAAATAGCAAAAAGTTTCGAAACAAAAAAAATATGCATACCATAGACTGTCTACACATAAAACAAAAGCGCCACACTTCGGCAGGCCAAACAATGATCACAATAAAGCACTACTAAGCGGAAGGGTCCACAAACGGACCCGTCCCAGCTTGTGAACCGAGATCCGTAACAAGACCACCATGCTCAGAAACGGACAAACGAACCGATTCCACTATAGGTTCTGTACATGATGGATCAGTAAAAGACAACTAAGTATCCGCGAGCGCCAACCAATCATGAAGTGAACCTTCCCTTGCTTTTTTGGCCCTATCAAAACAACCCTGGATTGAGGCAGAAAGGGAAGACTCACTTGAAGAGCTTCCAGAAGGACAAGCAGGAACGACCAGCTGTTCCAAGTAACACTGCTTCTAAACAGAGGATAAATCATCAGAGGGTACCTCGGGACGAAGCATGCGAATGATGTCTTCAACAAAAGAATCCTTGAGAGCCTCTAAATAAGAAAGCAAAGGAAACTGGAGACCGCGGAGCACTTGAAGAGCATTTTCATAGTTAGCCTTAGCAGAAGGATTAAAAGCAGCAACGCGAGAAAGTGGCGTATGATGAGTGCTAAAACACACGTCATTTTATATCTAAAAATATGCTAAATCGGACTAATAACCATGAAATATGTCAAATTATATTGCAAAAATGTTGTATATGTGTTATTATGTCTTGCAGTCTGAGGGTTTGAAAAGCAAGCAACGGTGATTTTCGGATGAGTTTCAAAGACATTTTCATATTTTCGAGGTTCAGCGAAATCATAAAATTACCCGAGCACATCATTGGAAAGATCACGAAAAATAGAGTCAAATGGTTATTTTGTTTGGAGCATCGATGAAGAAAAAAATTGAAAGATCGAATGGGCGTGAGCGGAGATTATTTTTAAAGATAATGGTAAAATTGGATCGAGGAAAAGAGGTTTAAAAGAATTAAATGCAAAAGACTTGACAAGAGCTCTTGGTCTAGTGGTTGGGTACATGTTCTTAGTCGAGGTTCCAATCCACTTGTGACAATATTTATTTTTTACAAGTCTGCAGCCCAGCAAGCCCAGTTGACGCAGGCCCAAGAACAAAATCCAATTCAAGCCCAGACGCAGCACTTTGCAAGTTTAGCCCAAAGATCTGTGGCCCTGTAGCAGTTGAGAGTTGATATATTTTGAAAAGTAAAAGTGAATTGAAATTGAAGGGTAGAATTAAATGAAGTGAAAATATTTTCCATCAGCATTTGTCCAAGCGAGTGAGCTACACTGCCTAAATTAAATCCCTATTGCACGTGAAGATACTACAGCCATTCCCACTCTCAAGCGCACTACTAAATCTCCATCCTATCAACAAAGGCCACGTGGCATGATATTTGGTGTATGAGGAATTTCACCTCGGAAGGATCGAGAACCTTGATGTGCTATAAATATACACATGATCCGAGGCCAGAGGGCATCATTCACACATTAATTTTACACACTTCTTTATTTAGTTTTGTAGTAGTTTTAATAGCTTATTTCTTTAGCTTATTGCTTAAGCTTTTAGCTTATTTTAAGAACTTATTGTATCAAATATTTTTTGCTTATTAATGATAATGATGTTTATGGAGTTCTTAAGTCTTATTTCTTCATCTCTTTTTTTTTCTTTTCTTTTTCTTATCTAAATAAGTCTATAGTAACATTAGCTTTTTGTGGTTTGTTAGGTACTAGCTTTTTGGGTAAGGCTTTTCATATAAATTATTCAATAAGCACTTTTATTTTATTTTCTTTTCAAAAACTCTTTTATTCTTAGATTTATTTTACAACTTCTTTTATAAAAAAAAAAAAAAAAAAAAATCAAAAAAAAAAAAAAAGTTTTAATCTTTTTAGCTTATCTTTCACTTTATTTATTTAGATCTAGTCATTAAATATCCCATTCGCGTTTAATCTTGGTTTGAACCACTTAGTTTGGGTGGATATTGGATCTAATCTTTAAGCTTTTCTTCGCTTATTTTGTTTTAAGTTTAGTACTTTTTAGATCAATAAGCTTTTCCATAGCTTATTTGATCCATAATATTCTTATTCTAAACCTTTGATAAAGTTGTGATCTTCTTGGTTTTCATCATTTTCATCCCAAAGGCGAGGGCTTAAGGGTTTATAATTTCTTATTAACTAAAGTTTAAAGCTTTTAGTCTTAATAAGCTAAATTAGTTAATAAAGTCAAACTTTATTAAATATTTGGTTTTATTAAAGCTTTTAAAGAAGTAAACTTTAGGGTTTGATAAGTTTATAAATCAATTGGTTTATTAAATCCGTATTGTAGATCGGGTTCTATTTTCCTACTTTCTCTTTAACATGTAGAATAATGATGTTTGTTGAGCTTATTATTATTATCTTTGTTGGTTTAGTTATGACTATTAGTGAGTAGATTTTTATTATGCTTTGTTAAGTGATTGGTGAATTGTGAAATTTAGTGTGGAATATTAGAGATTATTAATTGGTAGCCTTTGGTTTACTTGGTTTGATTTTAGAAACTTTAACGGGCAAAAGCCGTTAAGGATTTTAACTATTTAACCAAGTAGATTTTATCTAGATAAAAGTAGGATTTTCAATATAAACCAGCGTTGAGAAAAATCTACTTTCTAAGCGGATAATTAAGGTTGTTAATTAATAATTTCGGATTAATCGATGATTTGATTAGTTGGTTATTTTAACGGGCAAAAGCCGTTGGGATAATTAATTATTTAAAGTCTACTAATTTTTACCTCGAAAAATAATTGTTTTCAATATGCCCGTGTTGTGAGGAAATAATTTGTTTCGACGGTATTAATTACATAAGTGCATTTAAGGAAAAAATCACACTTAATGAACTTTTCACCACACTGACAAGCATAGCTTTTTATCATATATCGTTAGTGGTTATCTATTATTTGCTATTAGTTTAATTTTATCTCTCTTAAAATAGTTGCTTTATTAATTAGTATAAAAAGTTTTAAAAATTAGCCTACAAAACCAAACAAAAACCAAATCGATAATCAAGCATCGTTTAAAACGAGCAAACAAAAACATAAAATTCAATTCATCTCTCGCCTAGGAATACGACATCTGGAAGGTTGATTGTTACTTGTCCTCAAGTGATTGTTTAATCTTAATCGGGAAAACAAATTTTAAAACCGCTTCATCTATAACGAATCAGGGCCGTACCATGAACATGCCCGACAACAAGCCCATCTTGCATACCTTTATCAACAGTACAACTAATGGCATTAGCCAATGTGTCCAGGTAGCCTTGCCAACGCCAACATTCAGACTCGGCAAGCTTGAAGCCTTCGGACAATAGCCAACGACGAATAGACATAGCAGTAAGCAAGCTCGGATAAAGCTTTTCCTCCAAATACAGGGCAACCTTAAGAAAGAGCTCCTTGAAGCAAGCTAGCTCTGAAGCATAAGGACGGAGCTCCGAACATTCCCTATCCAAAACTTGTACCTAACAAAGAAAATTACGGAGGTCAATAAAAAAAGAAAAAAGAGAGGGGAGAAGAAAAAATAAACACGAAAACAAACAAGAATACTTGTTTAGTGAGATCAGCATTGCGGGATTCCAGAGTAGAGGTAGCACATCGTAAACGTTCAAGCTCAACATCCTGACTAATAGAAGAAGCTTCCAACTCTTTGCATCTGGCACGCAACACTTCATTTTCTTTGACAGTTGCCCCTAAAGAAGAAACCTCACCACGAGGAGACAATATCTCAGAGGCATTCGATTCAGCCTGAGCCAATTAGGACTCGAGCCCATGAATCAAGTTAGCCTGAACATCACACCTAGCGGACAATTTCTCCTTCTCTCGCAGATAATGTTTTGCACGAGTCCGTAACTCAGAACCAAAACATACATGACGAGCTAACAAAAGGTCAAAACCTGAAAATAAATCGTCATGACTCATTTCATGAAGTAAAGCGAACTTGAGAGCAACACCGTCCAACAATCTCATGGCGGTCAAGGGATTGTCAGCGAGACCGTTCAATACTTTCAACTCGGATGATGGCGCTCCTGCGAGCACGGGGTCAAAATCAACGATGAAGGTCAAGCATTACTAGCCAAAGGTTGGCTAATGAAGGTCCAACAAGATCCTCGGCATTACGCTTAGCCCTCCACCGGAAGACGAATTGAGAAAAGGGAAGCAGCCCTCAAAATAGGGATAGCAAATGTAAGTTGCAGGCAACAAAGAGTAACAACACCCAAAAGATTCTAAGACACGGCACAAGAAGTAACCTCGGCTCCAAAGAAGAACGAGACTAGAATCGGAAGAAATAACCAACCTTCGGAGAACCGATACCAAGTTGATGCCTGAAAGAAGAACCAACAGAAAACCCAGCCTCACGCTCAGGGGTGGTGGAAATAGAAGAAGTAATGAAAGGACCAATGTGGGGAGCCGTATAGCCCAGCTCAACCTCCAAAATGCTACTATTCAATAATTCCTGAAAACCACTAACAGGAATGTTACTGATGGAGGGACTTGACTGAGATTCAAAACGAGGCCTCTTGGCAGGACTAGATTGTCTCGGAACACTAGACAAAGGCCCCTCTTTTCTTTTCAAAAGACCAGAGGAAGAAGGGTTAGCATCAGAATCTGTAGCCTCAAAAGACGATCCACCACCAGTGTCAACGCTAGCACCTTCCGGATCAAAAAGAAGATTAACATCAGCCTCCAGCTCACCATCCGTACGAGCATGAGCAATAGGGATAAGTGGCATGGTGCGACGAACAACAACTTCCATAATAGGCGGTTCCCCTTCACGACGCGGACGGGTAGTCATCAGGGCCTTTAGAGGCTCCGGGGACTGAATATACTCAGACCAACTCATCACTGCACAATGCGAAGCATATTCATAAAAAAAATTAAAAAAAAAAAAAAAAAAAAAACATCGCAAATAAAACTCACCAGTTTTATCTTCACGTAGATACTCAGGCTACACATCGTCACCCAAAGTATAATAACGACTCAAACCAACCCAGCAAAGATAGGGCTCGGGGAGGGCCCGGAAAGGATAAGGATTAGCAGCAAGAGCAGCAAAATGGTCAGCATTGTACTCGTCAGGACGAGGAGCAGGATCTTTAGAGATATTCTTCCTAGAATGCCACGGGAACAAGACAAGACAAGCAAAGGCATCAACCCAGAAAAATCGTTCATTCCAATTTTTGACAGAATAAAGAGATTTAGTACAAAGGGCAGGGACACCATCGCGCTTGCCAAATAAAAACCACCCTTTCAACTTCGAGTTAACATAAAAACAACGAAACAGTAACAAGAGGGAGTAATGTTAAGAGCACGACATAAGATCTCAAAGTGAGAAACTCTACACGCGCCAAGAACCGATAGTTGAGAAATGTTGATGCGATAATATCTCAGTAATTCAACAAGGAAAACAGATAGGGGCAGACGAAAATTGGCAAGATAAAAAAAGCGGGTATACAAGCCAATCATCCCAGAAGGGCACTCATGCATCGTACACTTACGGTCAGGAAGCTCCGGATGTACCTCTGGTGGAATATTGTAAGTCGCAAGGAAGGAACCAAATGACCCTGGAGGAGTATTACATTTTATATCAACAATCAAAGCCATAGCGGGTGGATCAAGGGCAGAAGGATGAAATTTTTTTACTATTTTCTTTTTTCCAATTGAAAGCAACAAAAGGCGATGGTGCAAAAGATGGAGCAGTATTTATAATAAAGTAAAACCTAGAACAAGATGATGACACATGCAAAGGAAAGATAGAATGAACGACCAAGATAAAAAATAAAAAAGGACGCGTGGAATAGTAGGTCACGTCAGTGCAGAAAACGAAGAGTCAACAAACGTCCACGTCGCACACGAAACGCTTCCCAAGTAAAAGAAAAGGACAAAGTGCAGGATAACACCACGTCCTGGTCAGATCCTTAGCCTAGTAAGTACTTACCGCATGCGACAATATCCGCATGCGATCAAATACACTAGACTAGGGGGGATTGGGGGACGTGGCAATTCCCATCAAAAAAGAAAAAAGGTGTGGGACAGCAAAACGATTAGTCAACTTAAGTCTAGCAATGTCCACCTCATACACCAAGGTCCGCTCGCAATGGACATACTAGACTTGGGGACTTGATGACGTATAGTATGTAATACAGGCTTACGAGGCCCAATACAAATAATACGCACACTGGGTTCAGGCCCAATGATTACAAATCCTAGGCCCACCGTAAGCCCAATGGCTAATTTGGCTATGGCCCAAGCCTAGAGATGCGCGTAAGGCTTATGACGGGCTGAACCTCCAACCATCGGACCCCTTACATCCGCATTCGAGATTATCATGGAACCCTTGTCCGCCAAGGGTCCGGCTCCAGCAACTAACCCTTATATGCGAGAATCTAGGAGGCCCCAGTGGCGAGCCTCGCCTATAAAAGGGGCTCTAATCCCCATACAAGGTAAAACTTTCTCTCTCATAATAATACACACTTCTACTTTCCCTCTCAAGAATGTGTACTTACTCTCACGCCGGAGTCTAATCGTGGGGTCTGTCCCCACGGTAAGACTAACGGTTTACCTTTCTTGTGTAGGGATCTCATTCAAACTACTTGAATTAGTACAAGATCAACCCACCAAAGGTTTACCGGCCCAGTCCAGTAAGCTACGTCCTGACCTTCTATAACCCCTCGCACAAATTGTACTAACAAGTGGGATTCCTGAAGAAGCTAAATGAAAGCACCGACTTTGAACAGATAGTGGACTTCCTGAAAGGTACCCATATTAGGTATGCCCTCACTCACAATCCCACTATCTATATCTCCCTAGTCAAACAGTTCTGGCAGACTGTTACTGCTAGAACTCTTGCTGATGGGACATTAGAATTAAGTGCAACTATTGATATCTTAGAGTATTCAGTCACTGAGGAATCAGTCAGAAGTTATCTTCAATTGGCTGATGCCTCAGGGATCACAATGTTGCCAAATGATGAACTTTTTCAAAGACTTCAAAATATTGAATATCCAACTGAAGGAGCATTTACTTTTTGGAAAAGCACTTTTACATCACAATGGAGGTTTTTGTTGCATCATCTCCTTCATGGTATGAGTCCTAAAAGTGGTGGATGGGATCAATTTGGAAGCACTATTGCTTTTGCATTGGTCTATCTATCCACTGGTAGATTCTTTAACTTTTCTAAAATGATTTTTGATGCAATGGTTACAAATGCTAATAAAGAGAAAAAGTTTTTAATGTACCCTAGGTTTCTGCAAATGATTTTAAATGTAGAAACTGCAAAAAAGCAACAATATATTGATGTCCTTTTCACTAAAAAGATCTTTGCAAATATGAAAAGGGGATTTGAAGGGGTTAACAGGCCATTGTTGCCTGCTATTGCTAACCCTATAGGTACATCTGCTGCTGCATCTGAGGCACAAGATCACTCACCAAAGCCTGCACAAAGAACACCCACTCCATCACCACAGAGAACACCAACTCCACCTCAACCTTCCCCACCAGTTTATGAGGAAGACCCACTAGAAATTACTCACACACAACCTCCAACACCCACTACTTTAGCAGATCTAGTTTCCCTATCTCAAGAGGAGCTCCTCAATCTAGTTCCCAAACAGCTAACCAGAATAGAAAAATTGGAAAGAGATCTACAGAAGTCAAAGAAGACTCAAGCAGAAGCTGTGATTAGACTAGTTAAGAGGGTTAAAAGGCTGGAAGAGAAATTCAAGTCAAAGGGAATAGACATCACTGACTCAGAAGGTAAAAAAATTCTCCCAAACAGGGGAGGAATATGGAGGAGAAGGAAGGTGGATCAGACTACATAACACCTACAAAGAAATCTTCTGAGGAGACAATTAGTCCTCAGGGATTAGAGGCAACTAAAATCTTGGTCAAGAGTTTAAGCCAGAAGAAGAAGAAATCAGAAAAAGAGGCTACAAGTTCTGATGTTAAGTCTGCTAGTGATGATGCAGTTAAGTCTAGCTTTGAATCCGAAATTATGTCTGGTGATGATACTGAGGTTAAGTCTGCCAGTGTTTCTATTAAGTCTGGTGAGGAGTTCACTCAAAGAAAAGGTAAGGGGATAATGGAAGAGTCTTCTGAGCCCAAGAGAACCAAAAGACAAATTAGAGAAGATGAAGCAAGCATGGCAGAGATTGCCAGAATCAAAATAGAAGAGGAAACTGCAGCAGCCAAGCTTCCAAGACCGCAAAAGGATGATGAGTTTATTGCAAGGAACTTGCAACAACCACTAGAACTAACTGAGGAGCAAAGGAAAAGACAATCTGAAGTTCTGGAGTCTGCCAAGTACTATACTGATGAAGACTGGGATACCATCAGAGCAAAACTTGAAGTAAATAGGGATATTCTACCAGATATTAGAGCTGAGGATTTTGCTAGAAAGATGGTAGAAATGATAAATGAGAAGAAAAGGCTGCTGAGAGGACAAAGGCAAAGGGAAAGGATGCACAGAACTCTGACCAAGGGAGAGCAGAGAGAATACATGATTAACTATATCAAGAGTCCAGGTCATCCAAGATAGAAGATAACTCAATTAAGGAAGTTGAATTCTGATGAGCTTAAAGCAGAATTTGAAAAGGTAATAGAGCAGGTTAAAAGATTTGCTCCCATGGACTCAAAATTAAAAGCTTTCAAGTTTAAAAGAAAAGGCTTCAATCTTTAATCTGAGGAGGCAAAGAAGCAGAAAGTTGAAGTAGCTGAAGCTGAGAAAGGTACTGATAAGCCTAGCATTGTAAAGAAGGAGGAAAAAGCTGAGGTTACAAAGCCTATCATTAAGTGGACCAGAAAGAAGTCCAAAGGAAAGAAGCCTACAAAGAAAGAAAAGTCTGAGATGAAGAAGGAGGTGGATGATTATATGGAGAACAAGGTTGAAGAACCTCCATCTGAAGAATTCACTATGGGCACTATTCTTGAAGGTCCAGTAGCTGCAAAGATAGCAAAGATCCAGATCATTAAAACTGGGAGCAAGGCAGCTTATCAGGTGGTAAAGGAAGATTATACTGACACTGTATATGTGAATTTTCCTAGCTTGTTAAGTGATATGTCTAGGGATGATCTGAAGACTTTGTACAGATTGATGGTGGAGAAGCATGGTAATCAAACACCTGAGGAGAAGTTTGAAAGAGTTCTCTGGGGAGATCTACAGATAATGTTTGAGCCACCTGATGCAGCCAATAAGATGTGGAAGTAGGCAAGTCAAGAGCAAGTAATCAGATGGAGATACTTCCATACCTGTCAAGTTCATTTCTTGGAATTAGACAATTTAATTATTTATATGCTAACAGAAGTGGACTATGCACTTTCTAATAAGACTTACAGGGAAATACTTGATAAGAAGTTGTTAGGTGAGGCAAAAGATAATGCATGTTATCAGCTTTTGAAAGTGATTGAATCAAAAGCTCAGCAGCAATAAATTTTAAAATGTTTGGAAGAATTTTCTTAAGTTGTTAAGTGTTATGTTTATAAGTTGATAAATGTATAAATGGATTTTAAGGGGTTTGAAAGTGCTTTGCACTGTCACAACAAATGGTTATCAGTTCACCACGTCTAACCCACACAAGAACTGACTAATCCATGAGCAAACGGCTCTGGTAAAGATAAATCAAATCCGTTTATGGCTGAAAATTTGCCAAAAGTTATATGGTGCTCAACTCACCATATCTGTGTAGATGAAGAGTTGGCTAACCCACAAGTTCATGGCTTGTGGTAAAGGCAGTGGAAAACCATGACTAGTCCAAAAAGGGTACAACTTTTGGTAAAGACTAATCAAATCTGTTGATAGATGCTGGTTTGCTAAAAATCAGATGATTATCAATGTACCATGGTCTTATACACCAAAACATTGGCTACTCCAATAGTAATGGCTAATTGGTAAAGAGACATCAAATCCATTAAATTTTCTATGATTCACCTCTCACAGGAGTTTACACACCTAGATGTGATGAGAATAGTATGAAACTTTTATGATTTGATGTACATATAGTGACAGTTGCAGTAAAGACAATGGAGTACTGATAGGTTGCTGATATGATGCTGCAAAGAACACATAATTAAGACAACTTCAAGATGCAACTCAAAGATAATTCCAAGATCCTCTAGAAATACAAAAGAACTTGAAGTTCACAAGTGAAAATCAAGTTAGGGGAGGATTGTAGGGAATTATATTTTTTAAAACAGATTTAAGTTTGTTTAAGTCTGTTTAGGATTAATTCTGGTAATGTTTGTGGTTAAGTCTGTGATAAGGTTTTAAAAGGTACCATTTTGAGGGGTCGTTTAAGTCCTTATTTGATCACTTTTGTATCCGTTATTGCTTAATATCGTTCCTTTTCACTTTTTAGGTCTCGTGAAGGCAAAATCTTTGGAATGGCACTTATTTGGACGAAAAGGCGAATATATGAAGAAAATGGCCAAAGTCAAAATCGAGACACTCACGATTCTTTGAAAGTAGAAGCGGCGGCGTCGGGTGCTATTGGCGGCGCCGTCCCAAAATTATTGAGACGATCTAAACTCGTATTTTCAAGTGGCGACGTCCCGTTATGGAAGAGTGGCCGTCGCTACTCGGGCGGCCTAGATGCAATCCGACGACGTCGGTCGGCGAAAAGGACGGCGTCACGGACTTAAGGTGACGCCGTCGCAAGGTTAACGTGGCCAAGACGAAACCCTAATGGCGGCGACACGGCGTCACTAAACATAAGGTGACGCCGTCGCAATTGTAATCTTATATATAGAATCCGAATTTTTCGGTCTTTGTGTGGAGAGTCTTTGGAGTAAAACCTAAAACCGAACCTAAGGTGTCTTGTACAAGATTTTAGGGTTTTAAACCCTATCTTACATCAAGATAAGTCTTTACTTCATTAATTCAATTATGTCTTTGATTATTTGTGTGTATGCTTGCATGTTCTCCATGTCCGACTAATTTATTTGTGTGTTTGCTTAGGAAGTATGAAACTTAATTATTGAATATTGATTGGTTGTTTCTTATCTTAGTTGATTAATGATCTAGTAATGCGATAGGTCATTCGTTTAATGCTTGATTCATCTTTGTGAACCTTAGAGTATAATTACACGAGTAATTGTAGGCTAAACCATCCAAAGAGCGCCTTAGAGTAGGAGTTTATAATCTCTAGTGGGTTTGTAGACAAGACCCTTTGGTAAGTTCGAAGAGTTAGGGAGAAACGCATACCCCTACAACTTTAGACACACAACGCAACTAGGAATAAGACGTGACACTCAACCATCAATAGGAAATAATTAAGGAGTAATACAAACTAAGTAAACACATCTTTAAACTATCATACGAGTACACATTAATTAGACATAGACTCCCACAACCCTAGTTTAGATAATTAGATAATAGTAGAGTAATCGGTGAAATACCAACCCCAAATCCAATACCCGAGATTCGTACCTTTCCATTTTCATAAAATATAAAAAGATAAAAAATAATCTTCCTCAACCTTAACCTTAGCGTAGTAACTCCTACTAGCATTCCTATTCCCCAGAGAACGATATCAATACCCGTGGCTTACCCTAATTACTACACTACAACGATTAGGTTCACCGCCTAGGGTGTTATAAAACTTGCTCAAGAAAAGGAAGTTCCTTTGACCCCGAGCGATGCGTGTAGCGTTATCAAGTTTTGGCGCCACGCCGGGAATAGAATAGCTAGTTAGTAGTCCACCTCGTTTAGGTTTCTTTGCTGATTCCTATCAAGTAAATTTTTCTCATTTTTAGCTTTCTCTTAGTCTATCCCCTTCTTCGTGACCTTTGTTCGTAACCATTTTCATTAACTATTCCGTTAGCCGTTATGGAGAACGCGAATCGCCAAAACTGTCACCCAATCAACGAAATCCACTACATAATCTACCCTTTCCACTCCAAAATGAGATCTTGAGGTTCCGAAAATATCATGATGAATCCTTTCACGGCGTGGACTCGAATTAAATATTTATTACAAAAGTCCTTTATCATGGTATTGATTCTTGTTTCCACTACAATTCTTTTACACTCGTATCGCCCACGAAACCCAAAGGAGACTTGACTATGTAGCGATGGGGATATTTGGGGACGTGGTGTTCGAAATGCATGGAAACCTTTGAGATTCACGCCCAATTTAGAAGTGGAACATGGGACCCAAAAGCGAATCTTTAGACCTATTTTCAATTTGGAAACTTGATCGGAAAGGTTGTTTAGGAAGGAGATGATTAGAGTTGAGGTACCAAGGTGCATGTCATGGTTAGGCGCTACCACAAGTACAAAATGAATACATAGGTGATCTTGATAAGATGGAGGATAGAGTAGAAAATCCAATCCCATCGGATAACCCACAAGTCCTACCATCGCTTGAGGAACACACATCACCTATAACTTACCCGAAAGAAATAGAAGAGACTATTGGAGCCCCGATTGATAGAGAACCTTTGGACCAAACGCCACTAGAGAATGTAGGTTTAGATGCTTGTTGTCATGACCTCTCTCTTAGTCCTAGGGAAGTTCTTAATTTTGATGAACCGGAGCCTCAACCAACAACCTTACCCAATGTTCCTTCTTTAGATGTGAATCTTGGAATTGAATTAGGCCCCAATCCACCCATCAAAATAGATAGTCCGAGTAGTTGCTTGATAAAGGTGGTAGATTCTAGGCCATGTAGAGTGGAAGCTAATATAGGAGTAACCCATGACCTTACACACTTATATCACCCATTCATGGTTGATAACAAGAAACATTATGGGTTTAAACCGGGTTTATTAGGTCAAGATGGATCCTTAACTAAGAATCTTTTGAAGTTGATAGAAGATGATCCATTTTAGGAGAGATTTGATTCACCCGCTACACCAATTGAATTAGGTAAGGTTATAATGAATGGAGCATACTCCTTTGAGCACATAAATCACCCATCACCCTCTCCTCACGTAGCAAATTTCCACCCTAAGGGTGTGTATCGCTACTATCACCCGCACTTAAACTTAAGTGTAGGAAAACTTCCCTTTATCTGTTAAATAAGGGTAGAGTCGGGGCTCGTGACTCGAACAAAAACAAGCGCTTCTTGGGAGGCAACCCATGTGTATTTGCTTTTCATTTTCATTTGTGTGTCGTATATCTTTTATTAATTGTTTATTCTCATGTTTGAATTTGTAAAAATGCTTTATTTTGTCTTTATCCTCGTCTTAATTACATATAAAGGTATTTTACATAAGGGATAAGTGTAGGGAGGATTACACACGTTTTCAAAAAAAACGTGAACATGAGAATTACAATTGTTTAAAATATATATATGTGTGTTTGTTAAGAGTCAAATGCTTGTATCGAGTCATAATGGATGTTTTGCAGAAATTTTTCCAGATTCTAAAGATGTAAATTTTCCGAATTTTTCCGAAAATCGCACCGCTTTTTGTCGGGATAACTGACGGCGTCGAGATTGCAACTGACGGCGTCGAAGGAGTAAAACATCGAGTTACTTTTTCTCGTTTTACGAGCTACTTATAAATTTTGGAATTTTCGGTCTTAATTTTCTTAGAAATTGCAGTAAACATCCATTCCACAAGCATTATATCCTAGTTTAAATCGAGTCTTATATATATTATTACCGCCGATTTTACGCGAAGGTTTCGTTTGTTTTCTTCAAGTGTGCAGTTTAGTTTGTCAAGAAAAGTTACATAAGATTGGAAGGAGCTTTTCACGCAATAATTCTTCTTGGAAAAGAGTTTAACCACCACTTTACACGGATCCTACCGAGCTAATCGGGGAGTATTAGTTTCTTTCGTTTTAATTACCTTCTTTTATCATAACTTTGATACTTTCGGGAACATTGGGGACAATGTTCGGTTTAAGTGTAGGGAGGAAAATAAAGCGGAACTTTGAAACTATGCTTATCCTTGATTATTTGCTTCGTCCAATTGTATTTGTGTAATAAACCATGAGAAAATGTCGGTTAGGGTAATTTTGGCACCAAATTTAAATTTTTTTATGACATATAAGAGTGGGCCATTAGTCTTAACAAAAGCGTCTCACGGATAGGAAGTTGCATGACTAGCACAAAAACCCTTACCACCCAAATTCCACCAAAATGTGAGGATCGCCCTTAGATTAGTAGGAATTAAAGCATTCATCTTTAATGCTTAGAGCGTGAACCGGTAGTATATTAGATTCTAGAACTTGTTTTGTGATGCATTCCGAGATCGCAAGTGATGCTACACTTGTGTAGTTAGGAATAACTAAATGATAAGAGGCATTAGGATAACCCTTGTTTGATACACCAATATAATTACTTCTTCCACTTCGGTTGAGTAATTCCCCATACCTTTGCGTTGTACTCATTTTTAGTACACGATACCCTAGTTAACCCTCGAGCCTATCCTTTTCGCGGTTCTCGTGATATTTCGGTTTTCCGGAATATCAATGAAAACATTGTTTACACCCCACCCCAAATATACACCCAAATCGCCTTAGCCTACCCTTATGCACTCACTTTTAGTGCAAATGTTTGTTATCACCCTAAACCCTTAGTTCAATTATCTATTTGCTTGCATAAGTTGCTAAGTCGAGTCATATCCTTTGTATACGCTTTGGGACGATTGGGATTCATGGGAAAAGTTAAAGTTTATGAAATGACGGGAAGGGAATGTTAAATTCAAATTCCCTTTGTTTGCGTAATAATGTACCCCAAGTGTTTTGATCTTTTCAATTCGGGTCAAATTAGTGTTAGAGTAATAAAACTCAAGTGTAGGGATATGCCCAGAAATCCTAGTATTTTGATGTTATCATAGAGGATGGTAGAGTAAAAGTGTATGAAAAAAAAAAAAAAAAAAAATCGAAAAAATAGAAAAGAAAAAAAAAAAAAGAGTGATAAAAAAAAATATATATATATATATATATACAGGCTACCATCCTACATCTATCCTTTAAATTTATGTTTGATTATTTCCATTGCCTAGAGTTTTAGAGTGTCGAGTCTTGGCTTAGCAACGCCATTCTTCATATGCATTTAACATAGAGATTTTTGACTTACCGCCACTAAATAGCCTATCCCACCAAACCCTTATTTCCCTACCGTAAGCATAACGTTACAACCCTTTAAAGACCTCTTTGATAGTCTTTCCTAGGTGCTTACGCCAAAGCGATGGAGGTTTGATCTATTCTCAAGCCTATGGTAATCTATGTACTAGGACCGGTTAATGAGTGTTTATCTTCCATTTCCTATATTGTTATATTTCATATATACACCCGAGAGAGATGTGAGTATCCAAACACCCCATGTGAGGTGCTAGTATGCAATTCCGTGCTTGTTATGACTTTTATTGGGCTTATATGTGTTGTGGACCGTTTGAATTAATGCTTCATGACCCCAACTTATAAATTAATTGGTTAAAAGCACATTTGCTTGAGGACAAGCAAATAACAAGTGTAGGGATATTTGATAAGGTTTCAAAAGGTACCATTTTGAGGGTCGTTTAAGTCCTTATTTGATCACTTTTGTATCCGTTATTGCTTAATATCGTTCCTTTTCACTTTTTAGGTCTCGTGAAGGCAAAATCTTGGAATGACACTTATTTGGACGAAAAGGCGCGAATATATGAAGAAAATGGCCAAAGTCAAAATCGAGACACTCACGCTTCTTTGAAAGTAGAAGGCGGCGTCGGGTGCTATTGGCGGCGCCGTCCCAAAATTATTTAGACGATCCAACCCAAAACTCGTATTTTCAAGTGACGACGTCCGCTTATGGAAGAGTAGGCCGTCGCTACTCGGACGGCCTAGATGCAATCCGACGACGTCGGTCGAAGAGGGGCGGCGTCACGGACTTAAGGTGACGCCGTCGCAAGGTTAACGTGGCCAAGACGAAACCCTAATGGCGGCGACACGACGGCGTCACTAAACATAAGGTGACGCCGTCGAATTGTAATCTTATATATAGAATCCGAATTTTTCGTCTTTGTGTGGAGAGTCTTTGGAGTAAAACCTAAAACCGAACCTAAGGTGTCTTGTACAGTATTTTAGGGTTTTAAACCCTATCTTACATCAAGATAAGTCTTTACTTCATTAATTCAATTATGTCTTTGATTATTTGTGTGTATGCTTGCATGTTCTCCATGTCCGCTAATTTATTTGTGTGTTTGCTTAGGAAGTATGAAACTTAATTATTGAATATTGATTGGTTGTTTCTTATCTTAGTTGATTAATGATCTAGTAATGCGATAGGTCATTCGTTGTGTACTTAATGCTTGATTCATCTTTGTGAACCTTAGAGTATAATTACATGAGTAATTGTAGGCTAAACCATCCAAAGAGCGCCTTAGAGTAGGAGTTTATAATCTCTAGTGGGTTTGTAGACAAGACCCTTTGGTAAGTTCGAAGAGTTAGGGAGAAACGCATACCCTACAACTTTAGACACACAACGCAACTAGGAATAAGACGTGACACTCAACCATCAATAGGAAATAATTAAGGAGTAATACAAACTAAGTAAACACATCTTTAAACTATCATACGAGCACACATTAATTAGACATAGACTCCCACAACCCTAGTTTAGATAATTAGATAATAGTAGAGTAATCGGTGAAATACCAACCCCCAAATCCAATACCCGAGATTCGTACCTTTCCATTTTCATAAAATATAAAAGATAAAAAATAATCTTCCTCAACCTTAACCTTAGCGTAGTAACTCCTACTAGCATTCCTATTCCCCAGAGAGCGATATCAATACCCATGGCTTACCCTAATTACTACACTACAACGATTAGGTTCACTGCCTAGGGTGTTATAAAACTTGCTCGAAGAAAAGGAAGTTCCTTTGACCCCGAACGACGCGTGTAGCGTTATCAGTCTGGTAAGCCAGAATTAAGTCTGTTAGTAGTAAGTCTCCCAGTACTAATGTAGTTAAGTCTGCCAGAACAAATAGTCGATAGTTAAGTCTGTTTATGATAAAAACAAAATAGTTTGTTAGAGTTATATTACGGAAGGATATGTACGCGTTAGAGATATCTTAGGAAGAGATATCTTTATCCTTTTACACGTTTTGTATTCTAGGGTTTCTTAAGAATATAAAGGAACCCTAAAGATATATTGTTAGATATCAAGTCTTTAGAGATTAATAGAAAAAGTTATTTAGTAATTATTGTGTTTTTCTTGCTTGTTGTTAATATTTCGCATTAGCATCAAGTACTCATTATTAAAGAGTTCTTCACATAATTAGTTTGGATTTATCCAAGTTAGTTATTGTCTTACAAGGCTGCTTAGATCCATAACATTTGGACCTACAATATTGATTTCATTTATCCCATAAGTCATTGAAAATTTGATAATATGGTTGAGATTGTTGTGACTACTGACTAGGTCGATCGGGTGAGTCAAGGACTCATCAAGACCATTTGTATTTGTTTACCAAGTCTTATACCCAATCACTTATATGACCTGGTATATGAAATGATTTGCAACTTAACAAATATATCAAGTGCAAAAAGGAGATTAACGAAATGACTTGTAACTTAACGTATATCTATATGCTAAGTTGCAAATCATTTCATTAATCGAAACCTTTTTGCACTTAGATATATAGCTCACTGGGGGTGCAAATAGTTAGACTATGCTAAGTAATTACCACTCTATATACACTGTATAAACTAATTATACGAGTTCCTTTTAAATAGTTGTTACCAACAAATGTCAATATTATCCTTTTCATGCACACTAGCTTATCTTGTTTCAATTTGTTGGCTTAATAAGCTTAACTGTCTTGACTCTAATAATATTTTTTTGCATCAATTTTGGTAACTAAAAATCCTAGTAGAATACATAGAACACATTATTGAACGAATTGAATTGTTATGATTTTTTTCCATTTGCATGCAGACATTGGCTTAGGCTTGTTAACTTGTGTGGCCAGATAAAATCGTGTAATATATTATAAAAAATGAAACCTAATTGTACTATTATTATTACTATATACATTGAAAGAGACATTAACATTTTATAATCAAGTTATGCCAAAAGTCTTCTTTTAAAAGTCTACATTTACCTTTCCAAGCTCTTCAAGTAATATATTATGAAACTCTCCAAAATAGTTGCGGCTTATTAACAACTATATTAAGTGTTCGAACTCATAGATTAGTGTTATATAACAAATGATATATTGATATATCATGCAAACTGTCCTAAGAAAACCTTAAAAAAATGAAGAAGAAAAAAAAGTTTATCGAAAACATATGAAAGCGCATGTCTATTAAAAGATAATTAAATGCTTATCGTAATCGTTTAATTTACTCACCAAAATTTGAGATATATTATTTTCAAAAACGAAAAGTGAAAATGAATTTTAATTTTAAAAAAGGGATGACGAGTGTGAAAGTTGATGTTTATTTTATTAAAAATGATTTATTTAATATTTGTACGTGTTCATGCATGGTTTATTTACCTCACAAAAAGTTAAACACGTTCACAGGTACAAATATTAAATCCATTCACAGTTTGCACATATATAATAGCATATTTACAGTTCCGATAAATAACATTTATCATGTAAATAATTATGATTACACGAATAACAGTCTTCTAAGAATATCAATGCTATAACTTGCGCACATTCTATTCCATTTTTGCATAACGAACTGACCTTAATCATGTTCATTTTTACCTATATATGTTGCAAGTATTATTTTCTATTGTTACATAAATTACCTTTTATCATTTAAAATCATTAAATACTTAGACGATTTTTGTTTCTGTACATAGATGATTTGTTTTTCTGCTAAATACATTTGTGGTCTTCTTTCCGGTTTCCACAGCAAACGTTCCATGAAGTTTCCTTGAAATTAAATCTTATGGTCCGTACATCCAATAACCAATTTCCAATATATTGGCAAGTTGGTAGAGTAGTATATATGTGCACCTTGTCCTTAACTAAAGTTGTAAATAGAAAGAACTTATACAATGAAAGAGCTTTCCAAGATAGCCATGGCGTCTTTTCAAGCAGATTCGGACGATGTTCAAAAGTTGGCTCGCGAATTCTTTTGTGCCATGGACAGTGATGGGGATGACAAGATTGACAAAAAAGAGTTCTTGGAGTTCATGGAAGTCCAAGGGTATTGTCATCTGGCGAAAAATCTGTCCCTTTTTAAGCAATTGGACCAGGATCGAAATGGTACTTCGGATTTTGAGGAAGTTATGACACTCTACTATATAATTAAAAGTGGAAGACCATTTTGTGATTGTTGTGGGGAGTTCGTCCCTTCTACATACTTCACATGTGTCGGATGCTTGGAAGATGATCCAACTGGAAGACCATTCTATGTTTGTCTTGATTGCTTTACTAAACAGAAATGCGCTTATCACAATCAAAAGCACAATCACTTGTCACGGTTTGTAGACAATTATTCGTTGCTTGAAGCTATGAAAAAATCATCATTAAGCAAGGTATTTTTAAGATAGCGCTTTCGTTAATTTTTAGGAATTATTGTTGTCGTAAAGCAAAATCTCATACGAAATATTTCTAAAGTAACTTGTTAAAAGGGTTCTTCTACCGAGTGATCTCATGAAACACATGTTAAGGTGCATATGTTGAATTCTAACTTTTCTTATATATAAAAAATTATATTTGCTGAACACTGATTAGAACTAAATGTAATTTAATCTTAGTAACTCAAACTTTACTTTTAGAAAAACTCATGTTAATATAACTTGTGTTATTCACAGCTATCAAGGTCTAGATCACATCCGGGTTATTCTAATAGTTACCAGACATCGAATACACCTGTTCACAATCATATAGCCAACAATACTTGGATTATCCAAAACAATTCTTACCAATATTCAATCTCGCATCCGGTTCAGTATCCTGCTCCATCTACTGCGATCGTCCCACAACAACAGGTGAGTTGTAAAATTTATACATTATTGCATGCTTGTATAGTCGGTATATTCTTTATTGAGTTTCCGTTTGCTTGTATTCTTTAGTACTAGTTACCAGGGACGGGGACAGTGGGAGAGCTAGGGGGTGCTCGGCCCTTCTAACATGCCCAATCGCTTTGCTATTTATCTTATACATTTTAAGCTTATGACCAAACTATTGGCAAATGAACCCCCTAACTTTTGATGACAAAAGAATTAATATAAGTTTGACACCGTTTCATGCATAAGGTTTTCATTTAATATCTTTTTTAATAGTTGTCAATGTGTTTTTCCTATTAAAAAGTTTGTAACCTAACGAATGTGATTATTAGAACCTACAATTAACGTTTTGCTTATATTACATTGTTAGTTTAAGAAAAAAAATCCTCCCTGCTAATTTATGGCTTGGTCCCTACTTGTTACATGCGGTTGGCATGCATATGTGACTAGGCTAGTCCAATACACAAAAGCCCATGGTAATAAAGTAGGAAGAGATTTTGACCATTCTATAGTTAGTATTAAAATACGTTGCCCTGTTGTAAATTTCAAATGATATTTTCTCTACTATTTGATTTACTCCGTATAATCTTTCGTTAGAATTCTGTTGCAAATTTGCAACTGAATAGTAACAAAACATGTGAAAATAAATGTGAAAGAAATTACTTCGTTTTTTTGCAACTGATGCAACTTGCAAGTGTTATCTTTATCGTTGGTAATCGGTTGGAAGACTGTTGCCAAATTGCAACAGAAATTTACCGTTAAGTTGCATTGACTAGTAGTGTTATACTCAACCAAAGAATACATATACTAATTAATAGCAAAAGAAATGCTCATGTGACAATTGAACACCAGTGAGGTACCTGAACTTCTATATGACTTAATTGGCTGGACTTCTATATGACTTAATTGGTTCATAAATTTTTAAGGTTAGGCCGGGTTCTAAGATCTATATTCGTAATGTGATGGTCAGATATATAAGTTGGTTTTTATTTATCTTTTTAATTTTGTTATCTTTACTCTCGCGATTTGTTGCAGAAACCATGGATGGCCGCACTTAATGCATTGAACACGGGACTCCATCTTGGTGCCATTGGTAGTACCTTTTGTTCCATTTTATGACACTTGTTACGTTTCTACTTCAGTGTGTTTAATGTGGCTGATTTTGCTCTTTTATTGTTTATTCAAAAGTTACAGATATCAATAATGTATCATTCAATTTATGTACTCCGTATAATACAATATTATTTGCTTGTTTTCTACTAGCCCATATTCGGGACAGAATGCCATTCCTTTGAGTTTAAGAACTCTAGCTTTCGAAATAGCTTACCAAAATAAGTGTTTATTATCGCTGATTCTCTCGTATCAGCAGTGCGTCAATATTTACCTTTTATTTTAAGGATAATCACGTTGAAACACAAAAGGCCTTTTGAGATACACTAGATATGCATATATTAGGGTTATGTTTCAAAAAATAGCAGTAGCGGTGAGCATTGGCTGTATTTTTTCTAAAAAAATGTTTGATAACGTAGCTGTAGTTGTAATTATAATATGTAAAAGAGCTCATAAATGCTCAACGCTCCTAAATGCTACTTCATGGAGCGTTGGAAAGAAGCATTCCAAAAAAATAGAAGAACCTACTTGTTGCTTGCCAAACGAGCATTAAAAATCACAACACTCAACGATCACCGATCCAAAATGCTCCTAAAAGCTATGCGCTAAAATAATAAGCCCATTGTGAAGGTTATTCATATGACTTGTAGTGTGTAACCTACTCCCTCCGTCTCTAGTTGGACTTTTTGAAGTCTTTACTTTTCAACTTTGACCTTAAATATTTTTGTTTGTGTTATATAATACTTGATGCAAAATATATAAATGGATTTGTGATGCGTATCAAAACGAAAAAAGAGAAAATAATGAGAACATAATAAGAATCAATAACATTGAATTTGACTTGGATAAAGTTCCCACCACCAAGCCTAACAATCTGATTGAATCTAGAATCAATAACACTAAATTTGTGTTATATAAAGTACTTAAACACCACCAAGATTAATCAAATTGGCGAAGAAGATGTAATCGGTGATAAAGCAACAACACCACACTAAGAACAATCAACTAGCGACTCTTTTCGAGTATGGACACTCTAGATTAGCTTCGTGTCGATGTTTATTTCAAAAGCGAGATATATCTCTAATACAACTTGAGAGCCTTTATATAAGAGGTGGAAAACTGCTCACAAGACAAAACATTAACTTCTTGCTTTGAGAATGAAAGATCAAAAGTCTCAAGAAAGATAAAAGTCGAATATAATTAAGGAAGTAATAATGGGCCGATTAGAGTAAAGACTCAATTAATCGACTTGACTCATTCAAGCTTTTAATGCTCTTCATGGGCTGAACTAAACTTCATTGGGGTGCTAACAAATTAGGTTCTTCCTTCCAAGAGACTTGAACCCAAATATGGCTTGAGAATCTAAATTCAGTCCAACACGAGTATGACACATAAAATGAGCTGTTTTGTATTACCCGATGCCCCGCATCAATTTGGTTTTAAATGTATTTTCATTGGTATAAGTTTCATCACATATTATATAACACAAACAAAAAAATATTTAAGTCAAAGTTAAAAAGAAAGATTTCAAAAGTCAAATATGGACATTTAATATGGGAAGGAGGTAGTACCATTTTTCATTTATCAAGCTCGTACTTAAAGCAAAGAAGCCAATACTTGACCAAAAACTATATTTTGAAAGAATTTATTCATTTTAGTTTCACTTATGAAACCGCCATTTTGATGAAATGTTACGGCCTTAGCAGTCGTATAGACCAATTGGTCGTGGCAAATGGTCCAAGAGATGACCAAAGTGGCAAGAATCTTTTGTGATGGGCTAGGATTTCTCTCGCCATAATTATCTCAATGTTTAGAAAAGTCTTTGTGTCGTATTAGGAATGTCTTTGTGTCGAGAGTCCTTGTTTAGGTATGTTTCAGTAATTATCTTGTGCTACAAGTCTTGTATTCGACTATATATACCGAATAGGCTATTAATAAAAGTTCATCGTTTGTTCAAATAAATCTTTGCTTCTTCTCTTTATCTTAAGGAGTTTGCACCCATTATAGTGGTGTTGTTGGGAATTAAACAATAGCAGTACTAAGCGTGCTTGACTTAGTACTGCTAGTACACATGGTTTGTACTGCTAATAGGATATGCACACATTTTGTATTTTAAGAAAAGATATTGTATATCTTATACGATTTTATAGTGATAGTTTTCTTATAAAGGACCCTTGTCCTATAAAAGGAGGTCCTATGTTATATTGTTAGATACACCAATACACAATCAATTAGAACAGTCGTGTTAAGAACTTCAAGGTTGTATACCCTGGTACTAGCCAAAGTATCCATATTATTCTTTAATAATATTAAAGTGTTTTGATCATTATTTTGTCCATTGCATATTCACTGTTCTATTGATTATTCTTCTAAGTGTTATCAAGTAGATTCCGCATACTTGATTAACATTAAGCATTGTTTCATTCAAAATTGTTTTGGAATCATCCAAAGCAGCATACTTATACAAGCTAAGTAGATTCAAGGTTTGGGACTCACAAGTGGTATCAGAGCTTGTGTATCTAAAACTCTGAATTAGGAGAAGGTCATTGCAAACAAAAAGCAATAGAATCTGAAAACAACCAAACACATGTTATTGCAAAGGTCCCCAAGGTGAAGCAGGGAGAATATGATTTGTGGAGGATAAAGATTGAGCAGTATTTTCTAATGCTAGACTACAATCTCTGGGAGATCATTGAGAATGGAAACTCCTTTGTTGCGATGCCCATTCTAGGAAAGAAGGAGAACCATCAACCATTCCAAAGCCAACATCCACTGATGAAAAGATCAAAAGAAAAAATGATCTAAAGGCAAAAAGCATGTTGCTAATGTCTCTCCCTGATGAACTATTGTTGCCCTATTCCAAGCATCAGGATGCAAAGAAGCTGTTTGAAGCTATTGAAGATGGTTTTTGTGGGAATGAAGCCACCAGAAAGACTCACAAGACTCTGCTAAAATAGCAGTTTGAAAACTTCTGTGCAACTAGTGCAAAATCTCTTGATTCCATATACAATAGGCTTTAAAAGATTGTTAGTAAACTATCCATTATAGGTGTGGATCTCTCCATTGAAGATGTGAACTCTAGGTTTAAGAGAAGCCTACCAAGTGAGTGGAATACACATGTAGTGGTTTGGACTAACAAACCAGAATTTGAAAAAATGAAACTAGTTGATCTATAAAACAACTTTAAAATTGCTAAGCATCTAGTTAAGAAGTCCACTACAACTGCAAACTCAGAGTCACCAAATCTTGCATTTGTTGCTCAACCAAGCACTGGTAGCACCAATGATGGTCTTAAAGTTAGTACTGCTAGTACTAATTTTGGTACTGCTGGCACACAGGATACTTCTGGTAGCCTAAGTAATGCCACTGTCAATGCTTTTCTAGTCCGTCAACCAAATGGATCTCAGGTTATCCATGATGATTTGGAGCAGATTCATGAAGATGACCTGGAAGAGATGGACATTAAGTGGCATGTAGCACTCCTGAGTTTAAGGGCAAAGAAATTCCTTTAGAAGACTGGGAAGAAGATCATCATCCACAATGATGAAACTGATGGCTTTGACAAATCCAAAGTAGAATGTTACAACTACAAGAAGTTGGGACATTTTGCTAGGGAATGAGGAGCCCCAGGTCACAGGATGGAAGAAACAGGAGCAAAATAGTCAGTGTTGAAGATTCATCTTCCAAGGCTATGGTGGCCATTGATGGAGTTGGGTATGACTGGAGCTACATGGCTCATGAAGAAACAGCTCCTCCCAACATGGCACTAATAGCGTTTTCAGACTCTGAGGTACACAATGATAAATCTTGTACTAAAACTTGTATGAATAACCATGAAGCTTTGAAAACTCAATATGATAAGTTAAGGATAGAATTAAATCAAACTGAGTATGATTTAGCTAATCATAAGATATGAGTAGCCTCTGTAGAAAAATAGTTAGATTACAACAGAGAAAATGAGGAAGCTTTGAATGAACATGTTGCAGTTCTTACAAGGGACATGTTGTATAAAGATGCTGAAATATCCTTGCTTAAAACTGACTTAGATAAAATCAAGTTAGAAAAGGATAACATTCAAGCTCGTGTGGACAAATATGCTTATTCAAAAGATTGTTCATATAGAATCATAGAGGTTGGTCTTCTTAAACTAGGAAAGGGTTTAGGATATAATAGTGTTGCACCACCCACTTTAGGTCTATACAAGCCTCCAAAATTTGAGCTTGCTAGCACAAGAAAGAGGCTTTTAAAGAACCTGATATACAGTATGGGATTAAAAAGGATGAAAAAGAAGTGACTAGTGAGGTTAAGGATAATTATAATACCTTACAAGTTAAACCTTCTCAAAATGGTGAAACTAAATCTATCCCACACATGGAGATTGTACAACCTAATCAAAAGGCAAAACCATTAAGGAACACAGTTAGGTATGCTGAGATGTATAGGTCTAAAGAAAAATCACCCACTCTCAGGGGAAACCAAAGGAGTTGGAATAGACATCAATCACAGCACCTAAAAGATGAGTTTGTTAGGCACAACAAATCATGTTTTGAATGTGGAAGCCTTAAGCATCATCAAAGGGGTAGTATGATTCATGAGAACAATTTTGCTAGGAAGATGACTATTCTCATTCAACCCATTTCACTCCAAGAGCAGTTCTTTTGAAAACTGGCCTTAAACCTGTCAATACCTCAAGGCAAAATCATACTGCTTACCCCCAACCAACTGTTTTTTGTGCAAGACCCATGAAAACTTTTGCAAAGCAAGCACCATTAACTGACCCAAGACCCATTAAAAGAGCATCAACCTTTCAAAACTTTAATCAACATGTTGAATTTTACAAAATAAAGTTTATTACTGCCAAACCAACAGTTTGTACTGGTAGGCCTAAACTTGATACTGCTAGACCAAATCTACTTTCAGGTCTAAAAGTAATGTTGTATGGGGTAACAAAGGGAACAGGTGTAAAAGTAATGTTGTATGGGGTAACAAAGGGAATGTTCCTAAAACCACATCTGTTTGGGTTAGAAAGACTATTAAACCCAATTGTGCATCTGTTAAATTGAAGAAAAATGCCCATCTTGATGCACATGGTAGAACCAAGCCAGTAATGGTTTGGGTTCCCAAACGAATCTAATTTCCTTTCTTTTGAAATGTTAGTCATACTTTGTTCTGTTAAAATGGAAATACCTTGTTTTGTGTTTCTTTGGTTTTAGACTAACATTTGCAGGTAGAGCATAGCACTTTGAGAGGATTAAGACGTGTGAAACCTTGGCAGTCTTAGCCAATGGGGAGGTATAATCAAAAATTTTATGTGCTGATAATCATGCGGATGCCAAAGATTTATGAGGCATCTGGATCTTTATTGAATATGAATTGATGGTTACAGTTAGACAGTTTATTCTAATCTAACCCACTCTTTGCCATTCTATCATGTTTCATGATAGTGTGTTGCTCTAAGGAGCTCTGGCATTGAGAACATCAAGCAAACGTGAATCTAACACTTCCATGTTAAAGGTAACAACTGCCAAGAGCAGGAAACCATGTCAAGAAGGCTCTTTGAATGAGTCTATATGTCACAGGCAGTACTAAGTACTGGGCTATTGGTTTTCACACAACCAGAGGTCATATGAGACCAGACTTTGATTAAGTGTCTTCCTCTACACTTTATCCCTTCATAAAACCCAAAGCAGTATTGTTTTACAAGAAAATTGAGTTAATACTGCTTAGAAAAACATTTTGGAAAAGTTTGTATTAGTAGGCAAAATTTTGGTACTGCGAGCATAACTTGGTACTGCTGGGAATTTTATAACTATTTTTTGAAAATAGTCGTTGAGCATTTGTTATTTTTAAGGGTGCTTAACTTGGAAAGTATTTACTTTCTTTAATGACACCTCTTGAATTTGCTGCAAAACACAACCAGGTGGCATTTTAGAGAAAACCAAGGAAGCATGCGACTTCCATGAGATAGTGGATTTTCTTAATCATACCCACATCAGGTATGCTCTTACAGTTCACCCAACTATCTTTGTTTCCCATTTTGGTAGACTGCCACTGTCAATACTTTTGAAGATGGAAACAAACAGATTAAAGCTAAAGTTGATGGCACAATCATCATTCTTACTAAAGCATCTCTTCGGAGGCATCTGCACCTAGGTGATGCAGATGGTATTAGTGATATGCCAAATACTGAAATCTTTCAAAACTTAACCATAATGGGGTATGACACATCATCTAAAAACTTATTTTTTCTCAAAGATTATTATTGGCCCACAATGGAGATTCATGATCCATACTATTCTGCATTGTCTAAGTTCTAAGAAAACTTCATGGGAGCAGTTTAGTAGAAACATTTCTATTGCTCTCATATGCTTATCAACTGATAGAACTTACAATTTTTCAAAATTAATTTTTGATAATATGGTGAAAAATGTGGATAATCACTTCAAGTTTTTAATGTATCCACGATTTGTGCAAACAGTTTTGGAAAACTCTCAAGTTAAACTCAAGTTCCATGCAAACATTTATAAAACTCCTTGCCTCACACAAAAACTTTTCAGTTATATGAAGATGGCATCTAAGGGGTTTAATGGACTTGTAGTACCTTTGTTTGAAAACATGTTACACAATCAGGGTGAAGGATCAACAATCCTAGTTGACTCCCAACACACACCTAAAGCTCATGGTTCGCTATCACCATCCCAATCATCTTCATCACCACTTAGGAAAAATATCAGACAAGACTCAGATGTTCCTCATCACAGAGTTTCTACTATCATTTTTGATGCAGATGAGGCTGTCTCTGACAGTATAGGAAGCTCTGCTCCTACTGACACAAGCTTAGAAGCTGGTCAAGACAGTGGTAACATAAATAAGACACCTACTATGGCAACATCTAATGTATCTGGTTCTAAGGGATCAGCTACAGGTGATTGAAGCCCTCACCACTGGAAAACATGGGGTATATGCTCAGTGATCCACCTCTCCCGTAGTTTGAAACTTATACAAGACTTGATGGCTACATATACCAGGCTTACAGAAAAGGTGACTAACTTGGAGCAGGAACTTAAGCACACTAAGACTTCATACACCAAGGTTAATACAAATTTTATTGGCACATTAAAGAAACTACAACTCATGGTTAAGTCTCTTCAACAGCCAAAAAGAGTCAAACTGGTTGTATCAAGCTCAGACAATTCTGATGAAGACATGGAGCAAAGGGTTTCTTCCAAACAGGGGAGAAAATCTCAAGAAGTTAAAGATGCTGACATTCAGGGGAGGATGGATATGAATTCTAATATAGGACATAATAATGAGCAACCAGAGCAAGTTCATCAAGACACAGAGCATCCAGTTAATGTTGAAAACCTTGTGAAGAATGTGAAAAAGGTAGCAAGACAAAAGGGAGTTACAGTTGATACTGCTGCAACTAGAAGAATCATTTCACAAGCAGTGCAAAATAAAGATGATACTGCTAATATTCCAGTTGATATTGTTAATGATCCAGATGATGCTACTTCATCAAGAGTTGATTATGAAGAAAGCTTTCTTAAAAGGAAAGCTACATCATTTGATTCCAGTTCTGAAAAGAAGCAAAAAGTTGAAGAAGATATTTCTAAAGAGGTTGAAACACATGAAGACATACAACTTCAACAAGAGTTGGTAGCTATTCTAGATGCAGTGTTTGTTGAACCATTGCAGTCAAAATATCCCGTTGTTGATTAGAAAATTCACACAGATAAATTTGGTATATTTTGGAAGATCATCATATGGGAAACAAGGTGGAAATGTTCAAGACTTTTTATAATATGGTCAAGGCATTTGATAGAGATGATCTTGTGAAGATGCGGAATTTGGTCAAAGAAAAGTTCATTCATGCAGACTTTGAAAAAAACAAGGAACTCGAGCTATGGACTGAGCTAGGCAGATTATTTGAACCTGATCCTCTTGATAGTTTGTGGAAATTTTATATTCCAGACAAAGCTACTACATGGAGATTACATGACACATCTGGTGTGCATCATGTATCTACAACTGATGGTACAAATGTGTTTATGCTGGTAGAAAATGAGTACCCTCTTAGAGTTGGAATTTTGGTGTTTATGTTATCTGCAAAACTTACTGTGGTTAAAGACTCAGAGATGGCAAGAAGACTAATAAGGAAGATCAGAAATCAGCTTGGCCAAGCAATGAAAACTGCAAGAAGAAAGTAGTGTTTAAAAGAATCCCCCCTCATCAGAAGGCTTAAAGTTTAATTAAAGAAACTCAATGATTTGTAGAGAAATCATAAGTTTAGGGGAGGGTTGTTGGGAATTAAACAATAGCAGTACTAATTGTGCTTGATACTGCTAAGAATACAGACTAGACTAGTGAAGATACACTAGCAGTACTAACTGACTTAGTACTGCTAGTACATATGGTTTGTACTACTAATAGGACATGCACACGTTTTGTATTTTAAGAAAAGATATTGTATATCTTATACGATTTTATAGTGATAGTTTTCTTGTAAAGGACTCCTTGTCCTATAAAAGGAGGTCCTAGGTTATATTGTTAGGTACACCAATACACAATCAATTAGAACAATCGTGTTAAGAACTTCAAGGTTGTATACCCTGATACTAGCCAAAGTATCTATATTATTCTTTAATAATATTGAAGTGTTTTGATCATTATTTTTTCCATTGCATATTCACTGTTCTATTGCTTATTCTTCTAAGTGTTATCATGTAGATTCCGCATACTTGATTAACATTAAGCATTGTGTCATTTGAAATTGTTTTGGATTCATCCAAAGCAATATACTTATACAAGCTAAGTAGATCCAAGGTTTGGGACTCACAGGTGCTACTATCGATACAAGTAGGTTGTATCATTGGTGCTTTCATTGATTCTTGTACTCATGGATGAAAACACGATTCTTCTAGGGCTTAAGGAGCAACAAGACGCGGCTGAGAAACTCGCGCAGCAACAGGCTGCCGCGTTTCAGATGCAATTTAAGGCATTGCGAACAGAGTTTCAGGAAGCTAAGGCATTGCTTCAAGTTAGGCATGGTGGCGGTGGTGAGCCAGGGTTACCTCGCTCTATGCGGTTAGACGTTCCTAAGTTTACGGGTGTCGATCCTGAGAGTTGATTATTTTCTATCAACTAATACTTTTCATTGTTAAACACGCCGATCGATCAACGTTTATGGATCGTTGGGTTTAACCTTGAAGGGGTACAAGGAATGGCTTGATAACAGATTTGGCTAGGTTTGAAGAAAGTGTTAAGAATCGTTTTAGACCTTCAAAGTATGAAGACCCGCAAGGGGCCTTATCAAAATTACTCCAAAAAAACACGGTGGCTGCATATCAAACTGAGTTTGAAAAACTCATGAATAGGGTGACCGATATATCTGAAACCTTGATTATATCCAGGCTCAAATTACCTCTGCAACGCGAACTGTTGGTTTCAAAACCAACAACCTTAGGAGACGCGTTTTCCTTTCGCGAGTCACATAGGCACGGTTGGACGATCAGGTTACGGTTTCTACGGCTTCTGGAATTCCAAAGGTTACGACCAGTATCGGTGGCGGTTCCCAATATTCCCATGCAACATCAGTGTATAAACTACCGTTATTGTCGGAACCTCCAAAAGCTATGGTTAACCCTAATGATATTGTTAACCCTAATGCTAAACCACTTGCTATCAAGTGGATTTCCTTAGCCGAACGACAGGAGCATTTGAGTAAGGGATTGTCTTTTAATTGTGACAACAGGTGGATGCGAGGACACAAGTGTCCTGGTAAATTTCTATTACTCATGACGGATGATGTGGAAGATACGGATGAGAATTTGACCATAGAGGAAGATGAGGCGGTAGAGAGTGGTGACATCTCTTTCCTTAATTCATTGGTTGGTCATGGCAGTCCCCGTTCACTTCAATTATGGGGTAAGATTGGTACTATAGGACTGCTCATACTAATTAATAATGGGAGTACACACAACTTTGTGCGACCCAATGTCGTGGAGCGTATGCACTTACCACTTCAAGAAACTATGGTGTTTAAAGTATATATTGGTAGTGGCGAGTCGTTGTTGTGTGAAAATGTGTGCCGCATGTAACTCTTCATATGCGAGGATTAGATGTGAAAGTCGACCTGTATGTCTTACCAATGCAGGTACTCGATGTGGTCTTGGGTATTCAATGGTTACAAAAATTGAGTAAAGTCACGCATGATTATGCGCAACAGGAGATGGAGTTCACGCTTTTGGGTTCCAATTATACGTTGAAAGGAGACGAGTATCTCCTCATGAAGATAATGAGTCTTCACTGGATACAAGCATTGTTGGAAACGGACGATGTATTTGACATTTATGAATGTCACATGTATGCTTTGCAGAGCGAAAGTAATCAATCCCCTTCAACAGTGGACACATCATCTGGTTAGCCTGAGATCGATCAACTTTTAGATCGGTTTGATGCTTTGTTTCAGGTACCAGCGGGTCTACCACCCAATCGACTAGTGGATCATAGAATTCATTTGCTACCAAACACTAAACCAGTGAACGTGCACCCATACCGTTACCCGCATTATCAAAAGGGTGAGATGGAAAAACTAGTAACTAAAATGTTGAGCCAAGGTATTATTCGATTCAGTCATAGCCCGTTTTCTTCTCCTGTTTTACTCGTTAAGAAGAAGGATGGGAGTTATCGATTTTGTGTGGACTATCGCGCTCTCAATTTGGTCACGGTAAAAGATAAGTTCCCAATTCCAACGGTCGATGAGATGTTTGCTGATTTGGGTGGAGCTAGTATCCTTACTAAATTAGACTTACGAGCCAGTTACCATCAAATTCGGGTGCATGAACGTGACGTGTATAAGATGGCTTTTCGGACACATGATGGGCATTAAATTTCTAGTCATGTCGTTTGGGCTTACCAATGCGCCTTCAACATTTCAAGCAACTATGAATAGGTTATTTTGGCCATACTTATGAAAATTTGTGATTTTTTGATGATATCTTGGTTTATAGCACGACCATGAGCTCGCATTTGGAACATTTGAAGTGTATTTTTGATGTTTACAGGAGCATCAGTTTTATGTGAAACGTTCGAAGTGTCTTTATGGATCCGGGGAACTCGAGTATTTAGGACACATTATTTCGGCTCGTGAGGTGCAAATGGATCCTAAGAAGGTATCGGCGGTACGTGAATGGCTGGTTCCTAAAAATAAAAGGTGGGTTCGAGGTTTTTTAGGGCTTGCAGGATATTATCGGCAGTTTATTCGAGGGTATGCATCGATCGCAGCGCCTTTAACAGACTTGCTGAAATACAACAGTTTTAAGTGGGGTGAAACAGAGGCAGGGGCTTTCGAATTAAGCAACAATTATTTAATGCTCATCTTTTAGGTCATCTAAATTTTGACAAGGTGTTTGTAGTTGAGACGGATGCATCGGGGAATGGAATCGGGGCGGTTTTAATGCAAAAAAATTGACCAACCAACTATTTTAGTAGGAAGTTAGGACCGCGGATGCGGGTGGCTGGTACGTACCAGAAGGAGTTGTTTGCTATAATGGAGGCCGTGTTTAAGTGGCATCAGTATTTGCTTGGTTGTCGATTCACCATTCGCACCGATCATAAAAGTATCAAAGAATTAATGAAACAAGTAATTCAAACGCCACTCTAAAAGAAGTATGTGAGGAAGCTGATGGGATTTGATTTTGATATGGAATATAAGCTCGGGGTATCAAATCAAGCTGCGAATGCTCTCTCTAGGAAATTTGAGGAGACCGATTAGGTTACTAGCACTTTATTAGCTTTTAGTGATGTGCACGGAAGGCGTGTTCGATGTCAAAGGAAACTTCCTTTTCTTCGAGAAAGTTTTTCAATCTCCTAGGCAGTGAACCTAATCGTTGTAGTGTAGTATGTGGTAAGCCTCGGGTATTGATATCGTTCTCTAGGGGAATAGGAATGCCAGTAAGAAATATATGAAGAGAAGGTGGGGTTGAGGATGATTATTTTTTATCTTTTTAGGTTTTTAGAAAGCTAAGGTAAAATCTCAGGGCAATTGGTTTGGGGGTGGTACTTCTACCGATTACTTCTACTTATCTAATTATCTATTTATCTAATTACTACGGGTAGCTTATGTCTAATTGATGTGTGCTCGTTTGTTGATTAAAGATGTGTTCACCTAGATACTATTACTCCCTAGTTATCTTTTATTGGTCGGTTGAGTAAAATAGAAAAATAATCGAGAAAATACAAAAATAGTTTTGAAAATTCTCTTTTGTTATTTTAGATTTTTCTAAGTCATAATTTTATTTTTCTAGTTTTATTTCATATTTTCTTGTGTTTTAGGTTATTATTAAATAGTTAAAAATAGTTTTAATTAATAATAATTAGATAAATAGTTTAAAAATAATTTTCTTTTCTATAAATTTTCTTTTATCATTAGGTTTGTAAAATGTCTTTTCATATTTTTAGGATTTATATTGTTTTAGTTTCACATTTTCTTTTATACGTCGCGTAGTTTTTAATTTAAGTTTTAAAAGCGGAAAAATCAAAAACATCATTTTGCAAATAGTGATAGCGTTTATTTAATATTTTTATCTTTTAATTCTCCTTAATTTGCATTTAAGCCTTTGTAATTTATAGACTTTTACGTAGTTATAATAATCAAAACTCTTTTCCGTTCGAATCTCTCGATCACTTTCGTTTGGTGATTCATCGCATAGCTATTTGGGACATAACGACCGGAAACACTATTCTCTCGATCTTCATTGCATTTGGTTCGGTTGTTTTAAGTTTCTTCGGTTGGCCATTCCAAGTGGCTAGCTTGTGTAGAAAACTTACGCGTCGCCGGGAGGCGAATCAAATTTAGCGCCTTACTCTTGCGGTGTCTTGATTATCTTCCGTTTAGCAGTTAGTAATTTGAATATTCACTCTTTGTTCATACCATCCATCTGTATATATATATATCTATATTCTCTTATAAAAATCCAAAACCCAAAACATCCAAAAGCGTAAAAACACAAAAATATTTTCCTTTTGTTTCTATATATGTATCAAAGATAAAAATACAAAAAGATTTATCGTTTTCTTAATAATAACAACATAAAAGATTACCACCGAAACCAAGGCGGTGTACTACCTAACTGGGGTACGACCATAATAAGTTCAGACAAAGATTTAAAACTTGCCTTTGTGTCCTTGATTGGTATACCTTTTCAAAAAGCCATTCATCTTGTGATTATTGGTTTAAGTTCCTTTGTTGTTTTGCCTCGATTTTGTTTTAATTAGATTTGTTGTTATATATACTTGTCAAAACCGGAAAACCTAAAAGATTCTTCTCACCCCATTTTATAAAATATTTTCATAATTCCCATTCCTCTCCTTACTCACGAGGTCTCTTAGAGTTAACTCTAGTATGTCTTTTCGCTCTTCTAGATCTGTAAGCCCATTTCGTGAGCTTGTCAAGATTCCAGAAGGCGTGTCCGTGAACTTCTGCTCCATCGATCGGATCGAGATCCGGATTGCTCACACTACTCCGTTATCATGGCGGAAGAGCGTCCTATGTGTGAGCTTCGAGGCACCCATCGGCGGGTATGGAGATGCTATTGTTATCCCGCCATTGTGGTGAAAATTTTGAACTCAAAACCGGGTTACTAAATCTTGTAACCTCAAGTCGTTCTATGGTTTTGGGCGGGATGATCCTCGTGCTCATATTCGATGGTTTAACAAGATTGCATCTACCATCAATACAAGAATGTCCCTACGATGATCATTAAGCTTCTTATTCCCATTTTCTCTTGAGGACGCCCCGGTTTGGCTTGAAAACAACCCCTCGGTCAATTGAGACATGGGAAGACACAGGTGAAGAAATTTGTGAATGAATTTTATCCACCTTCCAAAACCACGAGTCTTAAAATGAAATCATCAAGTTCACACAAAAGTTTGATGAATCCTTCAGTGAATCGTGGGATCGTTTTAAGAATTGCCATAAATGTCCTCACCACGGTTTCTCCCGAGTTGATGCAACTCGATACTTTCTATAATGGAGTGAGTCAATCATCAAGATTCTCTCAATTTCTCCATTGGAGGAAATTTCTTAAGCAAAGCTGTCAAAGAAGCTTTAGCGATCATTGAAAACAAGTCTAAAGTCCGTGACCGCGAAGCAAACCGGTTGTTTCCCAAGTTAGTGTTGGTCCTTCTACTTCATCGCTCAGTGAGTCAATCTAGCACCGATGCTAAGATTGACAAACTCACGAAGCCATTCAAGCTTTGGTTCTCTCTAACAAAAAGTCTCTTTCCACAAACTTCACCTCTGCTTTGAAGAGTTAAGAAAGGAAGTACGTGTTACTGGTGGCCCCATGCCTATTATTACAATATGGCCTGATGGTAACCCTTTGAAGCTAATGTTGTGGGCGGGATTTCTAATCGAGGCAACCAATATCGTGCTCCTATAGACCGAACCACCGTCCTAACCACTACCCTAGACCTCCGGTTTCAACCAAAACCGTAATCAAAATCGAGAATAGACCAAACCAAGGTTTTCAAAACCAAGGTAATTTCGGTCAAAACAACGGTTTTCAAAATCAAAATCAAAATTTCCAACAAAGGAAATTTCAATAGAAACCAAGGTCGTGGAAATTTCAACCAGGTATTTTCATGGCAATAATCAAGGAAAATTTCAAAATCAAGGCCCTAATCCTAACAATAGAGGCGAATTTTCCTATGCAAACTCAAGCCATTGTTCCAACTGGACCATCATCGATGAGTTGTTGAAACAATTCATGAAATCCCAAGAGGAAATGAATCGGTTGTTGGTTAGCCGTATTTCGACATTAAGTCTTTAAATGATCGACCTCGGACTCGGTGCTTTACCTAGCAACACGATCGCTAATCCGAGGCGCAAAGCGATCACAACCGTAAGTGGTGCTTCTTATGATGGACCGCTATTCCTACTACTCTTCTTCCTCTCTCCCGAAGGTAGTGGAAAGTGAACTGGCGACAAAGGACAAGGAACTTCCTACTAATAACGGAGGTGCCGCGATGTCCATCCTCGGTTGTCCGAAAACCAACACAGGTTGTCTTTGAACCTCCGGTTGGCAACCCAAATCAAAACTTCTATTCCTTACCCTCACGTTTAAATGAGCAAAAACTCCGCGAAAAAGCGGTCATCAAATGGAAAAAAATTTCAAATTTTCCAAGAGCTACATTTGACATAAGCTTTGTGTGTCACATTCTTTATCTTAACGTTGTATTCCTAAAGGTCGTAGGGTATGCGTGGTCCCTAGTTCTTTGAGTTTATCTCTCGTATATGACCTACGGAATCGACAAGCCTTAGCTATTTCATCCATAAACCATATCATCATAAAGCATACTCAAGCATTAAATACAACGAAGATGCCTAGTTGCACTCCTAAGCCAATTTCAATTAAGATAAGAAACAACCTAACAATAATCAATAACTAGGTTTCATAGATCTAAGCAAACACACAAGAAATTTAGCTAGGCATGATAAACAAGAAAGCATACACACAATCAATCGAATACGGGATAGACATAATGATAATTTGGATTGATAAACTGATCTCAGTGTGTAAAATAGGGTATGGGACCCTAAGATACTGTCCAAGTCGGACTACAAACGAATTAGGGTTTTCCTCCAAAAGTCTACCTCCCAAAATACAGAAAAATCAAATTCTATATATAGATTTACATTCGCGACGGCGTCACCTTTTGCATGGGACGCCGTCAACTCGCTGTCATTAGGGTTTTGTCTTGGCCAACTCATTTATGGGATGGCGTCACCTTAGAGTTTTGACGTTGTTAGTCTTCAGTTGCGACGTCATCTTGATTCTAGACATGGGCCGTCTGAGGTGAAAACTGTGAGTGACGCCCTCCTTATTTAAAGCGTGACGCCGTCAGGTTATAAGACCAGAAATTTAGCTGAGCCGTCGCGTGCATGTTTTGATCAAATCTTCATAGAGTGACGACATCGCCCTTTGGATGGGACACCGTCAGGTTCTGTTAAACAGCTTTGAGTGGCTTCGATCTTGACTTTGCCACTTTCTTCATGTATTTGCTCATTTTCGTCCAAATGTGCTCCATTCCAGCATTTTGCTTCCAAAAGACCTAAAAAGTAAATAGGAACGAATTAAGCAGTAACGGATATAAAATGTGTCAAAATAGGGCTTAAATGAAAGCGTACGTTTTAAATCCTTATTATTTAGTTAACTATTGGTCGGGTTCATTAGAGACTTGCAAGCAGAGAATGGGACATTAGCTGATATGCTTGAGTTGCATCGCAAAATGGATAATGGTGAAGTGCTTAGTGGGTTTCGACGTGAGAATGGGCTGATAATATACAACAACTATTATTATACTGGGCATGAGTCGAAACTAAAAATGTTATTGTTGCAAGAGTTCCATGACACTCCTTGTGGTGGGCATGGGGGAATCACGAAGACATTGGTTGGGTTGCCGGCTTTGTTTTTCTGGAAAGGAATGCGTAAGTCAGTCGAAGCATTCATCAAACAATGTGTGGTGTGTCAATAGACTAAGTATTCCACGGAGACTCCAGGTGGGTATCTTAAACCCCTTCCAACGCCATCCGCCGTATGGGAAGATGAATCGGTGGACTTTATTACGGGGTTACCAGCGGCACGGGGTATCACTGTTATCTTGGTGGTGATTGATAGGTTAACAAAGTATGCCCATTTTGGGATTTTGTCCACTAGTTTTAACGCACATAAAGTAGCCAAGGTGTTTCTAGTCATTATAGTTAAGCATCATGGGATACTGAAGTCCATCGTATCTGATCGTGATCCCATTTGTGTGAGTGCTTTTTGGAAGCAGTTATTTCATTTTAGCTGTACACAGTTGAATCATAGTACCGCATATCACCCTCAGTCGGATGGGCAGAAGAAAGTTGTTAATCGTTGTTTAGAACAATATTTACAAGCCATGGTTAGCAATCGTCCTTATCAATGGGTTCGTTACTTGCCATGGGCTGAATATTGCTACAATTATAGTTATTACAGTAGCATCAAAATGTCGCCCTTTCAGGCTTTGTATGGGAGGTTACCATTGTCAGTAATTATGTATCCACCAAGGTCTTCCAAGGTGGCGGCAGTGGATGATTTACTTGTGGAACGCGACGAGTTATTGCAACAATTGAAGGATAGTTTGTTATCAGCTAAACATCGAATGGAGGACCAGGCTAGTCGCAAGAGGCGAGATGTTATTATGGACCTTACAAGGTGGAAGCACGTGCGGGAAAAATGGCTTACCGATTGGCTACCTGAGTCGGGTAAGATATACCATATTTTTCATATTCCTATTCTAAAGCCGTTTGTTGGGAGTACCGATGGGGTAGTAGCAGATTTCCCAGATGAATTTAAGGATGGCCAACCTGTGGAGCATCCGTTGGCCATGTGTGGTGACCGAGTGGTTTTGAGAAACAAAAGTCCGGTTAGGCAAATTTTAGTCCAATGGGTTGGCAAATCACCTGAGGTGGCCATGTGGGAGTGGTTGCCCGAATTTCAAACAGTTTATCCCACGTTTAACCTTTGAAGATGGAGGGAATGTTACGGCCTTATCGGATAGTACAAACCAATTGGGTTGTGGCAAATGGTCCAAGAGAGCACCAAAGTGGAAAGAATCTTTTGTGATGGGCTAGGATTTCTCTGCCATAATTATCTCAATGTTTAGGAAAGTATTTGAGTGGTATTAGGAATGTATTTGTGTCGAGAGTCCTTGTTTAGGTATGTTTTGTTTTTATCTTGTGCTACAAGTCTTGTATTAGGCTATATATACCGAATAAGTTGAGATCCCTAGAGACCCATGATTTACTATAGAACCATTGAACCCATCCCAACCATCCAATCTAATTAGATCCAAGGGCTGAGAACAAATCTGATATTTACACTTGAAGGGCAAAAAAGAGAAATTATATAATCAAAAAATAAAACGCAACCTTCATTTTTTCCACCAAAAAAATTAGGTCAACAAACACACACAAAAACACTCTCAATAACCGTCAATCATCATCACCTTCAATCCTCCATAACCATCAATCATCATCACCGTCATATAAATCTTCATCATCACCGTCAATCTTGCATATAACCGTCAACCTGATCATCATCCATCGATCTGTTGATCGCCGTCGCTCTGCTGTCGTAGCTCCGTCGCCGTACAATTTCACTACGATTTAACCACCAAAAAATGGATAGTAATCAGTTAAACGAAGCAAATTTAGTAGCGGTTAATGAAAATCATGTCATTTTTTCTGATTTGGTTGAATTTGAGCGTATGGTGGATGTTGTGGTTATGGATGAATTTGAGCTTATGGTGGATATTGAGGTTATAGAAGAAGAAAATATATCTGTTATTCAAGGTAAATCACACGTGATTCTGCTTATTTTGTTGCTTACTTCAGTTTTTAGGTAAATCACATGTGATTTACCTAATTTTGTTGCTTATTCTGCATATTCAGCTTATTTTGTTGCTTATTATGCATATTCTGTTTTAACTGCATTTTTCTGAAAAAAAAAGAATCACATGTGATTCTGCTTATTTAGTTTTTTAGGTAAATCACATGTGATTTAGCTAATTTTGTTGCTTATTCTGCATATTTAGCTTATTTTGTTGCTTATTCTGCATATTCGGCTTATTTTGTTGCTTATTCTGCATATTCTGTTTTAACTGTTTTTTTGAAAAAAAGAATCACATGTGATTCCACTAGAAGTAACTAAATTCATGTGATTTAGCTAATTTTAGGTAAATCACATGTGATATAGCTAATTTTTTTGCATATTTAGCTTATTTTGTTGCTTATTCTGCATATTCTGTTTCAACTGTTTTTCTGTAACAAATAAGAAAAGAATCACATGTGATTCCACTATAAATGTGATTCTGTTGTTTGAAAATCACATGTGATTGAACTAGAATCACATGTGATTCATCATTCAATCACATGTGATTCTGTTATTAAAAAACTCCTGTAATGTAAGACAGATCATGTGATGACACCAAGACCAACTTTATACGCACATGAAGAAACTCCTGGAGGATCAGTGTATTGGGAACCTATGGTTGATGATATTTATTTACCTGTCGAGGGGAAAAAGTTTAACACGTTAGAGGAATGTATTGAAATGTACAACAAATATGCTGAATTAGCAGGCTTTGAAGTTAAAAAATCGGCACAAAAAAAATACTAGAAGTGGTTTGGTAAAAAGTAAGTACCTTATGTGTAATAGGAAAGGGCTTCCAAAAGACATAAATATAAACACATTGGATCTTAAAAACAGTGATAAACAAGTCAGGAATACAAGACAACGGATAACAAGTTGTAATGCGCGAATATTCATAACTTTGGATCCTGTTTATGGACAGTATAAAGTAACTAAATTCATTGCTAAGCACAATCATTTAATGATTCCGAAAGAGTATGTGCGTCTAACAAAGAAACAAAGGAAAATGACACAAGCTGAAAAAATGTTCATTATCAAAGCTTCAACCTTAAAACTTGGTGCAACAAGGGCGCACCATTTCTACTGTAGCATGAAAGGTGGTACTCAATATGTTCATGGCACAGTTGAAGATTTTAAGAATCATCAAAGGGATATAAATGCATGATAGGTGAAAGCGACGCGCAAATGCTGATAAACAAAATGGAAAACCGAAAGAAGTATATGCCGAACTTTACATTTTATTATAAGGTTGAAAAAACTGAGTTGGTTGCAATGTTTTGGGCGGATGAAGTTGCCAAATGCAACTATCAGGAATTTGGAGATATAGTGTCATTTGATGCAACATTTAGAACTAGCAAGTAAGTGTCTTTATATCTTGATCAAAAATTGAAACATTCATGAATCACATGTGTTTCAGTGTTAATCACATGTGATTAATATGGAATCACATGTGATTCAGAGGGAATAATATGCGTTTTTTTAGTTTTTTATTTTTTTGAAATTTTTGTGTGAAACTTGTGATATTCATATATGACATAGTGTTTGTTCCATTCACCGGGATAGATAATCACAGAAAGTGTGTGAAACTTGGTGTGGGAATGCTTTTAAAAGAAGATGAAGAAGCTTACACATGGCTACTAAAATGATTCGTGAGTGAGCATGAAAAACAACCAAAAATGATTGTAACGGATCAAGATGGAGCCATGAAGTTAGCAACTAAAGTAGTTTTTACTGAATCAAAACACATACTATGCATGTGACATATCACTCAAAAAAATTCCAGCAAAGGTATACTATTTTAAAATTTTGAATCACATGTGATTAACATTGAATCACATGTGATTAACACTTAATCACATGTGATTAACATTAAATCACATGTGATTAACATAGAATCTGATAAGGATTTAAAACGTACACTTTTAAGGGGTCATTTAAGCCCTTAATCGCCCATTTTTATATCCGTTACCGCTTAATTTCGTTCCTTTTCACTTTTTAGGTCTCTTGGAAGCAAAATGCTGGAATGATGCATTTTTTGATGAAAATGAGTGAATATATGAATAAAATAGCTAAGTCAATATCAAGATACGCAAGCTGCTAGAATTACACCTGACGGCGTCCCAAATAGAGGGCGAAGCCGTCCCTCTTTAGGTGATTCAATTTGTGACAACTCAGTAGCGATTTTTCTATTTTGCACCGACGTCGAGCTTTGAAAATAGGGCGTCACTAATACTTTTCTTCCCGACGGCCTAGATCCGATTCGACGACGTCGAGTTAAAGGCGGCGGCGTCACAACCACAACGTGACGTCGTCCCAATGTTGACTTGGCCAAGACGAAACCCTAATGACAGCGATCTGATGGCGTCCCAACTATAAAGTGACGCCGTCGCAGTTGTAAAATTATATATAGAAATCGAATTTTCAGAATTTTAAGGAGGTAGACTTGTGGAGTAAAAACATAAAACGATTTTGGTCCAGTTTGGACAGTATCTTAGGGTTCTCATACCCTATTTTACACCAAGATAAGCAATTTACTTCATTGATTTCATTATGTCTTTGATTGTATGTGTGTATGCTTGCATCTTTAACATGTCCGGCTAAATTTCTTGTGTCTTTGCTTAGATCTATGAAACCTAATTATTGATTATTGATTGGTTGTCTCTTATCTTAATTAATTGGCTTAGGATTGCAATAGGCCATCGTTGTGTTTTTAATGCTTGAGTAATCTTTGTGAACCTTAGTTTATAGTCACTAGGGGAATCGTAGACTAAATATCCAAAGATAACCTTAGTGTTAGTTTATGAAACCTAGAGTTTTTGTAGGCAATAACCTTAAGGTAGTCTCAAAGAGTTAGGGATAAAAGCATACCCTACGACCTTAGAAAACACAACGCGTTAAGAATAAGGACGTGACAATTCAACCACCAATAAAAGATAACTAGGGAGTAATGGTATCTAGGCAAACACATTTTTAATCATCATACGAGCACACATCAATAGACATAGACTACCCTTAGTTTAGATAATTAGATAAGTAGAGTAATCGGTAGAAGTACCAAACCCCAAATCAAACCCGAGATTTTTCCTTAGCTTTATAAAAATATAAAAGATAAAAATAATCTTCCTCAACCTCAAACCTTAGCGTAGTACATCTCTCACTAGCATTCCTATTCCCTAAAGAACGATATCAATACCCGAGGCTTACCCAATACTACACTAGAACGATTAGGTTCACTGCCTAGGGTGTTGAAAAACTTGCTCGACGAAAAGGAAGTTCCTTTGACCCCGAACGCATTAAACGCGCATCAAGTTTTTGGCGCCACTGCTGGGGAATAGAATAGCTAGTTAGATTTCCATCTTGTTTTGGTTTCCTTGCTTGATTCCTATCAAGTAAGATTTTTTCTCATTTTTTAGCTTCCTCGTAGTCTATCCCCCTTCTTCGTGAACTTGTTCGTAGCCCCATCACTTTTCATCATGGAAGGTGATAACCCACCAAAAAACAATTCCCCATCAAACAAATACCCACCAATCGATCCAACTTTTGCCAACCAACTCCGAGCTTGTATTGTTAGTGAGATTGGAGAACTTGAGAAATTGAATAGGATAATTTAAATTGCACTTGAGAAAGCCCTTAAGGAATCCACTAGTACTCCAGATAGTGATTCATCCTCGAGCGATGATTCGGAGGATGAAATAGGAGAATGGGATTATAAGGTATTGGAAATTATGGAGGGTAGTAAGGAGGAGGAGGAACTTATGGAGTATTTTGAGTCATACCCTAACGGGAAGGAAACCGCTTATCACTATAACGTAGTTAACTTCCAGCGACCACCTTTCGAGCCATGCATAAAAAGAGGTGACCCTAAAAACATTAAGATACCGTGCATGATTGGGTACTCATATAGGGATCACACTTACATAGACTATAAGGCACCCATGAACATAATGTCTAGGCTCTATTACAATTGGATCATGAGCGAGTAGTTAGGACCTATGACGGACCCCTTTTACCCTAGGAAAGTGAGTAACTATGTTGGGAGGGTTAGAGGATTACATGTCTTCGTAGATAACTTCACATATAGGTGTGATTTCATGATCTTGAAAAATGTTAAGGGCATCATTGATGGATTTTTAGGATATATGATACTTGGGAGACCATTTATTGAGGAATCTAAGATGGTTTATGATCAAGAGGAAGGAATAGCCAAGTTCTCAAATGGGACCGAATGTGTTAAATATATAATGCCCTACAGAAATAAGAAGTTTGAGGGTATTGATGATTTAGATGTATACAACATTCCGGCTTTTGAAGTAGATTGGGAGAACAAGATTTACTACACCGCTTGTGTTAGGAATTAGAAAATTCCATGTTAAAGAGTCGGTCACCCCAATAATGGTCTAGCATATGTTAGCTCGTAGATTTGTCGTTGTTTACGTTATTTATCAGTTTATTAGTTAGTCAGTAGCGTAAAATAGTTTAGTGCAACACCGTGGAGGAAGGACGGGTCTTTACCCACTGTATCCCTGATCCACAGGCCGATAGGAGGTCGTTGTGTCTGTAAGTATAAATACCCCTTCCATCCATGGAAGGGTGGTGCTTTCAATCTAATACTCTACAATTTGTGTAAACCTCTAGCAAGAACACCTCTCTCTCTCTACTTTCTCTCTAAAATGTTAAACATGTATTTTGATCTCCCAAGACCACCGAATCATCAAACACATAAAAATAACGATCCTACAATTGGTATCAAGAGCCTAGGTTGTATTGTTTTTGGTGATTCGTATGGTTTCTCTGATTTGTTGTGTACGGTTTACGGTATCTTGAATGGGTTGGTTGTCTTGATGTGTGTTGATTAGGTAGGGTGTGTTATGTTGTGGTTTTGATTTTGTCGTCGGTTTATAAATGTCACAAGCTGTTTTGTAAGAATCCGGTTTAAGCATATTTATTTAAAACAGTTTTGTAAACATTTGTTTAATCTTTATCAGATTTTACTGGTAAAACTGTTTTGAATAATGGTTCTTGTTTTCAACCTGTTTTCATGATCGTTAATGTCATCTTGGTCATGTCTTTGAGGTCAATATGGGTCAAAATGGATATAAAGTTGTCTCCTTGTCATAATTTCTGGGTTTACATGAAGCTGGCCGGAAAAGTAGTCGGATAACTCATCGGTAAATGTATTAAATCTTACTAGCGACTTGTTTATCAAGTTAGCGACGTATCTTGTGTCCAGGTTCATTGTACCTTATTTATAGCGACTTGGTGTAGCGAGTTATGCCAGAAATCTGCCTAGCGACTTGTATTTACAAGTCGTAGCGACTTGGTCGTGGCGAGTTAGCCTAGCGACTTGGTCGTGGCGAGTTAGCCTAGCGACTTGGCCGTGGCGAGTTAGCCTAGCGACTTGGCCGTGGCGAGTTAGCCTAGCGACTTGTCGTGGCGACTTGGTGCATTATAGGGGTAGCGACTTGGGGTAGCGACTTAAGTTAGCGACTTGACATAATAAAAAGGTGTTAGCGACTTGTAATGAAAAACTAACGACTTTGAAGAAAGGATGAAGGAGAAGAAAGAATTGACCACAACTCAACCAATACCATAATACTATCTCGACCTCAAGTTAACCATCATTGGTCCAAGACTGAACCGACATCAACTAATCATCTACCAACATCATCAAGACCAAAACACAAAAACATATAGCTTCTAAACAATCAAAAGGATCTCAGCTCTTATCTCGTGGTGTGTAAGTTACATCAAGATAATAAGTCAAGCCACACGAGTAAACTTTTGCATCACAGATCCATGAGTCGGACTAAGTATGTTACAAATGATATCAGACTTCAACGAAAAACAAATCAACAAAGATCTCAGACCTCCTTTCTCGTGTGGTTCAAACCCATTTTAACTCAAATATCTTTTCACGAGAAGGACTAATCATCATGATTCAAGACTCATTCACACTTTGAAAATAATTGGACAAATGATAATCTCAGCCTAGTTTTTCGTGGTAATCATTGTTACATCAAACCATTTGAGGTTATTCACACGAAAGAACTATCACATCATCGATCACTTTTATTTTGAAGTTTCGGTTCATATAAATATTCGAATACTTTACAAGAGCGAGACATAAAAATATGTCAAACCCGTTTCTTAGATTCGTGAATATGGTCAAAACTAAAACAACGATTATATACGAATTAAAAGAAAATGATTGTAACAATCATGTTAAATCATGTTCTTGGTTCGTTTAATGTCTCTTTAACATGAAGGATCAAATAAGTTACCTACCTTTGATTGTTTTGATGACCGCGAAGCCATGTACTCACTTCAAGCCATCTCGTGGCGAATGATTGTCACTCGAATCGAAGGTACTCTTGCCATCCCCATGGCGAGGCCTTATGTTAATCGTTGATGTGTTGTGGCAGTGTTCTTTTTAGGATGGAGGCGTACTGATAAGTTTTTAGGGTTGTGTAATGTTAGGGTTATATTATGTGGTGTTAAGAGATGCTTTATACCCCAAGTAATTAGGGTAACATGTAACCTTGAACTAGATCTGGACTGCTATTCTTTTCAAGATGGGCCGTGGTTTATTTGATTAATTGGGCGAAATGGGTTATGATTTAATTGGGCCTCTGGTGGTGAAGTTATTTGGATCGGATATATACTGTAATGATATTACCTCGTGTGTTTCCGTTTATCCGAAGGTATTTGATGTGTGATTATGTGAGTTTTGATGCTAATCGGTCTTATGATTGTGTGGGCTTGATAAAAAGAGTTGGGCCGAAAAACTTTGTGATTATATCCGTATTTGTTACTAAATATTTAATCATCAGGTTTATCAAATTTTTGTGAGTCGAGATTATTGTTTGGTGAGATTTGTCATATGGACCGGGTAATATAATTGGAGTTATGGACATGAGCCTTCTAAAGCTTAAATGGATCGGGTTCAATGTTGTGGTTAGGCTTCTCAAAATTAGATCGTATATATGAGCTTTGATCTTATGAGATTAGGTTTTTTACGAGATTTGATTATTGAGTCTTGATGATGAGATTCAATGGGCTATAAGGTTGAGTACTTTGGTACATGCATTTTTCACGGAAGGATACAAATTCACGGCTTGAGCGAAAAGGTGAAAAATGACTACGGGGTTTGTGTACGGCTTTATTGAAGTGACGTTATCTTTATATATGGTCATTACTATTAGCCGATGAATCAATGGAGGTTCAATTTCTGCAATTCCCATGAGATATTCGACGCCACAAAATGTCAATGATACTTCACAGTCTAAGCAAAATCTTTCTAAGAATCGTCAGCGTCTGTCATGATTTTTTTTTCAAGATGTTTTCTTATGACAAGAACTTGTCGTGCAAATGGTCGTACACGTTATGATGCTTCCGAAAGTTCGAAACCATCATGGGGGAGAAACGTGTACTTTGATGTGTTACGGTCAACCTCCAGGGGAAGTAGTGTATACTACTTGACTTAGTATGGTTTGTGAAGCTGTCTACATTTGGGTATATAATTGTTCATGGTGAAGAAGAATCGTTGAAGAACCAAGGCATGTTCCCCTAAAACAGATATTCTCCGAAACCAAAGTTGTCTTAACATATTCAAGCTGGCATTGTTTATGGTTTTGTCTTGATTTTGTAAAATCCCACGAAAGAATTATTTCTCGGTTTAAATCATAGACTTATAAAATCCCGTAACAATGGAAACATCCTGGTTAAAGTAATGAGCATTTCCGGATCTATCTTGCGGTTTATTCTTGGTTTTGTAAAATCCCGCGAAAGAAACTATTTCTCGGTTTAAACCATAGAACCAGTAAAATCCGTATTGATGGACCATCACGGAGAAAGGAATGTGTATTTACGGATCTTATCGATCTTTGGTACTACGGTTTCTACTTGAAGAAGGGATAAAAGGGTGTACTTCATGAATTGGATGTGTGTTTAGATATTCGTTATGGCGGTTTGGCTATTTCAAAGTTTCTGGGGTTTTGTGCTTCTAACCATGGTCGGGATGGAAACCATTATCATAGTTCATTTAAAAGCGTCAAAAGAGGCTAGATTGGGCGTTTAATCAAAAGATGTGACAACGGCGTTAATTCATATTATTTATTTGAGGTTGAAGTGAAATATCACGGCGAGTGTACTTAGTATCTCGAAGGTATTGGGGATGGTTGGATGAAGATTCTTGAGATCCTTGTTCGAGCTTATTTTCAAAAGCGAAGACTTGGAAATCTAGTTATTGTTGGGTGTCTTTACCTTTTCTTTTACCACTTGGGGAATTGGGCTCATACCACTACAAATTAACTATCACTTTAAGGAGTTACGTTGTAGTGCTCGATGTCACATTCAATTGTGGATTTTCAAGAGGTAATGTACGTCTTATACTTGATGGTTGGTTGGTTGAAGAGTATAGAGTACATAGAGAGTACTTAGAGATGCTAATGGAAATCGGCACCGCTCTTTGTTACACATGTGCAAGTTTAAGTCACTAGTTCGGGGTAGTTTACTTGAGGTCAAATTCATCATATTGGGTTATCTCCATCACCGTCACTACAAAGAGCCTCTTGAATGATAATGGGATGATTACATGTTTTGCCAAGAGAGTGAAAAGAGAGATTATGACGTATGAACACTTCATTCATGCCTCGTACTCTAAAGAAAAGAAAAGTGTGCGTGTCGATGCGCTTTATCTTACGAAGAAGAAATCTTCTATTATGACCATTCTCATCAACATGCTTCATACTTTTCCATGTGCTTGGTCATCAAGTGAACCGACTCTCGTTGATTGTTTTCGATTCCACTTTCTCAACTATAATGACGATGGCGACATCCTGTCTTGATTTTGCGGGGAGAAGTGTGAATAGACTACATTTGGATAATGTTCACTTGTTTAGTCAAGAATGGCATCTCCGTATGCAATTCTTGAGGAGAGAAAAGTGTGAAATTACTTGCATGGTTGATTATTATTTGAGAATTTAATTGGTCATACGGCTCTAAACTCATGTAAGAACCGAGCTTCTTCTTATCGGGTAATCTTCACATGGAGTTTCTTCTAAGAGCCGTTAGTTGACATCTTCACAAGTCGATATGAGTTTATTGACAAAGTGCTTCCGGTTAATGCTTCACGTGCACATCAACATGATGATTCGAACAACCTTCCATTTCTTGTTTGATGTGATTGTTTGCTTGGTGTTACCATTTCGTGTGTTCGTTGCGGCACGATTCTTGACTTCCTTGATGAACATCTTTACATTCTTGTTTGATTGGGAGGATTCTAGTTAAGGGATTTGCAAGATGTAAGTTAATTGGGATGCTTTTGGTGATGTTCTTGTGTTTTGGTAAAATGAAGATGTTAACTATCTATTCCCCAACCGGACAATCTTGAAGAAGGTCGAGTCTGATCGGTTCTACATTTTCGATATATGGTAGAAGACTAAAGGCGAGTTGCATTTAACGATCTAAAGACTTCTTCTTAATCAAGGTCATTGTCAAAAGATTGTCGGTTTAGGGAGAGCACTAATTGGGGAGAGTGATATGTCGATTTAATCCCAGTTAGACTTGCTCATTCATTCTTGACAAGTTGATTCTCACAAGATATATAATGTTTTCTCAAAAGATTTCGAGTATCACGGGCTTATAATATGTTGCTGGTTACAAGTATCAAAACCGGCAAGGGAAGGAGACAAGCATCTAAGCGCGAGTAAACTTGATGAGCTTAACACTTCTAAGTAATTGAAGATATCCGGGAAGACAAATGTTATTACATGAGAGAAACTCAAGGTTTGACTCATGGCGAGTAAACTTGATGAACTTAACTCTTCTAAGTGATTGAAGATATCCGGGAAAACAAATGTCATGACCGTAGAAACTCAAGGTTTTACTCATCAAAGCGTTTAGTGTCCTTATTCCAACTACGCGGGGGAAGAGATGTAAGAGTTAGTTTCGATGATGAAAGAAGGTACACAAGTGTGTGATGATTTCGATGTTATCGCAATCATCGGGGAGAGAAATTGTGTACATTGGGGATGCTCAATTGTTTCACTTGAGGGCTTAATCGTGATTCGAGATATAATCACTTATTCGGAGTTGACATCCGCAGATTGTCACCCGCAGATAATCGATGATTTGGCACCTTCTTTAATATTATCGGTTATTCTCTCTTTGGGCATTCGGTACCGGGTTCTTGAGCTTCATACACTTTCTTGAGGAGAGAAAAGTATACATCGGGTTATTCTTTGGCTATTGGACTTAATCTGCTACTTGATGGTATAAGTTTCTTTGTCTTGGTATGTGTATTCGGGTTCGTGAGCTCTAGTCTAAGAGACCGACGCATCAATTCAACTACTCGGGAATTGTTCTCTTGACACCTTTTGGAATGGATCGCTTGGACGTCGGTTGAAAAGGAAATTTGAGAAGATTGTTTTATGTGTGGGATGATACGATCTTTGTTCTTCTTGTTGATGATATAACCTCGATCGAAGAATCACGGTGATTATTCTTGAAAGGAGCGGTAGGATTTATGATAATGGTGTGCTTCTCATGCACTGGCTAAGGCAAGCTTGAAATAGAGCTTGAATCTGCTCGACTATAGGATTTTCGGTTTGGGGGAAGCGCCAAAGTCTCTTTTCGGATGGTTCAATTTCTTTCTACTATGCAAGAGCCACGGAAGCTTTGGTGGTGAATGTTTAAGAGTTGATGACTTCTATCTTCTACGATGTCTTTTCGATATCCTTATCTCGGTACTCGTATCATCATCTTCTTTTACTATATCATCTTCTCTATCTTTGTATATATTTATTCAAAAACCAAATACAAAAATATAAAACCAGCAAAACAAAATAGAAAAATATAAAACCAAGAAAAAGAAAATAGAAAAATATAAAACCTTCAAAAAATCCCATAAAAATCAGAAAAATTCATAAAATACCAAAAATATGTTTTCTCATGACATGTCTTCTGGTATCGATAACATCTACGGTCTTAGAAATTTCATTCAATAATGGCACGGGACCATAGATGAAGTTCGAACAGGAGGTGTAAATATTTCTTTCTAAACATGTCACGAATCAAATGGCTTACGATTATTTGATTGTAACCGCGCTCAAATAATGGCTTGCGCTTACTTGATCAGAACCCGTGCTTAAAACTATGGCTTGCTATTATTTCGATAGCAACCCGTTTTTCAAGAAAGGAAAGTGCTACGCTTAAGCGATTTTCACAAAATTCGTTGCACTTATCCTAAAAACATAATGAGGAAAGTATGTCGAAGGATCATTGTTCCTACTCAAATATTTTTCCGTCTAAAATTCTTGAGAAAAATATTTGGTGTTTTCTAAAATGGTGGTAAAATGAGTTGCTTGAAAAATCAATCGGGATCGAGTTTTCATATTAATTATAAAAACTCAATCGATGACTTGACACTCTTAAACCTTTCACTAATTGAGTCATTGATTGAGGGGAGAATGTTTTCAAATCTATATCATCTAACGAGCTTTCTTAATTATCCTCGTGCTTAATTAAAATGATATTTGCCTATGTCGAAGGACTAGGAATTTAGGATATGATTGTTAGGTTTAGATGATTAGAGTTTGATTAACACATAAACCCCATGCCTTATATGATCCGATTGTTATGTTGAATTGACTTTAATTAGTCGATTCTTTGTTATGGGTGATGTCGACCACCATATATCGTATGTGTGTTCACTAACGTGTGCGGGTATATTGGTTATAAGAATGTTCCCGATCCGGATCCCACAATTGAAGATGATTGGATGCCGAAAGGAAAGGGTAACTATTTCTTGGGTTGACAAATGAAGAAACGGAGCTTAATTGGACTTCTATGGAGAGTTGGCATAAATGCAACGTAAGAGGTCTCACCGCATCGTGAGATGGTTTTCTTCTAAGTGATTGAAGAAACGGAGCTTAATTTGACCTCGGTTGGCATTCAAAATGCAACGTAAGAAGAAGTCTCATCGCATCGTGACGGTTTTCTTCAACCCTCAAAGAACAACAACAAAAGCTTCTCGAACCACTAACGTATCTTTGTGCGGGATACCATTTTAAACAATTTTGAAAAATTTGATTAAATTGTTTTGAAAATGGAAAATATTGTTTTGAAAATATATTGGACTAAATTTTGAAAATCACGGACTTCTTTTTATCAAAACATTAGTCACTCAATTATCGACTTGGTCATCGATTGAGGGTGAGTGATTTAAAATAAAGTATTTTCAAACAATATATCTTCAAAAGAGTCCGTTTGTATGAAAATAAGTGGTGATCTAAAGATTTAATGTTATGTCATGGTATGATTTTTCTTTAGAATCAAGGTCTTTCAAAATGAAATTTTTACTCGTTCTTGTTTGATTGTGAAATTGTTTTATTTTACTAAAAGATCTCTTAAAACTATCATACGACACTAACAATCTTTAATGTCTTAATCTGGTCCTTATCATCATTTTCAAAATTAAATCTTGCCACGTCTTTCCACAAAACTTTCTAAATGATTTAAATCTATCGGGATCCAAAACCCTAATTGGTTTGAAATTTTTGATCAAGGGAGAGATCGTGATTTAAATCTCAAATCTGCTTTTAATGGAATCGGTTTTAGTCCTTTATAGGCACTCCCGCCTCCATGTGCCAAACGATTTCAAATACACAATGCACATGTTGAGGAGGAGGATTTATCCAAAACCGATGAGTATTTAAACAAGGCCACATTTTCTCCCATGTTTTCTAAACCTAATTAAATCACTTGGGATCCAAAATCTCAAAGGATTTGATATTTTTGATCGGGGAGAATTTGTGATTTAATAATGAAATTTGATAAAAGGTGATCGTTTTGATTTAATTGTGCAGTTGCTCTCTCATATGTGCTAAAAGCTTTGAATCTCGAAGCACATATTGAGGGAGCATAACTATCGAGGACAAAAGTTTTTAGATTTATTAAGTACCTTGATTGAGTTATCAAATGGTTTTCTTAATGGCGCTTGTGATTGTGGATGTGCTTCAAATTAACTCTTGCCTCTATGTGATAAAAATGATTTCAAAAATCCTATGCACATATTGAGGGGGAGAATTCTACCAAAGAAATTCAAATGGCTTTTTCTAAGGAAATTGTGATCAAGAAATTATTTCAAAGAAATTATTTCAAAGAACTCTTGCCTCCATGTGCCAAACAATTTTAAATCATATGCACATGTTGAGGGGGAGCATTTCTAAAATGATCAAAACTATTAAGGTATAAAATGCTTTGATCTCGTATCACAAGTACCTTGATTGTTTTTCCAAATGATTTTTCGATTGGTTTCATGAAGGAAAGAACAATACCAAAAGACCGACCAATTTACTTTATGCATGGTGTTATAAGGATGGTTAGGTTAGGTATTCGTTCCCACGATCCCGCCAGAGCCGGAGGGATCTACCCAGGGACAATCCACTAGATAGTGTAGAGTCCTTAGGTATGATGATAAAAAGGAGAAAAATGAGAAATTGGGAAGAGTGCGGATGAGACGAGCTAGTCTTGGAATAAACCCAACAAGGTTCTAGTAATGAAGTCTCGGTAAGCAGAAGGGGTTGAAGAATGAAAAGAACCGAATGTGAAAAGGGTGAAAAGAAATAGCCTCCATCAATTCAAACTTAGGCGCGAAACCGTTCAATTCATATGCTCTTGGTGGTTACTAAGGTAACACTGGTATTGAAGACAAGACATCATGGACCCAGTGATGCACTGCACTAAACTTCCCAAACCACTCAAGTTCCTCTTAAAAGGGCTTGTTTCATTCTCACGGGGAACCTACATAATCTATCGACTTTCTCTTAGAGATTGTTGATATTGAAGAAGGAGACCCTCTCCCTAGTCTCCGACAAAGGAACCAAAAAAAATGCACTATTGAGTCTAGAGCCAAGAGATCATCCACAATATCTCGTTAGGACACTAAATTCTTGAAGACTTGCTTTTTCACACAATGTGGAAAGTAAGTATATATTAAGAGTCCTACGCATTATCCTTGTGGTATTGCCAGAACATCCGAGTGATATGTAAAAATATTCACAATGAAGATGGAAATCCTTCTAGAGCCAACATCTAACAAGCTCTTGGTGGGTGACATGTGAAATCTTGCAAAAGATCAAACTTGTGACAAGCGGATAGAAGCGATGGGGCGATTCACTCGTGAATCAACCTTGGTCGAGAATGGAATTGACGAATACTTTTGGAAAAACCGTTCGATGTGCAAACCTTCTTTTCTCTAGCACGTCGAATGTGTACTTATGTTTTCAAATTCAAAAGTATCTCGATTGAAAAATACTTTTAGAAAAACCGTTCGATGTGCGAATCTCTTCTTTTCGCTAGCACGTCGAATGTGTACTCATTCTCTAATACAAAAGTATTTTGTTTGAAAAATTGATCTTTCTCATAAAACCTTCGTCGTATTGCAAAACTCTTTCTTCAAGCAATACGCGATTGTTTTCAAATCAATTTTCATCAATCGATGAATCTCAATTATTGGTTCACTCACTCCGTGTTGTCTTCTTTGAGGCGT